>VSWD01000005.1:46698618-47947661 GCA_033119305.1 Pinctada imbricata | reverse complement strand
AACAGCTTCCAATTTGATTTGACCAATTCCATATGGTCAAATTGCTTTGTGTGTTGTTAACAGCCTTTATCTAAACAAAATGATCAATAATTTAGATTTCTTATTCTTTATTTCAGTACATGTATTACATTGCAAAAACAAAGAAAAAGGATTCTATACATAATTAGTTATAAATTTCAGAATCAAAGTTCCTAACAACTGGTTGTTAAGATAGACTACATTCAGTGCTTCACAAGTACATGTACCTTCATGCTTCATTTTAAATGCATCACAATGAGATTCAGTTTGTATCACTAACAACTTGTTGTTAAGATAGCAATGTGTTTCGACTATAGAACTACATGATTGGTAAACTTCTTGACAATCAGTTGTTAAAGTTTAGAAGCTAACAAGCGATATTTTCTTAACAACTGGTTGTTAAGAAATCTTTCTTAACAACTGGTTGCTTACTTGACAACTGTTTAGGACAAATTGTGCAATGACTTTCAATTCATACTTTAAATTTGCGTTTACAGTATGCATTTTAGTAATTTAGCATATTTGACAAGTAGATAAGTACGGAAACGTTCGAATGCCATATTCTGAATTTTTTTTTATCTCCTAATTAGGAGATACTATCACCTAATTGGGAGATACTATCACCTATTTATTATGCTTCCAGTGAATTTCTTCTGTGATAGGTTCTACTCTACCATATTGTGACAGAGAACGGTTCAGGTGTACACTATCATCTTTCTTGGTGTGCACTATCACCCTAATAGTGCACCCCTGTCTTTCCACAGTAGTGTTCTTAACAAATATGATGCTTACCTGTTTATATATACAGACATGTCATTTTCATACAAGATATTTCATTAAATTTGTTTGCATACCCAAGCAAATGTTCCTAAATATTTATTTTTTCCTTTAAAATTAATGCCAAATTTATGTTGCTATATTTGTCTTGCTAAATAATGCCTGTACTAATCGACCACACTATAGATCTTTTACAGTCAAACAGGGGTAAATCCAGAATATGCACAAGGTTTTTTGAAAGAGAGGTAACTCGTACAATCAATATTCATAACATATATCTTGAATACGTTTTCTATGAAGGGAATACACTATCAAAAACAAATGTTCCTAGATATTTATTTTTTCCTTTAAAATTAATGCCAAATTTATGTTGCTATATTTTTCTTGTTAAATTATGCCTATACTAAACGACCACACTATAGATCTTTTACAGTCAAAAAGGGGTAAATCCAGAATATGTTTGTCTGTAACACAGAGTTTTTGAAAGAGAGGTAACTCGTGCAATCAATGTTCATATCATAAATCTTGAAAACGTTTTCTATGAAGGGAATACACTATCAAAAACAGTCAGCATAATAATAACAATAGTATTAGGTTTAGTGTTCACTATGCCGAAATAGTAGTCAGGGTTCTGGCACATAGTGCACTCCCCTTCGGGTCGTGCACTATGTGCCAGAACCCTGACTACTATTTCGGCATAGTGAACACTAAACCTAACACTATTATATAATTAGGATTTAGCTATCACCTAATCAGGACATTCTATTACCTAATTAGGACATACTATCACCTAATTAGGAAATACTATCACCTATTTAGGAGATACTAACACCTAATTATGACATACTATCACCTAAATAGGACTTAGCTATCACCTAATTAGCTAATACATAACATGGACTTAGTTATCACCGAATAAGGACTTAGCTATCACCTAATTTGGTGATAGTATGTCCTAATTAGTTGAAAGTTTCTCCTAATTAGGTGACTAATATGTCCAAATTAAGTGAAAGTATGTCCTAATTAGGTGATAGAATGTTCTAATTAGGTAATAGCTTAGTCCTAATTAGGTGATACCCAAGTCCTAATAAGGTGATACCTAAGTCCTAATTAGGTGCAAGTATCTCCTAATAAGGTGATAGCTTAGTCCCAATTAGGTGATGTTATCTCCTAATTATGTGATATTATTTCTAATAAGTGATAGTATGTCCTTATTAGGTGATATTATCTCCTAAAAAGGTTATATAATCTCCTAATAAGGTGATATTATCTCATAATTAGGAGATAGCTTAATCCTAATGAGGTGATAGAATCGCCTCATTATGTGAAAGCTAAGTCATAATTAGGTGTTAGTATCTCCAAATAAGGTGATAGCTTAGTCCTAATTAGGTGATAGTATCTCCTAATTAGGTGATAGTATGTCCTAATTAGATGAAAGTTCAGTCCTAATTAGGTGTTAGTATCTCCTAATAGGTGATAGATCAGTCCTAATTAGGTGACATTATATCCTAATTATGTGATAGATGAAAGGTAAGTCCTAATAAGGAGATATCATCTCCTAATTATGTGATTGTTTCTCCTAATTAGGAGAAAGCATCTCCTAATTAGGAGATAAAAAAATCGAATGTTTTATTATGATGCTTCCGTAGTTACATGTAATTAATGACATTTATAAAACAAATAGAAAGAATTTCCTACATTGAGTTATGATACAAGATATTTTGATATAATGAAAGGAACATAAGTAAAAAAAAATAATGAAATCTACCATATGAAGAGAACAGAACTCCTTGCAGAGGACTGAGATCAGGTGCGCAGGAAGAGTAAGCAACTCCCGCCACCTCAATTCGGTAGAGAGGTCACAATCGGTAACTCCCACAAAGGAAGACAAACGTATAAATTGGTAAGTCATGGCACAAAAGGTCGACGTCAGAATATCAATATCATATATGACTATGGACAAGGGGACGTAATAGTGTGCTTCCATTTCCCTATATAGACTATAGAACTTCCGCAGTGTAAGTAATCTTGATATTTGAATCAGTGTTCTTTCGGAACTCTAGAATACATGTCATGTACCTTTGCATACTTTTTGAATGTCCCGGTGAGCACTACATGTAAATGTAATTATGGTGAAACATCGAAGTATAATAATTACTAGACAATTACTTACAGTTAAAATCAAGTTAGGCACCAAAAAAGTTATGCATTTAAGGCCATCGTTCACAGTTGTCTTTTAACTGTACAGTTACATATGCTGCATGGATGCCATCTTCTTTATTTTATTATATAATAATTGAAATATTTGGAAATCCCTTCTCCTTTCTCTATTCTGTCCAAAGCTAGTGTCTTGTACAATATGTTAAAAAAATGTTTCCAATTCCTCATTATGATGTCTTGCCATCGTAATTTCCCTCACACACACGGAATTTATTTAATGATCATTGACATCCACTTTCTATATATATATATATTATTTCGTGAATTTCAGCTCATCTGATGTCCTATGTATCTTTATTTTTGGGCCTCTTTCATTACTGCTGAGACACTATCTGTTGAAATGCCTTTATAAATAACGAATACATCATTGAGGTATTATTATTACATTATTCTTTAGAACTACTTGTTTGGTACTCCAGGTGTTTGTACTTTGACTCCTTTCTTTTTGCCTCCAATTATGCTCACACAAGATAAAATCATCTAGGCAATATTAAAGTTGATAAATCCAGTGCTTACAATGTGTAGATATTAAAGTACTCATTAAGGTACTATGTTTAATCCATTATTCTGAAGACTTTCGCAAAATTAAAACGGTATCCTCAAAGAATTTGAAGTGAACTGCAGATGTGTTCCATAATCGTCTCTCCAGTTTGTTCTCCTGAAACATTCAGTTTAATCATAATCTATTGAAAATTAAAGCATCTGTTACAATTTGGTTGTCAATAATTTTACCAAAATCTTCATGTTTTGTTATCGCTTACGTTTATATTTAACATTATTCTCATTATATAAATATACTAATACTACGAAAGCGTATTAGTGCCATTTTGATACTCTTTTTTAATATGTTTTTTACACATAAAAGTGTAAATTTTACACTTTTATGTGTAAATCTTACACTTTTTTCTGTAAATTTTTCATATTTAAGTGTAAATTTTACACCTTTCCTGTAAATTACACACTTTTGTCTGTAAATTTTACACTTTTTTTCTGTACATATTTAATTGTAAATGTTACACTTTCTTCTGTAAATTTTACACAAAAAGTGTAAATTTTACACTTTTATGTGTAGAAAATAAATAAAAAAAAGAGTATCAATCTGGCACTTATATGCTAATATAGTGTAAAGAAGTAGATGATAAGTATTTGAAGCATCCTACACCAATTAGCAAACATAGTGTAATCAAAGATTACAAAGCTCATCTCATGGCAGCATTCTATCATGGCAGCAAACAGAAAAGAGCCAAAGATTACAGTTCTGAATTTGAAAACATGTCCTACTGAGAAGCAACAAAAATGATAACACACAAAATAGAAAAGGGAAGTAGAGCATTTCATTTATTGACCCAAATTTTGCATGAATTGGTGTACTCTATTGATACCCAAATCTCCCTAACATATGCACTAAAGATGAAAATAAAGAGTATGAACTACATTTGAACGTAGATTTGTAATCTACTCATAACGACGCATAAACTGTGCAAGTTTGGCCTTCCTAGGACTTCTAAAACACTTCTTAACATTGATACTCAAATCTTCCTAACATGTGCACTCAAGCGGAAAAATGTAGGTCATGACCTACATTTGAATGTAGATTTGTGATCTACTCTTAAAGACGCATCACCTGTGCAAGTATGGACTTCCTAGCACTTAAAATAAAGACATAAAACTTCTTAACATTGATACCTAAATCTTCCAAACATGTGCACTCAAGCAGAAAATATAGGTCATGACCAACATTTGAACGTAGATTTGTGTTCTACTCTTAAAGACGCACCTTATGTGAAAGTATGGATTTCCTAGCACTTATAATAAAGACATAAAACTTCTTAACATTGATACCTAAATCTTCCAAACATGTGCACTCAAGCAGAAAATACTTCCAGTGAATTTCTTCTGTGATAGGTTCTACTCTACCATATTGTGACAGAGAACGGTTCAGGTGTACACTATCATCTTTCTTGGTGTGCACTATCACCCTAATAGTGCACCCCTGTCTTTCCACAGTAGTGTTCTTAACAAATATGATGCTTACCTGTTTATATATACAGACATGTCATTTTCATACAAGATATTTCATTAAATTTGTTTGCATACCCAAGCAAATGTTCCTAAATATTTATTTTTTCCTTTAAAATTAATGCCAAATTTATGTTGCTATATTTGTCTTGCTAAATAATGCCTGTACTAATCGACCACACTATAGATCTTTTACAGTCAAACAGGGGTAAATCCAGAATATGCACAAGGTTTTTTTGAAAGAGAGGTAACTCGTACAATCAATATTCATAACATATATCTTGAATACGTTTTCTATGAAGGGAATACACTATCAAAAACAAATGTTCCTAGATATTTATTTTTTCCTTTAAAATTAATGCCAAATTTATGTTGCAATATTTTTTCTTGTTAAATTATGCCTATACTAAACGACCACACTATAGATCTTTTACAGTCAAAAAGGGGTAAATCCAGAATATGTTTGTCTGTAACACAGAGTTTTTGAAAGAGAGGTAACTCGTGCAATCAATGTTCATATCATAAATCTTGAAAACGTTTTCTATGAAGGGAATACACTATCAAAAACAGTCAGCATAATAATAACAATAGTATTAGGTTTAGTGTTCACTATGCCGAAATAGTAGTCAGGGTTCTGGCACATAGTGCACTCCCCTTCGGGTCGTGCACTATGTGCCAGAACCCTGACTACTATTTCGGCATAGTGAACACTAAACCTAACACTATTATATAATTAGGATTTAGCTATCACCTAATCAGGACATTCTATTACCTAATTAGGACATACTATCACCTAATTAGGAAATACTATCACCTATTTAGGAGATACTAACACCTAATTATGACATACTATCACCTAAATAGGACTTAGCTATCACCTAATTAGCTAATACATAACATGGACTTAGTTATCACCGAATAAGGACTTAGCTATCACCTAATTTGGTGATAGTATGTCCTAATTAGTTGAAAGTTTCTCCTAATTAGGTGACTAATATGTCCAAATTAAGTGAAAGTATGTCCTAATTAGGTGATAGAATGTTCTAATTAGGTAATAGCTTAGTCCTAATTAGGTGATACCCAAGTCCTAATAAGGTGATACCTAAGTCCTAATTAGGTGCAAGTATCTCCTAATAAGGTGATAGCTTAGTCCCAATTAGGTGATGTTATATCCTAATTATGTGATATTATTTCTAATAAGTGATAGTATGTCCTTATTAGGTGATATTATCTCCTAAAAAGGTTATATAATCTCCTAATAAGGTGATATTATCTCATAAGTAGGAGATAGCTTAATCCTAATGAGGTGATAGAATCGCCTCATTATGTGAAAGCTAAGTCATAATTAGGTGTTAGTATCTCCAAATAAGGTGATAGCTTAGTCCTAATTAGGTGATAGTATCTCCTAATTAGGTGATAGTATGTCCTAATTAGATGAAAGTTCAGTCCTAATTAGGTGTTAGTATCTCCTAATAGGTGATAGATCAGTCCTAATTAGGTGACATTATATCCTAATTATGTGATAGATGAAAGGTAAGTCCTAATAAGGAGATATCATCTCCTAATTATGTGATTGTTTCTCCTAATTAGGAGAAAGCATCTCCTAATTAGGAGATAAAAAAATCGAATGTTTTATTATGATGCTTCCGTAGTTACATGTAATTAATGACATTTATAAAACAAATAGAAAGAATTTCCTACATTGAGTTATGATACAAGATATTTTGATATAATGAAAGGAACATAAGTAAAAAAAAATAATGAAATCTACCATATGAAGAGAACAGAACTCCTTGCAGAGGACTGAGATCAGGTGCGCAGGAAGAGTAAGCAACTCCCGCCACCTCAATTCGGTAGAGAGGTCACAATCGGTAACTCCCACAAAGGAAGACAAACGTATAAATTGGTAAGTCATGGCACAAAAGGTCGACGTCAGAATATCAATATCATATATGACTATGGACAAGGGGACGTAATAGTGTGCTTCCATTTCCCTATATAGACTATAGAACTTCCGCAGTGTAAGTAATCTTGATATTTGAATCAGTGTTCTTTCGGAACTCTAGAATACATGTCATGTACCTTTGCATACTTTTTGAATGTCCCGGTGAGCACTACATGTAAATGTAATTATGGTGAAACATCGAAGTATAATAATTACTAGACAATTACTTACAGTTAAAATCAAGTTAGGCACCAAAAAAGTTATGCATTTAAGGCCATCGTTCACAGTTGTCTTTTAACTGTACAGTTACATATGCTGCATGGATGCCATCTTCTTTATTTTATTATATAATAATTGAAATATTTGGAAATCCCTTCTCCTTTCTCTATTCTGTCCAAAGCTAGTGTCTTGTACAATATGTTAAAAAAATGTTTCCAATTCCTCATTATGATGTCTTGCCATCGTAATTTCCCTCACACACACGGATTTTGTTAATGATCATTGACATCCACTTTCTATATATATATATATTATTTCGTGAATTTCAGCTCATCTGATGTCCTATGTATCTTTATTTTTGGGCCTCTTTCATTACTGCTGAGACACTATCTGTTGAAATGCCTTTATAAATAACGAATACATCATTGAGGTATTATTATTACATTATTCTTTAGAACTACTTGTTTGGTACTCCAGGTGTTTGTACTTTGACTCCTTTCTTTTTGCCTCCAATTATGCTCACACAAGATAAAATCATCTAGGCAATATTAAAGTTGATAAATCCAGTGCTTACAATGTGTAGATATTAAAGTACTCATTAAGGTACTATGTTTAATCCATTATTCTGAAGACTTTCGCAAAATTAAAACGGTATCCTCAAAGAATTTGAAGTGAACTGCAGATGTGTTCCATAATCGTCTCTCCAGTTTGTTCTCCTGAAACATTCAGTTTAATCATAATCTTTGAAAATTAAAGCATCTGTTACAATTTGGTTGTCAATAATTTTACCAAAATCTTCATGTTTTGTTATCGCTTACGTTTATATTTAACATTATTCTCATTATATAAATATACTAATACTACGAAAGCGTATTAGTGCCATTTTGATACTCTTTTTTAATATGTTTTTTACACATAAAAGTGTAAATTTACACTTTTATGTGTAAATCTTACACTTTTTTCTGTAAATTTTTCATATTTAAGTGTAAATTTTACACCTTTCCTGTAAATTACACACTTTTGTCTGTAAATTTTACACTTTTTTTCTGTACATATTTAATTGTAAATGTTACACTTTCTTCTGTAAATTTTACACAAAAAGTGTAAATTTTACACTTTTATGTGTAGAAAATAAATAAAAAAAAGAGTATCAATCTGGCACTTATATGCTAATATAGTGTAAAGAAGTAGATGATAAGTATTTGAAGCATCCTACACCAATTAGCAAACATAGTGTAATCAAAGATTACAAAGCTCATCTCATGGCAGCATTCTATCATGGCAGCAAACAGAAAAGAGCCAAAGATTACAGTTCTGAATTTGAAAACATGTCCTACTGAGAAGCAACAAAAATGATAACACACAAAATAGAAAAGGGAAGTAGAGCATTTCATTTATTGACCCAAATTTTGCATGAATTGGTGTACTCTATTGATACCCAAATCTCCCTAACATATGCACTCAAGATGAAAATAAAGAGTATGAACTACATTTGAACGTAGATTTGTAATCTACTCATAACGACGCATAAACTGTGCAAGTTTGGCCTTCCTAGGACTTCTAAAACACTTCTTAACATTGATACTCAAATCTTCCTAACATGTGCACTCAAGCGGAAAAATGTAGGTCATGACCTACATTTGAATGTAGATTTGTGATCTACTCTTAAAGACGCATCACCTGTGCAAGTATGGACTTCCTAGCACTTAAAATAAAGACATAAAACTTCTTAACATTGATACTTAAATCTTCCAAACATGTGCACTCAAGCAGAAAATATAGGTCATGACCAACATTTGAACGTAGATTTGTGTTCTACTCTTAAAGACGCACCTTTTGTGAAAGTATGGATTTCCTAGCACTTATAATAAAGACATAAAACTTCTTAACATTGATACCTAAATCTTCCAAACATGTGCACTCAAGCAGAAAATATAGGTCATGACCTACATTTGAACGTAGATTTGTGTTCTACTCATAAAGACGCATCATCTGTGCAAGTTTGCACTTCCTAGCACTTATAATAGAGAAATAAACTTCTTAACATTGATACCCAAATCTTCCTAACATGTGCACTCAAGCGGAAAATATAGGTCATGACCTTCATTTGAACATAGATTTGTGATCTAATCTTAAAGACGCATCATCTGTGCAAGTTTGAACTTCCTAGAACTTATAATAGAGAATAAAATTTCCTAACATACTAGTGCGGACGCTGACGACAGGGTTATAGCATAAGCTCCCTCTCACTTCGTGAGGTGAGTTAAAAAGTAAATGTCCAACTGTTTATTAACATTCAAAATATTAGGTCAAATTGATGAAGATCTCGCTAAAATTGTACCATATAGAGTGGACAAAATTAATTTGAAAAGGATTCGGATAAATTCCAATATTTGACTATTAATACTCTTGGCTTGTTGGCTTGAAGCCATAAAAATACACCCATATTTCACCTTGACCTTTAAGTTAGAGCATTCTTACGATTTCTTATAAACGATTTCTTATAATACAATAAACATCGAGACTTGGTATATTTTCTGTTGAAAATGCGATCTAAAAGTCTACCTAATGAATTTTGCTAAATCTTGTCAGTGACCTTGAACTTTGAACATCGAAGAGGAATAAAATTTCTCCTTATAAACTTCAAGTTAATAATTTTGATCAATTTATGTAGTAAAAAATCGGAAAACGCCCCCCCCCCCACGAATTTTAAGGCATTGCGTTGCTTTTGGGTAACATCAAGTATACATCAATCTGATCAAAACAGATCTCTAAATGCTCCCGATTTTGTTATGTCGCTTAGAATACGTGACATAACAAAATCGGGAGCATGTAGTGATCTGGTTTTAATCAGATTGAGTATACTTGTAATGAAAATAACAGCGTGAACACGGCCTGATTCAAGCATGTCACAGTACTTATGTTTTCAAAACCATAGGGTAGAATGCCCTCAAAGATGGCTCGCCCCCCCCCCCCCCCCCCCCCCCCATGAAAAAACATTCTAGGACATGAGCCAGAATATTATAATAAAAAAGAAAAAAATAACAGAACAAATTACAAGAAGGCCTAGGAACTCCGTACCACCTAATTTTCTATAGGGGACCTGACCAGTGTGCCCTATCACTTTATATCCCCAATGGGTAAACAATTTAGCGGCTTTTGATTTAGTTAATTCAAGTAATGACCAGTGTACATCTTTAATTTATGGGAATGTCAATTTTCCATCTGCAAACGCATGATATTGACCAAGTGATGCTCTAAGTGGCGGTTCAAGCAATCTGTATTAGATAACAGGTAATTGAGAAATGTAAAGAAAATGAAAGTCGAGAGTCACTCTGTCAGTTTTCATTGTCTACGTTTATGCCATACTCGCTATCAAAGATATTTAAATTTATTATTTGATGTTTGAAATTTAGATTTTTTTCTAGCTTATTTATTTCTTTTTGTAGAGGAGGGGGGGACGTTAGTTATTTCCCTTTCATATCTTCAATTTTGTCATCCCCCCCTTAAAAACAAAATGGGTGTATCTCCATTTACCTAGATCCTGATTACGTCTGTTAGGATACTGTTGAACATCTTTTTTCATTAATCTGTTAAAATACAGCTGTCACGTAATGTTGGGGGTAGCAATCCATCTGGTTCTATCCGCCTATATGGACCACACTTTCCAAATGAATACTTTTTTAATTTACATAAAAAAATCAAAAGAATTAAAGATAGTATGGAATTAATTAATGTCGAGACAATATCGATATTATTTCATCTTAATTGAAATTTTGAAAAATGCTACTTTAATTTGGAAAAAAAGTTAGATTTTCATCTTCTGAATTACTTTTTTTAATTATCAACAAGATCCTATCCCATGCATCAATGTTCAGACCTTATAATTCAATAATTAATCATTATTTGACAATTGATGATTTTTGTTTTGCTTTTTGTAAGCTATCATCGGTTCTGATTGAAACTTTAATTTTATGTATGAAGTCTGATTTGTCTTTTATGTACGTATCTTTCATTAGGAAACAATAATGATCGATTCTTTCCGCTAGTGTTCCGATTTGAGAGATTATAGGTCTTACAGGTGGTATAATTAAAAGTTCATAACATGCGCCTTGTCGGACATTTGTTATCAATTACTCATTTGATTTATGTACATGCATCTTCTGCAGCAGATACATTTATTACCTCCTTACACGATATATCTGGCCACCTGTCAGGTACTCGTCTTTGTCAAGTATAGTATTAATTTTCATTTCACCAATTTTTGTTTGAATTGTTTATATACGTATAAAACATATTTTAGTTTTTACCCGGGATCTTATATCCAATTACGGCTTCTTGTGGATGCATTATGCAATTTGATTAAAACCAGATCTCTACATGCTCCCGATTTTGTTATGTCGCGTACGCGTACGCAACATAACAAAATCGGGAGCATGTAAAGATCTGGTTTTAATCAATCTGGTTTTAATCAGATTGATGCATTATGCAAACTTTGCTTAAGTCTGACAAATAAGATTTTTTTCTCATTAGATATGAACGTAATACATGCAACCTCCCCCCCCCCCCCCCCCCTCTCCGGATGGAATGTACCCCTAGTAAAAACATTGGGTAACGATAATATCCACATATTTTAATATCATCTGATGTGTAAAAATAAAATTTATATAAGTGTTGCAACTTATGTCATGTCTTGATGCATGTTTGATAGATGTGCGTGTATCATGACTATCAGGCAGACAAGCAGACGTATTCAAAGGGGAGGGGGTGTTCAGAATTATGAAGGACAAGAAAAAAGAGACATACAATTTACATGGAAGTTATTCTTATTTCTCACACCAATGCAAGAGTCCTTGATTAATCATGACAATATTGGAAGTTGGAATATATTTATCAGACAAACATACATGTATGAATTCATTTTGAGTCTCCTGAAGTCACTCGAGTACATGTATATAAAATTGTTGTATAATATGAAATTCATACAGTCATATAATATAAGAGTTCATTAAATGCTGGCAAGCGGTAGCGACCAGCTAGAATTAGATTTTTTTTTAATTCTTGCAAAAAATACACAAGAGAGACCTATAAGGAGGGATCCTCATGACCTCCCCCGCTTCCCCTTGATCTGCCAGTGGACGTTTCCCCTTTTTGTCAACTTTGTAAGCGGCCTTATCAGTGAGCCCTATTACATGTAATTTATATCTGCAGTGGGTAAATTAAATTATTCAGCTGCCCAGCGTTCACCGTGCGAGAATGATCCTTTGATTAATGGGATGTAATCCTTATCATGCGTATCTATCTGCAAACCCAAGAGGTCAAGTAAGTTCCACTTCTCCAGACAACGCGAAACTTGTAATCGGAATATATTGAGTTGATTCACAATCTATTTGGATTGAATGTTCGAAAACGAAACGGACATGGTCGTAATTCGATTCTGTTAAAAAAAAGGGATTTTTTGGCTAAAAAAACCGACTCGGCGACGTTTTTCTTGACCCGGTTGGGGCGAGGGGAAACAAACAATTATTTAACTATGGCCTTAAGAGAAAATGAATGATATGAAATATTTTCATATGATAACATACAATTTATGAAATATTTATCGGTGATTGTTTCAGAATAATATATAATTGTAATTCAGAGGTTTAGAATTCGGAAGATTACGTATGGATTGCAAAAATGATTATGTCATCGGTATAATACTTGTAATATACGTTATTTACAAGAATTTCATTGTTAGCAATACGTCGAAACTCTCACGAAAGAAGGCGCAAAAAGGTTACCGCGACTAAATTTAGGGCATATTTTGATTACATTAATCTATATAAATGCAATCCTAAATCGGAGAAATTAAAATGTATACGATGTGGTGATGTTCATAGGATTGTTAAATGTCCATAAAATTCTAGTATTTAAAAATTCTATATCCCACACGGATGATACGGAGGGAAGAAAGGGGCCGGGGTGTCCCGGGAGAGATTCTGGAGGAGTCGCTCTATTATTGATATATATTTAGTATTATGCTTTAAGTTCATTTTCGCCTTACTCTGATATATTGAACAAAGAATATGACCAATATGAATAAGATCATCCCGGCCAGCTTAGTAGAAAGCTCATCCCGCCCGGGTGCTGCGGCCATCAACCCTTCCCCCGGGCCATGCTCGATTTGTAGTTTCACAAAAAAGTAAAATCTCTTATCAAACTTATAAAAAGAAAACTCTTACTAATGTTCAATGTACTGAGTTTTGAATTAATATTTAAAATAATCTAATAGTGATAAACGGATAAAAAAAATATCGCCGTGGACACAGAGATCAGAGATCAACATCTAAAGGGCTCAGTCATGCTTTCGTTGATATAAATATCTTTATCTCTCCAATTTAGTTGCAACAATCAACAAGGATTCTAACAATATTTTTAAAACGGCGTAGAAAATCGGCCATTTGCCGCGGATATTTATACTTCAGATATCCCCAAACTTCCCATCCCCCCCCCCCAGTTTCCAGGATCTTTCAGTTAAAGATCAAATATGGGTCAAGTGGGCAAAATATATTTCTTTTTTTTTATTGAATGAATGATAGATATCCGAAAATAAATATCTGTTTTCTTTCTTTTTTTTTCGTTTGTTTAATGTGTATACGATTATATTTCTACAAGGAAAAATCATGTGTAGTTCCATTTTAATAACAATGTCTCAGCAGAATAAAGTATGTAGCTTTGAATTGATATGAAATATGTAAAATTAATAGATAAAAAATATGTGGTTTGTATTGCTATACAAATAAAGACGGGAAATTGAGCATTCTTCATGCACCTTTGATTTGCCAATATTTAGTTGCAACATCGTCAATTATGCATTAAATATTTACATGTTTTTAATATTATTTCTGTATAAAATCAACCCCGAAAACCCTTGATCGATTGCGCAAAACGAAGTGCGACAGAGCGCGCATGGGTTACCGATGTATAAAATCTCACCCCCCCCCCTCCTTACCTAATCTTAAAAGAGGGTCCAATGGTGACGCATGACGGACAGAGGTGTTTCTGTAGCTGACGTCTTAACAACAATTCTCTGTAAGAACCAAAGAATTTCAAAACATTATATATGCACAACCAATGTAATTCCCTGAGATGTTACTATTAAAAGAAACGTGCTGCAATTTGTGTATTAACACTCGTGACGTCACAATGCATAAGATCTAAAGAAACATGCCGCGACGGCTGTTCTAACCTGCAAACTGAGCCCGCGGTGACCTGAATTTCAACGTCACCCTTTTACCTAGAAAACGCGATTTCAGAAAACAAGAATGAAATAGACAACTATGGTGCATATATATAGAATAAATGTCTTAATTTGTGTTTTGTTACGGGTATACAACACACAGCAAGTGCATTTATCGTACATGTAATGCGCGTTAGCGCATTTCATGCGATAAATGCACTTGCTGTGTGTTGTATACCCGTAACAAAACACAAATTAAGACACTTATTCTCTATTTGGCACGGCATGTCATGGATTTTTGAGATTTTTGGTATGGAAGTTCAATATGAAGTGCTAGTATGAAAATCAATCCCAGTTTTTTCAGAAAGGTTGTCGTTGCCATGGTAACCGTGTCTTAAGTTGCAAAAATCGGGAAAATCTATAGGACAAGGCATATTTGTAGGCTTCGTTACCATGGAAACAGGTACTTTATTAATCTGAAATTGCTTTGATTATTTTATTTTGATCCTTATCATTATGCATATTTGTAAAGTTTTTTACATTCATCTCGGATGCTTTGTGTATACAAGATGAAAAATTGGGCCAAAACAGGGTATCAAATGGCTCTGTTTTGGGCACTCAAAGGCCCTTTTTTGCATGTTTTTACTGTTTTGCAAGGTTGAATATTTCATAAAAGCACCAATTTTTGAAGTTCAAATTCTAGTTATCCAATTATTATCATCTTTGAACTGTACATGAATACAAAAAATTAATTGGGCTAATTTGACCTTTTATATGCAAAGCAGCATCAAATTTAGTTGCTATGGCAACAATCGGCTGAAAGGTTTTCATACGATGAATTTAAACACAACCTCTATCAAACTATCTACGCATGATATTGGAACAAAAGTTCATGTATACATCTATCAGAGGCGTTTTGATATAAAAATGACCTTGAAAATATTTCAAGGTCACCCACTGAATTTTCAAGGTCATTAAACTTTAAGTGACCAGATTTGACGAAAAATCCTGATTTTTCATAAAATGAAGGTGTCAATATTTTAGAAACCTTGAAATATTGAACTTAACAGTTATATGCCATAAAATGATAAATGTATAACTTATTTCTTAGAACTATTGATTACGTTTCTTCACATCTCCGAATATCTAAATTATTGGTGAGTATTTTGATAAAAAAGGGACGAAATCTGTATTTTTCTTGTTTTTTGACGGAAAAATATTTTCCTATTGAATTGCTACAATTCAATAAATTCTAAGATTTGTATTTCTTATATTCATGTGCTTTCATAATATATATGACCTATGAAACTATTTAAATGAAAAAATCACTAAAATCGGTAACAAAAAAATTAAAAAATCAATATTTTCTGCAAAATTTGAGTCTCGAAGGATAAATGACCTTGAACATCAAGCCAATGACCTTGAACATTTTAATTGTTCTTATGTAAAAGATATGAGTCATATCTATACATGCATACATTTTGACAATCTTATGTAACTCTAAAGAGGAATAAAATCAATTTCAAATATAATATGAAACAAGCAAAAAGGTCTAATGTTGCCATGGCAACGGTCTTTGACGACAGAATTTTGGTAAAACTCTTAAATACCCACTCCAATTTTTCGTTCATTTTATTTGTCAATAAACATACATTTCCATTGATGAAAATCACTAGTCTCCTATTGGTGCCTTTTGTGATATTTAAGATTGAAAATGGTCAAAAACACACTAAATTGGCCCTTATTTTCACCTCTATTTTTCGCTTCATTTTGACTTATTTTGGCTTAGTACAATAAGCTTCCTGTAATAAATATCACATATCTAAGTGTACTAAGTAAGAATGGAAGTAAGGAAGAATAGATTATATAAAGATGAACAAGCTGTTACAGTGGTATCCATAGCAACGAAATCTCCGGAGCTGGCTTATTTCATGGTCCCAAAAGTGCTATAAATAGAATGACCTCGTTACCATGGCAACCAGAGGTCACATTGGCCGAAAAGTGTTATTTTCATGG
Organism: Pinctada imbricata; assembly: GCA_033119305.1. Classification (NCBI taxonomy): domain Eukaryota; kingdom Metazoa; phylum Mollusca; class Bivalvia; order Pterioida; family Pteriidae; genus Pinctada; species Pinctada imbricata. The sequence goes on along the minus strand of VSWD01000005.1, from coordinate 47,931,225 downwards.
TCAGTACTAAATATAAACCAATTATACCGAAAATCATCAAAATCCATGACATGCCGTGCCGAACGATTTTGGTCCTTACAGAGAATGGCTATTAAGATATCTCTTATTTACCATATTATTTTTTGGTCCAATCAAATTGATATAAGAGGCCGGGGGGGGGGGGGTACACTTGAACTGCGGGCCTAAGACTGGCTTTTTCCATGATGTGACCCTCTTTATTTATTTTTGTTTGTTTATTTATAAAATTCTTTACATACATCCATATTTATTTTTTTATATTTCTGTTTCTGATTACAATACAACTCTCCCCCTCTTTTACCTTCAACAAAATCATGGCACTGTCATTTACATCAATAATATGTTTGTATGCTATATGTACAAAGTTTCATTAAAATATCTTCATTCGTTTTGAAATAAATCAGCCAAAATGAAGCCCGGTTGACGCTATTTCTAAGCACGCAATATTTGGTAAAATTCATGACATTTTCAACTCCGCTATTTTCAAAAATGTCCTGTACTCTTCAAAATAAGGATATTTAAACAAAATAAACTGTGTTGTCTTCTTTCAACTTTGATATAATGATAAAAATTATTTTAAATGTAAAAACTTCAAACTGTATTTTTAGAATTTATACGATTTTTTTCCAGGAGGCTCGAGAGGCGTAATTCATACTGTAAAAATTGCGTAAAATCAACCAGAAAAAGATAATTCTAGGCTAGTGTTGAAATTTTTTTTGTTTTTCTATGTCAGTGACCATACAGCAATTCTATTAATTGAAAAAAGTATGCATATATTGATATAACGACTCATAGTAAGGAAAAAACGCACCCCACCCCCTAATTTTACAATTCCGCGTTTTTCCTTTTATGCTCGGTAAAGGCTCAGAATGAAGCTTAAAACTGTACATTAGACTCCAAATTTGCTAGTTTTCCACTTGTAAATAAATTATACATCAAATGAAAATTATTTTCTAAATAAATGATTCGTTTTGATAGCAGTTCATAACGATGGATACAAAAAAAAAAAATGCGGAAGGGGGGGGGGGGTTGCGAAAATTTCAGCATACCGATATATATGCTATACTTCATCATCAATTTATACTTTTCTTATCACATCTGGTTAAAAAAAAAAAAAATTTCTCTTATGGGGGGGGGGGGGGGGGGGGGCACTCGGCATCTTTTAGGAGGAAGGGGGGGGGGGGGGGGCTCGGCGCCTTATTTTGAAGAGTGTAATATGTACACGTCAAATAGATGTCATACCCATCAAAATCACATTCTGTACCATTATTAGCCTTCTTTCATGAAATAAAAACAACATTACATCGTTTTTGTATATAATTTTATGATACAAGGTATGTTTATTTGTGAGCACTAACTCTTGAACGGTAAATTCGACGTCAGGATGAAATAACAATGAAATGTACATGTATAGCGTCTGTGATACGTTTTATTTCAAGTACATGTCTCAGAATGTACACTAAAATCCCAGAATTTCCATAATATCTACCGTGCCATATGATATAGATGAAATCTGTCATCCTAAGAACTGTTTGACTTGCATATCAAACCGCGCTTCTAGGATCCAGATCCCAGTTATTTTTCAAGTACTTTCTTACCAAAAATAGGAGAAAAATTCTCAAATCGCACCGGCTTAAACACATTGACACTACTTTTAAATGATTAGAAATTTTATTTGAATCACATAGAAAAAATGCCGTAAAGATTAAAAGTACACAACTTTTTAAATATTTTTTCAAAGTCATGCACCTGGTTCCGTACCAGAATTATTCGAATTTTATGATTTGAGGACCCATTTTCACACGTATTCTTCCACACATGTAGATGTCTCACACACTTTAAACTATATTCAAAATTTTATTTCATGTATCTAGTAAACAATGACGGGAAGACAATTCAAGATAAGCATTATGTGTATTTTCCATCAATTGTTGAAAATAATAAGAAAATAATAGGAACTCTTTGACAGGACAATGACCTAGATATGCATTGATTGGGATATGTATCCTCTAGCACTTTCTTCTCCGTTTATATCCATCTATGGATGGTTAGTAATAAGTGACGCCATTTTGAATAAAACATGCCCGAATAAGTAAGTCTAATTATCAAACAAATATTTTGATTTTATTCCAATTTAAGTGGGGTTTTTTATTTCTTTTTTTGGGGGGGGGGGGGGGGAGGGGGGGGGACTATAACTGACGTTGACGTAGCTACTTTTACTCATACATTTATATGATTGCGAAACTTTTTATTAAGTGTTATTCTTGGAGATAGCCGGCTGCTTCCCCCTCCCCCGGAAAAAAAGGGAGGATGACCCCGTATCAACTTGTTATATCTAACACTCATCTTTTTTTTTTTCTTGGCTTTAATCAAATCAATAAAAGCTAATTTCTTTCAAATACAATCTAAAACTTAGGGACTCAGCCACCCACCCACCCCCCTTCCCCCCACCTTTTTTTAAAGGTACGGTGTCCCTGAAAATTTATTAATTTCATAAAAGTTTATAATGCAAAATCTTTCTTTTCATGTGAATGTTTACAATCTCATTATAAATTCAAACTAACGCATACATTCGCAGTTACGTCGTTTTGAATTTGGGGTGCGCAGCTCTAATTCATTTCACTAGCGCCACCTACAATGTATTGCATTTTTACATTAGAGGTTTATGGAGATTTTATTAAACAAATTGGACAATACTATGGTCGTTACTGCATATTTTCAAATAAAACTTTTTTTATGGCTACTTTTTTTCCTCAACCAAGACCTTTCGGAATAAATTTTACGTTTTCAATAAAATCTATTTTCAGGGACACTGTAGCAAAACTGCATACTTTTCCCGAGTATATGTGTAACGTTTAAACATTATATTGCTCTCTCTCTCTCTCTCTCTCACCACGTTTCGAAAGAAAGAGGGTGAGGAACAACCCCTCCTCGGTATTCCTCCTGTCCAGGCAGATCTTTCTATGCTCCTTCTAACTGTGCATGAATTATGCAAATAAGCTAAAACCTAAACAATGTCTACGTCACGGTGTCGAAGCGGTCATGTTCTGAGATTGCGAGGGAAAAACTTCGAGCTATACCTGCGCGACCCAGATATCTCACGTAAGCTCTAAATTTAGAATCGATCGATACCAAACACGTGTACCTTGAACTAATGTTTTGATTTATAATGATTTTTTGAAAATTTGAAGTGGCGGAAAACTTAGAAGGGCGGAAAAGGGGGGTAGTGAGGAGATATGAATTTTTATGGGCATGTTGTGAATTTTTATTTATCGAGTGAACTCTGCCCTGTCGAATGGCACCGGTGTCTTGTAGAGTCCATCTTTGTAACTCGGAGTCTAATCCATGGAATTTAAGTTCAAATGTAAAATTTGGAACATCCGGCCTCTCAAACGGTACGTGCTTTTGTTTAATCTTTTGAATATTTCGATTTTCTTCACACCAAATTATTAGAATAAACTGTTTTTGTCCAAATAATGGACTTCCAGTTGATCTAAATGCTTCATCGGCGATCAGCCGTTTCAATTACAGCGCGGCGCAAAAGGGGGGGGGGGGGTCAATTACAGTACTGCAGTATATACGGCTAGATGAAAAATAAAAGAATCATATCTTAATTTTATCTCGCACTATTTTACCAGCAAGCAAATATTTGTTCATAATTTTGATCACAATTTTAGAAGATAAATATAATTCTTACGTAGTTTCTTAAATACATGCATGTATTGTATTTCAACAACAACAACCCCCCCCCTTTTTTTCACACCAGATTCTTAAATCATTAATTACTTCCACACAGGGTATATGAGCAAATACTAAATTGCAATGTACACTTGATGACACTTAAACGTAGCTTACTACCAATATTCACTCTTGATATACACTTGTCGATGGTCTGACGGTTCTATTGCTTTTTTATTACTATTTAATGGCATGGACACAGCATGCAGCATAGCCACGGCCAGCTGTAATTTTCTTTTATAAAGGCTTTAATCCTTCATAAACGCGGGAACATAATACCCCCATACATCATGTATTTTATTATGTTTTACAAATTCGTAGTCATAAATGTCGATTTCAACACTTCTGGGAAAATTAATGTTTTCATAAACCACGTGATACATGTTTATGTTTTCATTCAGTGTTTATGTTTTGGACTCTGCGCAAACTAAGAACGGTCTAATCAGGGTACTTTCGGAAGTGCTTAGTTTGTAAAGAAAAGATCATCGTGCGGTTCCCATCAATCAACACGTAATTGCACATAAATTATGCAGCGACCTATTGTGGCGTCTTTGAACATACGATCATAATGGATGCAAGCGCCAGGTCCAGCAGAGAGAGTCGGGACACTCCCTCCCTTTCTAAGCAAAAATGCCGATTCTTTCTTAGTATATGTATATGAACTTTTATCAAAGTAATCGGTTGGAACCCCCACCCACGACAGCTTTGACCGACCCCACCCCAACCCGTTGAAAAAAAAATATGTCTCCGTCCTTGAGATGTCTTAGATTCTTAAAAAAAATGACTTGCCCTACGCCTTCTTCTATACGGGATGATTTTTTGAAAATATTTTGCGCAGCAAATTTCTTAATGCTGTGAACCCCCCCCCCCCCCCCCCCCCCAATTTTTTTTCAACGTTTCCACTGTCACCGACGAAGCATCGTTCGGCAATTGTAATATCTTATTGCACATATGTTACATTTTATACTGTAAATGATCTGCTACAATAATCAACAAATTAGGAGACTTACCGAGTTCTCTGCAGACATCGTTTCCTTTTTTAAATTTCTGCTATTTACAATACTTTTCCTTTCTCTTTTTTTTCCGTTTTGGTGCTTGCCTTTTTGACGAAAGGAAAAAGTTTCGAATATCACAACTCATTCTCCATTAGTGCCATGTCCACTGCTCATTCAAATTCAAAGATGAAATTTCATTAGCTTACCATGACTTCCGGTTACCATTTCCAGCCAATCATTTCAAAGCAATTTCTTCTGAACCAAAATATCTAAAACGGAAAGCAGCTCGGATCGATGCAGTAAGGAGGTAAGAAATATTCTATATCTTTATGATTGAATTAAAATAATAATGACAAAAGAGTATTGCAGTGATTTCTTTTTGATTGATAGCGCTTTGAATCCGGCTTACATCCTTCACTATTGATTGTTATTGATGCTTGTGTAGGGAATATTTTTAGATTTCACATGTGATGATTTCTGATAAGTAAAACATTTTCGGGATGATATTCTTTAACATTGAAAATGATATTTATAATCTATAATCTATAAAAGTAGGTTGTTCGATACATTCCTAGACGGAGTTTTATCGTTATCGTCAGACAGTTTGTTTAAAATCTTATCGTGCAAAATTCATAACAATTGGCCAATAATGAAAGACATACGCTGTATATCTTGTATTTACTTTTAATACAGTAGAATCATCCTAACAAAATGTTACAATCTTTATATCAATTAAAAAAGTTTCATCGTGTCATACTTTGAGTTTTGTGTTTCCTACTACCTTTAATTTCTTTTTGAAAATCATCATATACTTCTCATCTAACTGTTTCGGAGTTTCGAGTCAAATAAAACTTTTCCAGCGGGAAATCGGTATTTTTATACACGTTAAGAAGCCCTTCTGTGAACGTTTATTTATGGGCGGAGATATACAAAACGTATAACGAATCCTAGTTATACATGTACCTATATACGTTCACGTAACGGTAAAAGTAACCGCTTTATTGCTTGCTAAATATGTTTACGTAACGGTTACTGCAGCCGCTTTATTGCTTGCTAAATATGTTTACGTAACGGTTACTGCAGCCGCTTTATTGTTTGCTAAATATGTTTACGTAATGGTTACTGCAGCCGCTTTATTGCTTGCTAAATATGTTTACGTAACGGTTACCGCAGCCGTTTTTTTGCTTGCTAAAGACTTTTTTTCGGATTTCTTTTTTTGCAGTCAGAACCCCATTTTTGTTACATGTATATGTAATTGAAAATACTTTTTTCTATTCTAAGACTTATATATTCATTTATTAATTTCATTCATTTATTTATATATGCAGAAATTTTAGTTTAGTAAAAGGAAAATTATCTATGCGTAATGCAAATAACGATGTTCACGAACAGCTCCGCTTCACCCATGGGACGATAACGGAGCGGAACTTCAACATGCCACTTAGGGAATACATGCATTATAAATCTTATACACAAGGGTGATTTAGCAGGAATCTGAAGAAACCACGATCGACAATTTTCGATATATCAATGATTGATTTTCCTCGTAATCACGATAATGTGTCATGGCAAGATTGTTAAAGAAATGCATTTTACGCATATCATAGAATACGAATGTGGAAGGGGAATGCTATTAAATGGATTCATATGAAGTGGGAAGGCTTTAGCAACAACAAAATAAAATAGCCTGAGAGGGGATATCAAATATCTTTTTGTACTTTAGATTTATTAAAAAATAGATCACGATTATACAATGATACTAGGGCGAAATGAAATATATTTATGAAAACATTGATCGAAGTTCGTTAAGATAATACGATCTTAAATTTTTTTTTTCCAGTATCCACATATTACATGTATCATTTAAACTTTGCAATAATGTGTTATTCATCAGGTAGAGGTCGGGCAGTGTGGGAAAGGGGAGGATGACAAAGCCCCGTATTCCTACACAATGTCTTCTCTATCTATGACACATCTCTATGATACATTCATTAGGCTCGTTTAAAAGCCTTATACAAGATACTTTATTACCAATTTGGGCCCAGTTAAAGGCATACACTTGCATTACATGTATAAAAGTGTCCAAAAATGAAAATTTCATTTGAATGAAGAACATAAGATAAAATGAGTCTTATGTATGACTAGATCAGAACAGAGAACTAACATGTAATTTGTACATGCACAAATGACGTTCAAGTTACTCTCATATTATCATACACAAATTTTCCATCACTATGCAGAATCCTTTTTGATTCAGAATTTAGCAAATATAACATCTTATCTTTATCATTTAGATTTTTTGAATAACGGAACTTCTTTCTGTATAATGGAAATTAGGTTAAGCCTTGCATCAAGGTGTTTATCACAATAAATAAAAAAGTGGCATTCATCCTCAATTTGATTTTGTTTACATTTTTTTTTACAATATCTTAACTCTCTGGGTACATTGCCATATCTACCCTGTTCAATTTTAAAATTATGACATGATAATCTAAGCTTTGATATTGCCGTCTTGTACATTTGTGGGTACCGAACAGCCACGCAAGTCTCATCAAAAGGACCCGACACTCTGAGTTTCTAAATTATGTTTCTAAGTTTTTGAAAAAATTGATATCAACTTTGATATTTGATTGAGTGTTTCGGCAGTGTTTTGTTTTAAAATTTTCATTCAACATGTGGCATCATTTCCGTCGCTTCTATCATGAACCTGCCTCATCAAGGGTCCAACCATAAATTTGTTTGATTGTGCATTAATTGACAATTGATGAAGTTAGCGTTTCTGAAAGATTCTTGTGCTTTTCGTATGCTATCATCGGCGCTGATTTGAAGATTGTTTTAAGAAATAAATCATCTGATATTAACTTCCAGTGTTTTAAAATACGCCTTTTAATGCCTTTTATTCTTGGATCAAATTTTGTAACAAGTATTGTGGTATCTTTCTTTTGCTTTTTAAGTCCCGGTTGAAGAAATTCTGTTCTGTTTTTGTGTAATACTTCTTGTATGATCGGCAATATTTCATGTTCGTGGTAACCACGCTGTGTTAATTTTTCTTTGAAACCAAGAAGTGCACCTTCTAGCAAGTCTTTATCACTCGTGTTATGCATAAGTCTGTAACATTCCCCTTTAATAAAACCTTTGAATACAGATTTTGGATGTGCGCTTTTTCTGTGCAGGTATTGAAAATTATTTTTAGGTTTTAAGTACGACTTTATGTCAAGCACATTGTATGTGTTAAATTTGTTCCCTTTATATACTGTTGTGTCAAGGAATGTTATTTCCGAGTTTGATATTTCAAATGTCAATTTAAGAAGGTTGTGAAGTGTATTGCCTATTTCAAAGAGGTGTTCTGCCTCTTGTGAAGTACCGTTGTACAGTGTATATGATAAACCGTCATCTCTGTATCGGCCATGAAATTCATTTTTTTCTCTAAACTCAAAGTTGGATAACATTGCATTTGTTATTTCGTACATCCTAATATCACACATTTCGGGGCTTGGGACTGCTCCCATGGCTGCACCTATGCGCTGTCTATAGATATGATTAAGGTTATTCAAATCCCGAAAATTTTCCATAGACTTCCATTATAAGGGTTTTCCCAGTTGGGCTTCCATACTTCTGTGAAAATCGGCGATTTCAAAAATGAGTCATTTATCATAAGACAGAACAATAATTTATCTACCATTTAATGTTATAAAAAATGGGGGTTACCGTTGCTTTTCATCCTCTAAATTTAGAATGAATAAAAAAGTGAAAAAGTGAAAAATTAAAATTTGATAGGTACCCCTCGTTATAAAACCCATATAATTTCTGTTCATGTCATAATTAATTAGAAATTAATATACGACGTGAAAGTCTATCTATTGTACTTTCACTCATGTGAATATTAGCCAATCACAAACGCACGTTCATTCAATCCGAGCTCCAGTTTTGGGTAGCCAAAAACGGCCCACAACTCGTTTTAAATCAATGGCATATTCAAACCTATAATGTTTGCCATTGAATTCAAAATAATTGTTTTCAAGAACTAATCTGAGTAGATATAGTATGTTTTCCTTGGTATGACATTTAAGTTCAACTTGAGGTTGCAGTATATTTTGATTATATGACCTACCGACAGCGTCAAGAAGTTCATCAAATGTCATATTTGTGTACATATGTTGCCCTGGTCCTGAAATAACGAGGAGAGAGTTTAATATGGTTTTCTAATTTATTCATGGAAGCAGGCACAGTACTCTAAAGTACAACAAAGTATAACTTCAAATATATCTGCCATTAATGAACAACCATTCATTGTTTATACTGAATACAGCAATCAATCATAAATTCAATTCAAGCAAGTTGTCTAGGGGTAATTCTTTATAAACATATGACTGAGCTTAAAATTGTAATTGACAGTGAAAACATAGTAACATTGCATTCTGGTAGAATAATACATCATGACTAGATAAAATAAATCAGTTTGACTAGAAATCTGGTGACAAACAACTTACAATACATCAATATGTGTGAAAATGTTTATGTTTACGTCATGAAATCCAAATGTTTACAAATACCAATCAAAACGGATATTTTCATCAAAGACTAAACAAGAAACCAAACTGTGAATCTGATATCCGGATTCCGTACAACATGTTCAAAATCAATAAGACAAATTCTGTACACAATGAATTTGTCGTACGTTTCAAATAGGTGAATTATTATTGACAGTTAACATAAAGATTTCATATTTCAGCATATAAGGGTTCAAAAACAATTAGAATGTATTCTGTAGAAAAATCAATAATTGCGGGAATTCAACAATAGGTCACGTGACAAACTCGTGCTTCTTCGCCAAAGCGATAAAACTCATGTATCTCCTTTACATACACATGAAAAATGGTTATCATTAGAATCTTGAATCACTAAAATCAATGCAAATACAATGCTATCAAGGATTGGTGTAAAATAAGTACATTCTTACCTGAAATAACGAGGAGAGAGTTTAATATGGTTTTCTAATTTATTCATGGAAGCAGGCACAGTACTCTAAAGTACGAAGCAATCCGGTTACCGGAATTATGGTTTTTCATAAGAGTTGTCTATCTTACACTATGAAAAATTTATAGGGGTACCTAAATCCATGACCGTTACACTCTCCCCCACAGAATTCAATGTCGTCCCGACATTCACATTACACCAAAACTAGCACATCATAAACATTTGTTAAAAAAAAATTTACAAAATCTACTAAAATTCGAAAAATACAAAAATTTTGAAACAACTCGTAACACTTCAACACTTTCAATGAGAAAACTGCAAAATTACATGTGTTATAGATCCTGACATCAGTGAAAATTTGTTGTTGATGATATGTCTCATGTACAAATGTAAATGAACAAATGGTTTGCAAAATGTAACAGTTGGCCATTCTGTTTACACAAAGAGAAAAAAGTCTCACCTTGCATGTAACCATATTAATACATTCAAATGTATGGATCTACAACAAAACATAGAGTGTACCTCTCAACTACTGATATGTCAAATCTAAATCATCTTTTCATGACATACTTATGTACTTCTACCATTCAACACTTGGCAAACAACATAATAACTTCTGGCTGAGTATCTTGTACACTACACACATGTACCAAAAGAGTAACATTACTCAAACCTATAGCATCTGTGAACATTTCAGAACTTTATCAAGAACTATCTGAACCTTTGCCACATGGTAGCCTGTTATGTCACTTTATACCTTAGACATTCAATGAAAAATTTAAAACATATACCCTTACTGTCATGAATATGTCTATATTCAACCTGGGCTAATTAAAACAAGTAAATAATAACAATCGACAGTCTCAATATAAAGTCTCTGTCTTACAGTCACTTGATTACAGTTATCAATGATAGAATCAATACAAAAGTCCTATACAAAGGTCTCAGTACCACACAAGTCATAAACACAACACTTCTGAAGGTAGGTAGGTTTGCCAAGGTTATCGTACGTGAGGACCTTAGGAGGATGCCTCCTCCTTGCAGGACGAGTTCCTTGCGTAGATGTTTCGGATTCACTATCCACTGTTCGGGCAGGATGATCATCCTCTTCCTCCTGGCTACTAACAGGTAGTTCGGACTCGTCATCATTAGAGTCATCTTGTGCTGACTGGAACGAGGATGAGCTTTCGGAAACGGTAAGCACATTTTCCTGTACCACGGGAGGGGAAATTTCCTGAACAGAAGATTCACTAGATGGTACGAATTCACTTGCCTCTGGATTAAGGTTTGACGCAGGTATATCCACGGTAAGATCAGAATCCGAGGAGCTGTCCTCTACAACTGGTAAAGGTAGATTCTTCATAACAGTAGCCCTTTTTCGCTTTTTCTTTGGTCTAACTGGTTTCATAGTGTCTTGTTCAAGAGGTAAGCTATTGCATGGTAGTAACAAACTTCGATGTAATCGACGGACTTTACCACGACCATCTAACTTCTGAACATCATACACAGGTAAGTCTTCCATTGGTCGACTGACAACAACGTAAATGTCCTGTTCCCAGTAAGGTCTTAGCTTACCTGGTCCACCCTTTTCAAGGAGATTGCGCACTAACACATGGTCACCGTTGTCAAGGATAATAGTACCGTATCCTTTCGCATCATAGTGTTGTTTGCCTTTCTGAGCGTTTTTCCTCGCGTTCTGAGAAGCATATTTGTAAGCAGTCTCCATGCGATCCTTCCATTCTGCTACATACTGCGTATAAGGCTTTCGAGCCTCCTCATCAGGTGATATATTTCGTGGCAAAATGAGATCTACTGGTAGAACAGGGTGTCTTCCAAAGAACAGGAAGAAAGGCGAGTAACCTGTTGATTCATGCTTTGAACAATTGTACGCATGAACGACTTTGTTGAGATGCTTCCGCCAATCTAGTCTCTCATCTTCCCGTAGTGTCCTTAACATCTGAAGTAAGCTTCGGTTAAATCTTTCTACCTGGCCATTTCCTTGTGGGTGATAAGGTGTCGTCTTTGAACGAGTAATTCCACATAGCTTCTGAAGCTCGAAGAAAAATGAATTCTCGAATTCACGTCCCTGATCATGATGCAAGCGATGAGGGATGCCAAAGCGCAAAATAAAGTCATTAAAGATTCGCTCTGCTGCCGTCTTTCCCGCCTTGTTCCTAGTAGGGTAAGCTTGAGTGAATCGCGTATAATGGTCCATCACCACCAATATGTATTCATATCCTCCCTTCGATTTTTCAAGGTGAAGAAAGTCAATCGAAATAAGTTCTAATGGTTGCGTAGTGGTTATCGAAACCATTGGTGCACGATCTGCATGCAGTGGCTTCTTTCGTTTTATACATTCACACCTTTTTGTCACATAGTGTTCTATGTCCTTGTACATTTGAGGCCAATAATAGCGGTCACGCGCCAATGAAAACACTCTATCAACTCCGAGATGACCCATCTCATTGTGTAACTGATGAAGAACAGTTGCTCTATGTTCCTTAGGCAGGACAAGCTGTTTAACTGTGCCTTCACGTGGCAAAGTAATAATACGCCATAACAGTTCATTGTCTACCTGTAGTTTGGTCCATTCTCGTAAGAGTAGTTGTGCTTCACGACTCAGCTTGCTGCGTTGTAATTTGGAGGGTTTCTTCCCTTGATTCACCATGTTACGAACAGTGACAATTTCTAGGTCCTGTTGTTGGGACTCACAAATGGAATTGTGACTAAGAGAACTGTCAGCCTTCACTTGATTGAGAAGTACAGCCTCCTGTTGGTCAGCTTCTGTAGACAAGAGAATGTGTTGCATTGGTTCATCATCCTGATTTGCAGAGATGGCAGAATCAATCAAGTCTTGTGAGCATTCCTTAGTACACTGTTTTGAGTACTGTTCTATGTTCAGAGGCATACGGCTTAAACCATCCGCATCATTATTCTGACATCCTGGTTTGTAGTGAACCTTAAAATTGAAGTCTGCCAATGAAGACATCCATCTCAATCGAGTCGCGTCCATTTTCGGGGCTGTGAAAATATATTGTAATGGATTGTAGTCACTGTATACATCAAAGTATGGTGCATAATACAAATAGTCTCTGAAACGGTCAGTGACACTCCATTTTAATGCAAGAAACTCTAGTTTTCCGGAGTGCATATAATATCCTTTCTCAGCCGGAGTAAGCGTCCTTGACCCATATGCAATGACTGCGGGTTTACCAGAGTCCTGATGTTGATACAGGATTGCACCTAATCCATTTTGACATGCATCAATGTGTAATATGTAGGGTTTATCATACTTAGGGTAAGCCATCACAGGAGGACTAGTAAGCGAATCAATAAGTTCCTCTAAGACTTTTTGGTGTACTTCAGTCCAATTTATCGGGGTATTAGATCCCTTCTGACCACGTCCTTTACTTTTACGCTTGGCCTTTTGAGCTTGGCCCTTCGGAATGGAATCGTCCTTTAAAAGATCATAGATAGGTTTCGCCTTCCTTGAGAACTCTGATATATATCCTCGGTAATAGCCGATAAATCCCATGAGTTGTCTCACCTCACCTATCGTGCTTGGCCTTTTCTGTCTAAGCGAATCCACAGCTTCCTTATCAGCAGGGTCAACAGTATGTCCCTCTGTAGTGATCATGTGTCCTAGGTATCGGACTTGTTTTTGGAATAGGTGACATTTGCTAAGTCGTAATTTGAGTCCACGCTCATGTAGCCGTTTGAACACAGTACGCAAATGTTCAATATGATCATCAAAACTAGCGCTGTATACTAAAATGTCATCCAGATAAGGAATACAGAATGAATCCCTAAGTCCTTCAAGTGTATCATTCATATAGGCTTGAAATATTCCTGGAGCTCCCGTGAGTCCGAAAGGAATTCTGTTCCACTCATATTGACCCCAGGGTGTTGTAAACGCAGTGTACTTACGACAGTCCTCGCGAACAAAACCCTGATGATATGCCTTACTCTGATCCAGTAGAGAAAACCATTGACTTCCCCCTAACGAATTTAAGGCATCCTGCACCCGAGGTATAGGGTACTGATTTTGTATAGTTTTCGCATTTAAGCGGCGAAAATCAACACAAAGGCGAAGTGATCCGTCTTTCTTGCGAGCGCATACGACTGGACTTGCATAAGGGGATGTAGACTTACGTATCCACTGCTTACTAAGAAGATTTGCAACGTAATCCTTGACCTCTTGAAGTAAGGGCTTAGGTACGGCGTAGTATGAACTATGAACTGGTGTCGAGTCCTTCATCTCGATTGGTAATTGTAGGTCAACAGCACACCCAATGTCATTTTCATCTCGAGAAAATACATTACACTGTTCTCGTAAGAGCGATTTCACCTGGCTTACCTGATCTGCGTTCAGAGGTGTTGACGACAAATCCACGGGTGGATCCCAATCTGCCTCTGTTATAGAGCGGTCATTTGTAAAAGGTGTGGTTTCCGCTATCGGATCATTTGCCTGTGTTGTAACAATAGAACAAATTCGGTGCACGCTACCTAATAAGGTCCCTTTTGTAATAACAAAGTCTGAACTACCTTTATTTGTGATGAGTAGCTTTACACATGGTTTCGGACCAATTTCTACCAAAGTTTCCTCTATATGAATTTGGTCACCATTGATTTCTGCAGGTTCGAATATAGCCGTTATATTCCGGGGATACCGTTGACCCTTTAGTGACGCACGAATCATTACTGAACTGTGGTGTGGAACCTTGACATTCTGACGTCGACCTACCTTCACATTACAAATAAAGTCTGATTTATTGTCAGTAAATTCTCTAACTAGAACATTTACTTTACTGTGATAGTCAACAGGTAAACAGGTAGTCAAAATGTGTCTAATGTCACTAAAATACTGTATCACATTATACCCAAGAATTGGTTCATTCAACCCTGTTACTCTTTCATTTGCAACCAAAAATGGAACTTTAACAGTATGATTCTCAATCGTAACATCTAAATGCAAAATACCATTTACTGGAATATGTGACCCGGAGGCTGAAGTCAAAGTGATATTTGCTACATCAACATAATTGTTCACATCTTCTATTTTTGACAAAAATGTTGGGAAAAATTTGTTCACATAATCAATATGAATAAGTGATACTTGGGCTCCTGTGTCCCACAATACTTTGCTATTTACACCTTCAATCATACAGTTGACCATACATGGCTCGGCTACCATAGAAATAAGATTTGGACTAATGTCATACACATCACCTTTGATTTCATTAACATGTACATGTGCAACATATTGATTCAAACCATACTTCTTGCCTACAAAATTAATTGCATTACACAAAATCTTATGTGTAGACCAATGATTATTTTGACATTCTTTTGAACAATAGGTAGCAGTAAGGCATGAACTACAATATTTAACACAATTTGACAATACACTATGGCAACTCTGACACTGGACGGGACTGGAGTCTTGGGCGTCGTCTAGTCCCTCGGACGAGACCCTTGGCCGTTTTCCGAACTTGATCCTGATCCTCTGTTGCGATCGGGGCAATTTCGACGGACATGGTCACTTTTCCCACACTGCCAACAGTGTCTGCAATTACGTAGGTGTTTAGAACGACAATCTGGACACCCTCGGGTTACTGGTCTCTGATCATTATTGTTGTTATCTCTCGAGAGCTTCAGTTGTTGGATCTCGGCCTTCAGCGCGCGTACCTCAGCTAACACTTCATCCTGGCAGTTTGTGCTACTGCGGGTTACCATGGAAACAGATCCCTTACCAACTTTCTGCTTGTTTTCATTTTCACGACGAACGATTTTATTCAGCTCATCTAACAATTCGGCATCTGACTTGTCCTCAGACAGAAATTGCTTCATTTCTTGCCGTATAACAATGTCTCTAAGACCTGTCTGGACTGTTCGTGCAAATAACTTGTGGACAAGATCTGGGCTGTATTTAAGTTCATCACTACTTTCTTGTGATGCAAATAATATTTTGTTGCGCAAGTCCATGGATCGCATCAAAAATTCACTACTTGTTTCCTTGGCATCCTGTACTGCACTGGCTAGTTCCGAGTAAAGTTCAGTACTATTTTTCTCTGCATAATGGCCTCTAAGAATGCCTCGCAAAACAGGTAAGGATAAATCTTGCCGTCCGTCAAGGTAGCTACGTAAACTGGAGGTAGGGATAACTGCCCTAATTATACCATCAATGACATCTGCTTCTGAATGTCCCTTCTTCAAACCTAGCTCCATTTGACGAATGAGACTGGTGTATGATATACCAGACTTACAGTCTATCTGCCCACTTATTTTGAAGTCCTTGTGGAATTTAACTGTTGACGTCGACACTGATTGAACATTAGAGTCTGACTTGGTTGACCCATCATCACCTGTTTCTTTCTTGATGCCCTTTCCGCTAGTCTTAAGTTCTTCTTCCAAGGCATTTTTAAACGCCAATAACGAAGTTGCTGCCGCCTGGTCACCCATCTCTGACATGAACAATTTATCTACCTCCAATGCAAGGCCCAACCTGTCCTTCGCCTTAGGAGTTTCACCAAACTGTTCCAAGAGATCTGTAAGGGTTTTAGCCGACGCTGTCATCAGTTTTGCCCTGACCGCTATCATCTCCTCTGAAAATTTGTCTGCCATGATTCACTTGCAGCCGTGACTGTGCTGAGCTAACTGTGGATCCCGGACGAGCCCCCAAAAATGTTGCCCTGGTCCTGAAATAACGAGGAGAGAGTTTAATATGGTTTTCTAATTTATTCATGGAAGCAGGCACAGTACTCTAAAGTACAACAAAGTATAACTTCAAATATATCTGCCATTAATGAACAACCATTCATTGTTTATACTGAATACAGCAATCAATCATAAATTCAATTCAAGCAAGTTGTCTAGGGGTAATTCTTTATAAACATATGACTGAGCTTAAAATTGTAATTGACAGTGAAAACATAGTAACATTGCATTCTGGTAGAATAATACATCATGACTAGATAAAATAAATCAGTTTGACTAGAAATCTGGTGACAAACAACTTACAATACATCAATATGTGTGAAAATGTTTATGTTTACGTCATGAAATCCAAATGTTTACAAATACCAATCAAAACGGATATTTTCATCAAAGACTAAACAAGAAACCAAACTGTGAATCTGATATCCGGATTCCGTACAACATGTTCAAAATCAATAAGACAAATTCTGTACACAATGAATTTGTCGTACGTTTCAAATAGGTGAATTATTATTGACAGTTAACATAAAGATTTCATATTTCAGCATATAAGGGTTCAAAAACAATTAGAATGTATTCTGTAGAAAAATCAATAATTGCGGGAATTCAACAATAGGTCACGTGACAAACTCGTGCTTCTTCGCCAAAGCGATAAAACTCATGTATCTCCTTTACATACACATGAAAAATGGTTATCATTAGAATCTTGAATCACTAAAATCAATGCAAATACAATGCTATCAAGGATTGGTGTAAAATAAGTACATTCTTACCTGAAATAACGAGGAGAGAGTTTAATATGGTTTTCTAATTTATTCATGGAAGCAGGCACAGTACTCTAAAGTACGAAGCAATCCGGTTACCGGAATTATGGTTTTTCATAAGAGTTGTCTATCTTACACTATGAAAAATTTATAGGGGTACCTAAATCCATGACCGTTACACATACTTGTTACATCATATGTAATCAAAACACAATCTGGCTTTAGCTTCAGTGACTCTACTTTGTTTACAAAGTCCGTTGTGTCTTTAATGTATGTATCTTGTAATCGGACAATCAGTGTTAAGAAATAATGACCAATTCGTTCTGTTGCTGTACCGATTTGTGATATAATTGGTCTACCAGGTGGCATAATTGGAAGTTCATTACACATGTTACAAGCGCCTTGCCGGATTTTGTTTATCAAATCGTCATTAAGTTTCTGTATCTTAGGGAGCAAGTATAATCTCCCCACACGATGTTTGTGGTCATCATTTGTAAGATACTTAGCAGTGTGAGTGTCGAATGTGCCATTTGTTTTCATTTCACTTAACTGTATCTGTATTTTATCCTCTATATCTTTGAGGTTTGATTGTTCGACTTCTTCGTAGTGGAGTGAATTTAGCATTTCAACTCCTTTTTTCTTGTATTCTTCTTTGTCAAGAATTACTATTGTGTTGCTTTTGTCGGCTTTTTTCATTACTACATCTTTCATATTTTTCAGTTTTTGTATTGCCTGTCATTCACGCATTGACAGATTATCATGAGTTTGTAAAGGGATGCTAAGCTTTTGATGGCATGTGTCTTTAATAGACAGATAGCATATCATTAATATCTTTCACTTACATGTATTTCTTAAATAAAATAATATGATGAAGCACATAGTCTTACTGTCTTGTCAGAAATCGTCATACAGTTTTCCTTACTTATCTTTTTTCTTTTGAAACAGAATATTCCTTGCCTGGATGAATAGTACATGTACAGGAGAAAATAAATGAATTACGACAAATTTTAAGGTAAGAAACATGTAACACAATTTTGAGTTTAGCAGCGAAAAAATAATGTCATAATTGCATGTAATAAGATGTAGGATTCAAAATATTTTCATTTGAATCAAGACCAAAGATGGATTTCACATGATGATTCCTCATGACCAGAGCTTTCATGCCAAGACTTTTGACCTTTGAACTACATGTACTTTAAGACATTAACCTAGGATATACATGTATTTCATGAGCTGTAAGGGATAGAGCCCAGATTTTTGGCCGAATTGCGAAGCAAAATCCGGTCTATGAAATGGCGAAGACCGTCTGTCTGTCTGTCCGTCAGTCCGTCCGTTTTGGTTAAAGTGTTGCGTTTAAGTCCGTTGAGAGTAAAATATTTGGAGGAGCAAATTGTATCTTGACTTTGACCTACTTTTGAATTATAAGAGGTAGGGTTTTGATATTTCACATATAGAGTCCTCATGACCAGAACTTTAATTTGATATCATGACTTTTGACCTAGTGACCTTGACGTTGACCATTGACCTTCTTTGAAACTATAAGAGGTAGAATTTTGATATTTGAGTTGTAGATTCCTCATGACCAGACCTTTCATCTGATATCATGACTTTTGAATAAATGACCTTGACATTGACCTTTGACCTACTTTACAGAAAAAAAGTGTAAAATTTACAGTTAAATATGTAAAATTTACAGAAAAAAGTGTCAAATTTGCAGACAAAAGTGTATAATATACAGATAAAGTGTAAACTTTACACTTGAATATATAAAATTTACAGAAAAAAACGTAAGATTTACACATAAAAGTGTAAAATGTACACTTTTATATGTAAAAAAAACAAGAGGCCCAAGGGGGCCACATCGCTCACCTGAGGAGACTGTATGTATGTTTTCAATCAAAGTCAAAACCTGAAGGAAATTGCTTTTAGTGAAGCTTTGAGAAGGACAAGGTGTACAAGTTACTTCCTGTAAAGTTTGGTGACATTCTGTGCAGTAGTTTAAGAGGATAAGTCAAAAATGTGTCATTCAAATAGAGCCTAAAGAGGACATCTTGGATTTCAAATCGGCTCGAAAAAAAAAAAAAAACTAAGTAGAGGGCAATGAGTACTTGCGTCCTGTGAAGTTTCAAGAAATTGTGTGAAGCAGTTTCAGAGGAGAAGTTGAAAATGCGTCAGCCAATCAGAGCCTGTGGCGGCCATCTTGGATTTCCGATAGGCTCCAAAAACGTAAACTTGATAGAGGGTATGAGTACTTGCATCCTGTGAAGTTTCATGAAATTCTGCACAGCGGTTTCAGAGGAGAAGTCGAAAATTTGTCAGCCAATCAGAGCCTGTGGCGGCCATCTTGGATTTCTGATCAGCTCGAAAAACACAAACTTGGTAGAGAGCAATCAGTACTTGCTTCCTGTGAAGGTTTGTGAAATTCTATGCAGCCGTTTGAGAGGAGAAGTCGAAAATGTGTCAGTCAATCAGTCTGTGGCGGCCATCTTGGATTTCCGATTGGCTCGAAAAACACGAACTTGGTAGAGGGCATTGAGTAGTTGCTTCCCTAAAGTTTCATGAAATTCTGTGCAGCGGTTTCAGATGAGAAGTCGAGAATGTGTCAGCCAATTAGAGCCTGTGGCGGCCATCTTGGATTTCCGATCGGCTCGGAAAACACAAACTTGGTAGAGGGCATTGAGTACTTGCTTCCTGTGAAGTTTCATGAAATTCTGTGCAGCGGTTTCGGACGAGAAGTAAAAAATGTGTCAGCCAATCAGAGCCTGTGGCGGCCATCTTGGATTTCCGATCGGCTCGAAAAACACAAACTTGGTAGAGGGCATTGAGTACTTGCTTCCTGTGAAGCTTCATGAAATTCTGTGATGCAGTTTTAGAAGAGAAGTCGAAAATGTGTCAGCCAATCAGAGCCTGTGGCGGCCATTTTGGATTTCCGATCGGCTTGAAAAACACAAATTCGATAGAGGGCATTGAGTACTTGCTTCCTGTGAAATTTCGTGAAATTCTGTGCAGCGGTTGCAGAAAAGATATCGAAAATGTTAAAAGTTTACGTCGGACGGACGGACGATGGACGGACGACGCGCTGTGACAATAGCTCACTTGAGCTTCGCTCAGGTGAGCTAAAAACAACAATACTTGTAGGGGACCATGATTTCTTCATTCCTACGAAGTTTAACGAAAATCTGGTCAGTGGTTCTGGAGAAGAAGTTGAATATGTATGAAAATCATCCCCCCCTTCTTCTTGAGTAATCTAAGTAACCCGAGAGAGATACAATGTAGTTATACAGAAGCTCAAGCAAAATAACAGACCCCCTCCCCATCTTTTCACTGTGTTATTGATAATATTGATCTGTTCTTACATTAATATTTTGAGCTGCTCTCAATATTGTAATTTCAAAGTTGTATATCCAAGTCTTCACAAGATAAATTTGAAAATACTTATTCATCTTTTTAAAATTATTTAGTTTCCTTTTCCATACCTATTTAATAATTTAAAATATATAACATTCAAATGAATCGATAATCCAAAAATTTAAACCTCAAAAACATAAATCAATATTAAAGAAAGACAACTCTTGCATACATGAACATGTACCAACTTACACGAAACTAAAGTTACCAGGGTACCAGAACTTGAACTTACAAGCCTTGGGTCCATGTTCACAGTAAACATATCTATTCATGATTGAAAAAATACTCATAAAAATCTGTTCAGCAGTTCTGGAGAAGAAGTTGAATATGTATGAAAATCACCCCCCCCCCCCTTTCCTTTTAAAATTTCAGTATAAAATACATATCAAAGCATTAAGTAAGTTAAATATGATAAATATATAGTAAATGAGTGTGTAAAATCATACACTTATTGAGTTATTTAAAGAAATAGTGCAAAAATGTGCATTTCTGACTAAGTCCGAAAAGACGTCAAAAACGCGTCAAAAATTTGACTTCGAAGTGGAACCAAAAATAACAACACTTCTTAAGACATCTCTCTAGATCATCCTGATGCTTTCGGTTTGTCGATACATGCTTCGGTTCTGAAGAAGAAGTTTGTCAAAGGAGGGTACCCCCCGTGACCTACTTTTGGCTGTGGTGGCGCCACCTGTTGACAGATCCGGACGAAAAACAACAACACTTGTAGGGGACCATGAGTACTTCATACCTACCAAGTTTCATCAAAATCCCTTCAGCCGTTCTGGAGAAGAAGTCGAAAATGTGAAAAGTTTACGACGGACGACGCCGGACGCCGGACGGTGCGCTATGACAATAGCTCACTTGAGCTTCGCTCAGGTGAGCTAAAAACAAATTAAAAAAGAGACTCAAAATGGCACTAATACGCTTCCATACTATTATTATCTTTATATTATGAGAATAATGTTAAACATATGAGTACGCGATAACAAAACATGAAGATTTTGGTAAATATTTATTGACAACCAATTTGTAACAGATGCTTTAATTTTCAATATATTATGATTAAACTAAATGTTTCAGGAGAACAACAACTGGAGAGACGATTATGGAGTACAACAGTTCACTTCAAATTCTTTGAGGAGACCGTTTTAATTTTGCGAAAGTCTTCAGAATAATGGATTGGATTAGTACCTTGATGAGTACTATGATATCTACACATTGTAAGCACTGGATTTATCAACTTAAATATTACCTGGATGATTAGCTCACCTCGACGAAGTTGAGATGAGCTTATGCTATAACCCCGGCGTCCGCGTCCCCGTCGTCGTCCGCGTCCGCGTCCGGTTAAAGTTTTTGGGGTAACTCAGTATCTGACAAAGTACTGATGCTACAGTAACCAAACTTGCACAAGTGATTCATCTTGGGATGCTGAGGTGAACCCATGCATCGGATGCAGCATCTGACCTACATTTTCCGGTTGAATGACTTTGTCAGTGTCTGGTTAAAGTTTTTGGGGTAGTTCAGTATCTGACAAAGTACTGATGCTACAGTAACCAAACTTTCACAAGTGATTCATCTTGGGATGCTGAGGTGAACCCATGCATCGGATGCAGCATCTGACCTACATTTTCCGGTTGAATGACTTATTCAGTGTCTGGTTAAAGTTTTTGGGGGTAGTTCAGTATATGACAAAGTACTCATGCTACAGTAACCAAACTTGAACAAGTGATTCATCTTGGGATGCTGAGGTGAACCCATGCATCGGATGCAGCATCTGACCTACATTTTCCGGTTGAATGACTTTGTCAATGTCTGGTTAAAGTTTTTGGGGGTAGTTCAGTATCTGACAAAGTACTGATGCTACAGTAACCAAACTTGAACAAGAGATTCATCTTGGGAGGCTGAGGTGAACCCATGCATCGGATGCAGCATCTGACCTACTTTTTCCGCTTGAGTGATTTTGCCTTTAAAAGCCAATATTGAGCAAAGTATAAGTGCTACATGTACCAAACTTGCATATTGGATGTATCTTTGATCAAACTTTCATAAAGCGACCTTGACCTACTTTTTCCACTTGAGTGTTTTGCCTTTAAAGGCCAATATTGAGCAAAGTATAAGTGCTACATGTACCAAACTTGCATATTGGATGTATCTTTGATCAAACTTTCACAAAATGACCTTGACCTACTTTTTCCGCTTGAGTGATTTTGCCTTTAAAGGCTAATTTTGAGCAAAGTAAAAGTGCTACATGTACCAAACTTGCATATTGGATGTATCTTTGATCAAACTTTCATAAAATGACCTTGACCTACTTTTTCCACTTGAGTGATTTTGCCTTTAAAGGCCAATATTGAGCAAAGTATAAGTGCTACATGTACCAAACTTGCATATTGGATGTATCTTTGATCAAACTTTCATAAAATGACCTTGACCTACTTTTTCCGCTTGAGTGATTTTGCCTTTAAAGGCCAATATTGAGCAAAGTATAAGTGCTACATATACCAAACTTGCATATTGGATGTATTTTTGATCAAACTTTCATGAAATGACCTTGACCTACTTTTTTCCACTTGAGTTATTTTCTTAATATACATGTACTTAGAGATATGTTTAAATTGAACTTTGCTGCCACGAGGTGAGCTTCGTAATCTTTGATTACACTATGTTTTTATCTTGCGTGAGCATAATTGGAGGCAAAAAGAAAGGAGTCAAAGTACAAACACCTGGAGTACCAAACAAGTAGTTCTAAAGAATAATGTAGCAATAATACGTCCATGATGTATTCGTGATTTATATAGGCATTTCAACAAATAGTGTCTCAGCAGTAAGGAAAGAGGCCCAAAAGTGAAGACACATAGGACATAAGATGAGCTGAAATTCACAAAATAGTATATATGTATATATATAAAATGGATGCCAAGAACCATTAAAAAAATCCGTGCGTGTGAGGAAAATTACGATGGCAAGACATCATAATGAGGAATTGGAAACATTTCTTCAACATATTGTACAAGACACTTGCTTGTGTTTGGACAGAATATAGTAAGGAGAAGGGATTTTCGACATCAGGATCAGCGTTACATATCATAACTCAATGTAGGAGATTCTTTGTATTTGTTTTATAAATGTCATTAATTATTTCCGGAAGCGTCCTAATGCCACATTCTAAATTTTTTCTCCTAATAAGGAGATACTTTCGCCTAATAAGGACTGAACTTTCACCTAATTAGGACAAACTGCCACCTCATTAGGAGAAACGATCACCTACTTAGGATATATTATTACCTAATGAGAAGATACAATCACCTACATAGGACTTAGTTATCACCTAATTTGGATATACTATCACCTAATAAGAACTTAGCTATCTCCTAATCAGGAGATACTATAACCGTATTAGGAAATATTATCACTTTATTAGGAGATAATATCACCTAATTAGGAGATACTATCGCCTAATTAGGACATTACTATCACCTTATTAGGAGATACAAACACCTAATAAGGATTTAGCTATCATCTAATTAGGAGGTACTTTCACCTTATGAGGACTTAAACATCACCCAATTAGGACATACTATAATCTAATTAAGAGATAATATCCCCTAATTTGGACTTAGCTATTACCTAATTAGGACTTACCTTTCACCTAATAAGGACTTATCTACCTCCTAATTAAGCGATACTATTACCTTATAAGGAGATACTATCACCTTATAAGGAGATAATGTCACCTTATTAGGAGATATATTCACCTTGTTAGAAGATAATATCACCTAATTAGGAGATAATATCACCTAATTAGGACTTAGCTATCGCCAAATTAGGACTAAGCTATCACGTAATTAGGAGATACTTTTACCTAATTAGGACTTAGCTATCACCTAATTAGGACTCAGCTATCACCTTATTAGGACATACTATCACCTAATTAGGAGATACTATCACCAAATTTGGACTAAGCTATCACCTATTTAGGTGATAGCTAAGTCCTAATAAGGTGATAGCTAAGTCCTTATAAGAAAGTCCTAATTAGGTGATAGCTAAGTCCTTATTAGGTGATAGTGTCTCCTAATTAGGTGATAGTATCTCCTAATTAGGTGATAGTATTCCCTTATAAGGTGATAGTATCTCCTAATTAGGTGATAGTATTTCCTTATAAGGTGATAGTATCTCCTAATTAGGTGATATTATGTCTTAATGAGGTGATAGTATGTCCTAATTAGCTGATAGCTAAGTCCAATTAAGTGATAGTATGTCCTTATTAGGAGATAAACAATTCAAAATGTGACATTAGGACACTCACATACTTATCTACTGGTCAAATATGCTAAATTACTAAAATTAGTAAAAAAAGTCATTGCACAATTTGTCCTAACAAACAGTTGTCAAGTTAGCAACCAGTTGTTAGGAAAGTACACCTTGTCTGAAATAAGATAGATTTCTTAACAACCAGTTGTTAAGAAAATATCGCTTGTTAGCTTCTAAACTTTAACAACAGATTGTCAAGAAGTTTATCTCATGTATCTATCATGTAGTTCTATAGTCGAAACACATTGCTATCTTAACAACAACTTGTTAGTGAATCAAACTGAATCTCAGTGTGATGTATATAAAATGAAGCTATTAGGTACATGTACTTGTGAAGCACTGAATGTAGTCTATCTTGACAACCAGTTGTTAGGAACTTTGATTCTGAAATTTACAACTAATTTTGTATGGAATCCTTTTTCTTTGTTTTTGCAGTGAAATACATGTGTGCTGAAATAAAAGTTAAAAAATTCTAAATCATTGTTAATTTTGTTTAGATAAAGGCTGTTAACAACACTCAAAGCAATTTGACCATATGGAATTGGTCAAATCAAATTGGAAGCTGTTTTGTATAAAATGTTTGTCCTACAATTAAGATGATTTTTTTTAAGTTGCAGCACTGAAAATTGTTAGATCAATATTATTTTAATGGTTATTTCATAATGCATTTTACATGCACACGAACCTTGAAGAAATTTTACACTTTTAGGTTCGGTTGATGTGATTAATTAAATCAGCTAGGACGAATTGTCATTTACAGTAAGACATTCAGCCAAGACTGGTCAGAATTTTGTTTTTCATTACAAAGAGAAAAACAAATACAAAGATGGGTCATAGTATTTGCTACAAACTGTTAGTGTTACTTCACATACGTGACAACGATAATAATAATTTAAAAGTATCGTTGCTCCAGATCCCATCAATTCTTTAATTCTTACGAATGAGTCACTCTTGTTTGACCAATATTGTCACAAGATTCATGCATCTATGGGAAACGGTTGGGGAAAGGTTGAAAATTATTACATGTAGATTCATTGGCGGTCATCTCGTCTGGGTATGACAGAAAAAGAAACGTGTTAAATCTTGTTTGACAAATCGACTTGGAATTAAAACACAAATTATGATGATTATCTGTTCTATGCATTATGTGCAGATGTTGCAGAGTCAACTTACAGATAAATTTATTTTGGGCAATCTTGTTCGACCGTTCCTTCTAACTTGACACGAACTAGGTAGAAGATATTGTGCACTTTATCCTTGTAAAGTTTTGTGACTTTCTGTACAAAGCTTGTGGAGAATTTATAAATGACAAATGTTTACGACGTCAGTCAATGACAACAATTATGGTCGAACGGTGCGACGATACTTTAGCTTCTTTCGGGCGAGTTAAAAGTCCTCGCAGAATTAATACTTTGTTTATGTGACTGGGAGAAAGTTTCCGAGAGAGTTTATTTTGATGAATGTTTCCTACAAGATATACATCAATTTTCTGTGGAAACTATGTCAGACTGCATCGAAAGCATTAAACAACGATTCATGTGACATCAATACACCGAAGTGTGAAACGCTTTCATTCTGTATACATGTACCTGGCAAAAATCTGTTATAAACCTTTTTTCATTGATTGTGATGGAAGTGTGTAAGACGGGTCATAAAATGGGTCAGGGTAACTAGGACATAAAAAATAGACTAGAATCAGAGATTATAATTTACAGTTTCTTACTTATGCCCTTTGCCGTGTGGAGCTCGTAAAAAAGTTCCCCGCGAGGGGTTTGACAGTAAGTGTTTTGAATATACTTCCCTGGCATTGTCGCCATAGCACTTTCTATATAGACATAACGTCAGCCAGTGCATGAATTTTGTATATTTTCATTTCCATGCTTCGTAAACATCGACGGCGGGTGCGGCTAGCCAACAGGGGATGCTTACTCCTCCCGGGCACCTGGTCCCACCTCTAGCTTGCTAGGGGTTCGTCGATGTTTAATTTTGTGCTCTATTGTGAGTGCTATTGAGATTATCGTCAGGATCTTCTTTAACTCATTACTATCTAGACTCTGTTGTCATTTGCCTCATTTATTATGTAGACAATATTACCATTACCATGATTACTATGGAATTTACAAGACATACGTATTATTCATGACAGATTTTAGTGATTAGACAAATTACAATAAACATATGCGAAGTTACATGATTTACAAACATATGTTATCTTAATTAGCTTTCAACTGAAAGAAATCAATCAAAAAGGATATTTAGAATAAAACATAATTTCAAAACATTAATTCTATGTGTACTCGTACAAACAGCCCATTGAATGTATGCATCGGTGCTTGTAAATTGTTTTGCGGGGGATAAAAAGGGTTAATATACGTGTCATTTCATTCTTTTAAATTCGAAATGTATTTTAAGGGGTAAAAGGGGGAAGTAACATGTCCTTCAAATATAAATAATATTCTATTTGTTACGGGGCTGTCATGCCTTGCTTCCTTTCAATAGATAGGGGCACTGATTAATCAAAGGGGTTAAAATCATATATATGGTTGAATTGATGTCTTGTGACCAGTTGCATGTAATTGACACAAGGTATTCGTCATTTTAAAACAGTACACAACTAGTTTGAAATTAAGTCAATATAGGGAATGGAGGGATAGAGGGTGATGTATGAAAAAGATCGAGTCACTGTACTCACATAATATGAAAACGGAATTGAATAATATATTTTTTTCTTCAATATTCTTAATAAATATAACTTCATTCAAATTGATAACAAAATGGCGGGCAAGAGGATTCATACTTTTCATAAATTCTCCTTAAGTTTCATATTTGAGTCGTTTACAAAACTGAAATTAAAATTATGTTAAAGAATAGGGTAAAAACAATCCTTTTTTCCGATTATGTACACCATATGCATCGAAAGCCCCTAAATGATGCAAGATACGCAAAGAAAATTGCGTATCCTGCATCATTTAGGGGCTTTCGACCAACAATAATTGTTCTACAGACGATATTCATTCTTTACTGCATTCATCTAAATTAATGACAATTTTTGTTTCTTAACCTAGCCGTAGACTTTATCTTTTTTAATATGAAATTATAGGGATTGTCTCGCATTTACCAGTGATGTGCATTCTTATCCTTTCATTTTAAAATAAAAAGATTTCGTAATTCCAGCCCTAATAAAGCCATCGAATGCGTGACATAATCTATCAACAGATGCAACTGCATATAACACATGTTGAGGCTTAAAAAAATGAAATTTAAAGAAAAACGATCATAATCAATTCTAAAGAACATGGACATCTTAGCTTACCTTCGTTGGCTCCATTTGTTTTCATCTGACAAGACATTGTTCAAGATGAACCGCGCCCTGATCAGATGTACTAATCAATATAAAGACCTGCTACACCTGGCAGTTACAGGTACAGGTACGATTCAAAGTAAACAACACGAGTATAATGTACAGTGTATGTTAAAAGGGTAAATAAATCAGTATTTATAGATTTAAGTCGCTGAAAAGAATAAGAGTATAAATCCTTCACTTGCTGTTGACCATTTAAAAATAAACATCTGAACGCGGATTTCGTAATCGACATGGTCGAGAGGCTGAATCTACATGTAATGGCCCAGCCCTGGGTGTATCCGTACATGTACGAAATCTATTCTTTACATGAGGGGAAACAATATAAGTTTAAAATACTGGCATGTCTGCATGAAATTTAGCTTTCTCTTAATTAATTGGTAATTATGAGGGTGAATTAATTCGAAAAATGACAACGTATTACACATGCATTAATGTAAACAAATAAATGAATCAAAAATCATTGCTTAACTGATTATTTGATAAATACAACATGTACAAAGTACTGTGGGAATATAAGTATGATAATGTATTGTGTATTATCTTTTTGGGGAGGGCATAATTAAATTCTAGTCTGAAATTAAAAATCAATATAATAATACATACTAGAAAACTTTGCAAGTATAAAAAACGTTGCCTTTTCCTTGAACGTACTTACTAGTATACATATGTCAAACTCCAGGGTTATTGTCCAGAATACTTTTATTGTGTTTATGTATTATCTGATTACCAATTTTAGGTGATCTCCATTCTTCCTTTTTTTTTTTTTGAGGGGGAGAGGGAAGAAAAACATAACCTGCAAGCGATTATATAAAGGCAACCTATATTTATATATACATGTAGATGTAAACTGTATAAATAATCATATATTATGTTCTTACCTGCTTCCGGTTTGACAAGATTCATTTTTCAATTATTCTTATATCTTAAAATTAACTAATTTTTACCTTGCTTGGTGTTTTATACCTAAAGTGAAGTTGAAAATTGCGTAATCGCCAATAGACCCCCATTCATATTTTGAAATAGACTTGGACACATTTAAATGTATCACGAGTTTTGATATTGTGAAATAAATATTAACATGTACACATAGCTTTACTACGGAAGCCGATTGGGGACATTTGTCTTAGGAATAATGACTTCTGTCTTTCGACTTATGACTTCTGTCTTACGGCCTATGCGTTATGTCTTTTGAATTATGTGTTACGAATTATTACTTATATCTTATAAGTTATTACTATAATGACATACAAAGAGAAAGAATTGCTATTCGGAAGGCCCATCGACTGAAAAGACGCAAGTACAGAAACCGGGGGCCTAAAAGTATGGGTGGCATGTGGGTGGATATGACATTTGAAGCCCTATGGATTTTGTATATATGATGCTATTAATGAATATGACAGAAGAATACTTTGGTTAGAAGTTTCACAGAGGAACAGCAATTCCGAAGCCATCGCCATGTATAATTTGAAGTATTGAAGCATGGCGTTGTCTCAACGCTTCTGTGTAGTGACAACGGAACGGACAATTCTATGATCTCTACTTTAGTCTTTTTCGTTTCTCCGATACAACGATACAGAAAGTATGTACGGTCTTACAAGTTTTTTTTTGTACGGGAAAAGTGTGACTAATCAATAAATAGAGGCTTGTTGAGGAACCATTAGACGTCAAGGAATAGAGTGAAGAATTTACTTTTCAAATATTTAAAGGATAGTCTTGGGTGTGATGAATTGAATCCTCTGCATGTCGAATGCTTGAAGTTTTGTTTCACTTTCTTTGATTCAAGACGATCTTGACTGGAACCTGCATTCAATACGAACTCAAGAAATGCACACAGACACCAAATGGAAAGCCAGATTTAATATATTTTGTTCCTGAAGTATTTGAAGGAAATGATTTTGGAACGAAAGTTGACCAATAAAACTCGGCATATGTTGTGAAATGTACGGTTCACCTAGGACAATATGTTGTAAGAACTTCAAGACTTGGCTGTTTTAATCAAGCCCGACCTTAGGGTCTCCATATCTGTACGAGGCGCACTTGAGCTATACATGCTGAGGAAATTGCTGGAACTCATTGACGAAACTTTGGAATAATGAAACATGTAATGTCATGATTACATATTCTCCATTATTACCATATACATATCCATAATTTGGCAATATCATGCCCATCCCGCAACTTGCATGACCATGTACTAAGTCAATGATGGTTGTTTGATTTTAAATGTCAAGTTGTGGAACAATATGAACACATGATGAACATCTGAATAAGCTGTAGATGATTCTGATTGTGTAATGTTGTATTCCTAATACATGTAATATAAAGTTAAATTCTTTATCAAGAACTGACTCCCTTTTTCATTTAGCTCGCCTGAACGAAATTAAAGAGAGTTATTGTCAAGGCGACTTCTTCTCAAGAACCGTAGAAGGGACTTGATGAAACAAAGTAGGAGTGGAGTAATAATCGTCCCGTAAAAGTGTTGTTTATTCGCCCGCCCGGGTCCGTCTACAGGTGGCGACACCACAGGCAAAAGTAGGTTACGGGGATACCCTTAGTTGACAACTTCTTCAGAACAGAGAATGCACTATATTTGTAGATGGATGTTTAAGGATAGTTTCACTTCGAAGTAAAGTTTTGTGCTTTGACGTCTATTTAAACTTTGGCAGAAAGACTTATTTTTTAACTGTTTCTAGTTCATTTATGACTTACGTTTTATGAATTATGCATTATGACTTATGTATTACGACTTATGAATTAGGACTTTTGTAAAGTGACTTGTGCATTATACCTTGTATATCATGACTTTGTATTGTGACTTATGTATTATGACGTTTGTATTATGAATTTTGTATTGTGTATTATGACTTTTGTATTGTGACTTATGTATTATGACCTGCTTGTTTCTATGTATGTACTCAATATAATTGTGTGTACAATAGGGCTGTAAGTTGGTATTGAAATATTGGAAGTATCGATACGAAAGGCTTTCAATACTTATCGATAAGCAAAAGTACCTGTACCAATACAATAAATAATACATAATAACACATGCAATTCTGATCACGTTGCTACGGCAACCAGAACTCGAATTGACAAAAAACCTTAATTTTTGCAATCAGGACATAATATATACCCAATATGCAAAAAATCATGAAAATCCATGACATGCCATGTCGCCAGAATTTTGATAGTAACAGAGAATTGGTCTTAATACATCCATATATATCATAATTCATAATCTATCTAGCCTTAAATTTAACGATTCGTTTCAGTCGCTTAATTGAACAAGCTCTGCCCGGTCAGAAAACTTTGCTACGACAGTAGATGTGACAGAAGACCTTGAGTACTTACTTCGGCTAATTTTCAACAAAACAAGAGCCCTAGGGGTAAAACGATCACCTAATACCCATGCATACTCTGAACATATTGACAATGCAATTATAATTATCATATTTGTTCTTTACCAGTGTGGAAAAGGTTTTATTTATCTAGTTCCCTGGTACGGATGAAACCAGTTCTCTATGTTTTATACCAGGCGAGTCAAAGTCACGTCCCGGTATAAAACATAGTGACTTGATATCAACCCACTAATAACTAGGTAACGAATCTTACCCCACTTATGACCTTTTTTATAACTTGCAAACGGTTTGGAAGAAAGGAGGGGATCTCCAACAACACTTAGTTGCAGCACCAACAACAAAACACCCAGTGGAAAAAAACACAAGGCAGATACGCACAGAATGAGACGCAAATGGCACAAGAAACGCCAAATCATAGAACATTTGTAAAACATCAAACACAAATGACTTCACATCAACAAACTAGACCAATGGGCATCCGCCACGTCAGTAGCAGACTGTAAGGCTATCCTGGATTACGTGCGCACAACCCTCCAACTTTTTCGATTACCCAGATATCTCGAAGAACGCACAATTGTGGTGTTGAATAACCTCTTTACTGTAATATGAACATAGAAATAGGCAGCATGACGCAGGGTCCAAAGAACCACTCAGACTGATATGTAAATGGATATAAAAAAACAGAAGACATACGAAATGTAGTCCGTGCTTTGTCGGCTGTAGCGAGCTCATGCATGTGATCACCCGAGGAGTCCGACTGGCATTCAGAGACTACAAGTGGTTGGACCCTGTCTTCTCTAAAGAGATATGGACAGGGCCGCTCATGGAGTCCTGTAATCGCAATCAATCAGAATGCAATTCTTAAGAATGCAGGCTGTAGATAAGTCCAGTACCAAGACAAGTGTCCATCTGGTGACAGAAAGATCACATCCACGATTTCATAATTCTGACACAATTGAGATAGTAATTATATCTACCTTTGATCCTTCTTATTTATTTATTTATTTTGTTAATCATGTCACCATAAAATACAGGTTGCGAAATTTCCAATTTGAAAGTAATATACTTTGTTGCTTGTACGAGTCATAATTTCAAAAGAAGTTGACAATGTTTGTAAAATCAGAAAGTCTTTACTAGTTTGTGAAAGCGAAAACCTTGATCTTAAAGTTTCTTGACGTTTTTAATTTTCTACTACGAAAATCGAAAACATCAGTGCATGCTCTAGCATACCTGATGAGCTGCAAAGTCACGATGTCGACAACGGAGAGAACATTGTAACGTCATTAAAGGGCTGTTATAGAGGTGCAAGAAATCAGCTTTCAAAACATCTTAACTTAAAATGAAACATAGGGTAAATTTTCAAGTGTATAGAATATGAAAGGCCCAACATTTATAGTGTGAAGACTTCGTAATTTGAAACTCAACAAAGGCCCAAAATAAAGGTCACTATAGGTCAAAAGTCAAGGTACCAAAATGTAAACTTCTTATAGGGAATGTCTGTATTAAGTATGAAAATACTACTGTTAATAGTATGAAAGAAATCTGCCTTCAAATCTTCATAAGTTGACGGACAGAAAAACAGGCATTTATGATGGACAGACAGACAGGATTTTTTCTGCGTACCCCTAAACTTCATATGCGGGGGTTTAAATAAACACAATCTTAGAAGAGGTCGTTGCTTTGAAGTTTTGATACTATTTGGAAAGGAAATCTAAAATGTTTGAAAATGAATGCCATTCAATGAATAGAAATCCCTCTGACTACAGCTCACCATAGTTAACGTGAAAAGTATGGAAAAATCTGTAAGCATTGTGTAAAACAGACAACGCAATGCATTGTTTTTGTAACTGAACAGACGGACCATGAACTGCATTGGTAAATTTATATTAAAATGCGGAAGGGTTCCAACTCTTTACCTTCAAACTAATTTATAATGCACCAGACACGTGTTTCGAATTTTAAATTCTCACCAGTTAAGGCATGTCATTTCTGAATGAAGGAATTTCAACGATTTTATGATAACCATATGAAAATATAGTATTCATGTCACTGAATCATTTTATGAAGGAAAATTAATAGGTCCGTGATGAAAATCAAGATTTATGCTTATTTGAAAACAGGGAGAAAAGCCGAAAAATACCCATTATGTCAGAGAAAGTACTGATCAAGGCCCGTCAGGGACGAGATCAGTTCTTTCTCTGACGTAAAGGATAGTGTGAGGCTTTTTTCCCACTTAAAACATGACATCTTTTGTTTTAATAATGGACAGTCAAAAGTAGATCCTTTCGCAGAATTTGGACACCACAAAATCAAGAACCGTATCATTGGTCAAGGGATGATGATCAGGTACCGATCGATATACAGCGTCTTTTCCGTATGGACCTTGTTTTTATTTTTGCTTTTAAAAAACTAATTGAGCGTCATGTTTTGGATATAGACTGTGACGGTGTTTTTAAGTATTTTTATAAAGACAGCGCGAAAAATAGGATGTAATTCGTCTTGGATTTCGTCAGATTTCAACATTTTGTACTTTTACTTACTTTATTTTACAGGTATTTAATTTACTTCTATTTCATTTTACAAATATGTATTTTGACAAATTTCAAGCTCGTTGGTCCGAAAATACATATTTGTAAAATGAAATAGAAGTAAATTAAATACCTGTAAAATAAAGTAAGTAAAAGTACAAAATGTTGAAATCTGACGAAATCCAAGACGAATTACATCCTATTTTTCGCGCTGTCTTTATAAATTACGAAATCCGCGCACCGATGGATTCTTTCGTTTATTAATATAGAGGAACATGTTTTACCCAAAAAAGAGGCATATTAATGGATATGGAATTTGAAATAGAAATTATCAAAGAACCCTAGAAAGCAATTTTCCTTGGGATATATAGTTCTTTCTGTGTGATATTATGTCATCATAATCGGAATTCTTTTGTCCGAAATTTTACCTGTGACTGTCAATTGAGTTACCTTTAACTGTCCATTATTTTAAATAATGGACAATTTTGGCAAACTTAATGGACAGCTACAAGTGAACTTTTGAAGGATCCCATTGAGACATTATCACATTGAAAGAACTGTTTAGACAATGGGATGACGTCATAGTCATGTTTTAAACAATAAAACAGGTTAGAAACTTTGTATAAAAGTAAAATTTGATAAAGTGCTACCTTAGGTACCAACTTCGCCGATATTTAAAATTTGTCTAGATTTTACACAAAAATAACGAAAATCATCCAAGTTAAGGTCAAAATTTCAAACATACCGAATTTCAACGATTTTTCCAAACACACAGTAATACGTGCTCCTATGGAAGTCTTTTCAAAATAATGAAAAAAAAAAATTAAAGTCCGTCTTCAAATAAGAGAGAACAGACGCTCACAAATAGTGTCATTTTGTGGTTTTCTTGAAAAAGTGTCAGATGGTAAACGTCTTTAAATTCAATAGCATCATTTTAAACCTGATAAATTTACAGCATGGACCAGACATGCACGTTTCGGGTACTAAACCCTCGTCAGTAATTTACAGCATGGACCAGACATGCACGTTTCGGGTACTAAACCCTCGTCAGTAATTTAGAGCTGAAAGTTTGCCTTTTTGGGTGGAATTCAAACAATTTATAATTTCATCAGCCATACCATATAAAAAAGCTTAAATCAATAATACTCTATACGTAAAACAAAATCCATTGGTAATTACTAACGTAAAAGAAATCGGAACAGTTAAAAAAAGTACCTCCATGTCAATTTTTACAGAATTTACCGCGAAGTATTTTCTTACGAATACTACATTAACATGATTAACTTTAGATCAAATTTTCGAACTTGTCCGATTTAATGTTTCTAATGAATTCTAATAAAGTCTTAAAAAGAGTAAGAAATGATACATTGGCCATAATAAATTGAAATATCTACAAAAGTCAAGCTCTATGAGTACTAAAACAGGAGATGCGCAAGAATAGTCCAAAATCGAGACCAATGACACACTTTAAAGAAGATCTTTAAAGTGCGTCATTATCCTGACGATAATCTCAACAGCACTTACAATAGAGCACCAAATGCTTCAAGCCAAACTGCTTTCTATAAGCCGCCAAAATTCATTGCAATAGCGCCCTCTGGTTTTATTTTTAGAATTTAAGTTTGTGTATTTACTTTACAGAGTGTACGCGATTCTAAATTTCCTGAAGGGTCGATTCAGAAGCATATCCAAATAACATCTATGTTCAAAATACCATTCGAGGGATGATGCTAAGATGTTTACCTCCTTTACTTTCGATTATACTTTTGGATGAAAGGTCAAATTTGCTGGATGGCCAAATAATATATATTATGTCAAATTGATTAAGTAAAAAAAAACTCTTTCAGGCGACAGAGCTGGAAAGAAGTAATTAATACACTTCAAAACATCCAATGTCACGGGAACACTACATTACCAAAAAAATCCAGAATCAAACACAGTTTTTTTTAGATGTACATTGTCCACTTGACATTAATTGGAATCAAACAACCATTATCGATTAAGAATACAAATACTGGTAATAATGAACTATACGTAATCTGGTGACGTCATATCATTACACGTCGCATTGTTCTAAAGTTTCGTCGATTCCCTGTATAGCTCAAGTGTAAGTACAGTTGTTATAGGAATCTGAAGGTTAGGCTCGATCGAAAAAGCCAAGTCTTGGAATTCCTGGCAACGTATTGTCCGTGGTGAATCGTACATTTCATATAAACCAACGTCTTTTTGATCTACTTTCTTTCCAAAATCATTTCCTCAAAATACTTCAAGAATAAAATACGTCAAATCTGGCTTTAAATTGTATTCATCTCTGCACTTCTTTGAGTTCGTTTGGAATGCAGGTTCCAGTCAAATCTACTGCTATTCTGACAAGTTCGCCCTTAATCAAGTTAGTGAAACAAAACTTCAAGCATTCGACATGCAGAGGATTCAATTCATAATAATCAAGCCTATCCTTAAATCTTAAAAAAGCAAATCCTTTTTTCTATTCATTGACGTCTCATTGTCCCAACAAAACCTCTATATGTTGATTAGACACACTTTCCTCGTACACAAAGCTCATAAAACCGGACATACTACGGCTGGAGTAAAGATAAATGTAGAGTTGAATTTTCTGTTCCATAGTCCCATTGTCACAACGCAGATCTAAGTGTTGGGCGTCTTCAGTGCTTCAAATTATACATGTCGATGACTGAAGGAGTGTTGTTACTCCATGAAACTCCTAACCAAAGTATTTTCATGTCATAACCTTCAATCGCAACATGTATACAAAATCCATAAGGTTTCAGTTTGTTATACCCGTCTACATGCCAAACATAATTGGGCCAACGGAAAATACTAGGAAAGGGATTAATATAAGTATATTTTTTACTTGTTTCCCAATCCATTGTATTGTGTTTGTAATATAAGTTATCTATGTTAAATGAAATAAATACCAGTTTAAACTAATTCGGCCAACGGGTTCTGTACTTGCATCTTTTAAGTCGATGCGCCTTCCGAATAGTGATTCTTTCTCTTTGTATAATTATCATAAGTTATAACTTATAAGACATAAGTCATAATTCGTTACACATAATTCATAAGACATAAATCAAAATACATAACACAAAAGTCGTAGACATAAGTCATAAGTCAAAAGACAGATGTCATGACACCTAAGACAAAATGTCCCCAATTGGCTTCCGTACTTTACAGAATAATGAAATTGGCAAACATTTTTAGAAATCAATTGACAGTTGACGATATTGACAATTAGATGATCAATTGTAATTCAGAGCACATTTGAAAATTCGATTTAGAAACTTCTTTGATGAAAATACATAGTATTTACATTGTGAATCTTTTATTTTCGATATTTACAATTTCATCATAATGACTACATGTATAACAGACAGATGGAGAATTGGTATAAATGAAGTGTAAAAGTTTGTGTGTTGAACGTCTTCAAATTCAATAGCATCATGTAAAAGCAGATAAATTTGCAGCATGGACCATACATGCATGTTTCGGGTACTTAACCCTCGTCAGTGATCCTCAATCTAAACAATGTAATATGAGTGTGTATAGATTGGATAAAAGAATTAATCCACCCCGGATGTATTCTTTATCAAATATTAGAAATTTCGCTGCATTCGAAAATTGTTCTTCTATAGTATTGCAATACAATATAATATGAAGCACATGTATTTGTAAAGCGCTCTACTGAATAATGATCTAAAGCGATTCACAATGAATGATTTCTCAGTTCAATACATAGATGACATGTTTTCCATAAATAGTCCGAACTTTAAGGATCATCTACATTTCAGAAGTATTTTTGTTTACAATTCTGCTCAAAGTCAAAATTTCAGTTACGTTTTTAAAAATATGCATCTCTGTCAAACTTTTCTATGCATATCATGATAACAACGACCCTGGTTAATTTTAAAAC
Source organism: Pinctada imbricata (assembly GCA_033119305.1). Lineage (NCBI taxonomy): Eukaryota > Metazoa > Mollusca > Bivalvia > Pterioida > Pteriidae > Pinctada > Pinctada imbricata. Next base: position 47,893,118 of record VSWD01000005.1, on the reverse strand, counting down.
TCCCTGATACATATGTATATTGTATAAAAAGTTTCCCAGGCGATGTCATATCCGGTGTTTTTGCTATGGTTATTCCCTTGATCTGATGGCGATGTGTGCAGGGTAGTCATGCTGGAGATCCTTCCATTTCCGTCAGAACAGAAAACATTTTTTTTGAAAGTTTGTTATGCAGTGTAGAGTTTACGGATTGATAAGAAACTAAATTGGATGTAATAGCTCTTTATTTTTTCTCGTAGGACGGAGGTATACCCTTAAAGAAGGATGTAGAATTACGCGCACTGATACAGTTTTCCGTGTTTTTGTCATGGTAAACCTTCAGTCGACGAAATAAAATCCATGGCATTTCATAGACTGATATAAATACATTTTAGAAAAGAAAAAGAACTTCACTTACTTTCAGATATGTGGTAGTTTTTCTTATAATATTCACGATTGTTTTGTACTGATATATAATACATTATAATAAGACTCTTCTTTTCTATCTTATAGTCAACATAAAAATCCTACATAATACAGATTCAATATCTTAAACAATTAAGAAAGCATTAAAATCAAATATAATACATTAATTATTTTCTGAGAAACCTTTCTCCTTCAAGGAGGTAAATTCAAACATTATCATTGCGAACAAGAACATGTTACTAAGATACATTTCTTGACTGTATCTTTTGAATTAATTACTTTAACTTGAAATTTAACAAAATACAACGTTGCTCATTTTAACAAATAGACCATATCTGTAAAAAAAAAAAAAAAAAAAAAAGACACCATTCTCCTTCGAGAAGGTAAATTCAAAGACTCTCATTGTGAACAAGAACATGTTACTAAGATACATTTCTTGACTTACAGGGAATCCACGTACACTCACAAAAACACTATATTCTGCTGTATCTTGTGTGAATGTTGCTAATCACTAGGTAATTAATTTTGCTCTCAGAACACAAAACTTATAGTATGTGAATAAGCTATTGGAGAGTGTTCGATCAGCTTCTGTCATGGTTTACAAAAATAAAACCTTTGATGATATCAACATTCCCTTACTCCACAGCAAGCACACCGTTGTTGTATCCCATATGCCCTATAATACCTGTAGAACATACACGCCCCCGTCATACTGGTGAATCCAACCAAAACGCAAAAGACAATACCCAGCACATGGACTACCAATAGTTCTGTGTCGTATTTGTCACAGTTCGTGCTGTCCACATCTCTGCCAAATCTGGATCAGTGGGTTTAACATATTGAATGATCCGATGCATGTTGCAAGGCAGCAGCCGTAATATACACCGAACTAAAAAGAAGTAAAAAAAAAAGTAATATTACGATTTATTTCCTTTTCTTGTAATGAAAAAAGAGAGGTTAAGTTACAATTTTTAGAGGATCTTGTACATTTACTTATAGCGTCATCACTTTCTATGGTATTTGATCAAAATATGTCATGACGTTACGTGTATTTGTAATATTAACTAAATTGTATCTATTTGATCATATTCATTAAGTAATATAAGATTATCTGACAGTGTTGTACCTAGGTACCTTATCAACATATGAATCTCAGCTGAAGAGTACAGCATGCAAAACTTACCCATAGCTTTGTGTCTGATGACGGTGCATCGCCTTCATTGTCCTTTTCTGCCTTTTGTCGGAACACAATTCCAATAACAATACTAACGAAACCCTAGAATTAAGAAAATTCAATGACACGTTTGTGCGTGTATACTAATACTTGTAGAGCATTTAATCATTTTCTTCTACGAAAGATTGTGCAAATTTAAGGAGTACAATTTAAACAAACCCTTAGTCTTGGAAGGAAATAGAGAAATTGAATTCATGTATATCTACGTGTAATGACATAGAATTGTTAAGTATAATCGCACAGTTTGCAATATAAGGGATTTATCACTTTGTACGTATCGTACATGTATCCTGTGAACGTATCGTGCCTATTGTCCAAACTATAACGGAATGAAAATCGAAAAAGGTAGTTTTTATTCGCAATTTCCTTCATGAATGAACGGTTACGAATGTTTCATATCCATATCGACACTATTTGTGGTATATGGGGTCCATATTGTTATATTAACCAGAATCATGCAGTTGAAATCCGCTTATGAGTAATAATTTCTAATATTAAAGTATCCAAGTTTACAGTGGTATATTCTTCTAACATAACGTATAATGCCATGGTCTGTCTCAAATAATCTCAACAGCACTCACAATAGAGCACCAAACTGAGCATCGATGGACCCCTAGCAATCTAGAGTTGGGACCAGGTGCCCGGGAGGAGTAAGCATCCACTGTTTGCTAGCCGCGCCCGCCGTCGATGTTCACGAACGAAAATGAAACCAATATATTTAATACGTGCACTGACTGAGGTTCTGTCTATATAGAAAGTGCTATGGCGACAATGTAAGGGAAAATATTCAAAACACTTACTGTCAAACCCCTCGCGGGGAACTTTTTTACGAGCTCCACACGGCAAAGGGCATAAGCGTGACACAAATGAGTTAAAGAGGATCCTGACGATAATCTCAACAGCACTCACGATAGAGCACCAAACTGAGCATCGATGGACCCCTAGAAAGCTAGAGGTGGGACTGGGTGCCCAGGAGGAGTAAGCATCCTGTGTTGGCTAGCCGCGCCCGCCGTCGATGTTCACGCACAAAAATGAAACCAATATATTTAATACGTGCACTGACTGAGGTTCTGGCTATATAAGTTCACAGCGTGGGATCGAAACGTATGGTGTTATGGTTCCTTACAGTTTTTTTGGGGTTTTTTTCATTTTCTAAATTAAACTTTACAAAACTGTTGCAGTAAGGCAATGCGTAATAAATCAATCCACATCGTCCATGTTTATGAAAAGTTCATAGTTTTTGCAAACACCTCAATAGTTTGTCGTCAACAGATTTTTTTTTCGTTTTGGCGAACTCTTGAAGCGTTTGCAAAAACTATAGACTTTTCAGATATATGAACGATATGGACTTACTTATTAGGCATTGCCCTACTGCAACGTCTCATCAATTTTGTGCAGTATCACTTCATTGATGAAAAAATCTCCAAAAAAAAATCTCCGTAACGAATCACAACAGCGTACGTTTAGATCCCACGCGGTAAAGTTCATCTTTCGCAATAAAGCCAAATGAATTGATGATTTACTTAAATGAATTAAAAACCCGGAATCTTAACCTGTTACGGTGTGAATGGTAGACGCGAAACGTTCCTGGACACGATACGTATACGTCCAAAGTTATATATCTCTAATTGCAACCTTCTGTTATAGACTATTTAAGAACTATTTCCCTTAGGTCTCTCTTATTTCACTAGCAAGTGACAATTAAGTTTGGGGTTGTTTACTTACCAAAAACGCTACAGCGAGCGGAACAAAGAATGGTCTACCCGTTTCGACACCATAGTAAATTGAGGCAATTCCTATTGCCAGGCAACATATGGACAAACCACATAACGTTAGGACTTGACAATAAACTTCCTTTAAGGACTGCTTACGTTTCTCTCGAAATACTTCAGCTGAAATAAGAATTTTACAACTTAAACAAATAATAAAAATATTACATCAAATCAAAACCTTATACTAGTATTAAATGGGAACAAGTCTTCGAATACATTCCTATAATATGTAACAGTTCAAATATACACAGTCATACGAAAAAGAATTCATGCAAAATCTGCAAACACTCAAGAACTTTGACTACTTGAAATGTTTCAGCGGTACATGTACCTCTTGGTATCTTAATGATATTTTGAATTTTGATAACCCACATGTTGTCCATTACAAAAGTCTAACTCTTCAATCAGAGTTAACATTGAATAAATTTAAGCAAACACAGATGATAAAGCTTTTTGGATCGTGATATCAAAATCAATAACGGAAAAATTCAGACAAAGATATACGACAAACGAGAAGACTTTGGCTTCAATATAGTTAATTTTCCTTGGCTTGATGGCGATGTTCCAAGATTGCCATCGCACGGTATTTACATCTCTCAGTTCATCAGATACATGTACGCTAGAGCGTCCATAGAAAGACATTAACCATCGAGCATTCCCTATGAAAATCATGGAAACTGCATAATTGTACATTCCAATGTTTCTTATTTCATCGAAAGAAAATGTAAGAGTCTTCATCAAAAAGTTGTATAATAGTGATATTAAGGTTTTTGGGCATTTAAAGTTGTTACCGTTTTGATAAGAGGCCTCATCTAAATTTCAACAACTTTTAGGTTCAGCTAGTTCAAATCTGCAACCAGTTACGAATAAAAGTAAACTGTGTCAATATAGTATCAAACTTTCTTTTGTTATTTGAAAAATAAAATTGGGAAGCCTCTTTAGTGTTGCTATGGAAATGAAGCTTAAACTTTCTTCATTTTGTGTAAAAACAAAACGTCCAAAAATGATATCTTACTCTTTTTCATATGAATGAATCGGATACATTCGTCATTTTGCCGTAAAATCAAATTATAAATATTACTTTATTGTCATGTGAAAGAACTGGCTCAATTGATATATTTTTGTTTCCATGGCAACCAGTTAATCCATAGCAACTCCTTGTATTTAGACGTTAACTGAGATTTGATACTGAAAATTCAGATAGTTTTCATGTTTATGCCGTTAAGAGTGAAATAGTGAAATCCAGCCTAAGCAATGCATTGCAACCATATTTGTATCCATTGCAACCAAGCATTCCCAATAGCAACCAAGAATTCCCCATTGTAACCCTTGTTGTTTCTTGAATCAAATTCCATGAAACGGTATCCCTTACAGTTAAAATCTCTGTTGACCAAATTGTTCAATGAAAATTTAAGAAACTTTAAAAAGGCAAATGAATACACACGCCCTCCTGATCAAGTACTTTATATGTCCTTAGCAACGGGTTGGAGGGTAAAACTAACAGCTATAACGAATCTATTTACAAACAAAAAGCTGATTTGTCTGGGGATAAAGATAACATATAACTAATATGAAGTAAGATGATCAATTTCCATTTTAAGACAAACTGCTACAGAAAACATGTGTTTCATTGTTTTTGACAGCATGCTTACTGTAAGCAAGGTAGGTAAAATCTAACATTTGGCCTACATTGCTTACATTAAGAATGCAGCATGTATAACTTCGGCCGATACCATTGATGAGGATTTACTTACCGAAACACGTGTCTGGTACATTAAGATTGGTTGAAAACTTTCCCAAAAAGGTAAAAAGGCGAAACACTACATATACAAACGGTTAGCGTTACATACGCTTTATATGACATTATAAAAAAAACTTACTATTGCTCCCGACCCCATCCGTTCTTTTTTACAAGCCAAACTTGTTTAACTGAATTCTTCGAAAAAAATCATTCCAAGGAACATGAGGAATGCATGTGTCGCCTGCGAAACATAGCGACACTCAGGAATCACTTTTATAGGGTGTGACATCCAAGTGTGACAGACGGACGGACGGACAGACGGACAACGGACAAAGTGATCTCTACAAGCAGGTTGTAGGGATCCCTATGGGTACTAATTGTGCGCCTCTTGTTGCAGATTTATTTTTATTTACGTATGAAAAAGAATTTATCCAAAATCTTCAAAAACAAAGAAAACATGATGATGTGAAATGTTTCAATGGTACTTCTAGGTACCTGGATGATATCCTTACTATCGACAATCCTGTTTCTGAAAAGTATAAAAATGTCATTTATCCACAGGAACTGACTCTAAACAAGGCGAACGTCACAAACACAGAAACACCATTTTTGGACCTGAATATCAAAATTATTAATGGAGAGATTCATACAAGGGTGTATGACAAAAGAGATGACTTTGGATTCAATATAGTAAATTTTCCCTGGCTTGACGGTGATGTTCCTAGATTACCGTCTTATGGTATCTACATTTCGCAGCTCATCCGGTATGCTAGAGCATGTACTGATGTTTTGGATTTTCATGATAGAAATTTACAAATAACAAAGAAACTTTTAGGTCAAGGTTTTCGCTTTCACAAACTTGTCAAGACATTCTGGAAATTTTACAAAAATTATTCTCAACTACTTTTGAAATTCGGACCCATACAAGCAACAGAGTATATTACTTTGGGTATTTCGCAACCTGCATTTTATGGTGACATGATCAACAAAATTAGAAGGATCAAAGGTAGACAGAATTACTATCGAAAATGCGTCAGAATCATCAAACGCCTCTTATACCGTGGATATGATCCTAATGTCACCAGACGGACACTAGGCTTGGTACTTGACCAATCTACAGTCTTGTACCAGCGCATCCTTAATACTTGCACGCTGACTGACTGTGACGACGGGACTCCATGACGGGCCCTGTCCAAACCTCTTTAGAGAAGACAGGGCCCCGACCACCTGTCCTCTCTGAATGTCAGTCGGACTCCTCGGGTGATAACATATATTAGCTCGCTACAGCCGGCAGAACACAAGTCGTATTACGCATGCCCTCTTTTTATATCAATTTACATATTCATCTGTGTTGCTTGGGCCCCTGCGTTTTGCGGTCTTGTTTGTGTGTGGTCATCTGACAGTGAGGAGGTTGTTTTACACCACAATTGTACGTTCTTCGAGACCTTTGGGTAATCGGAATAGTGGGAGGGTTGTGCGCACGTAATCCAGGATAACCACACCGTCTGCTACTGACGAGGCAGATGGCCGTCCTAAGTCGGCACCGTTTACCCATTGGTCTCGTTGGTTTATGTGTAGTCATTTGTGTTTTATGTTTTTCTGTGATTTGACGTTCAATGTACTACTGCGTCTCTTTCTGTGCGTGTCATTTTTGTGTTTTACACTGGGTGTTTTGGGAGGTTGCTGTTGATGCTGCAACTAGGTGTTGTTGGAGATCCCCTCCTTTCCCCTAAGTGTCGCTATGCTTCGCAGGCGACACAAAAACAACCTTAAAAGAGAAATTATAAGTTTTGTAGAATTCTGTGCAGTGGACGCGGAGAAGTCGAAATTTTATCAATTAATCACTTTCATTGTCGATTGTCTCGTTTGCCGAAAGGGTGGTACATATCTTGGTATTTTGACCTGATTACATATTTCGAGTCATGTTTTGGGGGAGTTTTTGCAACGGTTTTGGACGAGAAATGTGTCCGACAATCAGATCCATCTTCTTTGACCATTCAGGTTGATCTTAAAAGACAATTTGGTGTACTTGCCTCCTGTAAACTTTGATTTGAAGACGTTTAACATTTGTACCACTTTGTGAGTGTCACTGCTGGTACACCAGGAGTCCCCGAGGGCACTGTAGCAAAGCTTTATCAACTGTAATCAAGATTTCTTTGAATTTTTAAAACGTGGGTCCTGTAGCATCATATCCCATCCATCCTGCTACGTCCTTCGGTACATTTTCAGACATAATAAATTATACACTTTTTGGCCATATTACATTGTTCAGATGAGGATCACTGACGAGGTTTAAATACCCGAAACATGCATGTCTGTTCCATCTTGCAAATGTATCTGTTCTTAAATGATGCAGCTATTGAATTTGAAGACGTTTAACCTTCGAAGCATCATGTGTTGTTGTTGTAGAAAAGTAGAAAAGGAGCCAGCTTATCATATCAATTTTGGGCTAGCCTATCTTGTTCGACATATCAGGTGTCTGCTACCCATAAAAGGCAGAAAAATCTGTGAAGCAGTTTAGTTAGACCCAGCGATCGTAGGCAATAACATCCTTCGACCCGGTTAATAAACAAAAAAGAAATATGTAGACATAGAATTGAATTACTATTATAACATGTATAATACCATCTTCATGCTACGGTTCGTGACATTTTGTGTATTGAAAAATACACAAATCAAAGCTCTGAAGGAACCGATGGCGAGTTTCGTTTATTCATTTTAGAATGATATCAAACTATTTTATGGGATTTTTAAATATTGTATTAGCAGATAGAACAAATCCATTTTCCAATGTTCGGAAATAAAACATTTATGAACCGCAGGGACGGAAATTGGCGACTGGGACCAATTTTTTAGCTGGGCCCCCAAAACATCATGTCCTACTCGCCCATTTGGCGAATGAAAATAAAAATACATAGTCCATATCTAATTATAAAAAAAAGGAATTTCTTTCGCTTCTATGTTAGGCCCCATACCTCGTCAATGAAGCTCTTTTAAAATCAGGGGCTTATATTAATACATGTACGTACCTGTTTACATACGCGAAATTTACGTTTTCTCACGTGTCGTGCGAAGCCCTAGCTCGTTCAAAGTTGCTATTAAGATAATTGGAATTTGGATTACCGCATGTTGTTCGCACGACACAGCCTTACTGCATGTACAATGTACATGTTTTCGAAAGCATTCGAGTACACGTTTACCGATTTATTGAAAGGTAGTGGTACTTTGCACGGCCGAAATCAAAACTAATTTTCTTAATTCATTTATCGTCAATATCGAAAATCTTTTAAAGTCGCTCGCCAAATTTACGCCCAAAATCTCATTTCAACTGATTCAATCCATGCCATAGGGGACGGTATAACGGCGCGAATATATGTAATGAATGTGCCGACCAGAAACTCACTTTTTACATCTCTCTCTCTTATGTTGACGTTTTAAAAATATCTATATGAACCGTGTATTGTTCTACCCCCCCCCCCCCCTCTCTCTCTCTCATTTTGTCGTTGATAACGTACATCAATAAGCGTGAAACGTGAGACTGTACAATACTAAAGTGACGTTTTATTCAGTAGAAATTAATTTGTCGGATTAAAAAGACCCCCCCCCCAAAAAAAAAAAAAAACACTAAAACAAAAACAATAGGCAAGCGTTTGGAAGGGGTGTCACGACCCGCAGAAAGAAAAAAAACGATCGTGAAAGTGATTTCAAAAGAACTACAGCAGAGGTTGTTATTGTTCTATTAGAGGCTATTAAAATGTGTAGAACTCGACATTGTACAAGAGTATCTGTACCTGGAAGAAATAAACTTATCTTCTTTACAAGTTTTAGATTAGATGTTTATTTTTTTCTGGGCCCCCAAATTTTAGCCTGGGCTCCTAAATTTTAGAGTTTAGGGGCCCAGTTGGCTCCTAGGATATTTTGGTAAAGGTTTGTCCATGTGAACCCATGTCAGCATTACTGCTAGTCAGTGACAGATTCAATGGGGGGGCATAGGGCCCCCTTTAATTTTCCAATCATGGGTAAAACAATCATGATTTTAAGTGCAAGTCTACGAGAAAACCATGCAGAGTCGCTATTTTTCTATACAAGCTATTTTCAAATTTTAACTCCAAAACCCGCTCATAATACTTGGAAGGGACAAGATAGTATGTAGTAAAAAGGAAATTTCCATTTTTAACGTCGCCGAACGGGCGTTTGTATATAAGGTCATGTGGTCTTTTCCATGCATTTTATTACTGGCAGTATATTTCTCTCAAACTTGGTAGCGTGAACTTCTGCCAAAAGTACTTGTGAAACTGTACTTGTCCATTGCTCTCAATGGATTGCTCCCAGAATAAGGTTGTTGAAATAAGACACATATAAACTATTTACAATTTATTTACACTACGCACTAAACATGAAGTCCAAGAATTGTCACATATTGTAATCCAACATAATAATGAAAGTCAATCACACACGCATACATCCAAAATGATAATGATGAATATGAACAAAAAAAAACTAAGTATTTCTTGTCAACATCTTGATAAAATTATGTGCAGTCCCTCTAGATCATCAAAACACAGTGCGCGCTGATGGAAATCAGCACCGGTATTTATAGTAAAATCTCATTGCTCTTCAGGAACAATCACATGTAAACAAAAGTTCTATAATTAGAAGGAACAATCATATGTCAACAACAAAAATAGCAAATAAATGGCAATAAACACATTAATAAGTATGAGTTATAGCATGAGAAAGGATAAACAGTATCGATTATAAGGAGATTACGTAAATGTCAAATAATTAAATAACATTTATAAAAGAAATCGCTTCAACTCTCCCCGCCTTAAGTTTCGGCTCCGTCGAAACAAAAGTTATGATACTGTCAAATGAATAATAAAAAAATCATCAATTGGTAAATTAACAGCACTAGTTATTATGATTAACAAAGATATTTACACATTCTTGTTGTCAAAAATGTCACCATTTTAACGTCAATTCACACATCATAATATGTGTACTTTGCGTTGCGTTTTGCAAAATGTCTAGGCACTTCATTCAGAATGTCCATAGCAACATATTTAAAGTCTATGTCCTCTGGATTTAAATCCCTTGATAAAATAACACGTGTGTCTCTATCACATTCGTTGTAGCCGTCCTTATATCTACGGGTAGTTCTCGTCATTTGTAGACATATGGTGGATCGCTGTATTTCCGGGCTCTCGTCAGATCGCGCACTGTCACTATCACTGTTCTCATAGTTAGTATCACATCTCCTATACAGTTCCTCGTCGCACACATCCTCCTCCTCCGAATCTATATGTATAATTTCGGCTGGATCGCAGTCAGGTTCCGCCGGATTAAAATTGCTCTCCTCCCGATTTTCCTCATCGCAGTCGCTCTCTGTCGGATCATTGTTATATTCGTCCTGATTTTCCTCATCGCAGTCGCTCTCTGTCGGATCATTGTTATTTTCTTCTTGATTTTCCTCATCGCAGTCGCTCTCTGTCGGGTCATTGTTATTATTCAAATCTATTGTAATGTTCGTGTCATTTTGTGAACTCCTTTCTTCTTCCTTATCTAGAATATCACACAAATTAAACAAGTCACTTTCTTGTGGCACGTCGTCCGTGTTCACTGATAACGAATCTAATAACTGTCCTATGTCCGGTTCAGATTCAGGTTGTATAGTCTCCCTAAAAATCTGCTCATCTTCATCGGATGATATATCCTCATATTCACTACTCTGGACACTATCGTAACGTCTCCGTTTACTGTCATGGTAGATTCCAGCGTCTATCACTTTTCGCTTCTCCATGTTGATGTCACTTTCCTCTACGCGATGAACATTCCTTAAATGTCTTTTCAAATTAAATTTTCGTAGAAATAATTGTCCACAAATAGCACATCTCAGGGTAGCAAGGTTTACATTATGTTGTTCACGCAAATGTAAATTCAAATTACTAACATTTGAAAACAATTTTCCGCATATATCACATTGATTAGTCATCTGCAAGGTCAAGGCTACATGTAATAGTCTTTGAATCTCGCTGGTCTTCTTATAACCCTGCCCCTTGCGTTGACCATTGCTCTTGGACCTCCCTCGCTGTCAATCATCTCCTCGGATTTTGATTGGCTCGCGGCACCTTCAATAGACTGTCTCCGCGAGACGCGCACGTGCGGGGTAGTCGCATCGGGTATTTCGTTGCTCCTTGTGTATTGCGAAGCCACGGACTGTCTAGACTTAGGAATGTCGTTGCTCCCTGGCGATTGCTCCTGTTCACGGGGTATTGTAGACTCAACTATATCGTCACTTTCCTTGCGCGAGTCATCACTTAATCGTCCGTGGTACGGTTTTAAGTTATCCGCATGTATAACTACAGGTTTTGAAGACTTTGAATGTTTTATTTGATACAATACTTCAGACAACCTTTTCACAATAGTCCACGGTCCTGTCCATTGTCTAGCTAGTTTTAGTTTTGTTCCAACTGCAGTTTTTGGTTGACTTCGGCGCACAAGATCTCCTATATCATAATTTATTGCTTTCACATGTTTGTCATAATTCTGTTTTTGTCGTTCCGAGGATCTTTTAAGCGTACATCTGGCTAACTGGTAAAGTTCATGTAATTTATCCTCCATTGCGCGTACATACTCAGCTTCGTTTGAAAATCCTCTGTCAGCAAATCTATCGGAAGTTTGGCCTCTCTGTTAAATAACATTCTGTACGGCGAAATTTTCGTTGTTTCGTGAGGAGTAGTGTTATAGGCGAGCACAATTCCGTCTATGAATCGATCCCAATCTGTTTGATTAGCACTAATGTACTTTGATAACATGTCTTTTATAGTTCTATTCAATCTCTCAACCATTCCGTCCGATCGCGGGTGATAAGGTGTAGTCCTCGTCTTGTTGATATTCAAAATGCGACAAAGTCCTTGAAATAAGTGACTCTCAAATTGCTTGCCTTGGTCGGAATGAATAGCTCCTGGACAACCATATCTCTTAATTCATCCTTTAAATAGAACTTGAGCTACAGTTTTCGCTTCCACATTCATTAAGGGATATATTTCCATAAAATTTGTGAAGTTGTCCGATACAACAAGTATATAGGAATAACCATTTTCTGATTTTGGGAAGGGACCCGCTATATCGATGGCTACTCTCTCGAACGGTTCACCGCTATTATGCTGCTTCATTTGTGATCTCTTTTTCCGTGAGGGACCTTTCCTTTCCTCGCATATGTCACATGAAAGTACATAATCATGGACACTTTGTCTCATCCTCGGCCAATAATATAGCGAATTTTGAAGTTTGGAATATGTTCGCCTTTCACCGAAATGTCCTGCGGTCTCAGAATCGTGAGCCTGCCACAATATACAATCTCGTAATTTCCAGGGTACGCATACCTTAAGTACTTCCTTACTATCTGTGATCCATCGAATACACAACATGTTACGGTCAATACACAGTAAGTCCCATCTCGAATACCAGAATTTGCACTCAAAATTTTCTGCCGACAGTGCAGATACTGGAGGTTTTTGTTCCTTTTCAAGCCATTTAATAATAACACACATTGCACTATCTTCAAGTTGATGTTTTCTCACATTTTCACAATCAAGTGATTCTGTTGGTTGTTTTCTAGGTCGTGCTCTAGGAGGTTTATTAGCTCGTGGTTTTTTATGCGATAAGATTGGCGCACACTCATTTTCATAAACGCATCTTTGCTCTTCGAACAGGCTATTTAGTGAATACACATCACTTTGCTGCTTTTCAAAGATCGTATTTCTTAAGTCACTGACATGTTTGTACTCCGTATGCGATTCACTTTCAGAGTTCGGTCGTTTACACTGCTTACACGGTAATTCACACGGTATTCTGGATAGGGCGTCCGCATTTCTATGCTGTCTTCCTGCTCTATGCTCAATTTTAAATACATATTGTCCAAGTTGTTGCAACCATCTCGCCATTTGTCCCTCTGGTTCTTTAATCTTGTGAAGCCAAACCAAAGATCCATGATCTGTTCGTAGTAAGAATTCGCGTCCGAGTAAATAATGTTTAAAATGTTTGATGAAGTACACCACCGCGAGCATTTCTTTTCTTGTGGTACAATAGTTCTTTTCTGAGCTCGTTAATACGCGACTTCCATACGAAATAACTACTTCCCGTCCACTCTGTAATTGAGATAGAACTCCTCCAATAGCATCATTGCTCGCGTCCACATCTAATATAAAAGTATCCTCATTTACATCTGGGTATCCAAGAACAGGTGCAGATATGAGTTTTGACTTTAAATAATTAAATGCCTCATCGCACTCAGTTGTCCAACTCCAGGACCTATTCTTCGCTGTCAACGAATGAAGGCATTTTGCGATTTTTGCGAAATCCTGAATAAATATGCGATAATAGGCAGCTAATCCAAGGAAACTCCTAAGTTCAGTCACATTTTTCGGCGTTTTCCAGTCTTTCACAGCCGCAATTTTCATGGGGTCAGTTTTAATTCCCTCTGCTGACACAACATGGCCAAGAAAGTTCGCCTCCTTCCGGAAAAACTGACACTTTTTAGCCTTCAGTTTCAAATTCGCATTATGAAGTCTGCCTATAACCAAATCCAAATTTTCGAGATGTGAATCAAAATTTACACTGTGAACTATGATATCATCTAAATACAATACTGATATACGCCACTGCAGTCCACGTAATACTTTTTCTATAACACGTTGAAATGTTGCTGGCGCATTACACAGTCCGAATGGCATAACCGTGTACTGATACAGTCCTCCACGAGGTGTAGCAAATGCTGTTTTCTCTTTATCCTGTTCATGCATAGGAATCTGATGGTATGCCATGTTGAGATCCAACGACGAAAACCATTTAGATCCTGCGAGGGAATCGAGGTCATCTGCAACTCTCGGAATCGGATAAGCATCCTTTTTCGTGTTTGCGTTTAATCTGCGGCAATCGACACACAGTCTCCAACTCTTGTCCTTTTTCTGCACTAGAACAAGTGGAGATGTCCACGGACTTTCTGATTTTTCAATAAGTCCCTGTTCTTCAAGCTTTTCAATCTCTTTATCCATGATTTCTCGCTTGAAAATTGGAACCCTGCGCACTGGTTCCTTAAAGGGCGCGTCTTCTTTTAATTTAATGAAATGCTCCCCTACATTTGCACGCTCTGCTGGTTTATTGGGATCAGCAAACGCACTTAATCGTCGCACTAGGAAATTTCTTAACTTCCACTGTTGCTCCTTCGTCAAATGTTCACAGCCATCTTTGAACATAGGTACGAGGAATTCCGGTAAATCACTATCACTAATTTCTGCTACTTCATGTACAACAGAATTGTCAACTGCACTTGACACAAAATTCACCGGTTCACACACTGCAACAACAGTTTCATTTTTCACGAATACGTCGTTGTCACCAGGATTCAACACACGCAGATAAACACGTTTCCGGTCACTTTTGATACACATTAAAACACGCACAAACACTAGTCCATTACTGGCCATGAATTTTTCTAAGGGAACTAATATTCCTTCATTGAAATTCGGCACATTATTGAATTTTCCTTCCATAATAACTTCATGATATGGAGGAATAACGGTATCTTCAGCACAAACTATTTCACAGCACTGAAAATCACCATCTGTTGTCTTTAGGATGCAAGAATTTGTATCGTAATTCCACTCACATTTAAATTTGGTCATGAAATCCAGTCCAAGTAGGTTGGTCCTCACACCACCAACAAATACACGAAACACAACGTGAAATCCAGGAAATGAAATTAACATTTTTGCAGTTCCAAGTATATTCAATTCATTTCCATCAGCTGTTTTAAACGACTTTTTATTAAATTTAATTAAATTTTCGTAGAAATAATTGTCCACAAATAGCACATCTCAGGGTAGCAAGGTTTACATTATGTTGTTCACGCAAATGTAAATTCAAATTACTAACATTTGAAAACAATTTTCCGCATATATCACATTGATTAGTCATCTGCAAGGTCAAGGCTACATGTAATAGTCTTTGAATCTCGCTGGTCTTCTTATAACCCTGCCCCTTGCGTTGACCATTGCTCTTGGACCTCCCTCGCTGTCAATCATCTCCTCGGATTTTGATTGGCTCGCGGCACCTTCAATAGACTGTCTCCGCGAGACGCGCACGTGCGGGGTAGTCGCATCGGGTATTTCGTTGCTCCTTGTGTATTGCGAAGCCACGGACTGTCTAGACTTAGGAATGTCGTTGCTCCCTGGCGATTGCTCCTGTTCACGGGGTATTGTAGACTCAACTATATCGTCACTTTCCTTGCGCGAGTCATCACTTAATCGTCCGTGGTACGGTTTTAAGTTATCCGCATGTATAACTACAGGTTTTGAAGACTTTGAATGTTTTATTTGATACAATACTTCAGACAACCTTTTCACAATAGTCCACGGTCCTGTCCATTGTCTAGCTAGTTTTAGTTTTGTTCCAACTGCAGTTTTTGGTTGACTTCGGCGCACAAGATCTCCTATATCATAATTTATTGCTTTCACATGTTTGTCATAATTCTGTTTTTGTCGTTCCGAGGATCTTTTAAGCGTACATCTGGCTAACTGGTAAAGTTCATGTAATTTATCCTCCATTGCGCGTACATACTCAGCTTCGTTTGAAAATCCTCTGTCAGCAAATCTATCGGAAGTTTGGCCTCTCTGTTAAATAACATTCTGTACGGCGAAATTTTCGTTGTTTCGTGAGGAGTAGTGTTATAGGCGAGCACAATTCCGTCTATGAATCGATCCCAATCTGTTTGATTAGCACTAATGTACTTTGATAACATGTCTTTTATAGTTCTATTCAATCTCTCAACCATTCCGTCCGATCGCGGGTGATAAGGTGTAGTCCTCGTCTTGTTGATATTCAAAATGCGACAAAGTCCTTGAAATAAGTGACTCTCAAATTGCTTGCCTTGGTCGGAATGAATAGCTCCTGGACAACCATATCTCTTAATCCATCCTTTAAATAGAACTTGAGCTACAGTTTTCGCTTCCACATTCATTAAGGGATATATTTCCATAAACTTTGTGAAGTTGTCCGATACAACAAGTATATAGGAATAACCATTTTCTGATTTTGGGAAGGGACCCGCTATATCGATGGCTACTCTCTCGAACGGTTCACCGCTATTATGCTGCTTCATTTGTGATCTCTTTTTCCGTGAGGGACCTTTCCTTTCCTCGCATATGTCACATGAAAGTACATAATCATGGACACTTTGTCTCATCCTCGGCCAATAATATAGCGAATTTTGAAGTTTGGAATATGTTCGCCTTTCACCGAAATGTCCTGCGGTCTCAGAATCGTGAGCCTGCCACAATATACAATCTCGTAATTTCCAGGGTACGCATACCTTAAGTACTTCCTTACTATCTGTGATCCATCGAATACACAACATGTTACGGTCAATACACAGTAAGTCCCATCTCGAATACCAGAATTTGCACTCAAAATTTTCTGCCGACAGTGCAGATACTGGAGGTTTTTGTTCCTTTTCAAGCCATTTAATAATAACACACATTGCACTATCTTCAAGTTGATGTTTTCTCACATTTTCACAATCAAGTGATTCTGTTGGTTGTTTTCTAGGTCGTGCTCTAGGAGGTTTATTAGCTCGTGGTTTTTTATGCGATAAGATTGGCGCACACTCATTTTCATAAACGCATCTTTGCTCTTCGAACAGGCTATTTAGTGAATTCACATCACTTTGCTGCTTTTCAAAGATCGTATTTCTTAAGTCACTGACATGTTTGTACTCCGTATGCGATTCACTTTCAGAGTTCGGTCGTTTACACTGCTTACACGGTAATTCACACGGTATTCTGGATAGGGCGTCCGCATTTCTATGCTGTCTTCCTGCTCTATGCTCAATTTTAAATACATATTGTCCAAGTTGTTGCAACCATCTCGCCATTTGTCCCTCTGGTTCTTTAATCTTGTGAAGCCAAACCAAAGATCCATGATCTGTTCGTAGTAAGAATTCGCGTCCGAGTAAATAATGTTTAAAATGTTTGATGAAGTACACCACCGCGAGCATTTCTTTTCTTGTGGTACAATAGTTCTTTTCTGAGCTCGTTAATACGCGACTTCCATACGAAATAACTACTTCCCGTCCACTCTGTAATTGAGATAGAACTCCTCCAATAGCATCATTGCTCGCGTCCACATCTGATATAAAAGTATCCTCATTTACATCTGGGTATCCAAGAACAGGTGCAGATATGAGTTTTGACTTTAAATAATTAAATGCCTCATCGCACTCAGTTGTCCAACTCCAGGACCTATTCTTCGCTGTCAACGAATGAAGGCATTTTGCGATTTTTGCGAAATCCTGAATAAATATGCGATAATAGGCAGCTAATCCAAGGAAACTCCTAAGTTCAGTCACATTTTCGGCGTTTTCCAGTCTTTCACAGCCGCAATTTTCATGGGGTCAGTTTTAATTCCCTCTGCTGACACAACATGGCCAAGAAAGTTCGCCTCCTTCCGGAAAAACTGACACTTTTTAGCCTTCAGTTTCAAATTCGCATTATGAAGTCTGCCTATAACCAAATCCAAATTTTCGAGATGTGAATCAAAATTTACACTGTGAACTATGATATCATCTAAATACAATACTGATATACGCCACTGCAGTCCACGTAATACTTTTTCTATAACACGTTGAAATGTTGCTGGCGCATTACACAGTCCGAATGGCATAACCGTGTACTGATACAGTCCTCCACGAGGTGTAGCAAATGCTGTTTTCTCTTTATCCTGTTCATGCATAGGAATCTGATGGTATGCCATGTTGAGATCCAACGACGAAAACCATTTAGATCCTGCGAGGGAATCGAGGTCATCTGCAACTCTCGGAATCGGATAAGCATCCTTTTTCGTGTTTGCGTTTAATCTGCGGCAATCGACACACAGTCTCCAACTCTTGTCCTTTTTCTGCACTAGAACAAGTGGAGATGTCCACGGACTTTCTGATTTTTCAATAAGTCCCTGTTCTTCAAGCTTTTCAATCTCTTTATCCATGATTTCTCGCTTGAAAATTGGAACCCTGCGCACTGGTTCCTTAAAGGGCGCGTCTTCTTTTAATTTAATGAAATGCTCCCCTACATTTGCACGCTCTGCTGGTTTATTGGGATCAGCAAACGCACTTAATCGTCGCACTAGGAAATTTCTTAACTTCCACTGTTGCTCCTTCGTCAAATGTTCACAGCCATCTTTGAACATAGGTACGAGGAATTCCGGTAAATCACTATCACTAATTTCTGCTACTTCATGTACAACAGAATTGTCAACTGCACTTGACACAAAATTCACCGGTTCACACACTGCAACAACAGTTTCATTTTTCACGAATACGTCGTTGTCACCAGGATTCAACACACGCAGATAAACACGTTTCCGGTCACTTTTGAGACACATTAAAACACGCACAAACACTAGTCCATTACTGGCCATGAATTTTTCTAAGGGAACTAATATTCCTTCATTGAAATTCGGCACATTATTGAATTTTCCTTCCATAATAACTTCATGATATGGAGGAATAACGGTATCTTCAGCACAAACTATTTCACAGCACTGAAAATCACCATCTGTTGTCTTTAAGATGCAAGAATTTGTATCGTAATTCCACTCACATTTAAATTTGGTCATGAAATCCAGTCCAAGTAGGTTGGTCCTCACACCACCAACAAATACACGAAACACAACGTGAAATCCAGGAAATGAAATTAACATTTTTGCAGTACCAAGTATATTCAATTCATTTCCATCAGCTGTTTTAAACGACTTTTTAGCGCGCTCTAGCAAAGGACGTTGATTTTGAAGAATTCTGTAATACACTTCTTCTGTCATAAACGTATTGATTGCACCTGTATCTAATTTCCACTCCAACGAAACTCCTTCTAACAGTCCTGTTAATTTCATTCCAGGTTCACCTTGGACTTTAACACTGTTACCGAATTCGTTTTCATCAGAGTTTGAAATAATCGGTTTCACAAGATCTGTTTGGATTCCTGTAGAAACTGTAGAATTACTATCAGTATCTATTACATCCGGATATTGCTCCTGATCAACTGTACAAGGCCACCTTTCTTTAGTTAAGACCGACGCATGGCCTACTGCCTCGGTCTCGGTTCGTTTAAACGTTGCTCTTCACGATTGCTCCCTCGCTTCTTATTGGGGCAGTTTTTGTACAAGTGCTCCTTTGAATTACACAGAAAACACTCACGGTCATTCCGTCTTGTTGTTTTAATCTGAGACTTCTGATTACTCACTGAATTATTAATTCCATAAACAGGTCTTTCGATTTTCCTCTCTCTCACTTTCATATTTTCTGTCATTCTTATGCACTCCTCCTGCATCGCGGATGTGACAGCGTCCTGTAGTGTCTTCGGTCTTGTCCGTTTTACAGCTAACCGGAAGTCATCTTCGTAACTGCAGTTATCTAGAAACGTCTTAACACTGGCTTCCTCTACGTAATCTCTGTTTCCAGGATGGGCCCTTCTGTAAAGATCAGCTATTGCCTGCCCAAAGTCCCGAAATGACTCATTCTTTAACTTTTTCCGCATTTTGGCCTCCGCAACATAACTTTCTTTCATAGCCTTGTGACCAAAACGATTATCAATCTGATGCACTAATTGATTATAGTCACTAAGAACATAATCTGGAAGTCCATACACGAAGGTTTCAGCTTGACCTCTGAATGTAGTGAGTAACACACGACGTTTCATTTCAATAGTCCATCCATTTAATATAGCGATGTTTTCATAATAACGAATGAATTCACTCCAGACGTCACTTCCGTCACCTTTGAAAATCCTCTTCACTTGTACATTCATATTTCTGTTTCTTACGATATCATCGGTTAAAATTGCATGATGCTGAACTGCCCTACTTGATGCAGATCCTCGTCTCTTAGTCTTATTAACACGACAAAGGCTACAGAGAACACTAATCACAATAATCACACAAACGATTAAAGCTGATATCGCGAGAAGTTCTTTGGAAAATCCTGCTCCAGGAATAGAACGATATATATACACTATCACTAAGACACAAGAAATAACGATAAAACACCAAAGTTTGATGAACACATTCCATCCAGATTCTGTTAATTCGCTTGGTTCTGTTTGAACAGTCATATCAAACGCTTGAGAAACATGATCTGATCCTGGAGAATCACAAACCTCGGGTGCTGATGCTCTGTTGAATTCCCTCAATAAATTACGTTTGACCCGGGTACTCGCTGATCTTGGAGGTGATCTGATGGCGGGAGAATTCGGAATCGGCAAATCCCCTGTCAACTCCATACTCCGTGGTGAATTGTAGGAATCGTCACAATAAAACATGTTTAAAATCACTACAAAATGCACAAGAGATCCGATGATCAAAAAGAAATCCAGGATGACACAAATTGCAGTTCACACAAATACAATGATGACTAATTCACATGAACCTTTATCCTACAGCCACAAGCTGGACACTTTAGAAAAAAGTTAGTCACTTCCCTATTTTTGCTCACTGCAAACATGTTTCTCGATTTCACAAATAAATTATAACAGTTTGGACACTCTTTTCTTGAGTTCATATCTATGATATCCATAAGAACAAATCGTCCATCTTCTGAGAGTTCATAATAGTTACGAAATCTTCTTGTTTCGGTATCCATTGTTAATCCAATATCACAAATAATAAATCATAAATTTCATGAAAAAGATCCCACCGCTGCCACCAGTTGTAACGTCGCCGAACGGGCGTTTGTATATAAGGTCATGTGGTCTTTTCCATGCATTTTATTACTGGCAGTATATTTCTCTCAAACTTGGTAGCGTGAACTTCTGCCAAAAGTACTTGTGAAACTGTACTTGTCTATTGCTCTCAATGGATTGCTCCCAGAATAACGTTGTTGAAATAAGACACATATAAACTATTTACAATTTATTTACACTACGCACTAAACATGAAGTCCAAGAATTGTCACATATTGTAATCCAACATAATAATGAAAGTCAATCACACACGCATACATCCAAAATGATAATGATGAATATGAACAAAAAAAACTAAGTATTTCTTGTCAACATCTTGATAAAATTATGTGCAGTCCCTCTAGATCATCAAAACACAGTGCGCGCTGATGAAAATCAGCACCGGTATTTATAGTAAAATCTCATTGCTCTTCAGGAGCAATCACATGTAAACAAAAGTTCTATAATTAGAAGGAGCAATCATATGTCAACAACAAAAATAGCAAATAAATGGCAATAAACACATTAATAAGTATGAGTTATAGCATGAGAAAGGATAAACAGTATCGATTATAAGGAGATTACGT
The DNA here is from genome assembly GCA_033119305.1 of Pinctada imbricata. Taxonomy (NCBI): domain Eukaryota; kingdom Metazoa; phylum Mollusca; class Bivalvia; order Pterioida; family Pteriidae; genus Pinctada; species Pinctada imbricata. The sequence goes on along the minus strand of VSWD01000005.1, from coordinate 47,871,615 downwards.
AAATGTCAAATAATTAAATAACATTTATAAAAGAAATCGCTTCACATTCAATCCACCATTCGGGAAATATTGGCAAAAGCTATGGATCAGGGGTTTGGAGTGCTGAAAAAGTCGGAAAATCTAGCCCTGTACAGTTACATGTATGCAGGCAATATATTTGTATGTTCCTAAAAATCTCTAGTTGTTTACATGGTTGATTCAATATCTGAAATATGTATATGTCTTTATTAAAAGCTTTGTTTGAAATATTAAAATATTGCTGTTTTTTTTTTCATCTTTACGTTGCTTCATAATGATATACGATTAGAATGGTCAATTTACTGCTTTGATTTGATTAATATCTTTGGATTCTTATGCTATGGTGCTTTCATAAAATACATGCATAATGTATATGGGAAGGTCCTATCCTTGAGGCAATTATATGACCTTGGTATTTATATTTTATTAGTGGTATGTCAAATTGAGGACTAAAATATTAGTCCGCAAAGTTACCAATTTCTGTAAATTAGCTCTATATTTTCTGATTTATATGAGAAAGAGACTTCATATTTGGCAATTATGATCTTTGTTGTAAGACCTTGAGGTTGAGGTCAAGTAATAACCATGACCTTGAACTTTGACCTAGTTTCAGCAAAGTTGTGTGTAAAAAATGTGCCTTCACGGGGTCAAACTTTCATGTTCTTGATTGCCCTCTACCGCATACATACATTGAATGCCGAGACATTCCATTTGATGGGTAATTCTCTAAGATAAGCCCTTTAGATCAAAAACACAATTTTTCCTTTTTAGGCGTTGTATCGGTATTTATAACTGTTTATTTATTACATTAAATTTCTAGTTTTAGAAGCTAACAAACTTGTAAGAGTTATCTCTCTTTGAAAATTGCGAATTTTTCAATTTCTTTAATATTGCTCATGAAGCTTTTATCTGGTACTAACCAATTCACTTATAGTCTTTGGAATTTTTCTGTACTGCAAATGGAATTTTTGTTGACAAAATATGACAATTTCAGCTTGATTTTCACATGTATTAGGCTATTCTACCAATAGGTGGCGCTGCATGCCAACTACTTACAAGAATTTGATTTTTTCATCATAAAAATTTATAAAAGTCATTGTAGTAAATATTTATGATGAAAGAAATGGAAATTGAAGACCTTGCTTGTATAGCTATCTGCATGGTTTTCTCATAGACTTGCACTTAAATAAAGAAAGAGTGAATATTAGTGAATATTACTTACCTTTTAGTAAATATAATTATCAAATGCATCAAATCCCATTCTTTAATTAATTTACAGTCACGAAAATCCTAAAAAGGCTGAAATTCAAGAGATTCCAGGAGGCTTCAACCCCCCTAACAGGGCTCTGCCCTGGACCCGCTGGGGATCTAGGAAGTCCCCAGACCCCTTGCCAATTATTTACGTCCCCCCTAAATAATAGGGTGGATCCGCACTGATAGTACAGACGTTTATTTTTTCTTAATGTATAGCACAGGGGTGAGGTATTATTGCTTGGTCACAAACCCTTTCCTCTATACGTACCCTTTCTTCTATATGTCTATATTAAAAAAGTTTTATATATATAGACAGAAGGGTTTGTATTGAGGAAAGGGTTTGTGACCAAGCGATGATACCTCACCCCTGTGGTGTATAGATCTGCATATCTGTTCCACAGGCCGTGAAAGTGCCTGGTATGTGTACGACCTGTGTATATATTGTTTAAGGCTAGTATCTCGCAGATACACAGTCATGTCAAATTTCTAACTTCAACCATTGTAAAATTCGCTATAGAGGTTCCAATAAGATCATACTTTCTACGATTGTACCTATATATTTTATCTACTATGTCACCAAAGGGTACCTGTAAAATGCGAAACGAAAAGAAACGAAACGAAATGGAAACGAAACGAAATGAAATGAAAACGAAACGAAATGAAATGAAATGGAAACGAAACGAAATTGAACAAAACGAAACGAAATGAAACGAAACAAAATGAAAACGAAACGAAATGAAACAAAACGAAATGAAATGAAACGAAATGGGTAAAAATGAAACGAAATACATGTAAGAAACGAAATTTATTTACTTGTTAGTTTTTTTTTGGTTGTTTTTTTTTTTTGGTGGGGTGGGGTGGGGGGTATAAATATCTGTTTTGAAAGTGAGAATGAAAGATCCAGAGGGGATCGGATGGTCAGGATACCCTTTTAATATAAATAATAAAGTATGAAAAGGAAATTAGAGTATTAGTGATTATTTTATTTTCAAATCTTTTCAAAGAAAATGGGTAAATCTTAAAGGGATGAAAGGGTGAGGTTTATATATATGAGGCGAAAAATTGTTCGTTCAAGCACAAATACCACAGAGAAGAAAGGAAAAAGAATATCTAGCTATATTCAATATTGAGCCAGTTTGACACTTTTTACAATTTTAAATATGCATTTTTATTTCACCATTATTTCTGGGGAAAGGATTTGAAAATAAGATATTCACTAATAATCTCATTCATTTTCATATTTAATTATCTATATTGAAAGGGTATCCTGACCATCCAATTACCTATGGATCTTTCATTCTCACTTTTAAAACAGATATTTCAACACCCCCCCCCCAACACACACCTCTCACCCCTCCCCCATATAAAAATTAACCAGTATATAAATTTGGTTTCTTTTTACATGTATATGTATTTCGTTTCATTTTGTTACTATTTCGTTTCATTTCATTTCATTTCGTTTTGTTTCATTTCGTTTCGTTTTCATTTCGTTTCGTTTCGTTTTGTTCAATTTCGTTTCGTTTTCATTTCGTTTCTTTTCGTTTCCATTTCGTTTCGTTTTGTTTCGTTTCTTTTCGTTTCGCATTTTACAGGTACCCTGTCACCAAATTTCATTAAAAAATTCCCCGTACTTCCAGAGTTATCGTAAGTACCATTTCTTCAGTGACCTAGTTTTTGTTTACTCGAATTTAGCTGTTCAGCGTGTCCGTTCCAGCCCTGGCTCGGTGTTCAGTGAGTCAGGGCATTCTATTTGCGAGATGCGACAGACCAATGCGCTATGAACGCTTGATTGTCTGTGAATTCTAAATTGATTTCTATACCTAGAAGTGTAATGTATGACCGTAACTCCTCGTTAATCGCTTAAACACTCGAACTGCTACGACTTGAACATCAGCGCCTTCCATTTTATTTACATAGTGTCACGTGGTACAGTATACTAGGGTAGTACATGTAGGAATTACCGAAAAGACAGCATTTACCGAAAAGACAGTGGTATTTACCGAAAAGACCCCAAATTGTACCGAAAAGACACTTAAATTTCAAAACTAAACACATCTTATGATTGGAAATGTGTTTATACAATTAAATGTATCACCAAAACAAAAAATAAATATATCTGTCTATTCGGTAAATATCACTGTCGTTTCGGTAATGCTGTCTTTTCGGTAATTCCTAGTACCGCAGTACAGCCCAATCTCAACACACGTGCACACGAGACAGTTGATGTTTACTGCATCCTAATAGTACGGTGACCAAGCCTAAAAAAGTGCTCTATTTTAGGAGTTTAATGTCCACTCCTAGTGCAAGGCTATATTTGGTATCAAATGAAAGGTTATGGTCTAAGGTTTACGATTTGACATGTCGTCAAAACTTTTACGGGTGCCTACTACGTCAAATTTGACGTTGAAACGACGTAATAAAAATGGTGGAAAATTCTCATATTTTGAATGCTAATGTAAGTCTTATTTCAAATTTGCTGAAATGTGACAATTTCACCTGCACAATCGAAACATCCTATCGATTCCTAATTTAGAAGTCGTTTAAAGTAATTTTCATCCACACTCGAAGACAATTTCTGAACAATACTACGATTTTAACAAGCATCTTTTGACAGCACTTTACTTCTGAATTTTGATTCCGAATACTTTATGTTCTTAAGTTGTTTTAATATTTCTTTTTAATATTGATCTGTTTCGATGGTACATTAGAACATTTTTATCAATATACCAACAAATATTTCTTCCAATAATGACAAAACGCTTAATTGGTCCTTTCATTCCACCTGCAATAGCGACTAATAGAGATAAGTAGTGTATGCTTGTCATGCGTTCTTTCGTTGTTAATACCTCTTCATGCATGATGTCGATTTGTGCATACCTCTTGATCCTTCGAAACCTATCTTGTTTTAGCATAAATCGCCTTTCCAGACAAAAATCATGTTTCAAAGAAATTTCCATTGCAAAAATAAAGGTTTATTTTGTTGCAGTAAACGCCTTTTGGGGTGAAAAACTTGGTTTTAAGGAGGTATGAGTGTGAACCACATTTTCAGGGAATAATAGAAATTGAAAATAACTGTATAAATATAAAAGAATATCCCTTCCTTCATCGATTGCAATATTTCATGAAAAAAAGAGTGTAGCCGTTTGTCCCCTATATTCCGACAAAAAAGGGAGGTAACTCTGCACATTTTTTTCTAAAACAATGTCCCAACTTTGGACTTTATTTTAAAAATCAACATAACACAGTACGATGTAAATTTTTATCCATTGACGTAGTAAATGAAGTAAATTTATCATTTTCGGATAAAATATTTTTGTTGCCATGGTAACCATGCTGGAGAAGGACATTTATTTCATCCCATTTTTGACAGTAAAAATTGTATGAAAAGTTTAAAAACATTAAGTTTCGAAGTTGTTGGCATAATAGAATTTTGATAAAATGTTTCTTTTATTATCTAGTGATACATGCTAAAGATAAAAAAATAATTTATAGAAAAAAGAGTGTAGCTGTTTTAAAGATATTTAGCTTAGAATTCCTCTGACCAAGCCTCTGGATATGATAAATCCGTTGCTTATGATTGAAAATGGAAAGCTGTTATATATCTATACATTTTATCTGTGATTTCTTATAATCTGGACTTCAGACTAAAAATTTGAGTCATATTCTGATCAATTTCTTATTCATTTTCCCAACACTTAGCGCTTATAAGCACCGACAACGTAACGTGACGTAGCGCTCATCGTGACGCTCACTTTAGGTAATGCTCGGCGATATTGTATACTGTTAATCTCAGTGAATGAGAAAAAATGGATGTTCTAGATTCCTATCTGTATGCTTCTTCTGTATATCATTTCTCTCAATTGATTTTGCGGCATCTACACGTATCTATTTATACATGTACATGTAGTTTTGACATTCGTACATATTGTACCAGATTTGAAAAAAAATTAAGCATATTTAGTGAAACAACGATAATTTAGTAAAACAACGATACGAAGGATCTCTTGATAAGTTTGCTTTGAAACAATTTATCTAAAGTTAGCTGAGGCACATTACTAAGTGCTGGGATTAGAAGGGGGGGGGGGGGTGTCGGTATGATGTCTTCCACATTTATTTCCTGCACATGCTCTCTTCAATGAATGTCGTTTTATCATAGATTAGTAAAATTGAAACAGAATAATTCCCTTTTCAACAGGGCGTACAATGGGAAGTGTGTTTACGGAGTCCTTCGGATCCATTTATTTTACAACGTACATGTACATGATGTACGTGATCTTTGGTCCTTTTGATAATTTGACAGTCGGTCGTCATGTTCACTTCTTACAACTACTAATCAATAGGCCTCGTGATATAAATTCTGACTAAATCATTTATAACGCATACGTTTTGTAAATGAAAGAAAAGTACTTTCAAGATATATTAGTTTTACACGTTTTCAATATTTGAGGTAAATTGCGTGGTCAGAAACGCCGCATCGTCAACTTGAACTATAAAATATAATTATTCTTTTGAATTTATTTGTGTCTTTTTATGCAAGAATAAATTTGAAGTATTAAACAGTTACTGTTACTCAATTCAATCGCAGTCAAATTATTCCGCTCCGTAAAGTTGTCATGGCGTGAAATAATATAGACAAACTGAATTTACATGACTTCTAGAGATCAAGCACAAAGCGCTTTCATGATAATTCGCGGAAAAAATATTACAACGTCATAATACAGTATGACGTCAAATAAACTCCCGTTGATGACGTAAACTATGTGCCAAGGGTAAAATGATGTCGTGATAGAAGCGTATTTTAGGTGTAATCGATGATATATATTGCTCGTCATTCGAAATGCATTGCTCTTTAATCTAGAGGTATATTCAACCATTACTTCAATAAGTTTTCAGACTTTGTTTTCTTTACGACATCGATACGGTTTACGTTTGATTTGTTCACGCTCATACCCTCTTAAAGGAACTATCACAGAAAATATGAAGCAATGAATATAACATTTGTATTCATAAAATTGAAAGACGCGATTTCAAAAAAAAAAAAAAAAAAAATTGAATACTCTACGAATAATATAAATTTTACATTCTAAATCCTAGGTAAAAGAAGGAAGGGGATCTCCAACAAGACCCTGTTGCAGCACCAACAGCAAAACGCCAAAACACCCGATGCAAAAACACAAAAGACGAGCATAGTATGAGACGAAAAAGAGACACACGACAAGTAAACATCAAACACAAAAAGACTACACATAAACCGACGAGACTAATGGGCAACTAGTGCCGACTTTGGACGGCCATTTGCCACGCAAGTAGCAAATGGTGTGGTTATCCTGGATTACGTGCGCAAAACCCTCTTCACTTTTCCAATTACCCAGAGGTCTCGAAGAACGTACAATTGTGGTGTAAAACAACCTCCTCACTGTAAGATGACCCACACAAACAAGACCGCAAAACATAGAGACCCCAGCAACACAGATGTGTATGTAAATGGATATAAAAAGAGAGTTGTAAAGTTGCAATTTGGTCTCAAAAAGTTTGACTTATGTGAAAAATTGGCAACGCAGAAATCTGTGAAAAGGACAAGAACCATGAACGGCGAAATTGGCTTATTTTGCCATAACGCTTAATATCTTTTATTTATTCTTTGATAATACTAATTTCTTAACCTTAGATGACTTTACGCCATGATAAAGCAAAATATATTCATGTGAAGTGGAGTATGGTTTATTGTTTGCGACGTCATTTTTGACGTATGACACGGCATTTTGCCGTTGCTTGTGTAAGAACAGTGCATTGATCAGTATCGATTTGCTAAAAAGAAATGAAAATATATATTGCTACATTGAGGAAGTGAGTGAAATATTTATTTGTTTGAAGAATTAAAGCATGTTTTAAAAATCTACATAGATGCAGAACTATATGCATGTGCACAGTCGACTTGACGTCTGTTACGTTGACATGGTGGCCGGCCTGTGAACGTATGTCGTATCAGATTTGATTCAAATCAGGCTGAAAGAGCACTATAAACCACTAGCAGTTGAAAGGATAAACAAATACATAAGGCGGATCCAGGATTTTTTCAAAGGTTGAAGAGGTGTTTAAAGACTTATGATATTTCAAGAAGAGGGAACTTCAAGATTATTTCATATTATAGGCAAAATGTATCAATTTGCCTTATATCGCAATAATATTGCATATTATTTCGGAAGCATTGCGTTATTTTGCAATAATATTCCGTTACTTTGCAACATAATTGCGTTATATCTTAATAATATTGCGTCATTTTGCTATAATGATGTGTCATCTCGCTAGGATTATGCGTTATTTCGCAATTCTGTTACGTTATTCCTCGGAGGTATTGCATTTTATCGCTATGTCACAATAGATATGCGTTTTAGTTATTCGTTTTATGAATGATTGTCATCATCAACAAACAGGAAACACTTACCTGATGTGTACATCAATATGTTCATCGAGACAATTACCGAATTTGACAAGTTTCCATGGAGCTGTTGCGACAAGTGTTGCATGCAATCAGGACGCTGACTCCCCCCGGGACCTGGTCGTTATTCATTCCGAATTTGCAACCTTTACTGTGGGAATTCTAATTATTTTGCCTTGCTTTCTCGACTTTGAGAATGAATATATGATAGGTACTTCTTCAATGTTTATTACAATTATATTGCGTGATATTGCAAGAATAACGCGTTATTTCGCAATATTGTTTCGATATTTTTCAGATGTATTAAATAAGATCACAATGTTTCGCAAATCTATAATAATTTATCCTTTTGCGATTTCACGCAATATCATTGCTATATAACAATACTATTGTGAAATAACGCAATATTATTACTATATTACGCAATTTTATTGCGATATGACGCAATATCATTGCGATATATACAATATTATTGCAACTTTATTGCAATATGATACAATTTTGTTGTGATAAGATTGCTTTATTAGGCAGTAAAATTGCGCTCTTACGCATTTCCATCGCGTTAAATCTCAATATTTTTGCGTTACAACGCAATATTATTGCAATAAACTGCAATTTCATCGCAATAAAATTACGTTATTAAGCAATAAAATTGTGCTATAATGCAATTTAATTGCTGTATAACGCATTACCATTACAATATAACGCAATTCTATTGCGATATAAAGTAATACTTTTATCATGATTACATTTTTGATTCACCTAGGGGCTTAACCAAAATGTAATCATGATAACTAGTTATCATGATTACATTTTTGGTTAAGCCCCTAGGTGAATCAAAAATGTAATCATGATACTTTTGCGAAATAAAGCAACACGTTTGTGATATTACACTATATCATTTCGATTTGACTTAAGGGGTATGGACAAAAGTTTATCGGCCATATTGGAATTGACGCGAAGCATAATTGAAAATCTGTCGTTCTGCAGAATTAAGACTCCAATCTTAACCATTTTAATACTACATTTCCTTTACCTCAACATCGTCATTTTCCCATAATTTTAAACAAAAACTGCATCAATATTTTTACATGACAACCATTTGAACTTAGTGCACCGAACTGCGCAGCTACAGGTTTGCAGGATTCATGATTAATACTATAACCTACCTTAAACGTTACTATCATCATATGTCTACAAACATTTGTCCTCCAATTTTGATCATACTTTCTCAAAATACCGGGTATCTTCATTTTACACGCAAGGGCCTTAAGGGGCTAGTAGCCTTATCAACATAGAAAGAATCCAGGGGCGGATCCCCGGAATGTTGCACAGTTGTAATTTGTCACCTATAATTCTCATGACTATCCCACTTTTCTAATATATATCATGTAAATAATTAATAATTGAATCGCAAACAGTCGAAATTCTAGTGAATTGCCCCAGGAACTTTGAAATCGTTTATTTTTTCTACCTATGTTGGGGCGGATCGGCACGTGAAAATGGCTACCTATAAAAACTCGTGTTCGAAAAGACACCGTGTTGTATTAACAAAAGATTTATATGATAATGAGACCTTGTACTCAAAATCGAAGGACAAATGGTTGTAGATATAGTATCAATGTAATGTTTAAGGTAAGTTATAGTATTATTAATATATTCTTCTGAGGTGCAGCTGTGCAGTTCGGTACATGAATTTAAAAAGTTTCTAATGTTAAAATCTTAATGTAATTTTCCGTAGCAAATATGGGAAAATGTAGTTATTGGGGTTGAGAATACTTGGGATTAAAATAGTTAAAGATGAAGCCATGACTCGGTGTAAGGAAAGATTTTCATAAACACACTACATAAAATCCAATATGGCGAATAACAGTTTGTCCATACCCCTTAACACAGTTGCAAAATAACGCAAAACTATTGCGAAATAGCGCAAATTATTGCAATTTTTTTGCAAAACAACGCAGTAAATAATTGTTATTTTCAATGAAGCAAACGGGCTTCGGTTAATTTAATTTGATTTTCGAAAAAATGTTATTTTTTGCATGAAACGTCAACATTTTGTGCCCCCAAGAAATTTTATTTTGTGCTTTAATGTGCCAATATGAATCAACATATGATGCCCGAATAACATAAGAAATAAGTGTGAAATTTCAACAACATTTCACTTAGATTTGGTACATCTAAGATTTTAGATAAGTAGGTCGATCATATGTAAAGGGACGGCCCGGGAGGGGAGAAACAGATATGGTGGGAAGGTATTACACGCCAAAGTAATGGCAGGAAATAACTCAATTTAACGTATAATCTATTTCCGGCTCCTTTCGCTCGCAAAAATATAAGATAAATCTCTGGTTTTCATTTCATTTTTTTTTTCATCTCCTAGAGAAGGAATAAATTCTAGACACCATGTACTCCTAAATTCTTGAAAATCATCGGTTGTCTTCGCTCGCCAGCATATATACATGTATATATGTATGAAATGTAAAGAAGAAAACATACTATGATGTGTTAGCTTTTTTAATCCTCTAAATCTCATCCCCACCCATTTAAACATTCCGCCTATGTTCACTGAGTTTTGAGCATGTGTTCATTGCTACAGGATGTCTACAGCCAACCTTTGTTTCCGGCGAAAAATTTGAAGAATAATTTCTTGCTCATTCGTTTAATTTTTTTTCTTATTTCGAAAAAATATTTCTAAATATTCTAAAAATCTCCAGCCTCGCTTTGCCCGGCGGATCACTAGTATAGCATCAAATTTTGATTACTATTGTTCTACTAGAAATGACTGAATTATACCAAATGTATTGTACAAATGTACACTTCATTTCGTCAAAATTTCCTGCTTGCTGTTCCCCATCCTCAGGAAGTATTCATAAAGAAAAAATTCTAAAAGTGTTGTGGGTCATGTATTATTTTAGTTTTACTTTATGTGTAGGTACACATGTACTTAGTCATGTTATTTAATGATTTCATAATAATTCTTTCTAGATTTTACTATGTCATGTTTATTTCATTAGAGAATATTCCAGTATGTTCTTTGTTACATCATTATCATCACATGACTGTGATTTCTAGAATTTACTCTATTGTTAATCATTTGTAATGAGTCATTGTTCTAGAGGCTTCTGGTAAATTCATTGGTATTAAGTATAAATACCTCTGAGGAACTGTGTTGAGGGGGCATTCATACACATTCGTAGACACGATTCATTCATCTATTCTGATATACTGGGACACTTTATTTGTTGAGACTTTAATCCATTTAACAACGTTTGGACACCGATCTTTCGAGAACGTTTGTGATTACCGGAAACCATACATTCGATAGACTTTGTGGACCGTAACGGACACTTTGATCCGGACATTGTATTGTAAGTTGTAATCATTTGAAATATATATATTTTGTACATAATTAAACTTGTAAATTTATATTCTGTCTTTGTCTGATTTTTGCTGGCGTTTTGGGGTATTCTGACCCATAACAGAATTGGGGGCTCGTCCGGGATAGTAATCTCTGCATATTTGCATTTTTACGTAAAGATCGTTTTTGAAAAAAAAAAAAAAAAAAAGTAAAACTTTTGCCAGCAGAAATCAATCATGGTATTTTCGGTCACTGAATTTTTGAAATCGCCGACTGTAGATGAGTTCGAATCACTGAAAAAAGATGATTTGATTGGTTTAGGTCTTCACTTGAAGTTAGATGTAAAATCTTCTATGAGAAAACAAGAAATTAGAAATATTGTGGCTAAAGAGCTTTTAGCTGAGGAAATCTTTTCGTCATACGATTTTCCTGTTGAACCTGTTTCAAGCGAGACCAAAATGTCAAAATATGAGTTTGAATTAGAGAAAATGAAAATACAATTGCAATTTGAAAAAGAAGAAAAAGAAAGACAATTTGAAAGAGAGAAACAGGAACGTATGCACGAGAAAGAACTCCAGTTTGAGCTAGAAAAGTTAAAGTTAGAGAAAGGCGCTAAGGAAAATCCTGCTCCTTCGCCTGTCAAGTCTGAATTCGATGCCGCGAAAAACATCAGATTAGTTCCAAAATTTCAAGAAAAGTCCGTGGACAAATATTTTCCACATTTTGAGAAAATCGCGGCCAATCTGAAGTGGCCACGTGATTTTTGGCCAACTTTGTTACAAAGCGTACTTATTGGCAAAGCGGCTGAAGTGTACTCGGCGCTCAGTATTGCTGAGAGTTCAGACTATGACAAGGTCAAGGACACGATTTTGAGAGCATATCAGTTAGTACCTGAGGCGTACAGACAAAAGTTTAGAAAGTACAAAAAGTTTGAAAATCAAACATATGTTGAATTTGCTCGAGAAAAAGAAGATTTATTTGATCAGTGGTTTCGATCTAAGAAAATTCCAAATTCATTTGACAATTTGCGTCAGATCATTCTGATAGAAGAGTTCAAAGAGTGTGTACATCAAGATTTAAGAACTCATTTGGAAGACAAAAATGTTAAAACTCTTGAAGAAGCCGCTGTTTTGTCTGATACGTATGCTCTCACTCATAAGAAAAATTTTGTAACAAAAACTCAATCTAGCGATAGCGCAAAAACTTCAGATTTTCCAAAGAAAAATTTACAAGAGTCTCAGTCGTCCATTAGTTCCCAGTCACCATCTCAAGGTGGTTCTACGTCCGGTCCTAGGTCCGAGCGTTCTGAGGCATCCCCAGGGGTGGGGTCGCTTCCTACATGCAATTATTGTAAGAAAAAAGGTCACGTTATTGGTGAGTGTTTGAAGCTTAAGAAGAAAAAAGAACTTAAGTCACAGGCCTGTGCGTCTGTTAGAAATGATAGGAAAGCCTTAGATTCGATTTGTTCTGACACTCCTGAGATTCAGGGTTCTAAGTCCAGTTCTGATGATTTTGTGGAGGATCATTATAAGCCCTTTTTGTCACAGGGATTTGTTTCACTCAGTGATTCTAGCGAAGCGTTGCCTGTTCAGATTTTGAGAGATACTGGTGCTGCCCAGACTTTATTGTTAGAGGGTTCATTGCCTTTGTCTGAGCACACTTTTACTGGTAGGTCAGTTTTATTACAGGGTGTGGAGCTAGGCGTCATTGATGTTCCCCTTCATAAAATTTATTTGAAGTCAGACTTAATTACTGGACCTGTTATCGTAGGTGTTCGACCTACTCTTCCCGTTCAAGGCGTTTCCTTGTTGCTTGGCAACGATTTAGCTGGCGGCAAAGTTGTAGCCGATCCGATTGTTTGTGAGAAAATCACGTCCGATGTCGTGTCCGATGATGAAGACGACGACTTGTACCCAGCCTGCGCAGTTACCAGGGCGATGGCCAGGAACAGACTAAAAGAGGCTGAGAGTACTTCTGCACTTAACGAGGACCATCCCTCCGAAAATATAGATCTTTCTGACACATTCATGTCTACCATTGATGACGGCGTACCTGAGACGTCAGTACCACTTCATGAAGACAAGTCTCCGACAGTACCTGGTGATGATTCCCATCCGCCATTAGAAAGAGATACAGATGCCTTAAGCCGTGAGCAGCTCCTCTCCGAGCAAACTAAAGATCCGGAGATTATCCGACTAAGCAAGAGGGCCCTTCCCCGAGAAGAAGCGGACAAAGTCGGAGAGTGCTTCTACATACAAGATGGCATCCTTATGCGGAAATGGAGACCACCCGATGCACCCCCTAATGACGTGTGGCGGGTCGTTCACCAGATAGTGGTTCCAGTAGCGTATCGCGGGGACATCATGAGTTTAGCTCACGACACACCCATGGCAGGTCATTTAGGTGTCAATAAGACTTATAATAGGATTTTAAGTCACTTTTACTGGCCTAAGTTGAGAAAAGATGTGTCTGAGTTTTGTAAGTCTTGTCATAGTTGTCAGATGGTAGGTAAACCCAATCAAGTTATACCACCTGCTCCCCTCCAACCCATTCCAGCCTTTGAGGAACCTTTTAGTAGGGTGTTAGTTGATTGTGTAGGTCCTTTGCCTAGGACTAGGTCAGGGAATCAGTACTTACTGACAATTATGTGTACTTCGACTAGGTTTCCTGAAGCCATACCTCTTAGGAATATTAAGGCAAAGACCATAGTTAAGGCCCTTACAAAGTTTTTCAGTTTCGTAGGTGCTCCCAAGGCTATTCAGTCAGATCAGGGTTCGAATTTTATGTCAGGGTTGTTTCAGCAGGTTATGCATGAGCTAGGTATCAGGCAGTATAAGTCTTCTGCGTACCATCCTGAGTCCCAGGGGGCACTTGAACGCTTTCATCAAACCCTTAAAACTATGATGAAAACATATTGTCACCAGTATGGAAAAGACTGGGATGAAGGGGTTCACCTCGTGTTGTTTGCGGCACGAGAAGCGGTTCAGGAGTCCCTGGGGTTCAGTCCCTTTGAGCTAGTTTTTGGGCATACGATCAGGGGGCCATTGAAGTTATTGAAGGAAAAATGGTTGACTGAGACTAGCGATTTGAATCTCTTAGACTATGTGTCTAATTTCAAAGAGAAATTATATAATGCTTGCAAATTGGCTCAAGAAAATCTCAAAACATCACAAATGAAAATGAAAACATGGTATGACAAAGATGCTAGAAACAGAGTTTTTAAACCAGGCGATAAAGTTCTTGTATTTTTGCCTATCCCTGGTCATCCTTTGCAAGCTAGATATTTCGGTCCTTATGAGATTGAGAGTAAAATTAGTGATGTTAACTATGTGGTTAAGACACCAGGTCGGCGAAAAGAAAAAAGAGTGTGTCATGTTAACATGTTGAAAGAGTATTTTGATAGAAGTGACCGAAATTTTGTAAAACAAGTTTCCACTTTGGCCAATGTAAATACATTAGAAAATTGTGTTGAACCTGAATGTAATGAAGAGACTGTCGAAAAAGACTTCGCTCAAAGTGTCCGTTTGAAGAATTCTGAAATTCTGACAAATCCGGATGTGAAACTCGGACATCTGACCGTGCATCAAAAAGAGGAAGTGCATCAATTAATGCGGGAATATACGACCATCTTTCCGGACGTTCCAAAAAAGACGAATGCATCTCATCATGACGTCATTGTGGGTGATGCGTCACCTATCAAACAGCATCCCTATCGGTTAAACCCGATAAAACTTCAATACATGCGGAAAGAAATTCAATACATGCTCGAAAATGACATTATTGAACCCAGCAATAGTGATTGGAGTTCCCCATGTATTCTGGTTCCGAAGCCAGACGGAACTTACCGATTGTGTACAGACTTTAGAAAAGTCAATTCAGTCACCAAAACTGACTCTTATCCGATCCCACGAATCGATGACTGTATCGATAAAATTGGCAGTGCAAAATTTGTCAGCAAATTTGACTTGCTTAAAGGCTATTGGCAGGTCCCGCTTACCGAGAGAGCCAGAGAAATATCGGCATTTGCGACTCCAGATGGGCTATACCAATATAAAGTAATGCCCTTTGGTATGAAAAACGCACCAGCCACATTCCAGAGGATGATTCATTCGCTCCTAAATCATCTCGAAGGATGCGAGGCGTACATCGATGACGTCATCATCTACAGCGACACCTGGGATGATCATCTCCGAATCATGCGTACCTTCTTCGACATACTTGCGAAAGCAAACCTCACAGTGAACCTTGCGAAAAGTGAATTTTGTCATGCAACTGTAGAATATTTGGGTCACAAAGTAGGTCAAGGTTTTGTTACTCCTATCATGGCCAAGGTGGAAGCTATTTCAAAGTTCCCGATTCCTACCAATAAGAAAGAGATAATGAGATTTTTGGGAATGGCAGGATTTTACAGAAAATTTTGTCCAAATTTCTCGTCAGTTGTTGGTCCACTTACCAATCTGTTACAAAAGAAAGTGAATTTTGCATGGACCAATGACTGTGACGAATCTTTTAAGAAAATCAAATGTGTTCTTATGAATAGTCCTGTCCTGTCAGCTCCAAATTTTGATAAGCAATTTAAGCTTACTGTTGATGCCAGTGATGTAGGAATCGGGGCTGCTTTGTTTCAAGAAAATGATGATGGTGTAGATAGAGTTGTTTGTTATTTTTCAAAGAAATTGACAAAATGTCAAAAGAATTACTCTACTATTGAAAAAGAGTGTCTTGCATTATTGTTAGCTTTACAACATTTTGATGTTTATTTGAATGTTACTTTACATCCCATTCTTGTATATACTGACCACAACCCTCTCACATTTTTGTACAAAATGTCAAACAAGAATCAAAGACTTACAAGGTGGAGTTTATTGTTGCAAGAGTACAATATCATTATTAACCATATCAAGGGCAAAGACAATGTGATTGCAGATGCACTATCGAGAGTTTCATGAGTGATTTTTGCAGAATTTACCACCTAAGTTTTCATTGACATTCAAACTTTTTTTAAGGGGGGAGGTGTTGTGGGTCATGTATTATTTTAGTTTTACTTTATGTGTAGGTACACATGTACTTAGTCATGTTATTTAATGATTTCATAATAATTCTTTCTAGATTTTACTATGTCATGTTTATTTCATTAGAGAATATTCCAGTATGTTCTTTGTTACATCATTATCATCACATGACTGTGATTTCTAGAATTTACTCTATTGTTAATCATTTGTAATGAGTCATTGTTCTAGAGGCTTCTGGTAAATTCATTGGTATTAAGTATAAATACCTCTGAGGAACTGTGTTGAGGGGGCATTCATACACATTCGTAGACACGATTCATTCATCTATTCTGATATACTGGGACACTTTATTTGTTGAGACTTTAATCCATTTAACAACGTTTGGACACCGATCTTTCGAGAACGTTTGTGATTACCGGAAACCATACATTCGATAGACTTTGTGGACCGTAACGGACACTTTGATCCGGACATTGTATTGTAAGTTGTAATCATTTGAAATATATATATTTTGTACATAATTAAACTTGTAAATTTATATTCTGTCTTTGTCTGATTTTTGCTGGCGTTTTGGGGTATTCTGACCCATAACAAAAGTAAGTTGAAAAATAAAATAATACAATAGCCATTTCGACCCCCCCCCCCCTTTCTTAAAATATTTTTAAAGTCTTAAAATCCCTCCTTTTGAAAACTCTGTATTCGCCTACGACAACAAAATTAGGTCGGTGTTCAGAAAAGTATTGTTTCAAGGAATATTAATATGAAATATGAAAGCTCTTTCACTTAGCAATCAATACTTATGTCTAATCATAGTTTTAAAGACACTGTTTAACACATGTCTATGGCAGATACAGTGGCAAATGGACAAAATAGGTTATTAACAGACCGGTAATTTATTTGCAAAGCTTCCAGATTTGTGCATTTATGTATTTTGCGTATACAGGGGTTTGTTTTAAGTACCTAAGTAACATATATATACAAGAAAATTGTGGAATTTTAATGAAAATTCATTGTAGAAATAGGACGCGTCTAAAAATAGATTTTATGACGTCATCGATACACTGAAAGCCATCAAATATTACAAAAATTAAGATTCTTTTATTTCATGCGAATTTTGTCCAAAAGAAAGTTTTTGCTTGCTTATTTCATTTGAATTACACAGTTTTTAAACCCTTAAGAGGCATAAAGTAAGATAAACGAAATTTGACCCCTATGACCTTTGACCTCTAAATAAACAATGAAGGCACCCCAAAATATTTTGACGACATCTCAATTTTGAAAGTTGAAACTCTATAGTTTCATTTGGTATACAATTTAGCCTTGCACTAAGAATGGAAATTAAATCTTATTTTTTAGGCTCTTGGTCACCCGACTATAAGTATCCTTTTTAAAATAATCTCTAACTTTTTTTTAAACATTATGAAACAACTGTTAAAACGCGGAATGCAATGTACGCTGTCTTAAATAAATATGGTGAATAATGAGGTCCAGGGTCATCGGGCCACACGATCGGAGTTGAGAATATTTATCTTCACTCAATTTATACATTTTGGGGCCCGGGGATGTCACGGAAGTGGTGTGACGTCAAAATCCTGCGATCACTATAGCCGAGATCGCTACGCGAAACTCGCCTAAAAATAAATGTTAATGACGTCAGCCGATGCGCAACGACAATAATACAGTAAGTCTTGCGCTTCACTAAGGTGAGCTGAAAACACCCAGATATAAATACTTTGTTTATGTGTCTTGAAGGGAAAAATCCTAAAAATGTTTATTTGGAAAAATGTTCTTGCAAAGTATTATTTGATTAATTAATGAATTGATTTGGAAATTTGATTAATCATATTTTCCGTGCAAGAACATCAATATTTTGGTTGAGACATAGGTCAGACTACATTTATTGTATTCATATAAAGCAATAACCAGCGAATGAAGTGGCATCAATATACCTTAGTATGAAACGCTTTTATTCATGTAGGTTTTTCATTTGAAGTGGTAAAAATAGATATATAGGCTAACTCGTTTTATCGATTGTATTCTACGTGTATCAAGGCGGGTCATAAAATGGGTCAGGGTAGCTAGGACACGAACAAAAAATTAAATAGGACATTTTTCATGGACCGAGTATTGCCAAGTGCTCTACTTTTTTGAGAATATATTACTAGTACTTTGGAAATTACAAAACATGTACATGCATATGATTCATAAAGATACATTTTGTACTAGTGATTAGGTAAAGTACAACAAACAAGTTAAGGCAAATGAAATTTACAACAAAATGTTGTAGAATTAAAGAAATCACTTACAGAAACTATAGAATTTATTAATAAGATACATTGACTACATAATGTACTCGTATAAACTGCGTACATAACTTGTGTGTATCATATTAAAATGCTTACAATGCATATTGTCATGCACATGTACAATGTAGGTATAAATCAATACAGCAAGGATGATCCATCCACACCCCCCTCCCCCCACCATCCGCTTCAGTGACATTCTATTTGAATTTCACGAGGTCGAGACATCTGTGTCCCTCTATAGAGCAACTTGATTCCTAACAGGCACAAATTTAAAAAGGTAGAATGTTACTTAGGCACATGTAAGTGGGATGAAATGGTTTATCATACGACAAAGTCGTGTTTTTATTTTTGTGTTTCGGGATTCTAGGTACAAAATATATCTTTTGTTCGGATACAGGTGCATATTCTTCCATACTAAATACTAATACTACTGTGAATTTCGAAATGGCCATGTATTTGTGAACGGGGTTGTCATGCATGACTTCTTTTCAATAGATTCGGCCACAGACTGATCACACGGTTAAACGTTTACATCAATTGTATTATTAAATTTCACCTTACGACCAAGAGTAATGATTATAAGTATACGTGTATGTGATTGTCAACTTTAAAACTGGCCATTACATTTTTGTACATGTACAAAGCATAAAATTTAATGTAAGGGGTGGATTCATAGTACAGAGCGATTGGACTTCATTATCTAAACAATGCTCTCATTGATATTGGATCGAATATCATTTTCTCGAGCTCTCTTTACATATACAAGTACAATATATTTTTCTAATCAATAATTGCAACCATGTTAATGTCAAGTAAGATGATTCATATTTCTGTATCTCCTCTTTTGGTTTCATATTCAAGTCGTTTACCAAAAGGTAATGTCAACAACCCTGACCCGTTTAAATTTTGATCCCACTGAAAAACCACAGAATTAAGTAAGATTCGCAAAAAAGTGGGTTTTTTTTCCTTGCAAACGTTCAATGTTATTATTATACAGTCTTTCGTGAATTAACGTGAAACATCTAAGCATAATATTTATTACACGTTTTTTTGTTTTTTTTTTTTTTTTTTTTTTTTTTTTGCCATATAATTTATCCATTGACTTAATTTCTACTTTGTCCATTATGAAATAATATCTCTACCCAGCCAATATTTCGCAATGGTAATGCGAGCTCCAAGAAAGCCAGCGAAGACTAGAAATGCAGCAATTGAAATTCCATTAGAATCTTCGAACTGTTACAACATTTTCAAAGAAATTATTATAATATCAAATAATTTTTCTACATTTACATAGGCATCTCTGCGCTTACCTCCGTCAGCTTCATTCGTTTTCATCTGACAAGACATTGTTCAACACAAGATGAACCGCACCCTGATCTGATGTACTAATCAATATAAAGACCTTCCAACACCTGGCAGTTACAGGTACGATTCACAATACACGTTCATTTACAAAGTATGTGTACAGATTAAAGGGGTTTTTATGTCGATATTTATGTCGTTGAAAAGAATAAGATTAAAAATCTAAAAATAAACGCGGATTTGGTAATACCACGAAGGATAGATAGGTCGGGGGTATCGATGCACGTTTGTGAATGAAATTAATTGATTCTTAAGTTACATATGGTGAAACTACTGTACACTATCAAACACATGCATGTATGAAAATAAATCTTAATTAATCGGTACTTAATCCAAGTTAATCCTTTGAAAAAACATTGCATGACGTGTATTATACATGTAAACAAATAAATGAAATAGAAATACAATGTGCACAATATACAGTAGAAATGGATTTTGAGATGTGTGGTATAGCGACGCCTTTTACGGCATTATCTAAACTTTTAATTTATTTTTAATAGATGGTCATGTGTTAAAAAAGAAAGTTTATTCATAATCGCAACGAGTTCAGTAACATTTTTTCCAGATTTATTTTATCCATAACAAATGAACTTTTGCAAAGGATACGAATAAAATCACATAAGAAAGTACTTGATACAAATCAAAATGGATCAAAATCCACGTTGTAAGCCTTACACTTTTTATGCATGTACGGTGTCAATTACTGAAGATCTTATAATTACATTGTATCTGTAAGCGAAGTCATATACAACTAACACCCGATTCATTTTCAATAATTTTTCAGTAGAAATGAACTTTTTGTCTTGCTAGGTGTTTTATAAGTACCTAAAATGAAGTCCTCCTCAATGTTTTTAAAATAGTTTAAGACATACAAAATAATTGACGATTAAATGGTCAACTGTTTGTTCTAGGCTAAAATTGACAATTCGAAAAGAAACTTACAATTGTACATGTCGTCCTTTGTTTTTGACATTAAAAATTTCATCATTGAAAAATTGAAAGATATGACAGTGGTTGATCCAGAAGAGAGATGGGAAATTGGTATAAATGAAGTGTAAGAGTCTGTATAGATTGGAATAAAAGAATTAATCCACCCAGGATGCATCACTTATCATGTTTATCAGAGATTTTGATATTTCATTCTCAAATTTGTTCGTCTAATATATTATTGACATATCATACAACAATTTTCACCATCCATATTCATGATGTTTTCTTTTGGATCAATTCAATAGAAATGATATACATGCATGTATGTGTATGATGAAACCGATAAAAATTGGATTGAAAATTCCTATTTTGGAATGATTTTTGAAAAAGATTTGTTGATCTGATTTTTTTTAAATTATAATTCCGCACGTATATATCACAGCCAATTGTGCCTCGTATGAAATTCATGTGAAATTAACATGAACTTTACATGAAAGTTCACATGAAATTTATGTGAAACGAGCAAGAACATGGCATTTACATGAAATTTTTCACATGAAATTCATGTGAAGATTTTTACATGGATGTTATGTGAATTCAGTTTCCTGTGAAGTTCACTTTAAAAAATTCATGTGAAATTCATGTGAAGGAAATTTATGTGAAACTCATGTGAAATATTTTTCACATAAATCTTTTGTGAAATTTATATGAATTTTCATGTGAAAACATGATGCTCATTTCATATGAATTTCATGTGAGGCACAATTGGCTGTGATATATACATGTACCTTTGCAGAAGTTAAACTGACTTTGTCAATCCAGTGGTCATACCGGAACACACATTCATGAGAGAAATGGAACAGACGATTAAGAGAGTAATTGCTCGATCAAATATTTTAATAATTATTCAATTCTGAGTATAAGTTTTTAACCTTGAACATTAGTAATAGGTATTACTTAAGAAATAACAACTAGCTAGCCGTGGTTTATTGTCCAGTAATTCCACGAGTCGCATGAACCAATCAAATTATCACCGAGCCGCGAAGCGGCGAGGTGATAATTTGATTGGTTCATGTGACGAGTGGACTTACTGGACAATGAATCACGGCTACATGTAGCTAGTTGTTATTTCTATTCTAATATAGCACGTGAATGGGCGGAGCTTAGCGCACTGGAAGTTTGTTGGAGATTTTACACCAGGCGAGTTCTATGGTACATATAGGGAGAAAATTTCAAGTCATATTAAAATAGAAAATAGCAGATTGAATTTCTCTTTTGATACCTCTTTTAGCTCCTCTATCGGAACATGACATTTTTTTTTCCATATGACCTTAGGTTAATTTATGTTTTAAATTAGTTCTTCCATTGGATCAGCTTTCTGCTCATAAAAAAATTATATTCGATACACCAGACATGCATGTTTTCGGATAATGAATGTACATCAGTGGTATAATTTCAATTACATCGAAAATGTATTCATAAAAGCCGTTACAAAATTATTGAATCTTTGAATTATAATAGGACCAAAAGGTAAGGTAGAGATACATGTATTAGGTGTCTGAACATTCTTGGTACGATAACCCCCCCCCCCCCCCCCCCCGCTAAAATACCTTAATTAGATACAAGTTTGGCATGTTAACAGAATATCGATTACTTAAACGTTAATAATATAATAAGCCCTTGTTATTAAGTTAGAGAACGCCAAAATGTACATTGTTTTTAAAAATCTTCACTATGTATCATTATTTCTTCTCGATCATCAAGAGCTATAACGGCAGCTTTGTCATTCTTACCTTCTTTTGGATTTCCTAGATTCATTTTTAATGCAATATTTTTCAATTCAAATAAACAAACGTTGTGCCTTGTTGGTTGTTTTATACCTTCAACGAAGTTACTGTAAGTAATTATTGAGAAATACATGTAGTGTCATAAAGGGGGCTTCAAATTTTAAATCGACTTAAAAGACTTTGTTTCACGTCGTTATTGTGAAATCGCTATTTCAACATACATCTACTGAATTAGGAAACAATTAAATGTATAGTGCAAATTACTGAATAATTTAAAGCATCGCTATTTCGAAATAGATCTACTTATAAGATAAGGAAGCAAATTTTTTTAGAGCCATGATCGCTTATTTGAGTGCAATTTTGACAATCCTATCTAATGCATAAATAAGCAAAATTGTAAATTATATAATTACATTATTCTACCTTCAGAACACCGAATGTTTTATTCCTATGATAAGTAATTTAGATTGCACCACCTACATTGCATTCATATTAATAGTAACAGCGACGACTACAATGTATTAGAAGTGGGAGTACCCTAGTAGTAGTATGTGTTTTCTATAATAAGCAGTATGCGGCTTTCTTCGTACAATGTAGTTTGGCAAATATATAGTCAGACAATTTGATAAGTTACTTAAAACAAAAGCCTTGACGTGTGTATAAAATCAATTTATTGAAACTAAAAATGCCAGAATAGAAAGTGTGGCGTTATTTTTTTTTTTTTTTTTTTTTTTTTTTTTTTTGAAAGGTTACTGACACAATATGACTAGGGTGAAGGGGCAGATAATCCATATTCAAACGAAATGTTCTAATTGAAACACATTTCATGAACGTCCATCGTTTTCATCTCTGTAAATATTGATAAAATTTTATGAAAAAAATATATTGAAATCAGTTAAAGCTTTTAGATTTGATGAGTGTTTTGTTTCGATAAATATTAACTCTCTGCTTGTAAATATTTATACGATATTGAAATTGAAATCGCACTGATTTGAAAATCTTTATGTCATAATATTAAATAATGCATAGCTGCCCTCACAAACGATGGATCTGTGTTTCTGGTTAATCTGATGCTGCATTTTATTTTTCTAACTACATTAGTCGTGAAAAAGAATCTTGTCGATGGAAGAAATTGTATGGACGGATTTTCTAAGCAAGGCAAAACTAAGTATTGTTTGGAAAATCCACATTTAATTCTGAATGGAGTAGGAATGAACTTTTGCATGAAAAGTTGTGAAGCTTATCTCGACTGTATAGCTGTTAACTACGATGTGAACGGGTTCATATGCGAACTGTTCGTCGAATCGGAAATTTCAAATACTTCTTTTGTAACGCAGGACGTAAATTGTGTCTTTATGGAAAATACAAAATTGGTAAGAATTTAGAATTTGTCAATGGTCACCATTAACTATCTAAAATCCCGCCCTGAAAAGTAACATTATGACTTTTTGTGCGTACATTTCTATGGCCTCTGCTTCATGCTGTTTGTACATGTATGTCTTACAATTAGGAGGTTAGTGTGCGTTCTTCGATACCTCTGGGTAATTGGAGAAGCGGGAGGGTTATGCACACTTGCATGTAATAATTACACCTTCTTCTACTTGCGTAGCAGATGGCCGTCCAAAGTCGGCATCGGTTGCCCATTGGTCTCGTTGGATTATGTGTTGTTTGTGTTACATGTTTCTATAGCATGAGTTTGTGTTCTTTGTCCCCTTTGCGTCTATTTCTGTGGATGTCCGTTAAATGTTTTTGCACCAATTCGGATGTTATGAGGTTTTGCTATGGGCGCTTCTACTGAGTGTTGTTTGAGAGCATAGGGCCCGATATTTCTATCAAATAGATGATGCACATAGATGATAATGAAAATAAGGAGAGAATCTCATATAGGTCTCTGTTATAGCACTAATAGCAAAACACCGAAACGCTCCAATGCGAACACGGAGTAGGCAAGTACCACTGGTGTTAAACCGATGATAGTAACCTTAGTTACTATCATCCGAAAATGGCGGACACAAAAACATTCAGAAACAATTTTTCCCTTTTATTTCACTTATTCTAGTGTATACTAACAATCTGAAGCGATGGAAATGTACATATAGTCTACAAAGTATTATTATAGGGGAACCTTCATAAATATATTATCTTTCTATTTACTGTCCTGTTCACTAAATCCAGAGCACCCTGTTTGGGCGATTTATTCTGTCGCCTGAAGAATTTTCCTATAAATTATTGTTTCCCAGAATTGACCTCCTTTAGTCGTAACTGGAAATCACCTTCAACTTACCCTATCAGCTGCCTTGAAAACGGCAATATGAAAAAATAAGATGTCTACGGGAAATTCCCATGTTAATTTCAAGCCGCCGCCATATTGTTCTCCGTGTCAACAATGGTAAACAGTGACGTCAAAGCCTCCGACATCACACATTTTCAGCGATTTTACTATAGAAAATCCCCGTAGACTTTTTATTTTCCGTCCTATTTCTAACTTAGCTGACTCACAGCCAAAACAATGGTATTTCCTGTTACATGTACGACTAAAGGAGTACTATAAAATTGATATCTTTTTGGAAGATGACATTATCATATTTTAGAGAAAACCGGGAAAACAGAGTGCTCTGGATTTAGTGAACAGGACAGTAGAGCAGAAACTAGGCAGCGAAATTTAGCCAAGGCGATAGTAACGCAAATTCATTATGATAGTAACTCAAAGCTCTCGAAATTCATGGAATGTGGATATTAGATGAGGCATATTTGAGACATATGAAATGGTTTTGGTTTTTTTTTTTTTTTTTTTTTCGTTTCCTTTTACAGTAAGCTGAGAGATAAGTGAGATGAGAATGAGAGAGAGAGAGAGATCATTTCCCTTTTGGTTAGCACTGAATCGATAAATTTTGAGCCTTCAATTTCCCTTTAAAGAGTCTGGATCCGCCTATGTATGATTACTCGATACGTGTATAGGAGTGATAAATAGAATATATGTATAATTGAAACTTCAGCCCCCCCCCCCCCTCCAACACACACATTGTTCTCTTTTTGGTCTAATATGGTGATGTCCGTCTATCTGTCTGTGACAACAATTTTGTTGAGTCGTTGCGTTTATAGGTTAGTTGCAAAAGAATGTTAATTTAGGGCCTCAAAATAGATAAAGCATAGTGAGAGGATCTAAACATGCGCGCTTATTGATCGATATTGAACTAGAAAATGTTATTTTATATACATGTAGTTCTATTATACAAATTATACTTGGAATTTCATATCTTAACATTGAATCGAGATAGGAAAGGAGTTTTTTTTTTTTTTTTTTTATTGCAGTCTTGGCCTAGACTGATATGAGTACACATCATTTCTACTCTGGCTACGCGCCTGGTGATGTTATAAACAGCTGTTTTCGTAGACTGGTTCCCGGTCTTGGTTTCCTCTTTTACTTCGAATAGTGTTAACGATAAAGGAGAAAACCAAGGCCGGGAACCAGTCTACTGTTTCCGATGCAATAAGATACTTTTAAAACTAGTCGTAGAAAGTTTTTTTTTTTTAAATGTAAAAACATGCATGTTTATTTCACAGTAGAATTTTGGTGGAGCCGATTTTTTTCAGAAGTCATCAAAATTGTTGATTACTCCAATACAATGGATTCAATTGGAATTTTAAATGTAATCTTATTAACGAATAAGCGGAGGGCATGAAAAATTCTAGCCATCATCTAAATCTCTGCAGTCAAGCGTTACATTTAAACAAAATTCTGCTGAAATTAAAAATTTCTCATGAAAAATTATTTTGTCTTCTGCCGTTATCTGTTCAAAATCCCTCAAAATGATTAGTTATTATTTATTTTTGTTCTTGTCTTACACAATGTGTGGCTGTAGCACTTGCGACGTATATGGCGGGAAGAATAAACATCAGTTTTGATGCATGACGTCAACAAATCTCTTAACGTCGTAACATAAATGAATTCAATTTTAACAATTTCTTTGTTGAAAGGCGATGTTCGAAAAGTATGTAAAATTGTATGATTCATAGATAACTGAAACATCAAGGCCTTACAATCGACATTATAAATCGGAATTTTAAAATAAAGTGTTTTACGATTTACATGTAGATGCCGTGTACATGTAGCTTAATTCAGTGAATCAATTATTTCTATCACAAAAGGCGATTTTCAACATTGCTGCTCTTCGAGTTACTATCATTTTCATTTCCAGTTACTATCATCATGCGTTGTCAGGCATTTTTGCGTTACTATCATCATCGATGATTTTTTGATCTGGCATTTCCTCGAATATAACGTTGAAACAATAAACTCTAGTGGTATAATTGGAATTTTATATCAATTCTCTTCAAATTGGCCGCTTCAACTTTTTGTTATACATCGCATAAAAGACAATATGTGGAAAAAATCGGTTCTGGCTATTTTGGGTCCGTCATCTTGGGATGATAATAATTATACTTACTATCATCGGTTTAACACCAGTGAAGTACAAAAAGAGATAAAAAGTGGCAAAAACATAAAAGACATCATAATACTAAACACCAAAGACAAAACATTAACCAACCTGACAAATGGGTAATCTGTGCCGAATTGAGACAGTCATCTGCCATGTTAGAACCTAATGGAGGGATTATCCGGTTTACGTGCGCCTAATAGTCTCCTGACTGTAAGAAGACGTCACAAACAAATCCGCGAAACACAGCGGCCAACTTAGCTTGATTAAGTCATTGGTTGGTTTTACTTTTTTTTTTTGGAATAATGGGCATAGCACTATTTTACGGTGTTTAGATAATTTGCGCTGCCTTCTATAATTGTACTTATTTGAAAATATTATCGTAATGCAGAATATAGATTTTGGATGCTGGAAACCAAAAGCTGTGCTAACTCTATTTATTTTTTAATCCAAGCTTAGACATGTACAACAATAATTTATTGTGCGTTCTTCGAGAACTTTGTGTAACCGGGAGGGAGGGTTGTGCGCACATAAGCCAGGATAACCATCACCATTTGCTACTTGTGTGGTAAATGGCCGTCAAAAGTTGGCACCGGTTGCCTATTGGTCTCGTTGGATTATGTGTCGTCTTTTGTGTGTGATGTTTTTATGTCGTATGTCTCTTTTTCATCTCTTAGTATGCTTGTCTTTGTGTTTTTGCATACGGTGTTTTTGTGTTTTGCTGTTGGTGCTGCAACGGGGTCTGGTTGGAGATCTTCTCCCTCTTTGACTTTTGACCAAGTGACCTTGACCATAGAGTTTGACCTACTTTTGACAAAAAATAACCTGGGTTATATCTCGTGTACTATAAGAGATAGGGCTTTGATGTTTCACAGGTACATTCCTCATGACCAGAACTTTCATATAATATCGTGACTTTTGTCCCAGTGATTTTGACATTGACCTTTGACTTACTTTTAAAGTATAAGAGGTAGGACTTTAATATTGCACTTATAGATTCCTCATGACCAGAACTTTCATTTGATATCATGGCTTTTGACCAAGTGACCTTGGCATTGAACTTTAACTTACTTCCTACATTGAATAAATCACAAACGTATTTCCTTTTCAACGTGTTTCAAACTAAATCTACTTGTCAATTTTTTAGGCTTATTGTGGAGTCAATAAGACATGTGAGGATTCGTCATTTGCGTGTCCACATCCTCTAAGCGAAATATTTGTTTTAATGACGACATACCTTCTCCACTGAACTGTTCATCTGGCCGGGACACAGCAAACGAAATATATCCTTCATCAAGCCTCTTACGTAACATGGTCCAGCGTTTATGACAGCCTGTCTTTTTATAGACTTAACACAGGAGCATCATGGTCAGCTGCGGTACTTAATACAAACCAATGGATCAAGGTAATAACTCTCAAAAGAAAACAATAGGCCTAAGGGGGCCATCTCGCTCACCTTACTTGCAGACTGAAGAATGATAGTAGAAAATCTGGTAGAAGCCCTAGAGTTCTTGATTCCTGAAAGGTTTCATGAAATTCTATACAGTGGACGCAGAGAAGTTGAAAATGCATCAGCCAATCAAAACCCTTGGCAACCATATTAATTTTGTTTACCTATCAGCGGTAAAACACCAACTTGGTAGAAGACCTACTTGCTTCCTACAAGTTTTCATGAAATTCGTTGCAGCTGTTCCAGAGGAGAAGTCGAAATTGTATCAGCCAATCAGAGCGCTCAGCAGTCATATTTGTAGACGCGATCGGTATGAAAAACACAAACATGGCAGAGGACCTTGAATACTTGCTTTCTATAAGGTTTTGTAAAATTCTGTGCAATGTTTGCAAAGAAGAAGTCCAAAATGTGTCAGCCAATCCGAGCCCTCGGTGGCCAAATTTGTTGACCGATCGTCACGAAAACACAAACTTTGTAAATGACCTTGAGTAATTGCTTCCTGTAAAGTTTCGCAAAATTTTGTGAAGCGGTTGCAGAGGTCAGAGCTGTGTCAGCCAATCAATGAAGTGGACGGCTACATTTAATGGCAGTTTGGAACGAAAAACACAAACTTGATAAAGGACCTTCAGTACTTGCTTCCCGTAAGGTCCTTGTGATTCTGTGCAGCAGTTCCAGAGGTGAAGTCTGAAATGTGTCAGCCAATCAGAACTCTCGGTGACCGCACTTGTTGACCTTTCTGAAAGGTTTTGTAACATTCTGTGTAATGGTTCAAGAGGAAAAGTCAAAATAGGTCAGCCAATCTGAGACCTGACGGTCATACTTGTTGACCGATTAGCAGGAAATACAAACCTGGTACAGGGTACAGGACCTTGAGTACTTACTTCCTGTAAGGCTTCGAAACATTTGTGCAGCGGTTGCAGACTAGAAGACGAAAATGTTGGTTATGTGAAATTCTCTGCAGTGGATGTAATGCAGACGAGAAGTCGAAAATCCGTCAGCCAATCAGAGCCATCGGCCGTCAAATTTGTTGACCGATCTACAAGAAAAACATAAAGTTGGTAAAAGACCTGGAGTTGCTTCTCTAAGTAAAATGTTTTGTTTAAGGTAATACAGAGAAAGAGGGTAACAATTTCACGTAGGATATTTACAGAAGCTTCATTGAATGAGAAATGTTGCTGATAATCATCGTAGCGATTGCACAAGGACGGTTCCTTTCTATGTTGTTATGATTTGTTAGAATGTGATCAGATTAATTAATAGATTTTAAAAATTAACTAGCAATTGAACTGTCGCCAAAAAGCTTTTCTTTGGAAGTAATTATTAAGAAAAGAAACACACTATGTCGAATCCATGTATTTGTAATGTTACTAGATAATGTATACATGTATAGTCTTATATGACAATTTATTGTTTGAAGGCTGTTTTCGGAACACCATTTGTTGTAACTTGTTACTGGAGTGGTGACACGTGGACGACATGATTTAAATAACCAGTACATCACATCTTATACAGTAAAATATTCACGTCCGGAGGATGGCACTTATGTCTATGTAATGGAGAACCTTTGTCCGTACTCAAATATAGTGCTAGGTCCACTTTTATTTTTTGGTACTTACATTTTGCTTTTAAATCATGATATACATGTATCATGTATCATTCTAAAAGATGTACATTTGTACCCTAATTTCGTTCACATGTATCTTCCTGTATTATCCTGTGTTTTTCTATGGGTCTGTGTAATTGTATCCGTCTGTTTGTCCTATTTATTCTTTTCTCGAGAGAGAATTTTGCTTTATATTTTTGTAAGCCATTTGATTGGGAGTTTTGAACTCTAATTTCAGGTTTTGTTTTTCACTTTCATTCACTGATTTGAACCAGGGTTTTTCCCCCCATTTTTTTTTTACTTTATATGTCTTGGCTGAACTGTGATTCGAAAATTACATTGAGAGAAAATGTCGAAAGATGTTGAAAATATTTCCCGTTATACCGCTTTGCATGACCACAACGTAACACTCTTACATGGCTGCAACTAGCAATTCAAATTCGTAAAGTTTTATCAACAAGGGACAACGATGCATAAAACACCCCAAACCAAATGGATAAACGAATAATGTCGAAGGGTTCCAACTCTCTACCTTCTTGAAGAAAAATCCGAATCAATTTTCATGCACCAGACACGTGTTTCGAATATTAAATTCTCATCAGTGATGCTTTCAGCGGCGCCACCATAAATAGTTTCAGGAGCGCCCTCTGTAATTTTATGAAGTTAGATTTTTACATTTACATTACATAGAGCGCGCGGCACCAAATTTCCTGTAGGATCGATTCAGTAGCATATTCAAATAAAATCTATGTTCAAAATAGCATTGATGGGATGGTGTTAAGATGTTTTAACTCCTTTAATTTCGATGATATTTATCGGTGAAATGGCTAGTATCCGAAATAGCACACAAACTATATCCTAGACTAAATAATCCAGTCTCTCCGCTGCCGCTAACAGAGACTGAACCCCACTATGGTTGTTACAGAACGAAGTCGGACGAAACTGTTGCCCAACGATTTTTCCATGTACAGACCTTTAATATTTATTTCCTTGCAGGTGACATTTTAGTAAACATTAAACTAACTATCTCTACCCACCTCGCGTTTTTTTCTCGCTTCGTTGAACATTGCATTTTTGCCCATTTTGCCTTGCCTATTTAGTTTGGTAGAGAGTTAAAATTGGCAAAAATGCAACAACGAAGCGAGAAAAAAAAACGCGAGGTGGGTATAGATATTTAGTTTAATGTTTACTTAAGTGTCACTTGCAAGAAAATCAATATTAAAGGTCTGTAATTTGGAAACATCGTTGGGCAACAGTTTCGTCCGACTTCGTTCTGTAACAACCATAGTGGGGTTCAGTCTCTGTTAGCTGCAGCGGAGAGACTGGATTATTTAGTCTAACTATATCCATGATGCAAATCAACTATGATATGAACTTTATATTAAATTTTGATGTAGTTTTAAAAATCTATTTAAAGTTGTCATCTAAGGCATTTCATGTTCATGTTTTTAATACGTATTATTTTTATAGACATTTTCGGCAGGCGTCAGAGGAAGTCTGAAAGAGCAGTATTTCCCACAAGCAGTCACAACAACTGGCATCATGATTAGCCCTGTTACGTGGAATAGTTGGATATCCTTGAGATTCGATGTCATTGGATGTTCAGTTTAAAACAGGCATGACGAAGAATATTCAGATGCGAAATAAAATTAGAATTATTACTTATTGTATACCAAACATTACCCATAAAAAGTAAGAAAAATATTTTGAGCTGACTGAAAATTTACATTACGAAGGAGCTGGACTCAATACTACTGCCGTTCCTTTGATTGACATCCATTTTGTACATGTAATTATACATTATGCATTTTTCATGTCATTACGCATGGAAACAATACATTAAATTCAGTCAAATGTGCGATTGTTCGTTAAAGACAATAAAGCTTTAAGTATCATTTTATTGATAACATTATTCTTAACATTGTAAATATTCTGTCAATGACAAATATGGATAATGACCATATCCCTGTATAACAGAATCGATAATTCAGAAAATCAGAAACCGAAGGCATACAAAATCAGGATAAAACAGGAACCAAAGCAAACAAACAAAAACCTCTACCATATGAAAATGTTTCGCATGTTTAAAAAACATTGTATAGTTATCCTCATATAGCATCGGTGAGAATGGCAAGCCTTTCATGATTGTAAAGATGTTTAACCTTTTTCCCTTTTCTTTATTTAAGGTTTTTTAGCTAAAATATAGATTTATCGGAATTCAACAAATATGCGCATTTGTCCTAGTTTGATTACTGTGTCCAAATTAAAGCTTTAAAAACGAAAAAGGTCTGTTTCGTTGTGGTCTTTAAGTCAAAAACACACTCCGTCAAATTGTTTCACTAATTAGGGGATAATGTGTAAAACTATTTGTCTTTCGTTCTTACATATATTTTCTTAAATATCACCTAAACAGAGCATTGCATGTAAGGGTTATTCAACTGTCTCCGAGGGCGTAGAAGTTGAATGACCCACTTGCTGCACGGCAATTGTAAGGCCATCAAAGATGATTCTTCAATGCTAGCTAAAGAAAACTAATCATGTTAGTCAGTCAATGATTCAGTCCATTATTCAATCATTAATCTAATCATTGCTACACAATGAGAATTATTGCACCGTCTTGAAAGGAGTAAATTTTATGCTTCAACATACACCGTGAAACACTTGCATATATCTTTAGGCATAACAGTGACAAATATGGATAATGACCATATCCCTGTACACAGCACAAAATCGATAATTCAGAAAATCAGAAACCGAAGGCATACAAAATCAGGATAAAACAGAAACCAAAGCAAACAAACAAAAACCTCTACCACATGAAAAGAAGCAGACTCCCGATATGGGAGTGAGACCAGGTGCCCAGGAAGAGTAAGCATCTCCTGCTTGCATGCAACACCCGTCGCTTCAATTCGGTAGAAATACAGTACTGGTACTGTAATATATTTCACCAGTTTCCCGAATAACAAAAGAGATTACTGTGATAAACCTCTGGATTTGGCTACACAATCTGGCGATTGATGCAAATGTAAATAATGTATTTACTTGTCTTGGTCAATGTGATTCTCACTCCGTTCAGTCTTTAGATGCAGTCGCTGTTTTTAATTCACTCTTCAGCTATGACAATAACTGACGTGAGCTAATGAAAAAGACCTTACATTTGTACTCTTTTTATTATTCTTATATTGTCATATATTGTGATATATCTTCAAAGTCAGGGAGTTCATTCTACTAGAACGTCCATCTTTTTTAATCAGGTTTTTGAATCTGTTAGGGTCGGTAGTACTCTTTTTATTACATAATACATAGCTGGCCTTGTCCTAGTTGGTTGTCTCCATTGTTGTTTGACGTAGACTTGACTGGACCCCAGTCTGCCCTTGGTTTCAGCAAAAGTTTTAGATTCTACAATGATATTTGGCATTGTAAATAAAACTACAAAACTTCAGACTTCAACGTGCATGTCTGGTCCATGCTGTAAATGTATCAGGTTTTAAATGATGCTATTGAATTTGAAGACGTTTAACATTGAATGATTTTTCGCTCGGTGCAGTGTTAATCCAATAATGTTTTCCTGCAAAACAGTGTAGTATGACCCGTGTTTTCTTTGTAGAAATATTTCGTAAATGAAATGGAGAGCTGAGTAAAAGACAGAGAAGAATAAAAATCGTGAGCAATTTCTCAAGTGAAAACTGTCTTATAATTCTGATGCTGAAATCAGAGTGGTCGAATCTTGAGTGTAAAATAAATGTATCTTTACTACCTCATAAACTGGAGATACCAACATAACAGTGATCAAAATCATTATAGTAAGATGGAAAAGAAAGAGACGGGAACAACGGTATCATGACATTGTACGAATTATTTATTAGTAACATAATGCCACAAAGAAATAAATTTTAATTTGATTTGAAATATGAATAATCTATCATTTGCTTTCAATGTCGAGATAAGAGTGGAAGATATTTCGTTTTATGTTTAAAGATATTCCAGCCTTCAACATATTCAATGTCGTTTCTCTATCGGTTCCCAAGGTGGTCGTGTTGAAAATCATCAATTTGTTTAGAAATTTTTATTCCTTCACCATTCATTTTGACTAGTTTCATGGGAATTTTCTTTAATTTGTTTCTTATTTCATAAAGCCCAATAAAGCATCTTCAGTTACTCAAATAACACAATAGAACATCGATCAGTTCTATTCGACTTTTGATAATGACACCAGGACTCGGTTGCACAATGCGTTGTTAAATTTAACTATAAGTTAAAAGTTAACTTCAAGTTAAATGTTAACTCATAGTTAGCTAACTACGTGGTTAAATCCGGTTGCACATTCACGTAGTTAGCTAATTATGAGTTAACTTTGTGTTAAGAATTTAACCATAGAGTTAACTCTTAGTTAACATAATTTACCCATGATGCAACTGAACTCAGACTTGCAACTGAACTCAGCCTTAGTTATTCTTCCTATTTTACGTGATAGAACTAGTAAAAAAAACAAACATTTATACTTCAAAACCTTTGTTTAGCGATGTTGACGACTATGGTGACGTCATTACGGTCTTCTTATATGACGTCATTTTACCCTTTATGTGCGTTTACATGTGACGCCATTTGGCACTTTATTTGCCGTAAAGGTAGAAAAAGGAGGGGGGATTCCTAAATATACGTGACATTTATGCCGCTAGAATGTTGGGTTTTTTTTTTTTTTCTTGTGAGATGTTCTTTGAAAGGAAACGAATTTATCGTAAATCTTTATTTTAAAATTAAAAGCGCAAGCTTTTCTGAAGCACCAATTTTTGCTGAATTCTGTCATAAAAAATTCAGCCTATGCGAACGCCAATCTGCAAAAATATTTTAGAAAGAAAATCGCCGCAATTGAAGACCGAACAAGAAGAAGAATTACTGAAATGAACAAGACATAAATAAAGAATTATCTAGATTTAATACATGACCTGATGACAACTAAGTACAAGTAAATTTTGCAATCGATCAACTTTCGGGAGAGAGGGCAGGGAGACTTAAAACACAATTGAGTTCGACACCCCCTCCCTCCTCCCCCTTACGCTAAAAATGAATATGGGTATTCTGGACAGGAGAGCTGCCCGTGATGCAAAGAATTAGAATACATTTTTTCTGGCTCTGAAAATAAAGCCTACGCTCACGCAGCAAGATACGCCTGTTGGGATTTTTTTTTACAACATCGAAATATCTAAGTCCCATAACTCCATGAAATAAAGACAAATCGGATGAACCTGAAATTCGAAAGGCGGCATTCTCTCTCTCACTATCTAATCACGATGTAGAAATATCATGAAAATGTGTTGACACTTATTCTATAGATTATGCGACAAAAAAATTAAAACATGCATCTATATGTCAAACAACATCCTTCCTTCTTGAAGTATACAAATTTCCAAAACAATTCACCTAAAGATAGATTTTAAAGAATTTTTAACTTTTTCAGTATATTTTCACAGTATTTAAAAATTATCCCATAACTCCGTAGCAACAAATGAGATTAACATGAAACTCGAAAGGCAGTTTCCTCTTCAAAGTTTGACAATGTAGAAATTTCATGAAAATCCGTTGACGCATATTCAAGTTATTGCGTTCCATACGCGGACGGACAGACGGACGGACTTCGCTATCCCATAATACGACCCGTCAAGTGACGGGCGTATAAATAGAAAATTAATGCTAAAAGCAGAAAACATAGTTGGCCCCTGTATAAGAATCAAACAGTTGCTCCCTAATATGCTTGTTACAAAGTAAATTCGTCGGAGTTTTGGATCTGCATGATGTAGAGGGAAATTATTTCATTGGTGATCCCTACCGTTAGGGAACAACCATTTGATTTTTATGGGGCGAGGGGGGGGGGGGGGGGGGCAGGAAGACTTTTGCCAGCCGGAAAATTTTTTTTCGGCCATTTTAAGAGCCGGAAAATTACTCTAAACATGCTAAAGTTTAAATAATTCAACGTGATTTTTCGGCCATATTAAACATCAAACACAGAATGAGTTCATCTCTTGTCAGCTAGCAGATCACTTCATTTTGATTTCTTGAATGGCATATGATGCCAATAATCTATTTATTTAAATGATATTTACAACGGAGACACGCTATATGGTGCTAATGACTTTTGAATTTGATTTATTCACTCAAAATTGCATAAAGTTTGTTCCATTTTTTTATACTTACTCTATGATACACAAAAAATTAGTGTTTACTGGGCAGTGGAAAGGTCGGAAGAGAGGGGGGGAGGGGCAATTTCATGATCCCGAAAAAAATTTTCGCCGGCCTTCGAGCCGGAAATTTTTTTTCCCTAAAATTTCGATCCAGAAATTTTATTTTCAAAGTCTTCCTGCCCCCCCCCCCCCCCCATAAAAATCAAATGGTTGCTCCCTTAATATATATATTTAACGCTCCTCCTTCCCTCCCCGTGTTTGTTATCTTAAAACTGAACTTGTTTGTGTCATGCACATACATAATGAAAACCGAAAAAAGCCTTTCATTGATGTAGTTTCATTAGTAGTCAATCTAGATAATTACATGATAAAGATTTTGCTTCTAGTTAAAATTTATCAAGACGGTAGAATGTATCCATGAATGCAAATGTTGAATGCAAATAATATTGAAAGAAATAAACAGAGAATAATTGGGAGGGGGGGGGGGGTAAAAATCTCATTTGCAAGCCATTGTGGTATACATGCACCATGTGCATGTAATCTAAATGACAAAGGCGGATACGGGAACTGAGTATGTTTGAGAATTTGTTTTTAAAGAATAGGAAGCCTTGGGGACTTTGCAATCTTGATTGGTATAGTTACTTAGTTTATGTAAACTTTTAAATTCAGAAAATCATAGCTCTCAGAGTGATCGTCTCACTTCTTGTCGATCCTGACATATAATATATCAGAACAGATTACACGTTAAAAAAGTTCCAGCTGACATGGGGTGTAAACCAGAGACCCCTTGCGCTTCCCAACTTTAACTGCTTTCGAATGATCATACATGTGTAGGAAAAAGCAGTAGACATCGTGCAGCGTTAAATATTGAATAAGTAAAAAAAAAAAAAAAAAAGAAGAAAAGAAAATGATTACTTATTCAACATTCTAAATTACGTATTGAAGATCTAATCTTGATGAAACTTGACATGTATACATAGCCACAAGGTAATGATTAAGCGCATGTGCCCCGATCGAACCTGGTACAAACATGTAGTAGGGACTAAAGCGCAAAAGGTCGAATGGGCGCTTTTTTCTTCCATGAATGAAAATTATGATGAAAATGAATTATGAATGATTCTAATATGACTTGATTCTTTTTCCCTATTAAGACAACAGACGCGCGCCGGGCTCTATTCTCCAATATAGGCCCTATAGCGATAAGCCACGCCTACCCATTTTCTGAAAGCAGATAAACCGGCAGGAACTGGTTTTTACCAAGAATCGAAAGGTCCAAGTTTGTTCATCATTAGAATAGAAATAAAAAATGACAAGCCGGGCTCTATTGTCTCATAATGCCCTCGCGTCCTCAGCCAATCACATTTATCACCTCGCCGCTGACGCGGCTCGGTAATAAATGTGATTGGCTGAGGACGCTCGGGCATTATGAGACAATAGAGCCCGGCTTGTCATTTTTTATTTCTTAAATGAAATTTTTGCTGTTTAAAATCGATTCAATCTTCATGAAATTTGACATGAACTTAGCCCCCACAGAGTCTCTTTTTTTCGATTTGTATAGCGTTATTCCCGGATCGAACCTGGTAGAATTTCTAGGAAAAATAGCCCAGATAGAGCAATTTCTCCAGAGTATGAATTTCTTTTCGTATGTCGAGACTAGAAAGTCAGCTAGCGGTTTGGTTCAACAGAAGTATGGCTCTTTATTTTCATTTTCCCCCGGTTTTCCCTGACTTATTTATCCCCCAACGAAGTCCAAATGATGGGGGGGGGGGTATTGGAAAAACTATGTCCGTCTGTCAGACCGAGTAAGAAGTTCTAGCTATCTCTTCAAGTATTTCGTATTTCACACATACATTTTGTACATTGACCTAGTGACTTTGACCTTAAAAACAATTACTAGTACTTAGTCAAGTTTGTTAATTTCGGTCCAATCCTTTCAGGGCCTAAGGGATGGATCTTGGGCGGGGTCAAATAGGTTCTAGAGGGTACATTTCATAAACAAAACCTTCTTCTTCAGAACCACTGTACGGACAGAGAAAATTATCTGAGTGATCTAGAGGGATGTTGTTTGATAAAAGTTTGTTCATTTCGTTAAATTCCAACATCTTATTTTTGACACGTTCTATGTCCTCTTTACTTTATTTTAATGCAAAAATTGAAGAGGGGGGGGGGGGGTTGATTGGTTGGTTGGTCATTTTTAACATTTTCAACTTCTCCCCCAAAATTGCTCAATTTTCGTCATATGTAACTCTGAAAGAAACGTTTCAACATATCATCTTTTGGATTTTAAATGGTTTTTAAAGGATCGTAAGTATGGCAAATAGGTATGTTTTCTGTGCACATGTACCCAAGGCCTGAAGAGTTGTAGGTTCAATTAAATCCCGACAGGGACAAAAAAAAAATCTTTCCTTTTAGCTCGACTGAACGAAACTCACGTGAGATATTTTCATAGCGCGCCCTCCGTTTTTTTTTTTTTTGTTTTTGTTTTGTTTTGTTTTGTTTTTTTTTTGTGTTTTTTTTTTAACATTTTCAACATCTCCATCAACAGAATTTCACGAAACTTTACAGGAGGCAAGTATTCAAGATCCACTACCAAGTTTGTATTTTCATTTTTTTGTGCCGATCGGTCAACAAATATGGCCACCAAAGGCTCTGATTGGCTGACCCATTTGTCTGCACAGAATAAATAGATAGATTGATAGAAAGATTTATAAAATTACGCACATTATCTGAAAGGTAGAAATCAATGTTTGTATATTTTCAATACAAATCAGCCCGGCTTTCACGCCCATTTTTCAGCCAATCGATCACTTTCAAGAAGGGCTTTGGTTTTCTGACGCATTTTCAACATCTCCATAATGTTATGAAACCTCACTGTTCGGAAGTACTCAAAGCATCTACCCTTTGTCTGCAAACAAGGTGAGCGATGTGGCCCCTCGGGTATCTTGTTTATTATGATCCAATTTATTCAAAGTAGCATTTTTACCGTAATAAGTTAATTTCCCTTAATAAATAATTTACCTGTTAGGATTTCAATGTGATATATATATCGTTCTAATATCACATTGAAATCCCAACAGGTTAATAAGAATTTCCGTGTTCTCAGATGAGTGATGCGCCCTGGACCTCATTGTTTTCTCTCGCTTCCTTACTTTAGCATTCCCGTTGCAAACATTATAATATAGAGTTGCCAAAATCTCACGTGCTAGAAATGACGTCATGTTTTCTTAACGTCATTGATCCTCGAATATTTGATTGAAATATGGACATAAAACTTTTACTATTTTCCACATAAAGAAAAGGAAATATGCAAGATAAAAAAATTGTCAGCATATTTCACCAAATACGATCAAATGATAAGATATCATAGATCGAATATACGATTCTATCAAATATTGCATCAATTTTATTTTGACGGACTAAGATATGTATGTATTATGCCAGAATTTTTCTCATCCATTGAATTTTTTATTCATTTTACAATCTAAAGAGCTAAAGATATAAAATAGTACGATAATTAGTAAAAGGCTGATTCCATCAAAATTACATTTGTAATCTAAGACTTTTAAAATATTATCTGAAATTTTGAATAAACTAAGGCTTTCCACCCTTTGCAATGAAATATACTGGGAAATATCCTTTAGTTTGTTTGAAACGGCAGAATATTCGATGTTTAAGTTCATGGTTAAAAAGTTAATCATGCCCCAACTTGCAACAAGGTCATAGGCGGCACAGGCTTGCAATATAACCTTGCCGTCATCGCTATTTTCCTACGCCATTTCACGCAATGATAAAACCCGAGAGGCATCGCAAGTACGGCATGTCGTCACAGTGACGTCATTCGGACTTCTGACGTAAACAGTGCAAAAATTTCAAAGGCAAAGACACATTTTTGAGTGTTTAGGGGCGAGAAAATGGGCAGTGATGGAAACGATTGATATCATGATGTGGGAAAATTTACAAGACTCACGTCTAAAGACGGTAGGTTTCAATTTATAGCTAGAATTTGTATTTTTACTGGAGACTTCTCGCTCAGCTGATCGTGTTGGCAACGTACGAAGGAAGAAAGAATCCCTGATACTGCATCGTATTGCATCGAAAGAAAAGCATTGCATGTACAGTGTATACCTCATAAATGTAGTCAAACCTGAGAGTATATGCTTGCGGTACTTTATTCAAAAATATGAAGCCCCAGTTCCAGTCTGCAAGAATCTTGCAGACAAACAATAGGCGATGACGGCAGAGGTAGATTTCAAAGTGAAGAAAAGCGGAACTGAAATCGGACGCATGCGTAGGAGATTGAATCATGCCCCAGACCACTGTTAAATTTTCGGAGTTTAACCACAAACTTAACAACGAGTTAACTCGATGTCATCTCTATGCAACAGACTTAACTTGGAGTTAAGCTAACCATGAACTTAACCACAAGTTAACTCGTGGTTAAATTTAACAACGCATTGTGCAACCGGGTCCAGATGTTAAACGTCTTCAAATTCAATACCTGCAATATTAAGTTCAGATACATTTGCAGCATGTGCCGGACATTCACATTTCGATTAGTTAACCCTCGTCAATGTTGGAATGCTATTTCTAACAAGAGGCATTATCTCATTAATATCTTTCATGTTTTACCTCACATGCAGTCAGATCCTTATTGCCTTTAGTCGCTCTTTGTACACCCATAATACAGATGATGAGAATAGGGATAACCGAAAGGAATATTCCAATACAGTTAGCCCAACTTGGATACAAATAGTCACCATACTTCAATGGTTCATATTGAACAAGGTTAAAAATCATCACAAACTGAAAAATAAAATGTTACAAGTTTGATCCTTGATAAATATGCAGCTGTTTATCAAACAAAGCGTTCAGGGATCCAAACAAAAGCTTTGCATACTAATTTAGAATTGCAACTCATGCTTTTTATCCGAGTGCTTATGAGACCATCTTCCGAGACGGATATTGTATACGATCATCTTTTCCTGAGGACAAATATAACCAGATAGTGCTTATAAACATCCAATAAGAATCCATCATTCATTCATTCGAATAGGTGAAGAATTTCCATTGGAACAGTTGCGAACCCGGAATAAACAATATTCCGAAGTTAGACCAGTTGTCCGAGGAGAACAATGAAAAGTTGCGTTTTTTTCATTTCTAATTTTGTTCATTGTACGAGGGGTTTATCCATATTGGAATGATAATTTGCTCTTTTTTTTTTCTCGTTAATTATTAGATTAAAATGAAAGCATTACATAGTGATCGATCTACAAAATTAATTAAGGTTTCGTGTAAAACAGTTCTCTGTCTTCACCGAAGGATTAAAAAGCAAATCAGATTATAAAGTGTAAATTCTAGTAATATTACAGCACAATTTTTAAACTGATTTCCATACCATTAATGTAGTTGGAGTTAAAACTCGCCAAAACGTCTTGAAATAAAAATGGAAGACTGTACTTCTTTTCCCAATCATAGTCTCAATGTCTGTGATAAATTTCTTTCCACCTGACAGAATGAAAAGACGTAGGTACATCAAAAAGGACTCAAGTGCAAAAGTAAAAGTGCAAAAGTAAAAGATAAAAGATGCTCGTTGTGTCACCTCATTAACTGCGACTCCATCATAACATCTAGTGTAAATGGGCAGAAATTCAAAATTGAGGTAGACCAAGACATCGATTGATCGTCTCAAGATCTTATTTACGTAATGACTTGAAATGCCAGGGGATGTGGCGCACATATGTAGGTGAGACAGGCCAACCTTTAAAATATCGTTTTAGGAACCATTCTTATAAGATCAGAACCTCACGTCAACAAAAACACAGAAACTTTCTTTATAATCACTTTGTTAAATATAATCATTCTATTTCGGATATCACCATTACCCCAGCTCAGACTTTTCCAAAACGTAAAAATGAAAGTAAAACCGAAATTAAAAAACGCCGACTACAAGCTGAACATGCCTGGATCACCAAACTTCAGACTGCGCACCCTCTTGGTTTAAACGATCAAATTTATGGACAAGGAAACATTTCCTCAGCTTCTACCAATATTAACATCTTTTCAATTCGCCCAAACACTAAAAGGAAATACAGGTCACACGGGAAAAGACGAAACAGACAAAAAAGAAAAACGATCCAGAATATACCGCTCTCTCAACGATTTACTTACTATAGCACGCAATGGCGGAAGACATGAGCTGTTACATGCTCTGTCGTCAATACCAGTTGTGCACTTGAAATCTATCTTGGATGAAGCAGAGGTTGCATTCTTAAGAAACACTGACTGATTCAGACTTAATATCATTGTCTCATTCGCACAGTATAAACTTTATCCTATTGTGAAAAACACTTCACCGAAAAGACGATTAATAAAAATCCCGTTTATTAACAAAGGTTTTGATCTTCTAAACATCTCTAATATTTTTCGGGATCATCGCGTACAAAGTACCATTCCTCAATATTTTGAAAATTTAGAGCCACCTCTAATTTGTTATAAGTACAAGAAACCTATTCGAAACTTTATTTTTAACTATAATAAAGTTACAACGGATCCTGACATTCTGCTTCTTGAGAATGTGTAACTTCTAAATATCTCTACAAACCAGCTGGCCATGTTGTTACAGGTGACTTCTCAATTATCCAAGACAGACAGCTCCGTGGTCTTCTTAAAAAAAGGACCTAAGTATAGAATCCCATCCAAGATAGATTTTGTCAAATGCCGTGAAGTGCTTACGGAAGCCATAGATAATTATACGAAAAGATGGTGTAAATCATAAGGAGTCGAACCGCATGCTCTGAATGACTGGAAAAACCTCATTTTAGATATAACGGATATTCGAATAGATAACTTCCATAAAAACCCTCATCTTTTTCAAAATCCACGTTCCAAATCAGAAAGATATTTCAAATCCAAACTAAGTAAATTACATGAAAAATATGTCTTTGCACCAGCTGATAAAGCAACCAACAACGCCATTATCATTTGAAAACGTTACTACATATCAAATTTGATTTCGGAACTTTCGTCTACTAATACATATATCAAAAGCAATGAAAGTGCATCTAACATTTTAGGCAAGCATAACAGTGAACTGTCTTCATTCAATATCTCTATTTCTAAATTGGATCTCCCAACACTATATTGCATACCGAAACTGCACAAGTCTCCTTATAAATTTCGATTTATTGCTAATTCTAGTAACTGCTCCACTACAATTTTGTCTAGAAATCTGACGTCAGCACTTACTGCTATGAAAGAAGACATAGCTAGATATTGTGAAACGGTTCTTAACAGGAGCGATGTAAATTTATTTTGGTCTATTAAGAATTCAGGGGATGTGATTGAAAAAATGAAATCTGGAAATTTCCAAGCCAATACGATTTCTTCATACGACTTCTCTAATATGTACACCACACTTCCTCATGACAAAATTAATGATCGATTATCTAATCTCATTAAATGGTGTTTTGATCGAGAGCGAAAAACTTACATTTGTACATCTGAATCGAAGGGTTTCTTTTCCTCGACAGACTACAAATCATACAAATCATGGACATGTAGTGACCTGTAGGTTGTAGGAATTTCTATGGGTACTAACTGTGCGCCTCTTGTTGCAGATTTATTTTTATACACTTATGAAAAAGAATTTATCCAAAATCTTCAAAAGCAAAGAAAATTTGATGAGCTGAAATGTTTCAATAATACTTCTAGGTGTCTGGATGATATTCTAACCATTGACAATCCTGCTTTTGAATTATATAAGAATGAAATTTATCCACAAGAATTAACCCTTAACAAGGCAAACCTTTCAAATACAGAAACACCCTTTTTGGACCTAAATATCAAAATTGTAAACGGAAAGATTCATACAAGTGTATATAACAAAAGGGATGATTTTGGATTCAACATAGTAAATTTCCCTTGGCTTGACGGTGATGTTCCAAGATTACCGTCATACGGCATTTACATATCACAGCTCATCCGGTACGCTAGAGCATATTCTGATATTTTGGATTTTCACAGTAGAAATTTACAAATTACCAAAAAACTTTTAGGTCAAGGTTTCCGCTTTCATAAACTAGTTAAGACTTTCTGAAAATTTTACAAAAATTACAGTCAACTTCTTTTAAAATTCGGATCTATACATGCAACAGAATACATTACTATGGGTATTACACAACCTGTCTTTTATGGTGATATGATAAACAAAATAAAAAGGATCAAAGGTAGGCAGCATAACCATCGAAAATGCGTCAGAATCATCAAACGCCTCTTATACCGTGGATATGATCCTAATGTCACCAGACGGACACTAGGCTGGGTACTTGACCAATCTACAGTCTTGTACAAGTGCATCCTTGAGACTTGCACTCTGACTGACTGTGACGACGGGACTCCATGACGGGCCCTGTCCAAACCTCTTAAGAGAAGACAGGGCCCCGACCAACTGTCCTCTCTGAATGTCAGTCGGACTCCTCGGGTGATTACATACATGAGCTCGCTACAGCCGGCAGAGCACGGACTGTATTACGCATGCCCTCTTTTTATATCCATTTACACATTCATCTGTGTCTCTGGGGCCTCTG
Source organism: Pinctada imbricata (assembly GCA_033119305.1). Taxonomy (NCBI): domain Eukaryota; kingdom Metazoa; phylum Mollusca; class Bivalvia; order Pterioida; family Pteriidae; genus Pinctada; species Pinctada imbricata. The sequence goes on along the minus strand of VSWD01000005.1, from coordinate 47,826,890 downwards.
CGTTTTGCGGTGTTGTTTGTGTGATGTCATCTTACAGTGAGGAGGTTGTTTTACACCACAATTGTACGTTCTTCGAGACCTCTGGGTAATTGGAGAAGTGAGAGGGTTGTGCGCACGTAATCCAGGATAACCACACCATTTGCTACTTGCGTGACAGATGGCCGTCCAAAGTCGGCACCGGTTACCCATTGGTCTCGTCGGTTTATGTGTAGTCTTTTGTGTTTGATGTTAACATGTCGTGTGTCTCTTTTCCGTCTCGTGCTGTACTCGTCTTTTGTGTTTTTGCATCGGGTGTTTTTGGCGTTTTACTGTTGATGCTGCAACGGGGTCTTTTTGGAGATCTCCTCCCTTCTTTTCATTATCATTTTGGTTCTACGTGTATCATGTTATGTTCCTGGTATACAACTCAAATTGTAATTAAATTTCTAAACTCTTTTTCTTTGTAAGAACACTAATCTCTTCCTAAGAAAACATCCATATACATATAAAGGAACACTGCGATAAAGGAACATATAGCAGAATGACAAATATGGATAATGACCATATCCCTCTTTACAGCACAAAATCGATAACCCAGAAAATCAGAAACCGAAGGCATACAAAATCAGGATAAAGCAGGAACCAAAGCAAACAAACAAAAACATCCACCATATGAAAAGAAGCGAACTCCCGATAGAATACTATGAAACTGTTCTAAACAGGAATGATGTAAACTTATTTTCGTCTATTAAAAATTCAGGGGATATGATTGACAAAACTACTTTTAAAATTGTACAGCATACTTCCTCACGAGAAAATTAATTATCAATTGTCCAAACTCATTACATGATGCTTTAATCGAGAGGGCAAAAATTATATTTGTAAGTCTGAATGAAAGGGTTTCTTTTCCGCTACAGAATACAATTCATGACCTATGTATTGCCTTATCCTTCGTCTTGGACAACATTTTTGTAATATTTGGTGCATATCTCTACATGTCAATCAGGTTGTAGGGATCCCTATGGGTAATTATTGAGCGCCTCTTGTTGCAGATTTATTTTTATTCACGTATGAAAAAAGAATTTATCCAAACTTTTCAAAAGCAAAGAATACATGATGATGTGAAATGTTTCATTGGCACTTCTAGGTACCTGAATCGTATTCTTACTATCGAAATCCTGTTTTCGAAAAGTATAAAATGTTATTTATCCACAAGAATTGACTCTAAACAAGGCAATTGCTACAAACACAGAAACATAATTATTGGACCTAAATATCAAAATTGTTAATGGTGAGATTCATACAAGTGTATATGACAAAATAGATGGTTTTGGATTCAACATAATAAATTTCCCCTCGCTTAATGGTGACGTTCATAGATTACCGTCATGCGGTTTATACATTTCATACCTCATCATGGTATGCTACAGCATGTACTGATGTTTTGGATTTTCATAGTAGAAATTTACAAATTACGAAGAAAGTTTTAGATCAAGGTTATCACTTCCACAATCAAGTAAAGAACTCTCTGGGAATTTTACAAAACATATTGTCAATTTGTTTTGAAATTCGGACCCATACAAGCAACAGGGTATATTACTTTGCGTATTTCTCAATCTGCATTTTATGATGACATAATTAAGAAAATAAGAAGGTTCAAAGGTAGACAGAAAGTCGATATTGTCGTAGAATCATCATACGCCTTTTTTGTATCGTGGATATGATCCTTCTGTCACCAGACGGACACTTGGCTTGATACTGGACCAATCTACAGCCTTGTACCAGTGCATTCTTAAGAACTGCACCCTGAATGACTATGACGACAGGACTTCATGACGGGCCCTATCCAAACCTCCTTATAAATGACACGGCCCCGACCACCTGTCTTCTCTGAATATGAATCAGAATCCTCGGATGATAGCAATCATTTGCTTGGTACAGCCGGCAAAGTACGAACTGTACTTCGTACGCCTTTTCTGTGTTTTTTCGGCCCCTGCGTCATGTTGTCTGTTTGTATGATTATCTTACACCGTCTGCTACTGACGTGGCAGATGACCGTCCTAAGTCGGCACCGTTTGCCCATTGGTCTCGTTGCTTTATGTGTAGTCATTTGTGTTTTATGTTTTTCTGTGATTTGACGTGCCTTGTACCACTGCGTCTCTTTCTGTGCGTGTCTTCTTTGTCTTTTATAGTGGGTGTTTTGGGAGGTTGCTGTTGGTGCTGCAACTAGGTGTTGTTGGATGGAGAGCCCCTTCTTTGTTTTACAATGAGGAGGTTATTTTACACCACTTCTATACGTTCTTGGAGACCTCTGGGGAATCGGGAAAGTGGGAGGGTTGTGCGCACGTAATCCAGGATAACCATACCATTTGCAACTTACAGATAATCACATAGTCTGCTAAGGACATGGGAGATGGCCATCCTAAGTCGGCACCAATTGCCCATTGGTCTCGTTGGTTTATTAGTACTCATTGGCGTTTGATGATTCTATGTGATTTTGCGTTCCTTGTACCATTTGCGTCTCTTTCTGTGCGTGTCTGCTTTGTGTTTTGCAGTTGGTGTTTTATGATTTTGCTGTTTGTACTGCAACCGGGTGTTGTTGGAGATTCCCTCGTTTCTTATGTAATTTAACAAAACTGAATTTTGATAAACAAGAACCTACCATAGATCCAGCTGATTATTAAACTCTCTAGAGATGCCATGATGAAAATAGACCAGCTTGCTATATAATAATCCATCAGTCGAATGAGAAACATACCCGCCTTCAAAATAAATGCATTTTGTTGTCAATGTAGAGTACCCTTGCTATAATTTCGTTTTGAGATGTTGAATAAACAGATAACGTGCATTTAGTAGAAGTTATCTCTTCTTTAAAGTAAAAATGTTGTGAGAATTACCCTGCATGTCAATGGTAGCCCACAGATGAAGCCGATAATACAAGATGAAAGCAGAATAAATGTTTTCTTCTTCCTCAATGAGGGATATGTATCAATTATCGTCGTTATGAACACCTCCATTAGGCCGAACTTAAAAACAAAACAACAGAATTGTTTATCTGTTTCATCCTTTGACATTTTTTTTTCTATGATTTCTTTTGCAACTTGAGTGCATTTCTGTCTGTCCCTCCGTCTATCCGTATGTCCGTCAGTCAGAAAAACGTTAACCTTGTCAATACCTTTTAAATGATAAGTGATATGTAGGGCTTTCATATTTCACATGTACGGAAGCGTATAAGTGCCAATAATATATTTTTTATTTTCTGATTTTCCGACTTTTAATCTTGGAATTTCCAACTTTAATCTTGGAATTTCCAACTTTAAAGTCGGAATTTCCAACTTTAATCTTGGAATTTCCAACTTTAATCTTGGAATTTCCAACTTTAAAGTCGGAATTTCCAACTTTAATCTTGGAATTTCCAACTTTAAAGTCGGAATTTCCAACTTTAATCTTGGAATTTCCAACTTTAATCTTGGAATTTCCAACTTTAATCTTGGAATTTCCAACTTTAATCTTGGAATTTCCAACTTTAAAGTCGGAATTTCCAACTTTAATCTTGGAATTTCCAACTTTAATCTAGGAATTTCCAACTTTAATCTTGGAATTTCCAACTTTAAAGTCGGAATTTCCAACTTTAATCTTGGAATTTCCAATTTTAAAGTCGGAATTTCCAACTTTAATCTTGGAATTTCCAACTTTAATCTTGGAATTTCCAACTTTAAAGTCGGAATTTCCAACTTAAAAGTCGGAATTTCCAACTTTAATCTTGGTAATTCCAACTTTTTTCGATACAATTCCCTTTATTGTTAATAGTTAACTTTATATACTTTTTATGCCCCTGGTCTTTAGACCAAGGGGGCATATTGCGTTGGATTCGTCCTTTTGCCATTCCGTCCGTCCGTCAGTCTTTCCCCCTTTCAATGAAAGGGCATAGAAGAAAAAAAAGATGATATGGCTTTCATATTTTGCATGTTTAAACATCTTAAGAGGACCCATCTTTCGGTACTTATTTTTGGATCTTTTGACCTTGTTCATGATCTTTGATATACTTTTTCCTATTTTTTGTAAAAAAAAACATTTGAAAAATCATTAAAAAATTTATTTCTCCGTGATTTGCCCTCAAATTTTGTACAGCTCAAATGATGCATATGTTATGTTGTATATATAACGGGTTTTTAGACGTTTTATCATGCTTTTGAGATCTATCTCAACGAAAGGAAAGGGGATGCAAACTAATAAGTTTAAAAGTTGGCTAAATCTCTTGTACCATAAGTGGTAGATCTGACATATTTCACATGAAGATAACTTATGACAAGATCATTCACCTTAGACCATGATCTTTGACAGACCCTGAAATTTGATCTTCTTTTCTCAAATTTTAAACTTGGTATAACTTTGGAATAGTAAATGATAGGTCCTTTGTATTTCATTTATGCATTCATTTTGGAATATCATTGCTGTAAGTATCAAAAGTTGGGTCCGTGTAAAGTGCGAAACGAAACAAAAACGAAACGAAACGAAACAAATCGAAACGAAACGAAACAGATCGAAATGAAACGAAACAGATCGAAACGAAACAAAACGAAACGGAGCAGATCGAAACGAAACGAAACAAAACATAAAACTTAAAGAATATGAGAAAAAGAGGAAAATCGCCAATAACGAATATTTGAAGACGAGATCAGCTCTACATTTGTAACTAGTGTCGAGAGGGTTTCTTGAAAAAGTCGAAGTTGACAATTAGAAATAGTAAATGTCAAATGCCATTCATGTATTTAAGAGGAATAAAGGGGAGGGGAAAGAAAACCACGCTATGACACCGTAATGAGATCATAAAACTGGAGGAGGGCACATTTCAGGAAAAAAATCTTATCCTTTTTCAAACGAAATGTGCCCCCCCCCCCCCCCGTATTTGTTCTGATTTTTCTGATAAAGTTTTCAAATACACATAACGGAACAGTTCCATTTCCTCTGTACTAGACTCCTCCCTGCTAAATAATACATGTATTTTTTTTTTTCGCCTATGACGAGGTTATTCATCCTTTCATCCTTTAAAATGCAACTGTGCTATATACCGTATAGTATATATTATGTTTTAATCGTCAACTTTGACCCATTAAAATCCCTCCAGCCACAAGAACTAATGGCTGAAGGCAATAACATAATATTATGCAGATATTGATATCCTTGCTAGTTCTCTGGATTAAAATCAATTTTTCTCAAGTTCTTTAAGATTTATGTTTTGTTTCGATTCGTTTCGATCTGTTTCGTTTCGTTTTATTTCGTTTCGTTTCGATCTGTTTCGTTTCGATTTGTTTCGTTTCTTTTCGTTTCGTTTCGTTTTTGTTTCGTTTCGCACTTTACAGGGACCCTCAAAAGTTTGACCTTGTGACTTTGACTTATGATTTTGACCTTCTGTTTTGATAACAGGTTAAATATACAAATGTATTCTCAAAGCTGCCGCCGGGGACATTTATATGTTTCACAATTAAACAGAGCTTGTATTTACGTTTATAGATCTCAACAGTCTAGACTACGTTGGATTGTTGTATTCTCGGAATGTCGTATTAAACTTAATTAAACTCGTGTAATATGTTAACAATATACTTAATTTAACTAACACATGTATGCATAGAACGATCTCTCTCTCTCTCTCTCTCTCTCTCTCTCTCTCTCTCTCTCTCTCTTGTAGATGTTCGAGACATATATACTATTTTGTATCTGGAAAAAATATTTCAGCAGTACATGCATCTTGCTACGTTAATATAATACAAGACAACATTTCAAGGGACTTGGTATTTTTGGAGACTTCAAATTTATATTCAGAAGAGGAAATGCATTGCATACAATGCATTTTGTTTTAGATGTACTTTACTGTTGAAATTTTCATATGTTATGTCTTTCTGGATATCCTTATTTATAAAAATCTGCCATTAGTCAAATAGTCATAATGGCAGATTTTTATAATAAATAAAATATCCAGAAAGACAGTTAGCTGGAGAGCACACATGTAACGAGTCGGACAGTTTTACGATGGAAGTTTTATTCTACGACCCGGCGAGCGGAGTGAAGTTACTTTCCTTCTCTCAAGCCCCCCCCCCCCCCCCCCCCCCCCCCCCCCCTCCCCCTACACACACACACACACACAAAGAAATTAAAATCTTTATTCTAAAATCAAATTAACTCAAACAACTCATATAACAAATTATCATAATGTCTCAGATTCCATGATTTCCATTGCATAACATTCATTATTCTGGTCGCATTATGAAAGCACAATCTCCTACGCATGCTTCCGGGACTCCGATTTCAGTTTCGCTTTTCTTCACTTTGAATTTATAATCAAACATTTATTTCAAGGAAAAATCATATGAATAAATGATCATTTAGTTAACCACTGAAAATGTTTTCTGACAGACTTGAGAATCGGGATCGAACGTTCCTCCGGACATAGGTTACAAAATACAGGTTTTTTTTTCATTACGTCCACTGTTGACGCGCAGTCTAAACCCAGCGTCATATAATACTCTCATAAAATAAAAACCTAACAAAGTATATACACGGTGAAAAGAATTAGTCTTACACTTTATCATGCTTACACAAGATTATACCTATAACTTGGAATAAGAATTAGAAATGTGCTCGACAAAGGGAAAAATAGTAGAAATTTGGCAAATTCTACAGCGGAAACGACATCGTTTCGTAAATGTTTGGGGAATAAAATTTATATGAAATAAAGAGTGCATCTATATCAACAAAATATATAAGTGAATTAAATAGACTCCTTTAATGAGCGCCAGCTCATTGCCAATGAACACGCGTTTCAAAAAATGAAAATTTCCCATTATCTTGCAAATTTCTTACAGATTTTTATACCTTATAATTTGCCATGGTTTGAGTTTTCATGCATACAGTATGAAGATTAAAGCCCCCTCCACACTTCAACTCCACAAAAGATATATCCGTGGCGAGTCGGGACGCAAAATGTTTGATGAACCATGGACCTACAACTCCAGTACGGAATGCTACGGGTTGATACATGTACGAATCGAGCGGGGATAGCTAAGGATTGCTATGGATATCGTCCTGACATTGCCACGACATGCGTACGGATAGATACGGATTGCTACGACACGCGTACGGATAGATACGGATAGGTACGAATTGCTACGGATTACCACGACTCGAGTACGGATAGCCACGATTCGCACAAGGATAGCTATGAATTCAGTACGGATTGGTAGGACATGGGCGGATCCAGGATTTTTTTATCAGGGGGATCCTAAATTCAGAATTTCTTGAAGAGCAAATAAATAAATAAATAAATAAGACTAATAAATAAATAAAAGAAAAAAACATAAATGAATAGAGTCCTTGATTAACGTAAGTCAGTTCTGTTTCTTATCATAAATAAAACAGATAACTGGCGAACAGCTTAAAATCTTGAATTTTCACATTATAGTACTTACTTACATATGTAATGCTTGTCCGTTCTAATGTGTGAATACAACAAATGGCGAGCGATAGCGAGTCAGCCATTTTTTTTTTCAGAATTGGAATGAAATCCTCTATTCGTGTCTTTTTCAGTTTCCATTGGTTATTGACCAAGGTGTATGTAGGAAAGCGCAGCATCATTTATAGAATATTAAACTAGCTTCTAACGTTATGTTTGCGGACGGTAAATGCTGATTTTACGGTTACAAACTGAGTTTTTCTAGCGTAGCCAGTAAAACGGATGTTGCACCGTAAAAATGTATATTCATGTATTTTTTTTAACTATGCTTCGAAAATTCCAACGGAAAGGGGGGGGGGTCCGGATCCCCAACCCCTCTGGATCCGCGCTTGTAGGACTGGCTTGAATTCCTGTCTACTTTTAAACAATAATTATTTACTAAAACACCCAATGTTTTCAAATTGATACAGTGTCAATTGTTTAATAGAAGTGTTCAGGTTTTATATCATTACCTATTGAAGTATTAACTCATATATTGACCGAAAAACGCATAGAGTACTGATAGATTTGAAGTTAATATAAGACAAAATCCGTGGCTATCCGTATAGTAATCCGTAGGTCAGTCGTATCAATCCGTAGGGGAGTCGTAGCAATCCGTAGGAGAGTCGTATGGCTATTTTTATCGCAAAAAATAGTCCCGGATTGCTACGGATGCGCTACGGGTTGCTACGACTCCCCTACGGATAGCTACGACACTACTACGGGTTGCCAAGACATCCTACGACAAAATTATCTATAGTAGAGCCACGGAAAATTTGTAACATGTTCAAAAAATTCCGTCTCATCCGAGATAGCTACGGATTGCCAAGAATAGCTACGACTTGACACGACGATCGAGCTACGGATTCCTACGGATAGATACGGATTAAATTAGGTTTAGAGATTATGCGAAGACGTTAATTGAAACCAGAATTTCGATTCCCCCGAATTAACCCCGATAAACCACGACTAACTCCGACTTCAAATAAGACTTTGCCCAACTTTTCCGGTTAACGCCGACTATCGCTGCCGTGCGTCAGGGCGTGTGTGGGTGTGGGTGCGTGTGTCCAAATTTTCTTGTGAACAGCATAGAAGACAAAGTAAACATCAGAGAAATATCAAACCTTTCATAGATGTTTCCAATGGAAAGAGAATAAACCCTATTGATTTTGAAGGTCAGGGGTCAAAGTTCAAGGTCAAAGTGGACTTCGCATGGACCTTGTGAACAGCATAGACGCCAAAGAAATTATCATAGAAACATCAAAACATTCACAAATGTTCTCCATGGGGAGATTAGAAACCTATTTATTTTCAAGATCAAGGGTCAAAGGTCAAAGGCTTAAGCTTAAGATATTTGTGAACAGAATAGAAGGCATAGTGATCATCAAGAGACCACCTTTCACAAATGGTCCCTCAGGGATGAACCCTAATAGTTTTTAAGGTCAAGGGTCAAAGGTCAAGGTGGCAGTAAACTTTATTTTAGAATCTAGACATACTTTCATTGTGCATAAGAGATGCTTATGGATAGCAGATGATGCTTTTACGAGATATTGAAAAGAAAAATAATATATCAAAAACAAAACTACCGAAGATAATGTTTTAACACATCCGTTCTAATTTCTTTTGTCCGTTCATCACATTTCATGAGTGACAACTCGAAATGTTTTTTTTTTTTTTAGTTAACACTGTTTCTTCCTGAAAAAAAGTGCTATTTTCTGCACAGCAAATTACAAAGTCTTTAGTACTATCGTTTGATTACCTACGGTCCCGCATAGAATTAGTAATCACTGTGTCTGTCCGTCCGTTCGTCTGCCTGTCCGTCAAAAATCTAACATTAATCAGATAAAAGGGCCCGCCAAATGGCAGTTGCCCTAAAGAAATAACTATTTGTCTGTCTGTCGGTCAGTCTGTCTGTCGGTCGGTCTGGCTGGCTGGCTGACTGTCTATCCCTGTTTTCCTGTCCGTCAAAAAATAAAATTGGCAATAACTATTTCACCATAAGATATATGACTCATTTTTGACTCGTGTACTGTTCGGGTGGCGTCAATTTTTTTACCATTTGACATTGACAATAACCTTTTGACCTACATATGAGAAACTTTAACTTTGACCTTAACTACATCACCATACGAGATAGGGCTCTCATATTTGGTATGGGTGTTCTCTTGGTACTATTTTATTTTTACCTTTCGATCCTGACCAATGACCTACATTTAAAAAAAAACTTTAGCGAAGACCATTCGCAGTTTTTGCAAGTGTATTCCTTGTAAAGCCATAGTAAAACTTGTTTTACATCGGGCGGGTACCTTTTGCTCAGACAAAAAAAAACCCAAAAACCAAAACCAAAAAAAAAAAAAACAGAACAAAACACACACACACATCCTAACAAACATGCATTTTTTGGGTTAAAAATGAGTAAATGATATTTGATTATATGAAATGCCTATTCCATCTTTAATTTTAGGTGATAATAGTGACTTTTATAAAAAAAATAGCAATCCAAGGAATGCTTGTGTCGCCTGCGAAGCGGTTTGATTATTATTCTAGAAAGTGGATCAAAATTCTTGAAAAGTAGGTCTAGGTCAAATATCTAGATCAAGGTCAAAAGGTCAAATTTTATGGTCTGTGTAGAAAGGTCTTGTCACAAGGAATACACATGTGAAATACCAGAGCCCTATCACTTACCAATCAAAAGATATATCCATTCTTAATGTTTTGAAAAGTAGGTCAAATATGTAAGTCAAGGTCAAAAGGTAAAAAAAATAATGGTATGTGTAGAATGGCATTGTTACAAGGAAAATACAAGTGAAATATCAAAGCCCTATCACCTACCAAACAAAAGATATAGCCAATATTACTTTTCTTGAAAGGTAGGTCAAATATCTAGATCAAGGTCAAAAGGTCAAATTTAATGGTCTGTGTAGAAAGGTCTTGTTAGAAGGAATACACATGTGAAATATTGAAGCCCTATCACTTACCAATCAAAAGATATAGCGAATCTTATCTTTTTTTCAAAAGTAGGTCAAATATCTAGGTCAAGGTCACAAGGTCAAAAATTATGGTATGCGTAGAAAGGTCTTGCCACAAGGATTGCACATGTGAAATATCAAAGTCCTAACACTCACCAATAAAAAGATATATCCATTCTTAATTTTTTTTGAAAAGTAGGTCAAATATGTAGGTCAAGGTCACTAGGTCAAAAATTACTGTATGTGTAGAAAGGTCTTGTCACAAGGAATACAGATGTGAAATATCAAAGTCCTATCACTTACCAATCAAAAGATATAGCGAATCTTATCTTTTTTTTTCAAAAGTAGGTCAAATATCTAGGTCAAGGTGACAAGGTCAAAAATTATGGTATGTGTAGAAAGGTCTTGCCACAAGGATTGCACATGTGAAATATCAAAGCCCTATCACCTTCCAATCAAAAGATATATCCATTTTTATTTTTTTGAAAAGTAGGTCAAATATGTAGGTCAAGGTCACTAGGTCAAAAATTATGGTTTGTGTAGGAAGGTCTTGTCACAAGGAATACACATGTGAAATATCAAAGCCCTATCACTTACCAATCAAAAGTTATGGGCTGTGACACCCAAAGTGTGACAGACACAAAGTGTGACAGACAGACAGACGGACAGACGGACGGACGGACGGACGGACAGACGGACAGACGGACAACGGACAAAGTGATCCCTAAGTGTCGCTATGCTTCGCAGGCGACACAAAGATTAAGGGTACCTTATATTAATTATCGAAAAAGTTCAGGACTTAAAACAGAATATTAAATTACTATGGCCTGACAAGCTTTTCTGTTCGTACTAACATTTCTTATCGCATGACCTTGACATTGACCTTGGACTATATTCAAAAATTTTAACATATGTATTTTCATTGTGACAAGATCTTTCTCGTACAAATGTACATATAGTATCAAAATTTTAACAATGTTGCCTTGACTGTGACCTTCCCGAAATTAGCTATTAGCCATTACTGCTGTAACATAAGAATGGATCTGTCGGAAGATTGGCAGCTTACGTTAGAGTTGCACTTGTTGATATTTTTTTCCCAATAGATCCTCTAATATCTATCTTTTATAATTGGATGAATTTAAATGTCATAGCATGTACATTTGCCGATTTGGGCTGGCTATTTTTATATTGTATTCAGATAAAATCTTGAGCGGTCGTTATCTATCTGTAAGATCTGAAGTGTCAATACACAAACACGTTGAATGATTGTAATGGACAATAAATGCGGACTAGTGATATAATGTATTTCACCGCCAAAATAAACATTTAAGAACGTTCAAATCCTATTCAATTGTACTTCTAATAGAAAACACTATAATTATTAATCAGTTGCGATAACAAAATTACATTGTACACTTAGTATAAAAGCATTGACCACATAGTAAAATCTCTGAAAAAAAGTTGGAAATTCCAAGATTAAAGTTGGAAATTCCAAGATTAAAGTTGGAAATTCCGACTTTAAAGTTGGAAATTCCGACTTTAAAGTTGGAAATTCCAAGATTAAAGTTGGAAATTCCGACTTTAAAGTTGGAAATTCCGACTTTAAAGTTGGAAATTCCGACTTTAAAGTTGGAAATTCCAAGATTAAAGTTGGAAATTCCAAGATTAAAGTTGGAAATTCCAAGATTAAAGTTGGAAATTCCAAGATTAAAGTTGGAAATTCCGACTTTAAAGTTGGAAATTCCAAGATTAAAGTTGGAAATTCCGACTTTAAAGTTGGAAATTCCATGATTAAAGTTGGAAATTCCGACTTTAAAGTTGGAAATTCCAAGATTAAAGTTGGAAATTCCAAGATTAAAGTTGGAAATTCCGACTTTAAAGTTGGAAATTCCAAGATTAAAGTTGGAAATTCCAAGATTAAAGTTGGAAATTCCAAGATTAAAGTTGGAAATTCCGACTTTAAAGTTGGAAATTCCAAGATTAAAGTTGGAAATTCCAAGATTAAAGTTGGAAATTCCGACGTTAAAGTTGGAAATTCCAAGATTAAAGTTGGAAATTCCAAGATAAAAGTTGGAAATTCCAAGATTAAAGTTGGAAATTCCAAAATTAAAGTTGGAAATTCCAAGATTAAAGTTGGAAATTCCAAGATTAAAAGTCGGAAAATAAAAAAATAAAAAAAATAATTTGGCACTTATACGCTTCCGTACACATGTGTATTTCTTGTGACAAGACCTTTTCATGGATACTAAATTTGTGACCTTGTGACCTTGACCTTGGAGTTTTATGCACTTTTCAGAAACTTTAATTTTGACCATAACTTTTGAATGGATATTGATAGGGCTTTCATATTTCATATGTGTATTCACCATTTTTGGACCTGAATATCAAAATTATTAATGGAGAGATTCATACAAGGGTGTATGACAAAAGAGATGACTTTGGATTCAATATAGTAAATTTTCCCTGGCTTGACGGTGATGTTCCTAGATTACCGTCTTATGGTATCTACATTTCGCAGCTCATCCGGTATGCTAGAGCATGTACTGATGTTTTGGAATTTCATGATAGAAATTTACAAATAACAAAGAAATTTTTAGGTCAAGGTTTTCGCTTTCACAAACTTGTCAAGACATTCTGGAAATTTTACAAAAATTATTGTCACCTACTTTTGAAATTCGGACCCATACAAGCAACAGAGTATATTACTTTGGGTATTTCGCAACCTGCATTTTATGGTGACATGATCAACAAAATTAGAAGGATCAAAGGTAGACAGAATTACTATCGAAAATGCGTCAGAATCATCAAACGCCTCTTATACCGTGGATATGATCCTAATGTCACCAGACGGACACTAGGCTTGGTACTTGACCAATCTACAGTCTTGTACCAGCGCATCCTTAATACTTGCACGCTGACTGACAGTGACGACGGGACTCCATGACGGGCCCTGTCCAAACCTCTTTAGAGAAGACAGGGCCCCGACCACCTGTCCTCTCTGAATGTCAGTCGGACTCCTCGGGTGATAACATACATTAGCTCGCTACAGCCGGCAGAGCACAGGTCGTATTACGCATGCCCTCTTTTTATATCAATTTACATATTCATCTGTGTTGCTTGGGCCCCTGCGTCTTGCGGTCTTGTTTGTGTGTGGTCATCTGACAGTGAGGAGGTTGTTTTACACCACAATTGTACGTTCTTCGAGACCTCTGGGTAATCGGAATAGTGGGAGGGTTGTGCGCACGTAATCCAGGATAACCACACCGTCTGCTACTGACGAGGCAGATGGCCGTCCTAAGTCGGCACCGTTTGCCCATTGGTCTCGTTGGTTTATGTATAGTCTTTGTGTTTTATGTTTTTCTGTGATTTGACGTTCATTGCTACTGCGTCTCTTTCTGTGCGTGTCATTTTTGTGTTTTACAGTGGGTGTTTTGGGAGGTTGCTGTTGATGCTGCAGCTAGGTGTTGTTGGAGATCCCCTCCTTTCTTTTCTCATAGTGACAAGACCTTTCCATGGATACCGAAAAAAATGACCTTCTGACCTTGAGATTGCAGTTTGACCTGCTTTTCTAAATTTTTAACCATAACTTTTGAATGTTGAGTAATTGGGCTTACATACTTGACACTTTGATAGTAAGTGTTTTGAATATATTCCCTGACATGGTCGCCATAGCGCTTTCTATATAGACATAGCCTCAGACAACGCATGTTTTTTATATATTGTTTTGATTGTCATGCATGGACATCGACGGCGGGTGCGGCAAGCCAACAAGCGATGCTTACCCCTCCCTGGTACCTGGTCCCACCTCTAGCTTGCTAGGGGTCCGTCGATGCTCAGTTCTGTGCTCTATTGTGAGTGCTGTTGAGATTATCGTCGGGATCTTCTTTAACACATTTGTATTCCATGCGACAAGAATTTTCCGTTGGTAACAACATTTATTTACTAATAGTACCCTGTAACCTCGTCCTTGGAGGTTGACCCACACTTGAAAACTTCAACCTCGACCATAACTTTTTGATGGTAACCGGACTTTCATATTTCAATATTTCACACGTGCATTTCTTTTCACAAGACCTTTCCCTTGGTAACAAAAGTTTGGACCTTTTAAACTTTTCTTTGACTTTAATCTTTTGATGTTTAGAATTTTGATAATATACATGAGATATATTATGATAATTATTATGAAAATATATAATGAAATAGAAAAGTCTTTGGAATATTCGTAGGGAAGAATAGGGGGGTCTGTAAGCATTTCTCTAAAGACAAACACTCCGAAGCGAGGGAACAAAATTCCTGGAATTTTATTTTTCTTTGTCGATATACATTCTGTTATGTTATTTTAGAATCTATTGGAGATATTCTACTGCGGTCTGTACAGCATAGTCTTGTTGAAACATCTTCAAAATTAGTTAATCAATATACATGTCTTCAAAGTCATAGCATTATTTATGGACAAACTTGCAGTATGAACCAGACATGCGCGTTACGGGTACCTTACCCTTGTCAGTGACGACATAACATTTAATTATCGATAAAAATAGCCCTCTTGCTTGTATGCACAATATTGGCACATACGAATAACAAAGATACTAAATGTTAAACGTCTTCAAATTCAATAGCATCATTTAAGAACAGTTAAATTTGCAGCATGGACCAGATATTCACGATTTGGGTACTTAACCCTCGTCAGTGATCATCAATCTAAACAATGTAATATGGCCAACAAGTGTGAAGATTAGAATGTCCCGAAGTACCGAAAGACGTAGCAGAATGGGTGGAATATGATGCCACAGGACCAATGTTCTAGAAATTTCGTAACAGAAATATTCGTTGTATACATGTACCTGGCTACCTAAGCCTAGTGCAGATATCATTACAAAGAAGAGAATAGACCAGAGTGGTGAGACAGGTAGATGTGTAACAGCATCAGGATAAACGATGAAGGCAAGTCCTGGTCCTTGGTCTATCACCTTGTCCACTTCCATGTCAAGTTCGTTTGCTAGGTAACCGATGATTGCAAATATGACTAAACCAGCGAAAAGGCTAGTAGCAATATTTCCAATGGCGACGACCAGTGTGTCCCTGAAAAATCATTATCAGTTTTAGTATCTATCAAAATCCTCATAAATACATATATTTTGAGGTACAACTAAATCATAAACCATGCGCTACTTTCATTAATGTAATATTTTTCTATTTTCACAGACAAATAAATTGAGTGTTTAAAAACATTACCTACGTGTAAAAGTTGTTCTGAAACTTATTGTAACTAGAAAGGGTGATCATGCCTCCAAAAGCAGGAGTAAGAGCGTAAAACATCTGAACTGCAGCATCTAGCCAGACCTGTGTTTTAAACAAGTGTCTCATTAGGTCACATCGCTCCCTTGATTAAATACATACAGTGGTGATCGCGGGAGATTACACACTTTTACCGAAGTTTCCGAGGCTTAACCTAAGTTTCCGAATTTCGGAAAAATCCTACCTAAGTTTCCGAATCCTAACTTTACTAAAATAACCGCTTTGACCGAAGTTTCCGAATTATTAAAATTCGGTAGGAAAATTAGGGTAAACCGTGAAAGTAAGGTATTTTAGTTAGGTTTTTTAGGAAAAAGCGTAATATTTCGGGTTTTTCGGGGTAATGGTAGTTTTAAGATTGATTTCAGCAAAACGAAATTTCCATTATGTAAACAAAAGGAATGTAACATGTGTTCGGGAGTTCATGTGTATGCTGGGGTGTAATTGAGAAGGGGCGGGGGGTTTATCCCTTGAAAATTTCAAAGCATAGTCATATACTATTTTATTGGCAATTTGCAATACTAGGGATGTTTTTTTTTTCTTGAATAAATACGCTCACGCTGTTATAACTCTTCCCCTCCCCTGATTGTCTAGAGTCGCACATACATCATGATGTACATGTATACAGGTCAAATTTGGTATTGAATAAATCACAGGGGGCCGTAGCCAGATTTTTTTTTATTTCCATGAAATCATTCTGCTATCAAGATCCCACCCCCCCCCCCTTCCCTCGCTACATTTAATCATCTATGTACAACAATGTCCCACATATTCTATATGAAAGATATATGGAATCTGCGGAAAATCGCTGTACGTTACGTAGCTGATTAAATGGAAAGAGGGACACGTCAGTCATTGAAATATTGAAAAAAAAACCCTTGCTTCGGCCCCCTGTGTACAATAAATAAAAAAAAATAAAATAAAGAAGAGATCCGATATTTGAAAAGTGTTATAAGAAAAGATCGTTGAACTAAAGAAAAGATCTTATCCAAGAAAAGATCGTTGAATATAAACAATTCGAATTTCCTCTGATCGACGAAGTTGTACTTTTCGCAATGGAAACACTTCGACATTTTCAAAAATTCTTAGAGATTTTTTAATTTCAAATTGAGAAAACTGTAATGTATTTTCAAAAGACAATAAGTAATACATTATATTCCTACATAAAAAGCCGGTTTTACACTTTGTACCGACTATAAACCGAGCTAATGATCGAACTTATTTGCAATTTCAGGCAAGTTCTGTGCGTGTTTTTTTTTTTTTTTTTTTTTTTAATAAATCCTCATTGTGTGTGTGTGTGTGGTTTTTTTTTTTTTTTTTTTGATTTTCTAGAATTTCAGCTGTCCTTTGCCGGAGACGTATATAATACGTCCCTGTCGTGGCTTTTAAAAATAACAGCATTTTGTACAATGGAGAGGCGTGAAGGGTTTTGTTTTTGTTTGTTTGGGTTTTTTTGGAGACCCTCGATCAGTGCCCGATTTTTTTTTCTGTTCTTTAGCGGATGCATCACCAAAGATAATTCGGGCTAGATTCTTTTTGGGGAGGTGCAAACTTTCTGGACATTTTTTCTTGGGGAGGGGTGCAGTCTTCCTGCCCCTCCCCTCATAAAAATCATATGGGGTCCCTTTGTCCTCAATATTTTATAATTTGTTAGACCATCTGTTAAAATTCTTGTCTAACTACCATTACATGTACAACTCTATATCTAACAAATCCTTTCCAAGGTATATGTTCTCAATCTTTGATGACAGCCCTTTGCACTAATATATTGTGATAGGCAGAATGAAAAATGTGGCCGGTCCGGGAATCAAACCCGAGACCTTCTGCTATGGAGGCAGACGCTCTTAGCGACTGAGTTAACCGGGCACAATAACCATACCGTCACACACTATTTATAATATTTTTACAAATATGTTGCCGAACTTAGTCTGAAAACCTTTGATTTTCTGCAATCTTGAGGTAAAAACTCCTATACAAGATCTGTCATAAAGGAATAAATTATACCCAACTATTCATTCAAAGTATACATACTGAATCTTCTACACAATTTCATAAAAAAGTATATTATGACCTTGACCTCTTACCTTTATTTAAGGTAATACACATAATACACCCTTGGGTATTAAGAGATAATTATTTTAAATGTTTTTGAAAACCATGTAGAGGGGAAAAAAGTTTTGTCACAAAGTTTTGCCAAGAAAGTCTATTGTTACCTTGACCTCTGATCTAGATTCAGGTCATTAAAAAACCCTCTAGTGCTACGTATACGTTACAATTCTTCAAACAACACAATAAAATTGATAAACAGGAGGACCGTAAACAGATTTGTTCAAGGAAAGGGCAAGTTGCAAGTTGCAGATTGACCCTCAATATGTGACTTTGATCTTGAAGTTAACCTTGACATAGATACTGAATAACAGACATTGAATAAAGTTTTCTGCAAATATGCATGGTGTATTTGCTTTGCAGTGAGTAAAGTACAAATCAAAAGGAAGTGTAACATAATGAACTCATGAGCATGATCATGTATAAACTGATATTCAAATAAGTGATCTAATGATTCTAATCACATCATAAATATAAATTTACATGTGTAAATATGATCTATAGACCTTTGGCTGATCCAACTTCTGTAAGTGCTTGGTATTGTTTTTGCATTTTGTGCTGACATGTTTGTGTATATACATTTTTGCAAAGATTTTTAACCCTTTCAATTTCATTGTAATTATTATAGCTTATTCAGCTCAAGTATAATGTGGGTCAATATTCAACACCTTCTAGGTCAAGAAGGTATAGCTCAAAAAATTAATATTGGAAACCAAAACCCAGTTGCTTTACAATTTATTTCCTTTCTTGCAACTCCTAAGTACATGTAGAATACTATCAATCTGACAATAAGAAATTTACAACTGTAACTGTCAAAAGACAGCAAGTGTGAATGACAGTAGATGGTAAATTACTGTCTACATTTGAGTACAAGAATAACACTGTTCAAGAACGGGTATGTCACCTGTCACATGTTTGACCCTAAAACATTGCCTTGACCTTGAAAATGACCTTTAGCTAGACTATTAACTCTAAACATACTTCATTCTGATGCATATCAATTAGCTATAGCTACTGTAGCCATATATATATGATCATGTATCATCAATGAACATTCCCCTCCCTTTTCACTAAAGTTCACAACTCTGTGACATATGATCTAAAAACCTGTGACATATATCATAAATTTCGATATATCCAAACACACCGAAGTTAAAATTTACAAAAACAATATTTATTGAATTTTCTGGATTTTTGTCCCCCACACCAAAAACAAAAACAACTTTCAGAGAAAATGAAAGTAACATTCGGAGAAAGTGAAATATGGCTACGGGGAAGTGGATTAAGTTAAAAATGCCAAGTACAGCACAAGATTGGTGTGGTAAACATTTGGTTTCCTGGTTTATGAAGTACATGTTATAGGAATCGGGAAAATTCTGGTCAGAAAGCTAGTATTGAATTCATATAACCTGTTGAATGAAAAAAAGCTACTTATATATGATGAATATAAATAGTATCAAATAGAATTTTGAGAAGGTTTTATCAATTTACTTAGTATTGCGATACATACATGTATTATATACAGGTATCATGATACTGTACGTATCGGAACGGATAGGTGCAGTATTGTCCCTGCCTTAATATATCACATGCCGATCTCTTGAATTATACAATGTTTCAAAAAATTTTGATGAAAAATAAATGCAATTTTAAAATTTTTCACTAAAAATGCTTCGTAATGATCTTTGACCTTGACCTGCTGAGTCTCATCATGCTTTTCTATCTCTGCAAGTTTAAAAAAAATGTTTGATGTATATCAAGTAAGTTACAGACAAATATGTGACAGACTGACAAACAGACTGACAGTCAGAGACAGATGAACAAACAGCCTAACAAAGTGATTTTTATACATGTATGGCGACATAAAATTTCTCAATCTGAGTAAATCAGAAACCACATGTTTTTGCCATTCCACATACATGTATTACATGCCATATAAATCTGTTAACTTTTCTTCATCTTGTCTTGATTCTGGTGTCCAAAATACACAAAGGAGCTGTTAAGATAAGGCGTAAAATCAGCCCTGAAAAGTGGAATTTTGAAAATTGAAATTTCAAGAACCTTTTTTGGTAAAATGTATACCTATATGGCATCCCATCAGAATATGAAGTTATTTTTTATCTGTTTTGCATAATATTGCTAATTTTGAGGTCAAGACTTATCTTTTCCTCATAGAAATCAATAGAAAACGGAAAAGTTTTATTGAACATTGTTCCCCCCGGATATACAGAAAGCCACTTTTACTGGAGATGTGTATCAATAATACAAATTTTTTGGCAAAGTGGGGTTCTGTATCTCCGGGGGGAACACTACCCCAGAGACGAAAAACTAAAAATGGAAAGGGGGTGCATTTGTTAAGAATCGATCTTTTTTACCATTAAATATAGCACATTTGACTATTTTTTCTCTTTAATCAATCAAACATTGTGTACTCAATATGATTGGATGAAAGATACAAGGATTAGGAACGAAATAAGCAAGAGTGATGTTCATTTCTCCGTCAATGTGTATTTCGCGCTAAAAGGCTTACTTTGTAGCCATTGAATGAAGAATAAGACCGTATTTTAAGTTCCGGATTTCATTATTTACCGATTAAAGGAGGTAGAACGTTCGAAATCTATTTCTGATACACAATGTAGACATATTTGATGTCTTTTAGCTTATATTTATCCATTTTAGACAAAATATTCAAAAATTTTATACGTTTTTTGTCGATATTATCGGATTTTCTATCCGAGCACCCCTGCCTCTTTCGACCTTAATTTTACAACCTTAAAAGTTCCTTAACATAATGTAAAACATGTAAAAGTTCTGCAAATACATTATATTTCAATAATGATTCATGTTTTTCTGTGTACGATTCGCCATGCGCAAGAAATAAGTCACGAGATTCAGGGCTAAATACGGCCCTTATCTTAACAGCTCCTTATGAAGGAAGGAAGCTACCGGGTATATGCCGCACCAATCCATGATCACTCACTTCTGTTTGACCATGTTGTATGTGTTGACTCTCATTATCCTGAAATAAAACGAGTACAACTTTTAAATGAAATTGAAAAAAATGTGATGATAACAAACATCTAAATCACATCATCTAACAATAAATCATAAAGGTAAATTCCTATCATTACCAAATAGATATCATTGTATAGTTCTCACTTAGTCATAAATTACATGGTTATATGATAGAGGGTTGCAATAATGCAATTATATTTTATAAACAAATAAAACACTGCTAAAGACAGTATGGCCAGATTGCAAAGTAAGTTTTTGTCACTAACTGGGTCAAGGTCAGGTCAAATGTTACGGCGTAAATTGAAAGGATTTGTCAGAGGCAAACAATAAGTATAACATGTTTCTACTATGTATATAACTCCTGAGTTTTTGGTTCAATCAGAAACTTAAACAAAATCATTAACTAGGTCAAAGTCCTAGGTCAAGGTCAAGTTTCTTAGATTTTGCTTTAACAATGTGTTAACCTGCAGAAACTTTAACCAAAATGTTGACGACCGATGACAGACAGACGGATAGACAGACCAGGCGGACATCGTCAATCTATAGACTGGAATTGCTTTGCAATCAAGTCAAATACTTTTTAGATGGGGGCATTTTCAATGTCTAGCTTGTCTTCGGGCCAGTGGTTGAAATTTTTTTGGAAAGACTGGTGGACAGTGATTTAAATCATAATCTCTTAAGTTTGTTATTCAGGCACAAACCGTTCTAATATGCTGCTATTTACTGATAGTCCTTACCCGAGTAAGGATCGATCTATCAGTCAATTATTATACTGCCGTCGACTTACTCGACTCTCGAGTAAGGACTATCAGTCAACGGTAGTAAAATAACTGTTATATTACACTGCCGTTGACTGATGGTCCCTTACCGAGTAAGGATTATCAGTCAACAGCAGCATAATAAAACGGTCCGAGCCCGAATCACAAAACGAAATAAATATTATACATCATCATATCATTTTACATGTACTACGTGTACTAACCCACAGGCACCAGATTCCTAGAGAGAAAATTATAACCCATCTAAATCGCCCTTTCTCTTCTCTTTATCCTTTTACAAGGCATGACAGCTCCCATGTTTTAACTCGAGTCGAAACCTACACTTTACCGTTAGCGGCAAGGATGACAACTCCAACATACTGCGCAAGCATTCTAAGAATAACGTAAAGTGTAGGTTTCGACTCCATTTCATGTTTTTGGATTAATTACAGCTAAATGCAAGTATAATCAATGACAAGTTGGTTACGATCGTGAAGAAAAATATCTGTAGAAAATAATGATATATAGCTTTATCTTGAAATCCTGTTGAAAGTTACGATATTGAGGGGGTAAAGAGGGGGGATGGTGTTTAAACATGGAAGCTGTCGTGCCTTAGGGAAAGAGTAAAGAGTAGAGAGACAGGAGTTTAAGATGTGGTCTTCATTTTTTTCTAGGAATCTGGCGCCTGTGTACTAACCTACCGTTGAATTTCCAGAATACCGGGCCAGTGCAATCCGTACGTCAATAGTTGATGATTGGATTGAATGCAGTGGCTCTGACAGTAGTTTGCGATTCCTTCATTATGTTTGGACCATGTTTGTTGTTGTTTTTGATACGTACTATATACGTCCCTGGTACCATTCATCAGTACATGTATATGCATGCAACAATTCAACCATGCACATCTTGCAAATTCTCAGTTGATTCTTGGATACCTTGCTGTCAGTATAGACATTTTACCATTCTGTTCTTCAATGTGTAACACGACTATGATCATTCTTCATCAAATTCCTGACTGTTTCGTGCATTTCATCAAGGGAGAAATATAAAACATCAAGTTTTACTGCTACAAACTTCCATCGTAGTAATGTTTTGAAACCGAAAGTAGACCAAGGACATTCCGAATCCGACAAAATGCAGAGCTATATATATATAATAAGGGGAAAAAATAAAATAAAAGAGAGAGCGAGAGAGATAAAGCTGTTTTATTATCATAATTATGTAATATGTAATTACTCGGTAGTGAGGGAACAAATGTACATGTATGTCTGTGTTTGATTGAGGAGTGGGGAGGGGGAGGGGGAGTATGACCCAGACCACGGCAAAGGAGAGGGATCACTTGTCTAGTTTTATATTGAAATTATCCTAGAATATATCTTATTTTCTTATATTTGAGGAAATTAACCTCGACTTATCGTCAAAAAATTACAGATCCGTGGTTTGCAATGATAGAAAACGAAAATGAATTTTATCGTCACTTTATGGTGCAAATGATGCTCGTTAGACAATCAATTTGAATCAGTTGTACATTTGATGCCTTCAAATGAAAAACAATTTCGAAATAATATATTTAAATAAACAATAATAATAAATATTCACGGAGCCTCGTTTTGGATTTCGGGTAAATACAATTATTTAGGTTATTCCGGTAAAATTCGGAAAGTTAGGAATTTTAGGTAACATCGGTAAGTTTAGGGCGGAATTTTGCCCGAAGTTTCCGAATTACCAGTTTTTCCTAACGAAGTTTCCGAGTTATGCCCGAAGTTTCCGAAAAACAGTGTGTAAACTACTACGATCACCACTGTATACTAGTATCTAAGAAATGTATTTCGTGTTCGGCACATTGAGAAATTTAAAATGTCGAAGAGGGTCTTTTCTGGCAGCAGCGTATCGTTACGATTAGTGTTAAATCTATAACATGTTTAAAAGTCTTTTAAATATAGAGAATCTTGAATACTTGCTCAAAATAAAGATTATAAAATTCAATACATAAGTTCCAACTGAGAAGTCAGAGATATAACAGTTAAACAGATAACATGCCAGTCATGTTTCTTTTTACGGACGGCTCATAAAAGATAACGTTCTTCGAAACCTCTGGGTAATCGGAAAAGTGGGAGGGTTGTGCGCACGTAATCCAGGATAATGACACCTTCTGCTATATCCGTGGAAGATGGCCGTCCTAAATCGGCACTGGTTGCCCATTGGTCTCGTTGGTTTATGTGTAGTCCTTTGTGTTTGATGTTTCTGTGTTGTGCGTTGACGTTCCGTGTCCCTTTTGCGTCTCTTTCTGTGCTTGTCTGCTCTGTGTTTTTGCATTGGGTGTTTTGAGGTTTTGCTGTGGGTGCTGCAACCTGGTGTTGTTGGAGATTCCCTTCTTTGTTTCATGTACTTGCCCTATGGAATTTTCTAAAATTTGCTACAACGTTAGCTTAGAAAAAATCAAAAAGCAGAGTCATAGCTAGCAATAAATCGGCTTAAACAACACAAACGTGATAGAAAATATTGGGAACTATATTTTAGTACATGGTCATTAGTCATGGTTGCTTTTCGTATACAATGCATTCGGCTTAAAAAATCCATTAATATTTTCATTTTCTTTGAAGGATTTCTTCGTGAAAAATCTGTCATGGTTACTAGTGTTTCCACAAGGTAAGACATCAAGATAGTTCAATTAACGTGTAAAGTTCTTTTTAGGTAATCTTCGCAACAAGAAAATACATCACACAATATGTACAAATATACCTTAGGCTGTGTCAGTTTTTCAAATCTAGGTGTCACATAATACAAGATGCCTTCATATGCCCCTGGCAATGTTACTCCACGAAAGAATAGGATAAGTAGGACCACGTATGGAAACAGAGTACTAATGATGAGAGCCTAGGGAGAATGAAAACATTTATCACAAAAATAAACTTTAATTTTTTTTTAAATTAATGCGTTATTTTGAACTGTCTCTGAGTACCCGAAAACAAACCTCGATAACTCTATTAACTATAGACGATGTGCTGTCCATTAATAATCCCAATTTAGCGGATTACCTTAGCAGAATCTATCCGTCGGAGCTTGAAGTAAAAGAAACTGTAGAGACAAATAATTCAGCATCATATTTGGACATAATGCTGTCCTATGACACTAACGGTCACATGAACACCTCGCTCTATGACAAACGTGACGACTTCAGTTTTAGCATCAAAAACTTCCCTTTTTGAGTAGCCACATCCCTTCATCGCCTGCTTATGACGTGTGCATATCCAAATTGATACGTTTTGCCAGAGCAAGTAGCAAATATACAAATTTTGTTCTGAGAGCTTGTTATTGCTTGAAACAGAACAAGCAGGAGATGCTTACTCTTCCTGGGCACCTGGTCTCACTCTCATATCGGGAGTCCGCTTCTTTTTATGTGGTGGAGGTTTTTGTTTGTTTGCTTTGGTTTCTGTTTTATCCTGATTTTGTATGCCTTCGGTTTCTGATTTTCTGAATTAACGATTTGTGCTGTATACAGGGATATGGTCATTATCCATATTTGTCATAAGACATAACACAACCATCCTTTTTGGTTATATGTTTTATTACACAACCTGCCTTTTATGGTGATATACGTCACCTTTTCAAATACAACTGGAACAGATAAATATGCAGCATGGTCTAAACATGCATCTTCGTTAATGATCTTCAATATAAACAATGCAATATGGCGATATGATACCAAAAATTTAGAAGAATCAAAGGTAGACAGCATATTCATCGAAATGCGTCAGAATCATCAAACGCCTTTTATACCGTGGATATGATCCTAATGACACCAGACGAACACTAGGTTTGGTACTTGACCAATCTACAGTTTTGTACCAGCGCATTCTTCAGACTTGCACTCTGACTGACTGTGACGATGGGACTCCATGACGAGCCCTGTCCAAACCTCTGGACAGAAGACATGACCCATACCACATTTACATATTCATCTGTGTTTCTTGGGCTCCTGTGTTTTCCTGTCATGTTCATGTGGTCATCTTACAGTGAAGAGGTTGTTTTACACTTCAATTGTGCATTCGTCGAGACCTTTTGGTATCCGGAAAAGTCGGAGGTTTGTGCGCATGTATTCTGGATTACCACAGTCCGAAGTCGGCGCCGGTTGGTCTTTTGTGTTTGATGTTTCTATGTCGTATGTATCTTTTTCGTCTCTTGCTGTGTTCGTTTTTGTGTTTTTGCATATGGTGTTTTGCCGTTGGTACTGCAACAAGGTCTGGTTGGAGATCTCCTCCCGTCTTAAATTTGACAAATATCATGTATGTTCTACAAGAAATGGATGATTATTTTCAAAATGTTTTCTACCTTTCTCTTATAATTTATAACTCTATGTTACATCGCGACATATCAATTTCAACACAGACAGTCGGTGTTGGAGTGTCTCTACGCATAAAGGAAAACATTTTTTGCACTCCAAAATGAAATTGCCACCTTTGTCTTAGATAAGAAGTTGTCTCAAAACGATTATGATTTAAATTGAAAATTCATAACAGACGACATATTATGTTTGCGTATTCGTTAAATATTAAGAACACAGTTGCATACGTACTTTACCTGTTGATTTGACACCCCTAGAAAGTGCTACAAATGTCACTGTCCATGTTAGGAGAAGACACAGAACTATTTGCCACTGCGGATTCCCAATGTCATGTAAACCATCAGAAATATCAAGTATTTCCCTTCTGAAAAATAAAAATTTTCTCGTTGACTCATGTTAATTCTATACACGTATGATATATATGATTTAAATCTAGCAATGTTATATATATTATATACGAAATATACCATATCTTATCCTATCCATACAATACTTGGTGTTTATCTTTCATTTTCTAACATCTGTATATTCTCATCTTCATTACATGCCTTAAGCTCTATTACAAGATGATCTACTAAACTGAACAATATTTAATTTTGCATTTTAATAAATTATTTCTCATCATTGTTTCTAGAGGCCTGAATATGGTCAACCAAAATGAAAAAATAAATGAATAGCTCATGAGTAGCGCATTTCCATACGTGACCTAAATGTATGCAAATAATCAACGAAAGAATGAATAGGGACAAAAGCAGGACTTATAGTTTTCAATAAAATCTACAGTTAAAGTAATACACATTAAAATTTTTCCAAAAGAAAGGAGAGGATCTCCACATATACCCGGTTACAGCACCCACAGCAAAATCACAAAAACACCAAGCAGACGCTCACAGAAAATGACACAAGAGGGACAAGGTACACACACTTACACAATAGAAACATTTTAAAAACACAAAAGACCTCACATAAACTAACGAGACCAATGGACAACCGGAGCCGAATTAGGACGGCCATCTTCAACACACGTGTCAGATAGTGTTGTTATCCGAAAAGAGCTAAACATGCTCAAGATAGATATTGATGATAATAGTTTAGAAACATGTTTCATTTCGAATGGCATGAATAATGAAAAAGAAAACAAATCATAGACTAAGAAAAGAATTCTCGATGGTAACTAAATTTGGATCGTTTGAATTGAAGTACCACCGGTAATGATTTATTTCTAGTGCACTGTTTTGTGAATCTTCCTTTTTTTGGAAAAAGGATTTCTCTTTGAATAATTAGAGCAATGGGACGCTTCTCTTTTATTTTATGTTTGACATGTATTTCATTTTTAATGTTTCTGAGAGTAAATAACGATGGATATATATGTATAACAATGAAACAAATTGATCAAAATGCCGCTTATTCATGTCATATCGGTTGAATTGATTAAAAGTAAGTGGAAAATATACTCGTAATATTCCTCAGCAGGAGTCCGGCGTTTCGTTTCATTTTTAATGTGTGTTGTGATATTAAGTAGCTCCACCATTGAGTCATAATAGCATGTTTGACCATGGTAAATTGTTCCATTTGTTCTTTTGCAGCTTGCAGCATCCTTATACGAATAACACACTACAAAAAAGAGGCCACAATTGGTCTTTATCGCTCACGTAAGGTCATATAAGATATAAAAATACAAATGAAAATATACGTGTAATGAAATTAATGACGTCACGATGCATTTCCCCTTTAATTTCATAAATTCATTATGGAATATTAAAGACACTGACGATATAGAATTATTATAATATCAGTTTACTTTGACTTTCTCGTTTACACATCATGAAATTAAACTGGTTATTCGTCGTACAACACTAATTGAATAAAGCATAATTGTATTATTCAGAAAGAAACAATGGATAAAAGTGAAACTCAAAACAATTTCAGAACCCAAAAGTAACTGTCAATATTTAATAATAATTTAATAGTTGTCAATTTACAAAACCTTGAAAAGTATCATATATGACGATAAGGAGAACAGACCAATGGATAAATAGACGAGGGACAACGACAAAGATACAAACGACAGAGTTAACATTATATGAGAGTATCTAATGTGAATCGATATAAGTAACGTACACTTTGTCGCCCATTGTTGATGGCAACTGGCCCATGGCAGCTCCGAAGTGAATGATTTGAATAGATATAAGATGCACCAGCTTATTATCGCTGTGTAGTATATATCCAGCATCGCAGAAACGGTGACCATCGCATAGTCAAGACCTGTAGTTTTCATATATAAGATTAATTACTGTAAACAGGAGAACAACGGAATTAATGTCAAACAGAAACTACTTTCCTGTTCACTAAGTCCAGAGCACCCTGTTTTCCCGGTTTTCTCTAAAATATGATATTGTCATAATCCAAAACATATCAGTATTTTATTAATATATAGTTTGTTTCTATTTCCACTCTCATTGGCCGAGAGCTGTCACGTGGCGAGTCATTGTCACATCATATTGACCTGTGAGCGGCGATTTCATTAAATATCACTACCGCGAAAACTCTTGCTTCCGGTTTACCATGAACTATCGAAAACGCGCGAAAATTATATCTATGACGTCATTAACGTCATTTCGTAAACAACAGCAAGGACCCTGTTGAATTCTTGAATTTTGAGCCTATCAACGGATTTTGACTCTGAAATATTCTCCATTTGACTCATGGAATGAATTCTATTACGTTCGGGATAATTCAGCGACAGAAAATGCTGATATTAACACGTCTTGAAACATTTTCAAAGGAAAGTCGATGTCAGCCATTTCGAAACGGTACCTTTATAAATACTGATACTATATAATAAAACATTTGTGGACTTTTCACTCGGTAGCCGAGGTCAATATTTTCAAATTCAGAAAATATCACACCGTATTCACCGAGTAAAAAATCCATAATTGTATAACAGTACTCCTTTAGTCGTTACAGAAATACCATTGTTTTGTCTGTACGTCAAGTTAGAAATGGGACGGAAAATAAAAAGTCTACGGGGCTTTTCTTTAGTAAAAATCACTGAATATCAGCTGCCTTCAAACGCAATATAAAAAATAAAATATGTACGGGTAATTCCCAAGTTAATTTGTTCTCCGTGTAAAAGTAGTAAACAGTAACGTCAAAGCGTCCGACGTCACTGTTTACTATTTTTACACGGAGAACAAATTAACTTGGGAATTACCCGTACATATTTTATTTTTTATATTGCGTTTGAAGGCAGCTGATAGGGTTAAGTTGAAGTTAATTTTAATGTACGACTAAAGGAGGACAATTCTCGGATATGATAGTTAATATAAAAATTCATCAGACGACAGAATAAATCGCCAAAACCGGGTGCTCTTGATTTAGTGAGCAGGACAATGATTCTAATACATGTAGTGATTACATACAACCCTATAATGCAAGATTGGTTATCCTTGCATATCGACATGTAAAGATGGATATTCTTTCACGTTCACATGGAAAGTACAGAGAATTTGTTAATTTTCGTACATTATCTTTTTGAACGGGATTTTCAGATTTGTACCAGCCGAAAGAGGATGCACATGGACTGACGTGTGAACTCATTTATGAATGAAATAATTATAAAATGTTGGAACTTCTTATCATTATATTT
Source organism: Pinctada imbricata (assembly GCA_033119305.1). Lineage (NCBI taxonomy): Eukaryota > Metazoa > Mollusca > Bivalvia > Pterioida > Pteriidae > Pinctada > Pinctada imbricata. The sequence continues at coordinate 47,797,285 of VSWD01000005.1, read as the reverse complement.
TGCCAATCTCATTGGTTTTGCCAGCAAAACACACTAAAGGCCCTTTACCATGTTAATGTAATAGAGTCAAACAATGACTGATATATTCATTGAGTAAGATATCCAACAGTTTTAAGATAAATGATCAAAGTATAAGGAGGGGAATTTTCAAATATATCTCAAGTAAATGTAGAAACTCTGTGAAACAAAATATTTTACAAAACATTGCAAATATCTGCGGGCTTTTTTACATTTAATTTTTCCACTTGTGATTGACTTTTATTCACTGGATTGTTCCGTTGTTTTTTTTTTGGGGGGGGGGGATATTTCAATGTTTAATGAAATAGATTCATGATTGGCACATCTTACCATTAAACAATGGACAAAGCTTGTCAAAAACCGTTGCAGGTCCACGCGAGGTAAATTGACCAATCGCTAGTTCCAGTAACAGAAGAGGTATACCTATTAATATGAGCATCAAGATGAAAGGAAGCAAAAACGCACCTGGAAAAAAAGAAATTAAGAAAATTCTTACTTTCTTCGTATAGAAAAGAAAACGGTTCCTGATAATAGTACATAATTGTCATGTAGTAATATGCTTAAACTGTATCAGACGAATTCCGAGTACCAGTGACATTTTGGGAAATCTATTGATAGCGGCGCTAAAAGTAATCTGAAAATTATTTTCAAAGAGTTATAATTATGTTGATTTTGACCAGCAATGACAGGGCATTTATCTTAGTTAATGAGGACTTGGATAATATTCAAAAGAGTAACCATACAGTTTAATGCTGATTTCAATAAACTTTTGTTTCTGAAACACACACACCCTCGTAGGCGTCATTTTGTCAAGTCAAATACCAAAAACATAGGTACTTCAACAATATACGTCTTCCACCGCAACGTCATAGGTTCCTTCCACTACTTTCCACTCTCAATATGACCTTGCCTTCACCCCTTAGGCCCCATGTATATTTCAAATTAATTAAAAGGGAAATTACAGGAATTAAGATTGAAGATAGGAATAAAGTTAGAATAACTGTTCTAAATTATGGCGCAAAAAATTAAAAGTAATCGCATTTGTTGTTTTCCGACGTTATTAAACTACAATGACGTGACGTCATAATAGGGCCGTCGAAAGAAATCCTGTCGAAACAGGGGACCCCATTCGGATCTCCTCGCCCTTTATTTGTAACGGCATAAAAGGAAAAGATCGAGGCTGATCCGAATGAGGGGACCCCTGAATCCAAGGGTACTTTGCGATGAAGCGTCTCGCAGAATGCGATGAAACCCTTGGTGCACCAAGATGCAACAATATACACACATTTGAAATATGAACGCTATCAGACATTATGACCATATTTATTTTTGGGAGGGGGGGGGTTGCAAAAGAGGGCGAACTTCAAAGTCAAGGTCATTTGTTAGTACATGTACGATAGGAAGTCTTCATCCAAAGTAATACAAATGTGCAATATGAAAGCCCCTTAACTTACATTGTAACATTAGAAACACCATGCTTGGACCTAAATATCAAAATTGTTAATGAAGAGATTCATTCATGACAAAAGAGATGATTTTAGATTCAACATAGTAATTTTCCCTTGGATTGATAGTGTTCTTTCTAGATTACCGTCATACGGTATAGATATTTTGACATTTTATCGAAAAATCACTTGTCATTTCATCGAAAAATATCATCGAAATTCATGGAAGTTAACATCTAAGCACCATCTTTCCGATGCTATTTTCAACATCGATTTTATTTGGAAGCATCACTGAATAGATTTTAATATTCGAAACACATGTCTGGTGCATAAAAATTGGTTTGAAATTTTCTTCAAGAAGGTATAGAGTTGGAACACTTTTTCCGCATTATATATTTCACAGCTAATCCGGAATTCTGTAGCATGTACTGATGTTTTTGATTTTCATAGCAGAAATTTACAAATTACGAAGAAATCTCCAGGTCAAGATTATCGCTTCCACAAACTAGTAAAGACTTTCTGGAAATTTTACAAAAATATTGTCAACTTCTTTTGAAATTCGGACCCATAAAAGCAACAGAGTATATGACTTTGGGTATTTCAAAACCTGCATCTTATGATGTATTAACAAAATAAGTAGGATCAAAGCTAGAAAGCATAACCATCGAAAATGTGTCAGAATCATCAAACGCCTTTTAAACCGTGGATATTATCCTATTGTCACCAGACGGATACTAAGCTTGATACTTGACCGATCTACAGTCTTGTACCAGCGCATTCTTAAGACTTGCACCCTGACTGACTGTGACGACACGACTCCATGACGGACCCTGTCAAAACCTCTTTAGTAAAGACAGGGCCCCGACCAACTGTGCTTTCTGAATATCAGTCGGACTCCTCGGGTGATAACATACATGAGCTCTCTAAGGCCGGCAGAGCACGTATTGTATTACGTACGCCCTCTTTTTATATCCATTTACATATTCATCTGTATTGCTTTTGCCCCTGCGTTTTGCGGTCTTGTTTTTGTGTGGTCATCTAACAGTGAGGAGGGTTTACATCCTATTGTATGTTCTTCGAGACCTCTGGGTAATCGGAAAAGTAGAAAAGTTATGCGCACGTAATCCAGGATAACCACACAGTCTGCTTCTCATTTGGCAGATGGCCGTCCTAAATCGGCACAGGTTACCCATCGGTCTCGTTGGTTTATGTCTTGTCTTTTGTGTTTCATGTTTCCTCCTGGGCACCTGGTCCCGCCTCTAGCTTGCTAGGGGTCCGTCGATGGTCAATTGTGTGCTCTATTGTGCGTGTTGTTGAGATTATCGTCAGGATTTTCATTAACTCATCTATGGTGTGAGTTGGTGTTCATTATCCCTTTTGCGTCTCTATCTGTGGATGTCTGCTCTGTGCTTTGCATTGAGTGTTTTGGAGTTTTGCGGTTGGTGCTGCAACCTAGTAGATCCCTCCTTTTATAGTATGGTTGCTGGTTTTGCGTGTTTAATTTGTAGTGGTTGTTCATTGCGGTATATATTACCACTTTGTAAATATAGATTTAGGATAGAGGATGTACAGCTCGACAACCTTTCCGAATGGATAAAATCCATCAGAGGGTTACTTTTATCTAGAATTAACCGATTAAAATCAACTGTGAACACCAGATTGGAGTCTATATTTAAAGAAGCTGATGTTATCACAGAGATTACCTACCTCCAAGAACATTATGTCATCACACCAGCGGACAAAGCCTCAAATAATTACACATTTACTTGCAAAAAGTACTATTTCGACAGTCTAGTTAAAGAGTTGGGTTTAAATTCGACACCTGGAAATCCCACTTACACCTCAACAAACCTTTCTACCTTTGAAATAATAGATAACCACAAATCAGCTCTTGCATCCTTTGGCTTCGACACTAACAATTTAGATTTAGATTTGACATACTTATTCTGCATACCTAAAATGCATAAGAATCCGTACAAACAACGTTTCATCGCTGGTTCCTCAAAATGTTCTACCAAATCTGTATCGATCTTACTCACCAAAGTCTTGTCTGAAATCAAATCTGGGCTTCAAAAATATTGTTCGACAGTATATTCTTGCAGTGGTATCAACCAGATGTGGATTTTAATGAATTCGAAGGAACTTTAAGAACATCTGAAATCCACTCATTTTAGTAGAGTCCATTCGATCAAAGCCTTTGATTTTTCGACACTTTACACTACAATTCCACATTCTAAATTGAAAGAAAGACTCGCAAAAATTATAAGTAATGCGTTTACAAATAAGAACGGTGATCGCAAATACAAATTTATTGTTGTTAACTATGACAAAACCTACTTTGTAAAAGAAAAGTCCGATTCTGAAAATAAGTACACTGAAACTGATATTATACAGATGTTAAACTTTCTGATCGACAACATTTTTGTGGTGTTTGGAAGAAAGGTCTTCCAGCAAAATGTCGGAATTCCAAAGGGGACCAATTATTGTGCCCCACTCCTTGCCGACATTTTCCTTTACTCGTACGAAGCTGAATTCATTTAATCTCTGGTCTCTGAAGGGAAAAGATACATAGCTTCTGACTTCAACTTCACTTACAGTTACATAGACGATGTGTTGTCCATCAATAATCCAAATTCGCGGATTACCTGAGCAGTATCTGTCCTTCAGAGCTTGAAGTCAACGAAAATACAGACACAAATAATTCAGCATCCTATTTGGACAAAATGTTGTCCTACAACACTGATGGTCACATGAACACCTCACTCTATGACAAACGTGACGACTTCAATTTCAGCATTACAAACTTTCCTTTTCTGAGTAGCAACATCCCTTCATCGCCTGCTTATGGCGTGTTCATATCTCAGTTGATACGCTATGCCAGAGCAAGTACCAAATATACGGATTTTGTTCTGATAGCTAGGCGTCTTTCAGATAAGCTTCTCAGTCAGGGACATGTTTGTGACCGACTTACATCGTCACTGAGGAAGTTCTACGGTCGATATGGGGAACTCGTCATACACTATGATGTCCCACTCTCCAGAATGGTGGATGATATTCTGTCATAGACCATTTGAAGCATCCAACCAAAGATTGTACTCTATGTCTTCCGAAATGGAAGTTACCGGATGTGACAGTTCTACCGAATTGAAGCGGCGGGTGTTGTATGCAAACAGGAGATGCTTACTCTTCCTGGGCACCTGGTCTTACTCACATATCGGGAGTTCGCTTCTTTTCATATGGTGGAGGTTTTTTGTTTGTTTGCGTTGGTTCCTGTTTTATCCTGATTTTGTATGCCTTCGGTTTCGTTTCTGATTTTCTGAATTATCGCTTTTGCGCTGTATACAGGGATATGGTCATTATCCATATTTGTCATTGTAAGGCAGAGCCGACCAAATTGGTCCATGTACATACTGTCAACAATATAGTTGATCGGCCCTACCTCTGAATCTTCATTAGTTCTGTCAGTAACAACAGCACTGGACTGTTGCAGGATACCGAGTACTACCTTCTACTCCACCCGATCAACTAACTCTTGTACCTCAGGAGAAGCTAAAACCATCACGCTTGTGATACAGTGAGAAATTCAAATGGGATAAAAAGGTAACAGATCTAAAAGGATATGAAAGTCCGAGGTCAAGGTTATGAAACGAGAGTTTTTGTCACAAGGAGTACACATGTGAAATATGAAAGTCTTATCATTTGCCATACATGCCCAATTAATGGCCAATCTTAAAGATTTTACGTTACGACAGATTTAAGGACTCTACAAAACACTATGCTTCCTACTCATTTTATTACAGTGACGTTACTATCTCGTCGACGAAACGCAGACTATGTCTTGACAAGCTTAAAGACGGACATCAACAGTTTTGTTAAATATAGAGCTAAACTGTTATAAAAGAAAGATTCAGTATCATACTCTTTGGTTTCCTCTTGTTCTACAAGAAAACTTTTCTTTTTTCTGTCCTATCTAGTAAATTACTTATCACTAGATTGGCTCAACTTCCACTGAGTACGTACGTGAACACCGATTGTATCATTGATATAAAATACTAATTCATGCTACGCTTTTCGACCACAAGTTTTTAAAGTATTTAACAACAAAACTGATGAAATGTAGGTGGGAAAACTAAGGTTTCATGTAACATATTCACACCATAAATAGTCGCCTTGTTTCATGTTTACATTGTTACAATCTACATATCGATATCATTAACAGGAGTCACTAAATATAAAGTGTCTATTTTTCATTTGTCGAATATCCTAGTTTGCGGACAAATAAATAAACTAAATCGTAAAAAATGACGAGACAATAACATAAAAAATCTGCAGTTTCAATCCTAAACAGTGAACTGCACAAGAGAAAACAAGATTAAATAAACTGACGTTGATAAGACGTTTGATGAAGATAGTGCTGTTCACCATAACAAGATCAAGTGATGCTATTCGCAACGTCTGTTTGTTCCATATTTTTCATTTCTCGATAAAATATGTTACGCTGTTGACACTATTTTGGATCTCCTTCTAACCTTTCTTTTGCTTTGGGTTTTTGGGGGGTTTTTTTTGGGGGGGGGTTCATAGTTTGGCCTATCAAAATTATGATTATTGAAATTTTGATTTAGGCTTTGTGCATGACTTTCACTCGCTGATTCATTAACAATGTTAAGGTCTTCAAATTCAATAGTTTAATTTGTAATACCCTTGTCAGTATCTCTATATAAAATCTCCATAGCAAAAATGCCTATAAATTCGAATATTTGACCAAGCGGTCAATATTTAAATCAATATTGGCCCTGGGGCAATATTTAAAAAAATATTAACCGATAAATGGTACATCTCTTATAGAAGTAAATGAACGTAAACATGCCGGGCTAATAGGTTCGTAGCTACAGGCAGTATTGATGTAAGATATAACAAAACAATTATTGACTCGGAATTCGGGCAATATATGATTTGTTGGACCTTCAGACAAAATATAGCCTTCGGCCTCGGGAAATATTTTATCTTCAGGTCCAACAAATCATATATTTCCCTTATTCCCAGTCAATAATTGTATATTAAGAACACATGGACTTGCAGCATCGACAAGACATTCGGCTACTTAACCCTCGTCAGTGATCCTCAATCTAAACAATGTAATATGACCAAAGAGTTTGAAAGTTTTTATGTCCAAAATGTACCTAAAGATGTAGCAGGATGGGTGGGTAATGATAATGATGCTACAGGACACACGTTTTAGAAATGCCAAGAAATTTTGATAACATAAAATTTCGAATGCGTTGAAGAACCGATCATTATAAATAAAATTGATGTTAATCTTACAAATTACTAAGAACGCTAATCAACTTAATATAAGTGCCTCAAGATTTTGTAATATACCATGTTTGTTACATGTAAACTTCTTCAAATTGAATAGCATCATTTAAGAACAGATGAATTGGCAACATGGACCAGACATGCACGTTTCGGGTACTTAACCCTCGTCAGTGATCCTCAAATCTAAACAATGTAATATGCCAAAAAGTATGAAAGTAACTATGTCGAAAAAGCGTACCGTAAGCTACTACATGTACATGCATACCTCCTCCGTTGCTGTAAGCGATGTAAGGGAATCTCCATATGTTTCCAAGTCCCACGCTATAACCAATCAGAGTGAGAACTGACTCAAACCGTCCTGACCAATTTCCACGTTCAGCATCCCCTGATTTATCCTTTTTCGAATCACTGCATGATCTAGATATGTGCACACTAGACTCGTGCGCTGTCTGAAATTATACTGATTTTGAAAATAACTAATTTTATTCTTTTATATATTTTTTAATTTTATTCAATTGTCCTCTTTCGAGGTTTAGAAAAAAAAAATAGAATACTTATGTATGTCTTTCATTTCAATTTTCATGACATCAGAGGAGAAATTACCAAAAATCACATAATATTATAATATTGAACATGGTCTCAAGATGAAAGCATGCGAAAAGTAAGCATAGTGCATCTTTAACCAGATAAATTGGATATCACTGTTATAAATATTTGTGTACGCTTAATAATGTAAAAAAGAACCAAATCACTCCTAATAAGATCTCATTCAATACACTACTAACATACTCTGATATAACGTTATTTCATAGTAAAAATTGTGTTACTAAGTTTGGTTTTAGAGCATACAAAAATGTAAATCAAACAATGCTGATTTACGTTTACACATAAAAGATCAGTTTCCATTAAATGTGATATTATGATAAACACTTAAAAAGTAAAATACGTACATTTTCAGTACTATCTAAAACTTGAACCATGATGGCGTGTCCGTGCAATGCAAATGTACATTATTGTGGCTGGCTTGTTTATCAAAGGATTCTTACTCCAATCACGTTGGACTTCACTATTTTAGATGTAAGTATTATTTCATTGTAGGAAATATAATATTCGCGCGGCGTCATAGAAATGAAAATAATCTATTATAATTGTCTGCACTCTCTATCTTGATTGTTCAGAGACAATAAAACCAAAAAGAATATGCTGTTTTGAAAAAAATATATATATTTTGTAATGCTGTATGTTTTCTGACGTCAAAATTGCCTTCTGTTCATTACTTTTAAGTGTTAGATTATTATGAAGCAGGTTTAATTTCAATCGAAAAAATTATCTCCTTCATGTCCAAAAGTATTTATGATATGCATATGTATTTATTTCTGTTGTTATATAAACCATATTTTGAGTAAAATCTGATTCTGTTTTTAGCGAACTATTTAGCTGTAGTCAAATGATGCAAAAAACGAAAATATTTGACAAACCCCTATCCCTTAAAATCAGAAAAATGAAAACATAATTACTTCAGCTTAAAAATAAAAATACAAATTTCAATGAGTAGTTCAGTCATTAATTTGTTTTTATTTACAAATACTACTAACACTAGCCTACAACTCAAACTTACGAGGCAATACGCAATTCAATTTCTACGAGCGACTGATAACTTCTACAGAAAAGCAGTTGTTGTTGTTGTTGTTTTTGCAGAGTGGTGATTCGATGAATTTTTTTTAATTGATTTTTGATTTATATTTGTTAGTCATTTAGGTAAGAACACTGTATCTGCTAGAGTAAGTTATAACAGAGCGAGTTATTAATCGTCCTTGCAAATATAGGCAAATGTAGAAATGTGTAGAAGTTTCTTTATAGCGGCCATAGAACATATATTCAATACCCACCGCGAATGCCAAATAGAAACATGTAAAATCCGGTAATATTTTAAAATTATGTAAAATACGGATCATTTGAAAGGTAGTACTAAAAATTTCCCTTATTCATCCTTCATAATCAGATGAAGAAATGTGCAATAAAGTCTTCGTAGCGGCCATCGAATTTCCGCCATGACACACTAAGCCGTTCCCCTTAGTAGCCTTGAGTAAGTAGCGTACTGGCGAGCCTCTTTGCCTTCAACAGAAAGTATTCGCACTTAGAATATGCTCTTGTATTGCGTATTAACTGTGTAATTAATACATTGTACGCCATAGGCAGGCGAAGAAGGAATGTTACTGCACATGCACAGGAAGTCGGTGATGGTGAAATTAAAATCGTTACATTTTCACAAGGAGGTGTTTAAATGACCGTTGTCACGTATCGATAGTAGCATATTTGGGTAGGAGGCTGAAATGCTGCTTTTAGTTGTTTCTTCCATCTCAATTTAACTGGGATAAGTGGCGCCGAGGTAATCCTGAGTGGTTGCAATATTGATTATTACGTGCATGTCTGTACATGCTGTAAATTTATCTGCTCTAAAATTATGCTAATGACTTTGAAGACGTTAAACATTGATGGGGAGTACGTCATTAATGTTGAGTATTTGGCCTCTAACAACAACAAAAACATTGTCTATCAAAAATTCCAACATCTTGATGATGTCGTTTTCAGTGTACTTGTTGTCTGCATCGGAGTGTTTCTTGTATAGGTTAAAAGGTAATTTGAAGTTTCTATATGAATAAGAAGTAGGCGGAGCGTCAGCGAAGCCCCTTCTTATTCACGTAAAAACTTTGAATTACCTTCTAACCGGCTTAGATAGCAACTGTCCCGGTAGCATAGTGGTTATCGTGCCTGACTAGCAATTTAAATAGCATGCTGAAAGTCTGGGCTCGAGCCGATCTCGTCCAACACATTTTTCTGTTCAGCTTTGGTAGGATGCTGAATCCATGACGACCATGAAGACGGTTTCTTCACAGATTCTTCACAATTAAGACGAGCAATTTGAGAGCATGTGATTGGCTTAGCTCAACTGTTGCCATCTAAGATGAAATAAGTATCCAAAGGGATCTCGTTCGCATTGAGAATAATCAATATTCAAACAACACTATCTACTTGAGAGACATTTATTTGGTGTCCATTGATGTTATATCTGTAAATATTTATACCGTTTGAAACCATTTATGAAAAACAGTTATTAAACACGTCATCATCTAACAATTTTATCGTAGTTAGAAATATCAATTCAACTTTTAAGGTTCGATGAGTATTTTGATTTAAAATGTATATACCAGGGATATGGTCATTGTCCATATTTGTCATTCATCATACTTATTTTTTCTTGATTTTAATTTCAATTTTCCCATTTTTTTTTTAAATTTTTTCCAGAGTTTGATTTTCCAGCTTTGTCGCAAGAGGGAAGCTTTGTGTTGGCCCTTTGTCGGTTTTGATACGAAACCGGGTGCCAAGTTTGATTAGAGAAACTGAAAGTGCCTTATTGATTATCATCAGTCCATTCTTTATATCATAAACTTACCATATAAACATGCAATGATTTTCGTTCATGCTATTTAAATATGTGTTATTAATGTTCTATATGTAAGGATTCTACGCTGTGAGCGCTGTGTTTACTATGACGTAACAGCCCGGATGTGAATTTTATCCCCGACTGACCTTTGACACGGGATGATGTCAAAGTGTACAACAGGACTATTGAACCAATCAACTCTGTAACACAAGATATGAAATATGCAGGTATGGAAAAAGTTAACATCTTAAAAATAAATTCAGAGTATATTTGATAGCGTTTGTGGCCAAGTTATTTCGACGTACGAAAATGAGTACACAAAGCCAAACTAGCTTGTCTCATTTAAAAAAATCATTAAAAATCTAAAAGGTGATATTTTGACAAAATTCTTTCACAGTTTCATTTGTAACGATAAATTTAAAAAGAAAAGGAGAAAAAAAACTGAAAAAGGGAAAAAAATTGTTGGGGTCCCGCTGCGGTTTGAACCCACTCCCCATGGGTCCATTTGGCATGGAAAACATACATTATACCTATGTACAATCTTAAAAATTAAGCATAAAATACATATCAAAGCAATTAGTAAGTTAAATATGATAAATAAGCAGTAAATGATAGTGTAAAATCATACACTTATTGAGTTATTTAAAGAAATAGTGCAAAAATGTGCATTTCTGACTAAGTCCGAAAAGACGTCAAAAACGCGTCAAAAATTTGACCTCGAAGTGGAGCCAAAAATAACAACACTTCTTTAGACATCTCTCTAGATCATCCTGATGCTTTCGGTTTGTCGATACATGCTTTGGTTATGAAGAAGTTTGTCAAAGGAGGGTACCCCCGTGACCTACGTTTAGCTGCGGTGGCGCCACCTATTGACGGATCCGGACGAAAAACAACAGCACTTGTAGGGGACCATAAGTACTTCATACCTACCAAGTTTCATCAAAATCCCTTCAGCCATTCTGGAGAAGAAGTTTAAAAATGTGAAAAGTTTACGACGACGACGACGGACGACAGACGCCAGACGCAACACTATGACAATGGCTCACTTGAGCCTTTGGCTCAGGTGAGCTAAAAAAAACAATCCATATATACATGTATGATTGAATCGTCTCAGGTACATGTAATTTTATCATTGTTAAGTGTCAGTCCATGCAATACTATTCTTCCTTCGTGTGATCTGACGAGAGAGAGAGTTTGTGTTTCCATCACGCCAACGTACATCAAATCTCTATACAATGGTATAGGTATTGAACGTGAAGGAGATGGGGGCTGTGCCTTTCCACTTTCCAATTTGGGATAATCACGACCTTTTGATAAAATTTGGGAACAGTTAAATTCAATAAAATTCTAAAGCATATTTTATTTACACTGCCAATCTATTTAATATTTGGTTGAACTGAACAAGCGATGAAGAAAATCTTCAACACACTCCCAGAAACAGGACTTTTTTGCTACCAACTTTTGATCGTATATTTGGAAATTTCAGAGTGGTCTTTTTTTATTTTTTGAAAAATAGAGGAGTTTTGGCATCGGGAGGGGGCCGAATTTTCAGGACCAAATAAAGGGAGGGGCTCTGACATGTGACTATAGCTGTAAAGATCGGGGATTTTTTTTAGAGTAGGGGAGCAAACAAAATGAGATATTGTTGAAAAAGGCGAGAATTCCGAGTAGGGCGATCCCTGCATTGTGTTTTATTATATCGAAAGATTTGATTTCTGAAATGTAAACATCCTTATTCTCGTATTCTAATGAAGGCTTTTTTTCTGCTCATTTTCGGGTCGAAATTTTAACTTGACCAACGCTGCTTCAACCAACTCTCAGCCTAGATAAAACAGCATCAGAGGATCTCACAAAAAGCCATTTTTGCAACTAAATTTTGGTATCAAAAGGTCCTTGCCTTTCGAATATGGAGCATGCGCGCGCGCCCCTCCCCCGTTGTTCTGTACCGGTCTATTGAATCTATGCAGTAAGATAACACACACAGAAAGAAACCAAAACATGAAGCTATTGACTAGTAAACATACTGTGATAGTGTATATGGCTGTAGAATACAACGTATACCCAGACCATATAATCGAAAATTAGAAGAGTTGAAACCTCCTCCCCCTTTACCTTTCTCTGTTCCTTTGTCAGACAAGAAAAGAGGGGAAATACACAAGGATGCATGATTCACCCTACAGGACACGTTACTATTTTACTACAAAACAGTGATGCAAAAAATAGCTAAATTTTACCATTTCAATGATTTCTTGTTTTTTCATAACACTGCCGCGTTTGCACTTCAATGTAAACAGGAAGTGCCATCTACCCAGCGGAGTGTCTAATTTCGAAAAACAAGTCGGTAATTTTAATGGCGCTTACTCTGGATGCGTCTATAGTCTGCCCTGTTACGTGGAATGAATGGATGTCCTTGAAGTTCGATGTTATTGGATGTTTAGTTTGAGATTTATATGACAAACTCGAATATATCACATATCATAATATTTTACTATGATTTAGGAAGGAATTTGAATGTTTTGTAATATAAGTCATTCTTCCTTTTAATAAAATAACAACAGGCAACCGTTAAACGATAAAAGTTTCCTTCAACATGTTTGTAAATCTGTGATGGATTTATCATTTGGGCCGTAAACATTATGAATGACAAACATCAATTATTAACATAATTAATCAGAAAAAATAAAAGTTGCCCACAAGTTTAGCATAAAACCAATGAAAAACTTATTAAAATATTTCAGTTTTGATTCCTCATTTTCTTAAATGATGCTATTGAATTTGAAGACGTTTGAACCACTTGGCGAGTGTCACTACTGGTGGACCAGGAGTCCCCGAGGGCACTTGTAGCCAAGTTCGATCAGCTTTGGTTGATCGTCTGTTTCTTCAACGCATTCAAAATAAACAAATCTTGAATTTTCTAAAACGTGGGTCATGTAGCATCATATCCCACCCATCCTGCTACGTTTTCCGGTACATTTTTGCACATAATTTTCACACTCTTTGGCCATAATACTTTGTTAAGGTTGAGGATATCACTGACGAGGGTTAAGTACCAGAAACGTGCATGTCTAGTTCATGCTGTAAATTGATCTGTTCTTAAATCATGCTATTGAATTTGAAGACGTTAAACATTTGAAACTTTCTATTTGTCGATATATGCATTTGGTCTCAATAAAAATGTTTCAAAACACCCTCGGAGATATACTATTGTCTGTGGTGACTCGGACTGTCGCAGAATCCGAATAACTGAAAGGCATGTGTAGGACTGTTAGCTCTTTTCCCCATACCAGGTACATGTAATTTATTATTTGTTGTTACATGTATTACGAAGAAGTCGAAAATGTATAAAAATGAGCCCTCCTGCTTTTTATATAAAATGAAAACAACCGTATCATAGAATTTGTAAGAAGTGCGTAAAACCATACACTCAAAATGAGTTATTCCAAATTGTACCAAATTGTCTTTGACAAACTCCAAAAATACGTCAGAATTGAATCAAGAAATTAACTTAAATGTCGTACAAAAGATACGAAATGTTCCTCAGACATATTTTTCGACCATTCTCGTGCTTTCATTTTGTCGATATGATTTTCGGTTATGAAGAATTAAGTCAAGGGAAGGTACATCAGTGACCTAATTTTTCATATATATTGGTGTCATATATGTGATCGGATCTGGATTAATAAAAAACAGCGTAACTTAAAAACAAAGATTACTATTGACAATCAATCCAACAGCCGATCTTGAGAATAATTTTCGAAAAATTTGAAAAGCTCTTTTACGGAAGAGGGACGCCGGATGGCACACTATGCTACAGTGAAATCAAATGATCATCTCAAAATATCTGAAATTATATTATAATATTATATATGACATATTTTACAATCTAATTAAAATCAGATCCATATATATTGACACATGATTTCTGCTGTGTTTGGACACGTCATGTTTTTGAAAGTAACTCCCCTCATTTAGTATCAATATTGGATTCAAAGTCTGAAAATTATGGTAACACTTTTTATAACAAATAAAATATCTATTCCATTCCTTGTTACTCTGTTCAAGCTGTTCAGTCAGGCTAAACAAGCATAAATCAGAGAAGTAAGATTTTATCTGGATTTGTTACAAGAGGTACTGGAACATTTTATCCCTAGACTTGTCCACAGAAAGGAATAATTATTATTCTTTTTTTACTCTCCAAAAATATTAATTTTTTTAAGCCTTGTTCGTGGAATTTCAGGAGAACTTGTAAAATATATTGCTTTACACTTTTAATTCTGATGATATTAAAAATAATCATAGAGAAACAATAATTTTTGTCTGTATCAGTAGTTTCTTATCCTTGGGGATGTCTTTGTTACATGTACGTAGATAATATTAGAATCATCGACTTGCGCATAGTTTTGCAGAAATTATGCATAATTGTGAGACATTGAATTTAATCTCATCTAGTTTTAATTGGTGAAAACACACAAAAACACCCTGACTGCGAACGAAAGTCGATGACGAAACTATAAACGCTCCATCTCCACCTTTCACCTGTCGCATGTTTGACGTGGTTTTAATACGTGACATTGAAGGTCACCTTAACCCATATATTACATGTAAGTGTAGAGTGCCATCATCCTTGGCAATTCATGCATATATGTAAATGATCTAGTTACAATACATATTGTCTAAATGATGGCTACAATTGTTCAAATATGAAATAATATTATCGGCGCATCCTGAGAACGGCAACCATTTTTAAGGCTGCATATATTCTGCCTGGTCATTTCCAAAAAAGCGTACATCTTTACTTTATAACATGATACGTATGAGAAAATCATGGACATAGAGCTGTGAAATTTGATTGATATTTATTAATAATCGAGAAACTACCGAATAAACAAATTAGAGTAATAAATTACATGTAGTTAAGTTTTATAACAGATGGGAAATTTTGAAACACAATTTTGCCAGATCACCTCAAAAACATGGATGTGATTTTACTAACATTTTCTCGAAAATGATTCGTACCATCGCTAGATTTTGTTTTGACTGTAATTGTTACTGTAAGTTTTCTTTGCACAGCGGTGTTACGACGCCTCATCATCATCAAGGTTTCCAAAAGTACCAAAGATACGGAATTGGTCAAAATATCACTAACGTGCGCGCAAAAAAACCTATTGCGGAAATTAAAAACGTCTTTCTCGATAAACAAGTATTCATGTTTAGGGGGGGGGGGCTTGCTTTTTTGGTTAGTGATGTTAGTCTTTCCTGTTTAAACCTTAGAAGTGTAAATAGGTGCATTTCTGAAATAATTTGGGATATTTTCCTAATTGTAACTTTGAAATAAGAATAGTCCTGTTTAGATGAAAAACTATAGCGAGCCGAATTTTTTTGAAAATGTTTGAAAACTGCGGCGAGCGAAGCGAGCCGGAAAAATTTAAGGAACATAAAACTGATTTTGTGATAATTAATTCTTCAAATTGAAATTATATATTTGACCTCATAATAGCAAGATTATTTACATCTTTACATATTTTACATATTTACAAGTTATTTCCTGATTCTTTTAGTTACCGTTACCCTCCCCACTATGTCTCTCTCTCCCCTCCTTCCTCTCGTTCCTTCCTCCCCCCTCACACCCTCTCAATAATGATTCAAGCACAAAAACTAAAAGAACTACAAAAACAATGCTTATTACAGCCATATTACAAACAGATAACACATTCAAAATGAATTAATATTATTGATTTATCTTATTGTCAGCAATAAACACACAGAAACCAAATTTATAGGGGGGGGGGGGGGTAATTAAAAAATAAAAATCGTGATACAAAACAAATTAGACATACATAGTAATAAGTGTAAAGATGATATTTTCATTGAATTCTTATGAATTATTTTTAGACAAAATAAAATACCTACATTGGCAGGATTATCTAGTACATACACCTCCATGATGACACATGATGTTCCCGTAAAATGGGTCTTTGCTTAATCATAGCTGGGTGGTTTTTGTTTTGGTCAGAAATGATATTCTAAACCAATCACGTTGTTTTCGCGTGCACATGTCTATAACCTTTTACACGATTATCATAGACGGTACATGGGCGGATCAAGGATTTTTTAGGGATGGTCCTGATCGAAGTTCTAATTTTACGAAGAGCACAACCCCCCCCCCCCCCCCCCCCAGAAAATTAAGGCCTAGTACATGAAATTGATTAATGATTTCCAATTCTGTTTCTAATTATAGATAAAACAGATGACTGGCGAGCAATTGCGAGGGAGAAGCTTAAAAGCGGTGCTTTAGTTTAATATTTTCCCGTAACTGAGTCAGAAGTGAGGCAAAGTATGTGACATACATATTGTTTGTCCTTTTGCAGATAATCTATCAGTAGAATACCTTCTGCATCCCAGAAAACCGAGGTCATAACCTTCCCAGCTGACGACTCCATTTTCAGCATCACAAACTTTCTCTTTCTGCGTAGCAAAATCCATTCATCGCCTGCTTATCATGCTTATGGCGTGTTCATATCTCAATTGATACGTTATGCCAGAGCAAGTACCAAATACACAGATTTTGTTCAGAGAGCTAAGCGTCTTTCAAATTAATAAGCTTCCCAGTCAGGGATACGTTTGTGACCGACTAACATCGTCACTGAGGAAGGTCTACGGTCGATACGGGCAACTCATCATACACTATGATATCCCATTGTCCAGAATGGTGGATGATATTCTGTCTTAGACCATTTGAACCGTTCAACAACAGAATATGCTTATATCTTCCGAAACGTAAGTAAGTGGGTGTGACAATTCTAGTAAATTGAAGCGGCGGGTATTCCTGGGCACCTGGTCTCACTCTCATATTGGGAGTTCGCTTCTTTTCATGTGGTGTAGGCTTTTTGTTTGTTTGCTTTGGTTCCTGTTTTATCCTGATTTTGTATGTCTTCGGTTTATGGCTTTCTGAATTATTGTTATTTACTGTGTATGAATATAGGTCATAATCTATATTAAAATTTTGTCATTTGCCACCTTTGGCGACTTGAACCAAGGTGCTTCCACTGTTTCGACCGTTGTTTGGCCTCTGAGGTAAAATGATGGACGCATGTTCCATCCATAGTGACAAATCTTTGAAAAAAATTGAAAGGATCTCCCTGAAAAAGGTTCAGATTTGCACGCAATACAGTGCGCCTGGTGTGCTTCTGATCAACTGTCAGAATCCTTGGTACCCAAAGGCCCGAAAACATCTTCAGTCAAAATGAAACGTACTCTTCGCTGTGAAATGCCAATTGTACTGGCAATCCCAGATAGCATGACTACGTTGGACCAATGTTGGTAATATGTTGTATGGTTGGCCGGTGGTTGGCGTTGGCATGTCAACGTTGGATCAACATTGGCCCAACATTGTATTTGTCGGATATACCAATGAATTATCGCTGTTGTTGGACTGGGGTTGGGCCAATGTTGGTCCAACATCACATGTTCAAGATAAAAGCACCGATCGAATTATATAATTTTACAAATGAGATTTGAAATACACACCATCATTGAAAAAGATCAAAATTTTGTTTCAAGATAATAAAACGAAGCCATAAGAGTCAAAAGAATAATAATCTAATTTACGACGTTGGTTCAATGTTGGGCCAACGTTGGTCCAAAAGAAAGAAAAAATGTAAAGATTCAAATGAAATCTAATTTAATAAAAAGTCAATCTGACTTTTGTAACTGGACAATATTAACTGAATTTATTCCTCTTTAACATTTTTACATTATTTGCAATAATGGTATGAATGGGTTGCCGTTGGGCCTACGTCGGACCTACGTATGTTATACCAAGGTTAATTTTCAAAATATTGTTTATTTTTCATTTCCGAAAAGTCTTGAACTATATGAAGTTTTCAAAAATTATTAAACACTTAACAAGTCTTTAGATAAGAAATTTGTGTCCGTCAAAAGAGAACATACTTTTTGCGGTACTGTAAGACGTTGGGTCAACGTTGGACCAACGTAAACATTGGGTAAAGAAAACATTAAAAAAAAAAAAACAATTTTTCATAAAAAATATTAGATCATGTCTATAATGTGCATAGTTATTTCACAATGATACATACATGTATATAATATGTCAGTAATTCAAGGTTCCTGTATTACTTTAATTAAATTCAACTCATCATAAAACTAGAAAGGTTTCTTGTTGCGGTTGCAACAAGAGTGTCTTCCTCCTATACAATTTTTGGTTTGGAAATGTGAAGGACGTCACATTACATGTATTTATATTATATATTTAAGTTTTCAAATAGCAGTAACATTAAATTTTCAAACCGATAATTGTTGGTGAGCAACCATTTGATTTGGGGGGGGGGGTTAGGAATTCTATTGCCAGCCGGGAAAATTTTTTCAGCAATTTTCTGAGCAGGCCATTTTTTTCAGCCATTACCAGAGTCGGAGAAAAATTTTCGCCGGTTCTTCGGGCCGGATTTAAACAAATTGTCAAATGTTGTGAATGTCTGTGTAAGTTAAACTCCCCGCTGTTACAGAGTATGAGTTAATAACCGATCCTTCAGATGTCTCTTTGCAATTAGCGAATTTCAGACAGATTGTATGATGTTTAAATAGAACCTTTTCTAGATTTTTGTGCCTATGCGTATTAGGTCTCTGGTAGATACAGCTATGTCAACAGTTTGTATTTATATTAATTAATTTTTTGACTTTAAATTGTCTGGCACAAAGGGCCAGCAAAAATTTCCATATCATGCAATGTATCCTTACTTTTGCATGGTCCGGGAAAAAAAAATTGCTGGCCCTTTGGGCCGGAATATTTTTTTCAGCATTTTTCAGAGCCGGGATTTTTTTTTTTTTTGCAAATTCTTCCTGCCCCCTTCCCCATAAAAAAGGCGAGCTCGTAGCTGTAGAACCAATTTTCTTGAGAAGAGAAATGGTAATAACAAGTTACGTTCAATATATATATATAAATACCATGAGGTTCTCGCTGTGCAGGTTCAAATTTGGACCCCCCCCCTTCCCTTTTTTCAAAGTTTATTTTGAATTTCCATCATGGCGACATCGTTCAATATAAACAGAACTGTTTTCGAAAAACGAGGGGAGGGAAGAATGTTGGAGAAATTGTTCATCAATTTGTAAATAAACCAACCGAAAATTATGTTCGAACGTTTGCTAGAATTAGAAATTAAACTTCATGTTCAAAATATAGTTATTGAAGTTTAGAAACAGGTTTGTAGGTTAGAAATCGGAATCAAACTACCACTTTTTGTGTGTAAATTCTGGTTTGTAGCTGATCTCTTCTAAATTAATCAACTGTTTTAAAATCAAATTGTGTATATCGAAATGTATTTATGAAATGCATATTCATCATTGCCGTGAAATCGGAATTTGAAAATCTCAACACTGCTTTTCTCGAGTCGGACTCGGACTACCAATTTTAGTGTGCGCCCGATCTGTTGGCGTGAAGGTGTATCGAAATACCCAACTCAAAATTTCGATGCTCATATCTTTTCAACAGTAAGAGATAGGAAAAATCAGAAAGACTAAATAAGACAGATATATGGATAAAAAATAATAATATTGAAATTTTTAGGAAACTTCATAAGCTTAATTTTTGTTTACTATTATAAGCAAAAAAGTGTCTTCCTCCTATGAACTTCTGAATTTGGAAATATGAAGGACGGTGAAGGACGTCATCGTAATAAATCGTTACAGTGTGCATCTAGCATTTCATATCTTGCATGGCTGTCGACTTTCAAAAAGAATGGAAATTGTAGATAGCAAAATACGAGATATTTAAGCTTACAAATAGCAAAACATGAAATTTTCGGTCCTTTTGAGTAATTCGACGCTCCCGTCAAATATTTGAATCTACTAAAAAACATGATAAAAAAATAACAGAGACCAAAAATAAAAAAGACCAATCTAGCTTTTACTCCAAACGTAACGTTGGAGAACTTTCATTGTCCTAGCTTACAGGGTTCTTGAGAAATCGCTGATCCAATTTTCCACGGTTACGAAAACAATAGGTCTTCCGACGGAAGTCGGAAGACCTAATTAACTACCGAAGTAACTGCAGAGATAAGATCTAGGTCAGTGCTTGGCCGGTCAAGTCATAATTAACACCAGATGTCTGACCAGTTTCTAAGACAACGGAGCTAGATTGCACAATCTGATACCGGACGTTTCTTATCTGGGACGCAAACTACAAGGTTTTAAGTAAAGATACATTTGAAATAGAGCGAGAGCGGTCAGTTGACGCTAAAGTTTTGTAAAGTGTAGGCAGTAAAAGTAAGTACATTATGATATTTATTACTATTCATGATTGTTAGCAATTCGTATGTATTATTTTATTTATTTATGTTCATATTGCATTTGTAACTAGTACATGTATCATTAATCATGTTAATTTATTTAAATATCTGATATTTTTGTATCTTTTCTCTTTTGCAGTAATATACCACGTTGAAATGGAGATCGGTTGATCGAATGATTTGGAGATAGTATTCGACCTGATGAGAAAGAAAGGAAAAGTGGAGATACCAAATGACCACAGTTGTGTTTGAAGTCGGATAGTTAACATTGAGTGATTTATGTTCAGACTTGTGGATCAATAAATATGAGGATATTTATTTTCTACTTTCAGATCACCAATGGATCTACGGCCAACGTTACCAACAAAAAGCCAACGTTCAGCCAACATATTATTACAATGTTGGATTGACGTTGGACCAACATAAATCCGATATATGTGTTAAACTGGACCAACGTTGGGCCAACGTATAAACATCCGAGGTCTGACATCGGCCCAACAGCGACCCAACTTGTGGGGCCAACGTTGGGCCGATGAGCAACATTGCATTGGCCCAACATTCATTGCCGATATTGGCCCAACGTAAATGTCACCGATGGACTTGCGTTGGGCCAACATCAGCATGCTATCTGGGTATATCTTTCTGTAACTCGTCTGTCAGTCAAGATAAGATAAGATAAGATATGCTTTATAACCTAAAGAAGGGCCCGTAAGGGCATGATATGAACATTACAAGATACTATAGTAAAAATTAAGGAAATGAGTATTAGATAAATGATATTACAAGCAGTTGCAAGCATTTCAGATTTTCACTCTTTGGTACATGTGAATGCCACTGGTGTCACAAAATCAAGATATATAGAAATATATGATAAACGCAAGATAATGCTAGATACTGAGACAGTAATTAATGGAGTGAACACATTGTAAAAAGTAGTGGGAATGCAGGGGTCACCACGAGACGATGCTACAGGACCAATTGTCCACATGTGACCACTGCATAACCACCAGATCAGTAATGGAGTGTACACATGCAGTGAACGAAACAAAAATATCACAACAAACCTCCAAGTTTGTTTTCAATTCAATTAGAATTTATATTACCCATTAAGTCACGTATAATATTTCAATGGATAGAATTTAATCAAAGAAGTATGTTTGTCTGCTAATAACTTAAGAATTAAAAAAAGAAAGATTCGATTGAAAAACAAGGTGGATAGGATGAAGGATAGGATAGGATGGGATAGAAATGGTTAGGATAAGATTCTATCCACTTTCTATCCTACATCCTATCCAGTGGCGGATCCAGAGTGGCAAGCGGGGGGGTTTTGTATCGACCCAAAGGGTCGATTCGAGGCACGAAGTGCCGAGCGGGGGAGGGTACGGGAGGGTTTTTTTTTTAAATCGAATAAAATGGTGCATCCTGGAGCACATTTCCTCCTAATTACCTTCTCGAATATTCAGACCATTTTTCCACTCAATTTATGTTATTTTTATATAAGGAGTGTATATTTCACTCCTTATATCGGCGAGCGGAGCGAATTTCATGAGAATAAATAGATAAGAGATGTGTCATTTGCCAAACAATCAGACATCTTAAAATGACAAAACCTTGAGAAAGATGAAGAGGTTACATCCTATGAAGTAAGGGACTGTTCAAAATATGAGTTCCTGAGACCCAAGACAATTATATAAAATTACTTAGTATGAACAATTGATAATAATTGAGGAATTTTGCAGATAAAAAAAATAGTTTTGTATTTGTAAAAGGCGAGCGAAGCGAGCCGAAATTTTAGGTTTCAAAGCCCTTTCATGCATTTTAGATCCATTTCAATTAGAAATGGGCCAAAGCTAGACCCCACCTCCGAACATCTCGGGGGGGGGGGGGGGGGTCCAGACCCCCCTCTGGATCCGCGCATGGTTGTATTGGGTTCTAATGAAACACGAGAAAATTAAGATAAATGCATTCAAATCGGTGGTTTCTGGAGTGTCTTTGATCTATTTCTGAACAGTAGTTTGCTTTAAATACTATTTCAAAAGACCCTCCCCCTTCTTTTTGGCAACTGGGGGAGGCGCTCTCCTTTTTTTTTGCGAGACGATGTGGACGTTTTTTCGTACAAATGCACGCCTGGCTTCGCCCCTGGCTTGTTGATTTGTCCTTGCTGTAACATGTACTTAGAATATTGGTACGATATCGAGTAAAAAATGTTGGTATCATTGGGTTTTGGTTTTGAAAATTGAATGCTTAATTATAGGCCCCCGGAGCATATTCGAGCTATATACAATGTTAAATATTTGCCCATTTTTCCGATTATTTTAAAGTATGTTTTGAACAAAATTTGTAGATGACAAAAATACTCAAACCGGGTATTTGAGGACAGAAACGTGTAGGTTTCGATCCCCGTACCATTTACATTGTACACGTACATGTTTTGCAAATTATTTGAACATGCTCATATTATAGTATTTGTTAATGTTAATTTTCGGGAATAAAATAAACAGAAAACCCCCTCTGCGACGTACATTACAAAAACTTCGCGATTGTCTGTACGAATCCACATATACGCCAATTGATATGGTATCGAATCGATATGCGATAGAATGCATCAGAAAATTTATTACTCAGTTTGCAGTGTTTTTTCCGAGTGCTAATGTTACCCCAAAAAAAAATAAAAAAAAAAATTGGGAAACCGGGGGGGTTTTCCCGAACCCCCCCCCCCCCCCCCCCTAAATCCGCCCTTGCTATCCTATCCACTTTTTGTCAAACAAGTAAGGGTTATTCTACTGTCTCCGAGGGCGTAGCCCACTTGTTGCACGGCAAATTGTTAGGCCATCAAACAATTATCACCGTTGATTGAGTGATTATAAGTCGTCATTCCATGTAGAAGAAAACTACTCATGGTCAGTAAACAGTTAAGAAATTCACGCATTTCAAAAGTAGATTTCAAAGAAAACGGTAAGAGTTCGGTGCAGTATGTGTTGTTAAATGAGGAAATAAAGTTAAGAAAACAAAAGGGAAACTGATATTTGAATTTTAAAACAGCAGTGTAATTAAATTACGTACATAGGAAGCGGATTCTAGGAGATGCTCTTAAGGATTCCCCTGTACAAGTTTTCCAACAAATATTCAAAACTACGGGAATATTCCGCTATTTTGATATTATGATATCTTTGTTTCTGCTCAAAAGTATTCAAGGGTACCTGTCAGTACACCATTCAATCGAAATATTACGAGTTTTGTCTGGTTTCGTTGGTAGCTGATCCCATGCATATTGGAACATTTTAATAACCGCGGATCTAGAACGGGCTTGGAGTCAGGACACACCCTTCCCTGGTATCTCCCGCCCCTGGAATTTGTAGAAAAAAAATCACACATGCGATGTCCCGTTTTTGCGTATTTTCTTTCAAAATCATAGGCTAGACCCCATATCCTAACGGGCAAGATCAACCTTCTGAGGACAAAAAATCTAGATCCGTGACATTGAAAGTAGTACTTGAAACCTGTGAATACCGAGATTTTTTCATTCCTTTTAAATAATTTCACGTAAACATGGTAAGGAGAACCTTCGTTTCCTTTTTTTTTTGTCGAGTTAAATTTTCAAAACGGGAGACAATGGTCGTCAGGTCAGTTAATGCAGTTAACGGTTCATTTGATCATTCAATGATTAGTTCAATTATTAATTCAATCATTGCTTCACAATGAAAAATATTGCACCATCTGGAAAGGTGTTAATTACCGTCTACAAGGTATACCGTGCAACAAGCATATATTGGATCATAGCCCTTTCATCGATGTTGTCCTTTTTTTTCAAAAGCACCTTGTCTTGTTTACTTTAGAATGTTACCTCGTCGATTTAAATTGACGAAATGAGGCCAGTCTTTGGGTACATGACCTTATGATGTCGGAGAATAGCAACTTACAAAGAACATCCCTGTGTGTCTCCTTCAATACGAGGCTCACGACATATCAATCAGCCCTCGTATCTCTCCAGAGTTAACATCTCTAATATTGAACAAACTGACTGATCCTTCTTCCTCTCAATTCTATTGACACCTTAAAATGTATGGTATCTTGACAGGCATTTTCAAATTCTTGAAGACTAGGCCTTCACCCTGTGAAATCGAAAGATGGTCAGATTACTTTTGTGATAGACAATGAGCTCGCTTTGGGCAACAGGGTAAGATTTTTCTTTTACCAAATGCTTTAAATGGTACCCAAGTTCGAAATCTTCGCGATAGGAAGTGATCTGCAACTTATTAGATTTTTGCAGAACACGTGTCTTGGGATACCTCTCGTGTATTCAGAGATGTAGGAAGCTTTGAAATTATTTCACCTGGTATCATCTCCATTTAGAATTCACTTTTACTTCTATGTAGAATTTTGTTGTTTTGTATTTTCATGAGTTTGAATGGCCATCAATTATGATTTTTTTTAAATTCTTATTTTGGGTTTTGTTTTACTTTCAATCCCTGGTCAAAGAAATAGACACATTTTCCCCAAGAAATGTATAATGTAGTAATGACTTGATTAACATTTCTGAGGGACTTTCAAACATTTTTATGGAATATCTGAAGAAGCAAATGATGTAGTTTGCCTGAACTTCAACAATTAAGTACCTTGTCAATTAGATAAGTGAAATATGAAGCATTGCATAATGGTTAGGGTATCTTTAAAGTTTAGGAAAATACAACAGTGATGAACATAACTGTGGACAGTTTTTGTGACTGATAGACAGACGGACGAACCAGTTTTAATGTCCCTGCGGTTTCGTGAATTCCACAATTTTGAAGTAGATGAAATAATTTTGCTTTTATACCTTTTAGCATGTAATTTGCAGGGGTTTTTATTGTCAACAATTTCTGCAATGAAATTTACTTCTAGAATGAAATTGATACATTTCTAGTATTTAACCAAATGTAATTACTGTAGTATAAATTACAGCATAGTATCCCGTACAACAAGTTGAGAGAAAATATAACACAGCATATTATTTCACTGAAGAGAAAACGTTTATTCAAGTGCAACAAATTCACACAGAGTTCTGTTCTGAAGACTTAACAATGGAAAAAAAAACTTATTCAAAAACAGAGCAGTACAACTGCAAGCACTCTTAAGGCTCTTTCAACAACAAATGTAAAGAAACAACATACAGGCAGATATAATTCATCAAAGACTTGATGGGTAAAAGTTATCAGACTTATAGACACAAATAATAATACAGAGGAGGCACTTTAATTTTTGTTCTTTTTGGTACATGAGATTCTATTTATAGCACTTTGAATCTTGTGAGTTTTAGTCGAGGAAAATCACTTAAAACAGACTGTATGATCATAATATACATGTGTTTCTTGACCTGTACACATTCTATAAATGTAATGGAAAAATAAGTCTTAATACAAACTGAAATCAAAATACCATATAAATTTTCTTAGTATTTTTTCGGTAAAGAAATTCTTTATTTTTTCGATAAAGAAATTCTATATAATGTTCAAATTTGCCGTAATTGATGCAAGTTTGCATATACATGCACATGTATGAGCAGTATTGGCGCCGATGGACTAGTAATGTTCAGTAGCTCCGACATAATCAAATATTTTGAAATTATGTTATAATGTAAGGAAAATAATAATCACTCAACAAAGAAATTATATGAATATTGACACACGGATAGTGAAAAAGAAAATCACACAACTTACTACATGTTCAATCTATGTACAGTAAATGCTGAATTGTTGTTACTATGCAATGGTAAAACCTTGCATACATATTTCTAACAACTAATTACCCCCTAACCCAATGATAACTACGGTAGGTCTACGTCTAATTACTAATTAATGATCAAATTCCTAATTAATGATCTACTTCTACATGTGTATCTACATAAATGATGATGAATTTGGTTGAGAGATCTCTTGTTCCATAATGACATTTGATATGATACCAAACCCTAGAACTTGGTAGTGTATATGTATAGTGTGTTAATACGTCAAGTATGAGATTCAAAGCTGTTTTGACACCAAAAGAGGGTATAATACTATGTAAACTATATACAAACGGATAAATAAACAAAGCAAGCAAAAAAAGGTATCAACATAATTATATAAAGATGAGTGATCATACATAAAGAAAAAAGATAAAAGCGAGATTCTTCAAAAACAAACGTTGAGTAAAAGCAGCACTATAAAAGCAAAGCACTAAATACATGTTAAGTGAAAACCTCCATACTGAGTAATAATCAACTGTATAGAGGTGAAACATAAAGGTAACTGATCATAAAGAATACTGTAGCACTTAATCCTTGAATTCATTATGCATGAAATAAATAGAATAAAACTTTGCAATACACATTTAAAAAAAAAAAAAACAAGACTGAATGTTTTTGTAGAAAAAATGACTTTAAGGTGGCATCATCATTTAAAGCATATATATACAAGAATACAATAAAATGTTGCAACAACAACTAAAAATAAATCAGTAACCTTGAATTCATTATTACTAAAGATCAAACAAGAAACACACCATGTCTTGAATAATATTTTCTACTGGGTGAGCCTTAAGTTTTGTTTCTATCTCATTTTTAGAATTTCTAAAATTTTCACTTTTCTACCTGCAAGAGGTCTTTCTCCTTAAAGTAACATGTGTCTTTCATAATAGAATAATCATCAATCAGCTATCACATGAAAATGGATTTTATAGGTACTATAAGAGCTGAAATAATATTTTTTGGCACTTTACGAGATAAAGTTGCAAACATGAAAAATTTCTTTTAACGAATCAAAATTAATTTTGTTCAGCTAAATGAGGATTTCCACAGTTTAATCAGTGATCTCCACTCTCGTTATGGTAACTACATTCCATATGTGTTTGAGATCTCGACATCTATGTTTAATAATTAATATCCTATATGTTAAAGATCTCTACATAATCACTTTCAAATCTTATCTTTACAAGTCATTGAATGAAAATATTTGATTTCTGTGAATTCTGCATAACGTTTCCTTCATTTTGCATGTGGCTATTTCAGTTAGTATGTATGAAGAATATAAATTTACAAAATGAGGCAGATGACTACATTTTTTTTCATTTTTGAAAGAAAAGTTCCACCTTAACACACATACATAAACTTGAAAATTTGAAGAACTGGAAAACTTTTTAGAAATTTGGAGTCTTTAAATCTGATTTTTCTCATTTACATGTCTGGAAGAAAATGATTGAGAATACTGCAAGACTAAAGAACAAATACACATGTACTTTCTATTCCAAAATACAAATATAAATTCATCTGCAATAAAAATGCTCAAAAGCCACAAATAATATATGACATAGCTGCCAAATGTTGAAATACACAATTACCCCTTCAACACAATACATATATATAGCATGAATATCTCAATCTTTTTTTACATGTATGAATGTGTAAAAATCTGAATTTGTCCTAAAGATTGTAGATGAAATGATTTGAAATAAATTTGTATTTCAACAAATTGGTGCATAGCCTTTGGTTTTATTGAGCAAACTGGGTGATCGGTCCAGACATTAAACACTTTACAGTATGCAATAAAAAATTTTAAATAAATGTGTAAGTTAACTCTCATATGGCGGCATTAAATTTAAAAGCTTAAATCATAATAAATAAATTAATTCTCAAAACAAAATTTTGGGTATCACTACATATGATAAATGTTCTTATTTCATAATCTTAATGTCATGTACTTAACAACAAAACAATATAAAGATTGAATAAATATCATGATACTTTGTCATTGTGAGTTGTGACAATGTATATGTTAACAAAAGGCAGTGGAAATGGGAAAATCATGGGTAACCTTATTTAATTTTACATCAAACTTAACAAAAAAGCTGTCTAAAACTGCCATGCTAAGTTACAACTAATTCAAAATATCCTGTCTAATATCTGACATGGAGCGATACATTTATTTTATGCCTGTCAAGCATAATAATTTTTCCTACAATGTTGCTCACTAGATTCACAGACATTCAGGATTCTCCAATGAGAAATGTTTTATTGCATTGAACGGCATGGGGGCTATCGCAGCTTTCTTTGTAAGAGTCTATGAAGACTATGCATGCTAACGCAACTTTCATGGATAAAAAATAAGGGGGGGGGGAGAAGAAATAACGATAATTCAGTAGTCATCGTCAACAACAGAATATACCATTTTAAACCTGATTTATTTTTTAAGTGTTTTGCATTGCTGTGTTAATATCCAACCTTTTGAATAGTCATGATATGAGTCTGCCTTGTAATTGAATTTCCACATCATGAGTTTGACTGTAATTGGTAAAACATGCCTCAGCAATACAAAATAAGCAGAAATGCATAGCTGAATCCTTTCTCCCACCAACAACTTTATGTCTTATATCTTTGATCCGAATGGACTTGTATTTGGTGACGAGTAATTGGGGTTACTAATAGTTTTGTCCACGTCTATTTCTTTGACGTCGGTAAGTGTGAAAACTGGCAGTTTATGTGCTGGACCCCACTGAGGAGATGGCTTGAGCAAGAACTTGATTCTCTGTAAAAACAGGATCAAATTACCTACATGTAGGTATTTCTATTCTAATGTAAAATTCAATAAAGAATCTGTCAAAAGCCTTTCTATTCTGTAAGCATACATGTAATATTATAAAGATACTTAATAAGAATAAGAGAAGCATGTGGACTTACATGTGCTATATAAATAATCTGAGTACCTAGTTGGCAGCATAAAACATAATAATCGAACTTTGATGCTAATGGTTAATTAATAATTAAGCTTTTGATAGATACATTGTTTTACCACTTGGTAAACTAAACAGAAATGGATATAGAGAACCAATTGGTAGAGTGATGCGTCTCCCAAAAGCTTTAAGAAACCATTTCCATCAGAATTAAATCAAATGTTTTATGCTGCCAACTAGGTACTTGGATTATTATTATTTGTATAAATATAAGCCTACATGCTTCACTTGAAGAGGCAAACTAAAGATATATCATCTTACTTTCTTAAACAAAAATCATTCCAAGGAATGCATGTGTCGCCTGCGAAAAATAGCGACACTCTGGAATCACTTTTATAGGGTCCGACATCCAAGTGTGACAGACAGACGGACAAAGTGATCCCTAAGTGTCGCTATGCTTCGCAGGTGACACAAAAAGACCCCTTGCTTTCTTCGTTCTAAGCCCTACAGTTTTAAAAACGCCTCAGAAATAAACTTTTAGAAATACTCTTTAAAATTGTAAGTTTTTTAAAGTTCTTACCTCCCATATAGTTTTATCCTTTGGAGCGTGTATGATTTTATTGATGGCGATAGTGACAATGAATGTAATAGGAATCATAGACAACACCCAACCTATACCGTTAGCCCACATGGGATATACGTAATCTCCAAACTCCAATGGACGATATTGGATAAGGTTGAAAAACAGGACAAACTGAAACAAAATGTACAAATAATCAGTTCTTTTCATAGATATGATAAATGAAAGACATGGTCTTTGTCAAAATATTGACATAACTTAAATATACTAAACGTGAATCTTTACTTGTGTGTATCTTTAAAAAAAGTTAATATACATGTATATACAAAGTATTTTTGAAAGGTAGGTAGATGCTCTATTTCTCATTCAAACTACATGTATATGATAAAACTAAATTCTAGAAAAAGTATATATGTTATACATGTACATATAGTTTCTTATCTATTTGAAGAACACTGCATACTTTATTTTTTCTTTCTAAAATATAAATACACAGATAATATGCATATATACATGTAATTCTTTTTTCTTATTTTTCCAAGTATTTTCCTTACCATCAGAGTGAAGGGAGATAGAAACTTCCAGAAAAGCTTAAAGAAGTTATGGAAATGTACATTCTTCTGTCCAATCATCATCTCTATGTCTTGAATAAATCTCTCTCCACCTAAAAATTCAAACACATAAATTTATTCAAAGTTACATGTATTGCTTGTTTCCCACACATTGGTGTATATATAATTGTTTCTGCATCTGATAGAGATATCAATCAATAACAAGAAAATGAAGAGATAATTAATATACTCAACTTACATGTACATGTATATACAGCCAATAAGTACTGTAGAAGTGGTTATTTTCGCTAGGGAAAATTTTTTAATTATAACGTGAAGATGTTATGCTTGGGAAAGTATTCACGATGTAATTGTCCCTGCCTTTATAAAAATGCAGCAGGGTCATTTTTAGGAGTTTTTCGCCAAGCTCTCTTGTCCGTGAAATACACGAAAAGTACCCCATGCTAAAACTTCCACGTTTACAGTATATTGTTGATAACTACTTGACATACATGTATATATACAGCCTATGGAGAAATGATTGATAACAAATGTACTTACCATATACCCAGCCCACAATCACACTCTCTAAAGCTGCCATCATAAACACTGACCAACTAGACACATAGGAATCCATCAGTTGTAGAATAAACATCCCTCCCTGAAAAAAAAATATACACATATAGAGATAAATAAATGTTCACTACAAACAAATTTAATCAGTGGGACTCCAGGTCATTATGTTTGCCTCCTTTTATGATAATGCTTAGTGTAGGTACTTTAAACATGATAAAATTGACATTTTTTTTTACTGTGATGAAGACATGATACTTTGCTCTTTTACATGAAAATACATCAGTATATAGAGAATAAGCGTCTTAATTTCTGATTGGTTACGGGTATGCAACACACAGCTAGTGCATTTATCGTATGAAATGCGCTAACACGCATTACATGTACGATAAATGTACTTGCTGTGTGTTGAATACCTGTAACAAAACACAAATTATGATATTGATTCTACTGAGTCTTTGCGAAATACAGAGTTATTTCCCCTTATAGACGGTATCTGATGTAAAACCATTGTGACGTCATGAAAATGGTATGGTAACGTCGATTTAACATTGTCATTTCCCAGATTTTTACGACTGTTTCCATAGAATTGAATGACGTCACAATCAGTCTACGTCAGATACCGTCTCAAATGGGAAGTAACTCTGGTTTTTGAATAGCGAGTAAGCACCACAACTGTCAGTTGCAATTTTGTTTTCTGAAATTGTGTTTCCAGGTAAAAAGGTCATGTTCAAATTAAGGTCACTGCGGGCTCAGTGTGCAGGTTAGAACAGCTGTCACGGCATGTTTCTGTAGAGCTAATCCATCTTGACCATTGCGGCATGTTTCTTTACAGCTAATGCATTGTGATGTCACAAACGTTTACATGCAAAATGCAACACATTCCTTTCAATAGTTTTATCTCAGGGAATTACATTGGCTGTACACATATACATGTCAATGAATGCTTCTTTAGAATGCAGCACAAACAAACTTCAATGTATTAGCAAACAAAGAGTATTAATGATCATTTCAGTGTAATACAGTGAGATCACCTACCCTACAAGTGACAGACAGTCCACCAAGGAAGCCTATGATACACACAGTCAGTACCACCCATGTCTTCTTAGCTCTCAGTTGGGGATAGGTATCCTGGATGGCTGTCATTACTGTCTCCAACAAGGCAAACTGTTGACAAAGAATCAGTACTTACATGTATATGCATGATATATAAGTTGTAAGATGAGTGGTGAAATTCAATTTTAAAGCACGGAACATAGAAATCTGGGTTTTTTTCTAAAATACTTAAAATATGCATTATTATGTAGAGGATTTTACCGAGATTGGAAAGTTTATAAAAGGTATATTTAAGATTAATCAATAAAATAAATATTTAACACGTACAATCTGTGACAACTCAAAAGACGGAGGAAATTTAGAAAACCAAACGAGAATTAAAGAGGTACAAAAATAAATATGTTAGCATCTCAAAGTCTTGGAATGGCATATACATATACATAATAAGAAATAATGATCTTCAAGTACATGTAGGAGATACCAATAAGAGATGGATAAATTTATTTGTAAAATGCATGCATTACTGTTACTTGTGACGCCAACTTAAACAAAAATGTTTTTCCTCTCATGCTACCTCTGTTCATCCTGAAGGGTGGGAGGATTTGTATGTGAGCTTTTTTATCTACATGTACATGTATGTCATAGATCTAATGTCTTCGTGATTTGATCATATTTCCTTCTGGAAAAAAGCCAGCAATGACCTGCAGGATTCTCACTAAATCTGACATACCTCACTCCCCATTCCTAGTGTAATCATCATTATAAAGAACAGGATGGACCAGAGCGGTGAGATGGGTAGGCGTGTCACAACATCGGGGTAAACGATGAACGCAAGTCCTGCACCCTGGTCTACCACTTTATCTACATCCATATTAAGTTCGTTAGCCAGGTAACCAACGATAGCAAAAATGACAAACCCAGCAAACAGGCTAGTCAATATATTTCCTATTCCGACTATAAGTGAATCTCTGTAAATAAACAAGTACAGGTTATCTCTCTTTGTGATCAATTATGAGAGGAAATACTTTATATTAACTTCTTATTTTGCACAACTACAAGAATCCATTTGAAATTAAAATTTTACAATTAGAGACAAAAATGTAGCCAATCGTAGTATCAAAAATTAATTCGGTATTTTCCGCTTTCTTAACAGCTGCCCTGATTAACTTAGCTAACCATGAAAATAACCAAACTGTCAAAATAAGGATACGAAAAGATATAAGAAACTTACTTAAAACAATTATTGTGAAATTTGTTGTAACTGGATAGTGTGATAAGACCTCCCCATGCTGGACTTAACGCAAAGAAAATCTGTGCGGCAGCATCTGACCATACCTACAAAATAATAATAATGAAAATATACATGTGTATTTTACTTCAATCTATAATGTTCCATACAAAAATATCATACATCTCTGTTTTATCTCCAATTCAGTGAAATGCATGCTTTAGTTTTAGTTTAGTCATTTAAAGATGAAGATCATGCACATGTATTTGAAATTCACTTCAGTCAATAGTAATGAATTGCAAAATTGACATGTATGTACTGAATTTTGTTTTTCTATGTGAAAGAATTTAATTTTACTAGGAAAATTAAATTGGACTTACTTTTGCATCACCAAGTTTGTCAAATCTTGGTTTGAGGTAGTAAATAATGCCTTTGGAGGCGCCAGGGAGGGTAACTCCACGGAAAAACAAGATAAAAAGCACCACATAGGGGAAGAGGGCAGTAAAGTAGACCACCTGTAATATGTGAAAATAAATTATACAATGAACAACTGAACAACGATTACTGTGTCAGTAACAAACCAAAATCGTCTTTGTACATGTACATGTATGTGCATCTTGGACATTAAAAATACATACTGCTAAAAGAACTGAATAGCACCCATCGGTATTAACGTCACAATTTTGCACGCGGCACGTAGATAACAGCCTCAGCAGCATGTGGCTCTTATATTTCGGACAAACATTACTGATAAACAACATGGCGAGTTATGTAGATCTCACAGAGAATGATGTTCCGGGAGCAAAATTAGTGCATAAAAATATAGAAGAACACACCAATATACAATTAAAAAGATGGTTGAAATGCAGAGGTCTTGTTTCAACAGGAAAAAGAAACGATTTGATAGAAAGGCAAGTATTATTTACAACTTTATCATGTATACAATGTAGATAATACTGATAATAGATAAGGTTCCGTTATAGTAACACAAAGAAGTTTCCATTCAACAGAAAATTTTATTTAATTCAAAGCAAGGAAAGAGCCCCGGCCGAATTCTTATATTTGCAAGAACCCCTACCCGCCCTCTTCCTCTTTTCCTCGATGGTGATTCTCGATTGCCCCCCCCCCCCCCCCCCCCCCCCCCCGCCTTGTTAACCGATCATATGGCTTCAATATGCTAATTCTTACACTAAAAAAGTATTTTGATTTCTATCATAATTGTCCTATATATAAATCAATTTTTTTCTCAATATTTTAATAGGTGTCGAAGTGCATTAAAGTCCGAGGTGAAAATAGATCCAGGTATTGACAGTGGAAAATGGCATGAACTGAAGAAAGTCCCTACGGTATCTGCAAATCAAGTTCCATTCATACCGATATCAGGATGGAAAAAATTCCCGTCGAGCTCAATTCCAAAACATTTTAATAACGGACATATATATCATTATCTTGTGGAATCTATAACTTCCATAGGAATAGACAACACGACGGGTGACAGTGCTAGTGGCGAGGACGACGAACAAGATCCAAACGACGTACATACCAGTAAACCTTTCACTAAAGGAAAAAATTTGTTTAGAAGCGGGCATGTGAAAGACATGCAAAATATAAGTCAGAAAGGCCATTATTTTGTCAAATCAACAGTCCTGGCATCATATTCTCAGAGGTCATATTCGTCGACAGTTACAATTTCTGAAAACTCCGGAATGATTCGAGATGCTACATGTACATGTTCAGCAGCAGGACTTGGAAGATGTGCGCACGTGGCTGCAATATTATTTGCATTGGAGGATTTTATTTCCGAATTTGGAACGGACGTACCAACATGCACAGAAAAACTATGCGCATGGAACAAAGGCAGACGCAAAAATAAAAATCCCGCAGCTGTTTACTCGAAGCAGTATCCGTCCATGAAAAAAGAATTAAAGAAAATTCGTACCCCAGGAATTGAAATTCTAAAGTCGGATCCTAGACCAGAGGCTCTGCGACAGGACAAGATATCAAAAGAAGACAAAAACGCATTTGTTTCCGACCTGAATAATCTAGGAGGCGAATGTGGATGGACAACACTTTTAGACTTTGTTTATGACGACTTCACGGTCGAGGACTATGGAACCGAAATATTGAAAACCCAGTGCGAACAATTTCATTTCAATTTAAAGGAAGTCTGCACAGATAAACAAGGTCCATTTCAACTTGACAAAACAGTCGGCCAATCTGATTCCAAAGAATGGATGCTGCAACGTAAATGTCGAGTGACCGCATCGGTTGCGAAAGATGTTGCTTGTATAAAAACTGGACATACAGGCGTATTAAAACGGATTTTATACACAGACAGTCCTCTCACACCTGCAATCATATATGGTCAGGAAAACGAAAAGAAGGCACTAGAATCATATATTGAAAAAAACCCTCAGTATACAATCGACTCCACTGGATTATGGATAAATCCAAAGTACCCCGGACTAGGATGTAGCCCTGATGGCATATTTAATGACACTCAATCAACAACTGGACTCATTGAAATTAAATGCCCGTATGTCCTGAAAAATGTAAGCCCTTGTATGGCTCAAAAGTCTATGACCATGAAAGAGGAAAAAAACTTTTTCTGCACTTTTCAAAGTGATGGCACACTTAGATTAAAACGAAACCACAAGTATTATTATCAAATACAGATGCAGTTGGCTATATGCGAACAGAAGGTGTGTGACTTTGTAATTTGGTCACAACATGGCATGTCAGTGGAACGTATTCAGATGGACGAAAGTTTTTGGAATCATACATATCCCAAGCTATTACGATTTCACAAGGAGTACCTCGTGCCTGAATACTTTCTTATGAGAATTCCAAGGGAACTTGAATCGGCAAAATTTGAATACTAAACAGTTAAACTGTGAAGATGAATGTATTCTCTCAGATTACATATAAATAAAGAATAAATGATGTGTGTTTCGATAACTTTGTATTGTAAAATTGAATATACAAAGACATATTGATGAGCATAATAATTCATATTTATATTTTCCTATTGCTCCAATGCAATGATGAATAAATCAAAATTTTATTGTAATTCAATGATTTTTTTCTCATTTACATATATGAACACATTACTGCCGTATGTATATTGCAGTTTTGCAGGTACAATATTAGTTATTAGGTTTGTTACTGACCTTACACGGAAATCTGTCGGGTTGATAAAGCCCATAGAAGGCGAGGCGCTTGCGCCGAGCCTTCTATGGGCTTTATCAACCCGACAGATTTTCGTGTAAGGTCAGTAACAAACCTAATAACTGATTTGTTTTGTCGAGGACCATTTTAGGTACAAAAATGTTGATATCAAGAACAGCAGCACGTGATTTATATTATTATCCTCCATCTGGTTTTGCTAATTGTCGGCCATTGCCTTACAAATTTTTGAAACTGACTTTCCACAAGAATTTGTCGGGCAGTCACATGACCAAATTCAAGCATTCCCATTGGGTCAAACTAGTCCGAGGCAAAACAATACATTTTGTACATAGTTTATTTCACAATGGGCTTCTGGAAATTAACCAAGCAAGCTACAACAAACACGGTTTGTGAAAAGGTTGGCATTGTGTTTAGAGGAACAATTTTCTTTAGAATCTTGAATTTTTTCATTCTTTCGATCACACGTTCAACATGAATTCGTAATTTTGCTATGACTCTTGTCTGTGCCTCTTCGTTAGGTGTGAGATTAGACCTGTCTCCTAGAAATGGCGGAATCACAATATCTGCACCCTTTTTCAATAGAAGTTCACGGATATTGAAGCCTCTATCAACCATTACTAAGTCCCCCTCATTTAATTTGTTCAAAATTCCACTCTTTTTAAAAATGTCCTTATCTGAAATGGACCCTTCATACACATCTGATACAAATGATATGGCACCAGAAGGAGTGATACCAATGAGAACTTTACATGTGCAGTGGTTTTTGTAAGATGAATAAAGGTTTCCTTGCTGCTCATAATTCCTTGGTGCCTGTGTAAAGAATTCGGTGGCATCAAGAATGACTCGTACATTCTTATACTTTCTGAAGCTTTTGGGCAAATGTTTCTTGATCTTTTTCCTTGATGCAAACATTGCGTCTCTCAGTCGATTAAACTGAAGATACATAAATTGTGTCCATGTTGTGACAATATCATTTACTGTGGATACTGCAATGTTGAATCTGTATGCCAAATCTTGATTGAGTAGTCCTAATCTTGTTCTAACTAATGTTAGAAATAGTTCATTCATAGGTGATAGTTTGCGTTTAGGCCCCTTTGCCTTTGAGGGTGTAACTTCATGTTTTCTTGGATTGCTAATCCTGGACAAATTTCTAGTGGCAGGTCCAAGAAATCTCCATAAGCACATAAACTGCTGGTATGTTAGCCCTGTGTAAAACACCATTTTCTCGTCGTCATCTTTGATTTCATCAATTGAAAAGGGTTTAGATTCTTCATCTCCCTTTACTTCCTTTTTAGTATTCCGTAGTTGCTTTTTCAGCTCATAATTTTCCAACTTAAGAGATAAAGATTCTTTTAGTGTTAGATTTACTGAAGATGTCTGAGTCTCTTTGTCACAAGTAGCTTCGAATGCCTCGCTGTAAGATCGCTTTCTGTAATGCTGACTAGCCTGAGTAGTATCACATGCCTCCTAAAAGTAAAATATGTAGAGGTAAAATATCACATTTAAAAATGTAATAAGTGTTATTGTAGTATTGAAAAATAAACATACTATATATTAAGCATTTTTTTTCTACAGACATAATTATCATTATTACATTAATAAATGTAGATACTACAGATTGGAATTAGTTTCTATATCAACATGATGTTATGATGTTTATAGTTATACCATGCAAATAATCATACCTGATTAAGTGATAAGAGAACATGAGCCATATCCAACTGTGATGTATCTATTGAGCATGCTGAGTCAGCCTGTTTGTTTTCATTGCTTTTAGTACATTCTTCATCATCCACATGGATAATTGACTGGGCTGTATTTGTTGAGGGAAGGTCAAGTCTTCTTTTAACCATTCTTCTCGGTTTCTTTGTGATTCTTTCCATCTAAAATTGTTAAATTACCAGCATGTTTCATATATATATACACTATGCAATTTTATCTTGCTTCATCATAACATTTCATCTGGAGGTTTATATATATTGAATTTATATAACTTTATACAGAGAGAGCATCTGCATATTACATAAGCTTACATTGAATTATAACAATAAAATCCCCCCCCCCCACCGCCTTCCTCAATTTTTTGCACTGGAAAATAAAGAATTAGAGGTTACATGCCTCATATTTTGTAGCTGTTGCAGGGATTGGATCGGGATGGTCATGTGTGGGTCCTTTCCCTCCAACAAAATGCCTACAGCATATATAGGTGTCTTTCTTTATTGATTCAGCTGTGAAATTTTGCCGACTGCAGGCTAATGCCCATCGTACACATTTTTCCGGCTCCCTGTGATTCTGTGGAAATCTTATGAAGAATACGTCCTTCATCTCGGGTCTGTCTGCATATCTAGAGTCACTGTTGCAAGTTCCGTGACAACAATGTTTCGTAGCACCTTTTTTCTTAACGAAAACAAGCTTGTTCTCTTCCATGTTACTTACGTTTAACGCGTTTGTTTGTCCGAAACTAGTATGGCTGCCGCGCGTTGCATTGTGGGTAAAATCTATTTTTAATCGTAGTAGCTA
The DNA here is from genome assembly GCA_033119305.1 of Pinctada imbricata. Taxonomy (NCBI): domain Eukaryota; kingdom Metazoa; phylum Mollusca; class Bivalvia; order Pterioida; family Pteriidae; genus Pinctada; species Pinctada imbricata. The sequence continues at coordinate 47,758,381 of VSWD01000005.1, read as the reverse complement.
TTTATCGATCGGTGCTATTGCATGATCTTATTTATTCAATAAGTAGCACAGAGACGATGAATCACATTCTACTGCATCATGATCTCGCAGCAAAGAAGGAAGGAACAAACTTAACACAAGATTTATGAATTTATCTGTTCTGGCTAGTGAAAGTTATTTCGTGGCTGTTCATATTTTTGGACCTTGTATTACAAAATGTATTGCTCAGTTTGACACACTCACTCGCTCACATGTGTGTATGTCGTTTATTTTAGTTTTTTTTTTACAAAAGAGAATCATAATATAATTCCTACCTTTCCTGTAGACTTGACTCCTTTACTTAATGCTGCAAATGTCATCCCCCAAGCTACTAATAAACACAGGGCAATCTTCCACTGGGGAACTCCTATATCCTCAATACCACCTGAGAGATTTAATACGCCTTTCCTGTGCACAAAAAAATTTAAATTTAAAATCTAAATAAGCATTTTATAGAAAACATTACGTGTATAAATTGATTTTCAGTTTCACAGATATCAACACTCTCAATATTCAAATCATCATACATATATATTTATATGGCTTTGCCCTTTCAAGGAACCTTAATAATTCACTCAATTATACTCAATTTCTCACCAATCACATACATGTATATACTCAATTTCGAAGATTTTTGGTCATCAATGAAAACTGGGAATTTTTAACCATGAATTTAATTTTCTGCATATAATCTATGTAAGGATAATTCACTTCTCATATAAAAAAATTGAGAGAAAAAAAAACACCCCAGACATTTCTCCACCTCCCTCTATGTTTCTTGACCTTGGTCACATGACCTTGGATCAAGGTGATATGAAACACTTGAGTCATCCTTAACAATTTACTAATATATGAAAGTGATCGGATAAATAGTTCAAGAGATATGGCTTGGATAGAATTTATGACAGATAGCCAGATAGAAGGATACAATGGCAAAAACTGCACGTCTCCTTCCAATTGGGAGGGGGGGACAGGGGAGAATTAATAATGCATTTTAATGAAAGGGCACAAACAATTTATGTTTGTATTCATTGCTGAATGCACCGAGTGATCTACTTAGAAGATTAAATACTTATTACAGTAAGCAGGTACAGTAAATGTATCAAGATAATCTGTGTTTTTGTTACACACATAGAGTAATCACAACAAAGCAAGCATATCATTAGGATTTCATTAAGGCTAGGGCATGTTATAACTCCTCCTATTTTGTACTTTTATATTATACACTAATAGCAAATCTCAATTCATGTACATGTACACTTTATTATAATAACAAAATCTTATTTTAGGGCACTAAAAACTTATCTGTTAATCATAAGGAAAATTAAATTCATATTTTATTAAGCAACATCCCATGATTTGAGGTTTCATTCAAAACGGCTTTCACAGATTGTTAAGCTAAGAGTTCAGGCAAAATTACTAAAACTTGTAATTAAGTAAGAAGAAAAATCATGTCTGTAACACGAGTAAAATGATACCACTTCATCATTGCAAATTACATTTTCCTGTCAATCAACGAAAGATTTTTTAACACTTGTACCACTTACTCAAAGAAATCTTGAGCTGGAGCGTGACGTATAGTTTGGTTGTTGACTAGAGATTTAATATCGAGTAGATCTACCATCGTACTGTTATAGCATGTCTGTCCATAGTACATGGATCCGTTTTGTCCCTTGCAGCTATCAGCATCTTTGTATGAATAGCAATCTGAAAGCAATAGAGTAATAATTGATATTCATTGGAAATAGATGATACATGCATGTAGACATATAGCATGTATAACAAAGTATGCCCTTTTGATGTATATTACCTTAAACTATTAAAGTTTGAGGTTTTGACGGTTAAGAGCAAAATTAAAATGAATAGAACGAAGTTCAATAAGAAAGCTGAAAGTCATTGACCAACTCTCCATCTTTTTTTTTTTTTGGACAATCTTTTGAAATCCAGCCACAGTTTAATTGATGTGTGATATATATTTTGTGGAATGTAATTGTACATTTGAGGATCCTTTCCAATGACCAGCTGATAATTTTTATATTCCTGTAAAATTTGGCTAAAATTTTCATTTGGTAAGATCTTTCTTGTAGCACTAACAGTTACATCTAGGAATTTAGACTTGATGGGAAATTTTAATCATACATAGATCAGAAACTTGCGCTAGTCTATGAAGTTCTAAATTAATTGTATAGTGCACTATTATCTTGATTATTCCAAGCTTGTTAAATCATGTCAAGCTATCCAAAGTGTCAAACCCTTATCGCCTAAGTCAATAACATGAATATCAACATTGAAGAAAGACGTACCAACAGCAGAAAGCTAACCATTGAATTTCAATGTTAACACTTGCTGTTTTTTTTTTTTTCATAATTAATCCTTTTTCAGTGGATTGATATTGGCAAGACAACTTACATTTCTGTTAACAATAGGGGAACAATATAGGAATTTGATATGCTTACATTTAGTAGCCCATTCCTGATGACACCGCTCCCATGGCAGTTCAGCAGTGAAAGACGTGAATAAGTACAGTATACACCATCCTATGATTACAGTGTAGTAAAGGGATACCAGGGCAGATACTGATATCATGGCATACCCCAAACCTGTAAAGACATTAAGGAAAATAAATGTCAACTTATGTTGATCTGTTGATCACCTAGGATTTTTTTTTATTTTCTAGGAATAAATTCTGACACTTTTTCACAACATATAGGTGTAAAGATCACCTGGGTAGTATGCATAAGCTCTACTAAAACAATCTTTATGACGCATACACATACCCAGGTGATTTTTCAGCCTGTGCTTTGGCATAATCTGAATTCTTTGCCTTAAGTCCTTAGACATGTTAGTAGAATTGCGGAAGTATCCTAGCTACAATGATTGGAAAGGAATGGGGCTATGTTCCATAGTCCCATTAATTTGAAAGATGACCAATTGTTCAGATTGGCAATTTACACAGATTCCTTCTCAATAATGTGTATAGGCTATAATGGATATATGGGTAGCTTTCAAAAAGTGTGCATATGGTTGGTGCGTAGCATCATTTATTTATATCTGTCTCAAAAAATGACTAAAAGTTCTTGAAAAATATATAACCCCCCCCCCCCTCCTCAAACTACTGACTTACCGTGGAACAATGGGCAGAATCTATCGAAGATGGCAGCTGGTCCCAAAGCAGCAAACTGACCAAAGGCTAACTCCAGGAACATGAGGGGAATCCCCAGTAACAGTAACATCAGCACAAAGGGAAACACAAAAGCACCTAAAACAGATTGAATATAAGACTGTCAGAAAAAAGGAAAGGGGGGGGGGGGTTAAACCATGATACATGTAACTTCTGATCTTGTAACCTGGACCTTCTATTTTGACCTCCTTTTGTAAAACTTTAACCTAGGTAAGTGGTCACATCGTTTGAAATGTGAGTGATAGAGTCTGATAGATCTTTTAAATTTTGCATTTTTATTCTTAAAGTTTGTGACAAGATCAATTAGTACCAAATTTTGTTACATGTACCTCGATGGCATGCATTGTCTTAGCAGATTTAATACTGACGAAAATGGCAACGGGGGCATAAGTCAAAGTGTTTCATAACCCTTAGCAAATCTACTTTTAAAATAAAAGTACATGTACATTATAAATGGCAAACATATTGCGTTTGAAGATATATATATATATATTGAGTTTTATTCTGTTCCTATTTTCCGTATTTGCGGTTTTTGATAAACAGTTAATATAGTAACGAAGCTGTTAATTTTGACAAATAATTGTCGATGAGATATCCAACATTTCCGGAAATTGAAATGATTTTCTTAATCCTTTTTTATTCAATATGACGTTTAAAAATAGCTTACAACAAAAACGTGACAACGTGACAATGTTTTGACGAAAAACTAAGCATGTCTCACGTTCAAGGAAATAAAAGACATGGACAGTGAGAATGCTAAGAATTTCTTGGACGCACGACAGATAATTACAAAGAGAATTTCAAATGGACATGTATAAAGCCTTTTTATAGGGCATGTCTCTGCTAATTAAGGGGACGACCATGCAAACTTTTCACTATTAATTACATTACGACATTGTTAGCATGGATCATGAGCATTCCATCCTTCGTCGTGAAAATATACATAAAATGCAATTTAAAATACATCAGACTTGAAATGGTGAAAAAGTTAGAATGCAGACAAATTCAGCGTTTCCTTCAGATAGCAATTTTGATTACATAAAAAAAGTTAAAATACACAGAAACCGGTCAGCATGGTCAGGGGTTGGAATTTTACTTCCATTTTATTTCATCAAGTTATAATATAATCGCTCAGATGATTCTCTCTCTCTCTCTTTGAATATAACTGAAATGGGGAAAATTCTAAGTTCTGAATGATAAAATTTTGAAAGGATTGTTACAATTGAAATTGGATACTATTTTTTTTTAATATATACATGCAAGGGCGGATTTAGGGGGGTTTGGGGGGGGGGTTCGGGAAACCCCCCCCCCCCCCCCCCCCCGGTTTCCCAATTTCTTTTTTTTTTTTTTTTTTTGGTAACATTAGCACTCGGAAAAAAACCTGCAAACTGCTTGATGTCCATCAGAATTCACTATTTTGAAACAAAATTTACAAAAATTTTCTGATACATTCTATCGCATATCGATTCGATACCGTATCAATTGGCGTATTTGTGGATTCGTACAGACAATCGCGAAGTTTTTGTAATGTACGTCGCAGAGGGGGTTTTCTGTTTATTTTATTCCCGAAAATTAACATTAATAAATACTATAATATGAACAGGTTCAAATAATTTGCAAAACATTTACGTGTGTCAAACAATCAATGTAAATGGTACGGGGATCGAAACCTACACGTTTCTGTCCTCAAATACCCGGTTTGAGTATTTTTGTCATCTACAAATTTGGCTAAAAACATACTTTGAAATAACCGCAAAAATGGGCAAATATTTAACATTGTATATAGCTCGAATATGCTCCGGGGGCCAATAATTAAGCATTCAATTTTTCAAAGCCAAAACCCAATGATACTCAACATTTTTTACTCGATATTGTACCAATATTCTAAGTACATCAACAAGCCAGGGGCGAAGCCAGGCGCACATTTGTACGCAAAAACGTCCACATCGTCTCGCGAAAAAAAAAAAGGAAAAAAGAAAAAGGAGAGCGCCTCCCCCAGTTGAGAAAAAAAAGGGGGGGGGGTCTTTTGAAATAATATTGAAAGCAAACTACTGTTCAGAAATAGATCAAAGACACTCCAGAAACCACCGATTTGAATGCATTTTTCGTAATTTTCTCGTGTTTCATTAGAACTCAATACAACCATGCGCGGATCCAGAGGGGGGGGAGGGACCGGGGGTCTGGACCCCCCCCCCCCCCTGATATTTTCGGAGGTGGAGTCCAGCTTTGGCCCATTTCTAATTGAAATGGGTCTAAAATGCATGAAAGGGCTTTGAAACCTAAAATTTCGGCTCGCTTCGCTCGCCATTTACAAATACAAAACTAATTTTTCTGCGAAATTCCTTAATTATTATCTATTGTTCATACTAAGTAATTTTATATTATTGTCTTGGGTCTCAGGAACTCATATGATGTCTGATTATTTGGAAAATGACACATCTCTTACCTATTTATTCTCATGAAATTCGCTCCGCTCGCCGATATAAGGAGTGAAATATTCAATGTTATAAATAATCATCTCGATCAAATCAAGACAAATTAATATTTCATATCTAAAAAATTTTCTGGCTCGCTACGGTCACCAATATTTCATGAAAATAAACGTGAAAGGAAAGCAAACAAAATTGCCCCCTTCCCCACCATGTGCACCGATATATATGTACCTACATGATAGGTAGACTTGAAATATATAAGTATTTAGGGAATGTCATGTTCACATCTCAAGTTTTCTTCATCTTAGATACGGCTCATCGTCTGCTGACATCGAATCATATTCGTTATCCCATCTAAATTCAGCTCAAATACGCTTTTAAAGAGGTCAGCAATTTGCTTCATTTTTTCAAAATTTTCACGGGGGACCCCCTTCAATGGGATGGGTAACATATTTTCATTCTGTCCCCACTTGACCCTTCGGGCCTCGCAAGTGATCCCCCCAAAAAGTGTCTGTGCCCCCCGGACAGCTGAAGTTCTTGGTCCAACCCTTCTTTATAGACGTCCACATCGAAAACACCCTGGCTACGCCCCTGCCAGCAGTAAAGGAGAAATTATCTTATTTAGAAATCTTTATTAACCACATAAATTGAGTGGAAAAAATGGTCTGAATATTCGAGAAGGTAAGGAGAAAATGTGCCCCAGAATGCACCATTTTATTCCATTTTTTCAAAAATTTTCCGGGGGAGGCCCCCCGGATCCCCACTTACAAGAGGGGGCAACCCCCTCCCGTACCCTCCCCCGCTCGGCACTTCGTGCCTCGAATCGACCCTTTGGTTCGATACAAAACCCCCCCGCTTGCCACTCTGGATCCGCCACTGACATGTATGTGCACAATGGCTCAATACAGTGGCAACAAAAGCACAGAACCACTGCACAACATTTTTCAATATGATTCAATTTATGTAATATTTTTTTCCGAATCGAAGTTTGTAGACGATAATTCTATATTACGTAATGACATTTATGACGATTTACCGATATAATGGTTCAATAAATATATTTATTTTTTTATTGGAAGCTTATAGATGATATTCTTGATTTCACAAGTCCATATTACGTAATAATCAAATGTAATGATCAAATTTCGTCTAACAGCTTTGATTTGTACATACTCATGCATGCAGAGACGATTGTCTACCTTTATTTAACTAGAAGAATATTTTTATCGAGATCTATCACTTGATTTACGTCATCAAGTATCGAGTGACCCATCTACGTAAATTGTATTGACTATGGAATCCTTCATAATAACATTCTTTGACTGAGTATTACACGTTTAAAATACTATACTCATATATCGTGGTATATGAATCCTAGGGTATCGGATTACATCTATAATGCTAAAGATATTTCGAATTTTCTATTTGTAAACGTGCATGTATAATAGTCATTTGTTTGCAAACGCGCCGTCAAGTCAGCATGTAGCCACCACACCAGAATTTCAAATCCTTTTTAATTGGAATTTGTTTGTTTTCTTTTTTTTTTTTTCGATTAACTTTCTTTTTTTTTTTTTTTTTTTTTTTTTTGTTCTGGGGGGGGGGTCTCTCTCTCCTGACTATGTAAAGGTAATGAGAGGTCAGATTATTTTCTTTTAGCTTTCCTTAGTCTAATCTTGTCTTATCACTTACACATAATGTATTGTAAGTATCATATTCTCTTTCACAACCATGTATAAATAACATACATTTGTCCGAAATTTTCCATTCCAATAAAGGTTCAGTACACATATTCATTAAAATTAAGAATCTATTATATCATTTATTTATTTATATAGATAATCTTTTCTTGTGGGGAATGTCCACCAATTAATCGCTTTACAAATGCTTCCGAGTATTACATAACACGTGGCTACTCAGTATAAAAGTATATATTCTTCGTGCTTATAAGATGACACATTATTGGCCTTGAACATGACAGAATTCATGAATTACTCTCTATTTTAATTAGCATTTTGCGCTCGTCAATCGATCAAATAAGAAGAATTCATATTATGTACTTAAGATATGTCATAAGAACGTATAAAATAGAATTTAATTGTCTCGTAAACTTTTTTGCATCATACATCAAGATGCACTGTTTTTTATACACGTATATAAGAAATTTAACTGGTCTTGGAGAAAAAAGGGAATTTCAGAGTAACTGCATATAATTGTAAGTAAATACATTTGTGCTTGAAAATGGAGCGAAAAAGATTTTCTCCACTTCGCACACTATTTGATCAAACCTGATTTGAAATCTTTCTTACTTTGTGCACCTACATAGAACGTGCAAAATGTTGGATTAAATTATGAGACACGCGTAAAAGTACATGTATAATCCTATAAAACAATTTGAAAGTATATGTACCATGCACTTTTCCCTCCATAAAAACCTGTAAGTTCTACATACATGTATAGTCAATATATGCCCAAGAGCAAGTAAAAAATAAGAACTATAGTAGGCCCTCGTACTGTGGCAGATGGTATTAATATTATGGACAGGAAATGGATTAACCTCTACACTGAACCCAAACACACTAAAAAACTCTGTGTAACTAAGATTTATCTAATGCTCCGTGAACTACATATGGGACAGACGTTCTCTAGAGTCTTCACTTGACCAATCAGTCGATGAACTCAAGGATTTGCATGTACTAGAAACAAGTTTTCTATAATAAGTCCTTGGTGAACTTTACAACCCATCTACATATTAGTATTTTATACAAAATTGAGATGTCGATTCTTAACATGCCTCATATCTCTTCTGTACACTGCATCATTATGTACTGTATTCCTTTATAAGGTTATATGATCGCTCATATATGCACAATTCATCGATATTGTGATTCATCTGTACAAATGTTTGGCTTTTGTTTAAAAATCAAACTGAAATGTGTATTGTGTATATACATGTATATTTCATTACTGTATAACACTCAATATTATTTTTTTTATTTCTCATTTTTCCATCTATATCTTATCTAATATTTTAATTTCATTGATTCAAAGTTTTATTCAATGTCATTCAAATTCACTTTTATTCTATATAAATTGTCTAATATAGTCTTTTCTTCATAAATCACATTTATTTTTCACATTATCTTAATTTCAGTCAAGTTTTTCCTTGAATCTTAGATTGTACATGTATGCCTTCCACATTAAATCATTTTAATATTTTTTCTCACTTTTCGGATCCTGGCCTCAATTTCTCTCTGCAGTGTTGTTTTATACACTGAAATGACCATGCAAGCTATATCAATAAGACCATCACATGGTATGTATAGTACTATAAGAATTAGTACGAGTTAAGTGCGTATATATCAATTTCTATAATATATATATCGATTTCCAATAATAACCTGGTTTCTGTATATATTTCGCGCAACAAAAGGCGTACGAAACACAACACTTTCTGTTATGTGTTTATGTTTTCAATTCGCTAAGTTAGAAGTTCAAATAGCGGTTACTCGTACAAGAATTAGCGTAGACAATTCATTTCCTTTGACAACAAAAAGAGTGAATGTCAAGAATTCCAAATATATCACCTTTTTTATCGCGTAAGAGAATTAAACTTTGAATGATCCATTTAACCGGGTGTCCCCGAGTTAATACCCAATGAAATATTTTCTTTAAAATACGCACGCAATGCGTCATTTAGACATTCGTCTTAAAATTCCGTAGACAAAAATTCACAGTTAACATCTTTTTATTATTAGGCAGTGTTTTGAATTGATAACTCTATTTATTCTTAATCAAGGATACTTTGTTCTTTTTTTAAAAGTTTTTTAAGGGTTCTCGAAAAAAATGAAATATTTGGATCTGTAAAGAAAAGATGGGTGAATACTTCAATTCAAGCGGCTTTTTAAAGATAATATCGGTAAAATTTTCCCTTACAATGTCAATAGTGAACACGTGCATATCAAATCGCTGAAACCAGATCAAACGCTCTAGACTGGGAATTGTCAAAAACAACAGCACTCATGTCAAATCTGCATTTTTGTCCGTCAAAACAAGCATCGAAATAGCTCATCAAAATAGAGCATTTCATGATATGTATTTGGAACATTGTATATACATTACATGTACCATAAGTTACATTTGTTTATGATTTCATATTGCAATTGTAAACGATATCGTTTATCATCCAATATTATTGAACTAATTCCTATAACAACGCATAGGTCTATGTTCCGATAAACATGTATGCATCCATGAAAAAAACAAAACAGAACTTCTATTACGATAGACGATCAAAAACGGAAAAAAAAACGTTTCCATCCTAACGATCTACTTTATCTCACCTCCGCCATTGCTGTAGGCCAGATAGGGAAATCTCCATACATTTCCCAGTCCCACACTGTACCCAAGGAGAGACATGAGGAAGTCAAAGCGTCCAGACCAGTTACCACGATCCTCTATCTCCTGGACATTGCCTACCAAATCATCGTCAAGTGGTGTTAGTACGGCCGTACTCGACACGTCTTGGACTAGAGATTCGTTCGGATTCTTGAAAAAGAAAATAAATAGAAATCTTTTCTTCATATTTTCAATCTTTTTAAGTTCTTAATCATGATACATTGTGGGGTTATGTTCCTCGATGCTATTTATCGAACGTATTATTCTAAAAACAGTTTACATCGTAAGTATTGTACCGTACGTATCACAAATATAAGTTCCCAGCCCCAACCGCCCAAATAACGGTCAAAGTCTGGGTTTGGATCAGATTTTTTCGGACACCAATATAAGGTACAATGTAAAATACCTTGTCCCTGATATACATATTATGTATCACTTTACTTACGATATCCTCCAATTCTGTTTCGGGATACTCTTGCTTGTAATATGCCACACCCCATTTTTTCGTCCCTGCTGCGGACTCTTTCTCGTTATGGTATTTTTCAGTGCCCCTCTGTAAATCAAATGAAAGTAAATTAAACGTATTAGAATTGAAGTGTAATCCTAAATGTAAATGTTAACTTCCCTCCCTCCTATATCTATCTCACATTCCTCGTGTGTTACTATTTTTGAAGTATTCATACTCATAAATTATTTCCTATATATGAAATTGCAGATTTTCAAATAAATTATCGATAAATCTTGCCGTTCACCATGTGTTTCGCTATATATATCTATCTCATTGTAACCAGACGTTCAGTAGCCTTGATGCTACATGTATATACGATTGCCAACATTCAGCGTGAGATGACAGCATTGCATAAGTTTCATTTCTCTCATGATTTATAGTTTTGCAACGATGCACATTTATACGTTCAAGTGTTCTTTCTTCGCTCTAGTCTACTGTGTTCATCGATCTGTTAGTTTATTTATGTATTCCTTACTTTTCATTTATAGTATTTCTTTTTTTATTGGGGGGGGGGGTGACACCTGTGAGTCTATTTGTCATTTTTATCTTTTCAAAATAGATATCCATTATTGAAATATTTCATTAACGATTAATCAACCTTTTAAAGTGCATGTACTTTTGAAATACAGGACTTCCTGTCACTTATAATTTATCCGGTCAACATATTATGTTCCAGGATCTAACATAAACCGATAAGTAATCCCCTCCAGTCCTAAGTCTCTTTCCCTCGCATTGAGAAGTTTTGGGCCTTTTCACTCCTCTTGTCTTATTTATTTTTACATGTTTAACAAAACATAAATTGATGCATAAACGTAAATCTATATTAATAATTATGCATTAATCTACAATGTATACTCTCGTTAATCTGTGAACTCCAATCCAGGTCATTGATGTTCATTCGTTGTGTTAAAATAATCAAGCTAATCAATTTTTTTCGACGTCATTGTACGAAAATTAACACGCACGAGACAGATATATCAATACATTAACATATAGGGACGTTTGAACCAGCCAAATCCGCCTCGTTCAACTTTGATGAAAATCGGTATGTCAAACGTCTGGCCTATACAATGTAGCTATAATCTGGTGATCCTTTTGAAAATACGATCTACTGTTGGCAAGAATTTTGGAACTAAATCCGGTCATTCTGTCACACTAGAGTTTAATCCATTGAAAACCGGAGATTTACGAGCTTCTCCTTTAATCGTGTTAATCCCCCTCTCCTTTGGTCCGCCTTGTTTGGAACTAAGTTATTGAAACTAGCTTTTAAGGCAGACATGGGTGCTAATAAATTACTTATTTAAAGGCAAGTTAAAACACTCCTCCGTCAATATTATGGAAGCTAATTAAGATACACTTTTGCTGCGCAGTTCGTATTTTGATACTTTATACATGTATATAATCGATGCATGGTCATCAGGTACAGTGCAACCGAAATATGACGGCGCACAAACGGAGACAGCTTTGATCCTTTCTTTTCGTGAACAAAAAGCAATATCTAACCCCCCCCCTCCCTTTTTTAATTATATTAAAAAAAATCCAACTTTATTTCAAACCTATTTACATGTATAACGATATTTTTATCCTTATCAAGAAAAAAATCTTGTCGGATTTTCTCTGCAAGGAGAAAGATAAGACGTCCTGGTTCCGCTACACGAGAATTGCTGAAACCTACACGTACGCAACCTGTGGAGTTGTTGAATTCCCCGACGAAGGCAACGCATGTTATATTATTAACTGGAAGCTAAACGTAGTATATCTCTGCTCAGAAAAGAAACCAACTTATCCTGTGTATGACCGTAGCTAAGTTTTTGCGAAATGCTCATTGTATTGCAATCTATATCTTTTACTCGTACTGTATACATGTATTAACATAATAATTTAAACTTATGTATGTGATACATGGATTACGTTCAGATGACAATTTTAAAACTGTGCCCGACAGACGGTCAGACAGACACACAAAAAGACAGGATGGCTGAAAAGGTCATCGTGCACCGAATACGAGATATAGATATAAGGTGCACATACATTTTTTGTACACAAATAAACTTTCTTGGAATTCAGATTTTTTTTAATCTGACAAGGTTTCCACGTGGTTTCATTTTACATTTACTTTCAGCGTGTATACAAGTACCTGTGTATCATCCTCCGGATCGGCTTCCATTAAGGGAGTATACGCCGCAATGTCCGGTATACTTCGGTTCGCCTCGGATTTTTGGTAAAACTTCCTCACTTCCACTAAACCTTCGCTCTTGGAGCGCCCTCTATCATTCTGTCCCGACATCCTACGCGTTCAATGTTTATGTCTGGTCAATGTGACGGATAAAATATGCTTAAAATGTATTTTACTAAAGCTGCTTCGATTTTTGACTGCCCTGTATTGTATGATCGTTTATTCATGCAAAAGACAACTTGTAGAATCTTCCTTCAGAATTTTTCCTTGAAACCATCATTTCACATGACATGAGCAGGTTAAGTATATGTGTCCTTCCCTTTTTCTTTCTTCACACTATATCAAAAGTCAATTATTTATCCGACAATATAAGAAAACATTATCAATGGAAAACTCCAAACGCTTTGTCTGTCCCGTGTAACAGCTTGTGCTGACGCAAATCTCAATTTGGCCTTAATCCGAAACGAAAAATCATAATCTGAGGGGAGTTATACATATATGGTTCGTTTAATATATGCTATTCCGACCAAACAGCTTATGGTGAAAACAAATACTTCTTTTTTATTTTGTAAACAAAACCGAAAAATAAAGTAGTCTACCGTATATATGTTTCAGTTTAGACATGCATTTGCGGGACAGATTGAAACATGTATGTATGCCTAAAGTTCCATGAAAATAATAAAGCAACAAGAGAACTTAATATATGTATATCAAAATATTGCGTCATTCGAAATCACACGATAATTAGGTTATGTTTGTAAATAAACCCCAACTCAAATTGGATTTCTGTCAATATATGTGATATTGCCTTAAATAAAAGACAGTACGGTTGTCCGCCTTATTCATTAGATTTTTTTTCACAGTAACAAGCATTGGACCTTTGTCAACTTTTTGAAACAATCTACGTTAATCAAAATATTTAAGCTGCCCTTACATTAATCTGTAAGACAGAAAGTTGGCATGGAACCTACCAAAAATTAATCTGTATGCGTCCCTAAATATATTTCACGCGTTAACACCGCGTGGGCAAGGGACATTCACAAGAAGGCCAAATCGAAAATATAAGACTTTTCCCTCTTTATTTAAATTGATGCCTTCTATCCTTTCCGAATGGAAAAAAAAAGAAAATATATTTTATATATTATCATGATTATATATATGGCATGGAGAGAAAGATCATGATAATATACATGACTTGTACATAATAAAAATAGCAATCCAAGGAATGCTTGTGTCGCCTGCGAAGCGGTTTGATTATTATTCTAGAAAGTGGATCAAATTATTGGTATCAATAGAAAAGTCTTGTCAAATGAAATTCATTTGAAATATCAGACCTCTTAATAACTTAATTATAAATTAATAGTTATGGTCCTTCTAAAAACTTCAGAACAGAGTGTCAATCATCTAGGTCAAGGTCACTACGTAAAAATTGGTAACAAAAAGGTTTCATCATAAGAAATATTAAGACCTATCACCTACCAATTAAAAGATATATACAACCTTAGAAAAGAAGGTCAAATAGCTAGGTCAAGGTCAAAAGGTAAAAAATTATAGTATGTGTAGAATGGCATTGTTACAAGGAAAATACATGTGAAATATCAAAGCCCTATTACCTACCAATCAAAAGATATAGCCAATATTACTTTTCTTGAAAAGTAGATCAAATATCTAGATCAAGGTCAAAAGGTTAAATATTATGATCTGTGTAGAAGGTCTTGTCACAAGGAATACACATGTGAAATACCAAAGCCCTTTCACTTACCAATCAAAAGATATATCCATTCTTAATATTTTTGAAAAGTAGGTCAAATATAAAGGTCAAGGTCAACAGGTCAAAAATTATGGTATGTGTAGGAAGGTCTTGTCACAAGGAATACACATGTGAAATATCAAAGCCCTATCACTTACCAATCAAAAGATATAGTGAATCTTATCTTTTTTTCAAAAGTAGGTCAAATATCGAGGTCAAGGTCACAAGGTCAAAAATTATGGTATGTGTTGAAAGGTCTTGCCACAAGGATTGCACATGTGAAATATTAAAGTCCTAACAATTACCAATCAAAAGATATATCCATTTGTATTTTTTTTGAAAAGTAGGTCAAATATGTAGGTCAAGGTCACTAGGTCAAAAATTATGGTATGTGTAGGAAGGTCTTGTCACAAGAAATACACATGTGAAATATCAAAGCCCTATCACTTACCAATCAAAAGTTATGGGCTGTGACACCCAAAGTGTGACAGACAGACAGACGGACTGACGGACAGACGGACAGACGGACAACGGACAAAGTGATCCCTAAGTGTCGCTATGCTTCGCAGGCGACACAAAAACATTCCGTTCAAATACGGCTATCGTGATTATACTTCGGTAATAGTGATCATATATGCATATGTTTTGTTCTTTAGTCGACATTAATGAATAAAAAATATATAATCAAGATACATTGAACGTGCCCACAAGTACGTTGTTGATTTTTCATTTCGATGAGGACTTTTAACGGATCTAAATCTCTCCAATAAATTGGCAAAAAATTCCAAATCATATATTTTCCCATGCTCTGATGAACAAACTATGCAGTTGAACTTGAGGATGTTACGAAAAGGTCATCATGACATACTACATAAATCACCCGAAGTTCCCATGCGTATATCATGAATTTATAATGTATGTTCATACGTGATCTTATGAATAAGGAATCTTTTTCTTTCATTCCTTCAGTCGCTGAAAGTGTACAAATAAACCAAACAGACATTTAACTTCAATGAAACGTGGAGAAATTATGTCAGTTTCTCAATGCATTTTGCAATATTAAAATACGTAAGAATTTATGTGTAAGGTCAAATTGAAAGATTTTATTGATGGGGTTAAATTTTAGGGCATCGAATATGTTCATCCACTTGAATAGTAGAGAAAAGTATGAATGGTGAATCGAAACGTTATTATAATTATTTGCTTTTATATTTTCATCAATTAGTTACGCGATTCAATATTTCCGTAGATTTTCCATGAAGACAGAAAAGAGGGGGGTCACTGATATATAAAGAATGTTACCAAACTTAAACAAATGGGTAGGGGGTCAAAATCGCAAATCAAACGACGGGAATTTACTAATAATATGAATCCAAAACACCGCGTTTCTAGCCGACTTCTTTGAGGCAGAATACACAAAACGGTTTTAAACTGACCAGCAAATTAAACTGCCAGTATTACCCAATACAAACACTTTTATCATTGACCATTTAATCCCTTCTTTGTCGTGGAAGATTTGAAAGGATTTCTCACACAAAAGAAAAATGGTGTGTTTTGTTATGGAGAGAAAAGAGTTTTTCTCTCTTTACTCTTACTCACTGCAGATCTAGCTGAATGCCTTGTCCAAATATCCAGCCTTTGGATGTGTGTTCAACAGGGTGTGTATTCAATTCACAAGTACCAGCAGGCAATGTCATATTAAAGTTAATGGTTTAAGAAATGAGCAACCCTGCGGTCTTAGAGTAAGACCGTCTATAGGACTTTACTTCACCTTATTTTTAGTCCCCTTAGCTTATTAACGCCCCCCCCCCCCCCCTCCTTCCGTAACGACGAACAAAATGAAATAGGATTAATACTTATGTACATGTATATTTATTAGTCAAGAAACCATACATTCAGGGGGAGGGGAGGTAAATTCATTATTATCATGAACTGTACCTAGAATACTATACAGCAGTTCGGAGAGGGGGGGGGGGGGTTAGACCGAGGTACATGTATCGATGAGTCAGTCAGCTCGGTTGGCTTTTCTTAATTTTCTAGTATACATCATTGTATGTGTATCGTACACATCCATTTTTAAGATACTACCTAGTCCTACACTTGCTTGGAATTTTGCAGACATTTGGCTCGTGTGGAAAAATGGCACTCAGACTCAGTATGCTGCGAACTCGCGCCATCATCAATCGATACGGAAGAAAAACAATCTGTTTTGGCATCCTTTGTTTATTTCTCATTTTCATGCTATATTCGAGTAAGGTAAACAATAAATCGAACAAACAACTTACATTCTGCGAGTCTGTCTGGTTATTACATCTACAAACCTTGTTTCATAGCGAACCAGACGACATGCGCCAACAAAATTATTCCCGTCTCCATCCTAACACGTGTTAGACAAAAATATGTTTCGTGAAAAATCTCAAATCAGAGAGAAAGATGGCGAATTACACATATATACTTACCAAGAGATCCACTTGAGCATCATTTTCGTCCTCATTGATACCATTTTCATTCTCAATATCGTCTGTATTTTTGCTAACATTTGGATACAGGTTTCCCTTAGTGCTCGCCATTGCTACCAATGTTGATGTTTACGTTTGTCTCTGCGCATGCCTAGTATGGACAGCATGGAGTTTGGCGCTCTACGTTGTGAGGCGCATGTGGGTAAGCGGAAACAAAATTTTTACTATACCAGTGGCGGTATATTGTCGATATTCTACAAACAATAGTGTGTACACCGGTACGGGGGATTTAACAATCACAGGCTTGACTCGTAAAAAATTATCTCCGCCCTAACGGTTTTTGGTTCCAATATAAAATGTTGCTTGTTTAAGGGAGCGACCATTTGATTTTTAGGGAGGGAGGGGGGTGGGAGGAAGACTTTTGCCAGCCGGGCCGGAATTTTCTCAGCCATTTTAAAGGTACGTTGTCCCTGAAAATTAATTAATCTTACAAATTTTTGTAATGCAAAATCTTACTTTTCATATGACAGCTAGTATAAATTCAAATTTTCAGGCGCAGCTCTAATTCAATTATTCATTCCACTAGCGCCACCTAGTTTTTACAATAAAGGTATACGGAGATTTAATTATTTAAAAATCGTCAATATAAGGGTCGTTACTTTTTATGGCTCCTCTTTTCCTCTATTTAGACCCTTTGGAATAAATTTTACGTTTTCAATAAAATTTATTTTCAGGGACACTGTACATATCTTTAAAAGAGCCGGAAATTTTTTTTTCGAGTTAGATTTTTTTTTCATTTTTCAAATATTGATAATACTCGTAAAGTTTAAATCATTAAGTGTGATTTTTCGGCCATATTAAATAATTTAAATACGGAGTGAGATCAGGAAAAGTATATTGAAGGCAACTCTAATCGTCAATATTAGGGTCGTTACTTTTTATGGCTCCTCTTTTCCTCTATCTAGACCCTTTGGAATAAATTTTACGTTTTCAATAAAATTTATTTTCAGGGACACTGTATCTTTAAAAGAGCCGGATTTTTTTTTTTTTTCTTTTTCGAGTTAGATTTTTTCCATTTTTCAAATATTGATAATACTCGTAAAGTTTTAATCATTAAGTGTGATTTTTCGGCCATATTAAATAATTTAAACACGGAGTGAGATCAGGAAAAGTATATTGAAGGCTACTCTAATCGTCAATATTAGGGTCGTTACTTTTTATGGCTTCTCTTTTCCTCTATCTAGACCCTTTGGAATAAATTTTACGTTTTCAATAAAATTTATTTTCAGGGACACTGTATCTTTAAAAGAGCCGGAAATTTTTTTTTCGAGTTAGATTTTTTTTTCATTTTTCAAATATTGTAAAGTTTTAATCATTAAGTCTGATTTTCGGCCATATTAAATAATTTAAACACGGAGTGAGATCAGGAAAAGTATATTGAAGGCAACTCTTGCTAGCAGATCACTTCCTTTTAATTTCTGAAATGGCATATGAAACCTATAATCTATATATACTCAACGCAGACAGGCTAATATTCCGTTCCTTTGAATAAAGTTCGTTTCTTATTTTATTTGTGCTTTTTTATTTTATGACACATAAAAAGTGTTTACTGGGCATGAGTTAAGTGGGAAGGGGGAGGGGGCAATTTCATAATCCGGGATTTTTTTTGATTTTTTTTTTTTTTTTTTTTTTTTTGGCCGGGTCGGCCCTGAGGGAAAAAATGGACCGCCCATGCTTGTACTGTATAATATTAAGGAGCTGTTAAGATAAGGCGTAAAATCTGCCCTGAAAAGTCGAAATTTCAAAATGTAAAAATTGAGAAAAATTTTCGGTAAAAATAAAAAGTTACTTGGTACAGATATGAATCTTCTATCAGGTTAAATAAATTATTTCAAATAATGAGACTGATTTTTGGGTCAAAATAAGCGTTTTTCCTATAGAAATTAATGGAAAACGGAAAAGTTTTTTCTACAACATTGTTTCCCCCCTCGGTTCAGAATGCCACTTTTACCAAAGGTGTATATCAATAAAACACATTTTCTGACCAAGTGGGGTTCTGAACCGAGGGGGGGGGGAACAATGTCCCACAGGCGAAAAACGAAAAAAAAAAAAAAAAGGAGGGATGGATGACTATTTTAGAATCAGTATTTAGAGCGGTAAAATAAATTAAAATTGCCATTATTTTTATACGCCCGTCATTTGACGGGCCGTATTATGGTATGGCGAAGTCCGTCCGTCCGTCTGTCCGTCCACCTATGGAACGCAATAACTTGAATATGCGTCAACGGATTTTCACGAAATTCATACATTATGATTGGACTGTGGAGAGGAAGCCGCCTTTCGATTTTCAGGGTTATCCGATTTGTCATTACAGAGTTATGGGACTTAGATTTTTAAAATACAGTGAAAATATACTAAAATAGTTAAAAATTATTTAAAAATCTATTTCTGGTCGAAATGTTTTGAAATTTTGTATACTTCAAGTAGAAAGGTTGTCCTTTGACATATGAAAAGGGTTTTTAATTTTTTTGTCGCATAACCGAGATACATGTATGTGTAATGGGAGGAGGGGGGGGGGGGCATATGCACGTACATGTTAAGCTAAGGGCTAAATATAGACACATGGAACTATGCGTCAACGGATTTACATGATATATCTACATTGTGATCAGACTTTGAAGAAGAAGCCGCCTTTCGATTTTCAGGTTCATCCAATTTGTCCTTATGAGGTCATGGGACTTAGATATTTTGGTGTTGTGAAAAAATCCTAACGGGCGTATCTTGCTACGTTAGCGTAGGCTTTATTTTAATATCATGTTACAATCTATTCAGAGTTTATTCCGATCAAATGATTAACTGTTAGGAAGGAAATGAACGAGAAAGTTGTCTATTTCTACACTGTGCGTATTTCGCGCCTGAAAGCTACATATGTGGCTGATAAATACGAAATATAACCGTTTTTCAGTTTCAGGATTGCGATTTTTGCCGATTATATTGATATAATAATATCAAGGTTAATTTCTCTTATCCAAGTTTAACATTAAAAGGTAGAGTAGTATAATAAACATCAAATTTGTGTAAACTAATGCATTTTTTGTGAATTTTCGCTCGATATTTGACGTTTTCTCTCATCAGTACCCCTACCTCTTCAACCCGTAATTTAAATAAAATACCTGCTAAGAATCTTCTAATACTTTATATTTTAATCCCGACCAATTTTTAACTGAAATAGAAGGACAGCGCACGAGAAATAATCGAGTGATTTCAGGGCTAAATCAAGCTCTTATCTTAACAGTTCCTTAACTTTCTTAGCTTATCATTTTCATTTGTTCATTCTATTTCAAAACAATGCAATTCTATTTCAACTGTTTCTTTTATTTAGAAGTTATTTAAATTTATTATAATTATCTATATTATCTTAATTATAAAGTACCAATGACCAGCAACTTATTCATGGATATTTGTTTCTAAAGCCATGCATGTATTCAGTTTAAACGTATGTTTCACATTTATGTGGGGCTACAAAATACAATTCAAATTAACAAGAAATATTTCTTTTAGTCGAAGAAAATATCTCATCTCTGAATACTAGATGCAACGAAGAGTCTTACATATATGTGGATGGATAAAGTGGTACCGATCCGACATGTCCGATGAGGGGATACTCCGGATTTCTTCCTGCATTAAGGGTCCCTCAAGCCAATAAGACAGCTTACATGCATGTTGTTGTACATGAGACTTTATGTCTTGCTGTCTTGTTTGTGTGGCCATCTTACCATGAGGTTATGTAAGACATCCTCGATATGACCGGAAAAGTGGGAGGGTTATGCGCACGTAATCCGGATAACTACACAATTTGCTATTGCATGGAGTGACAGATGGCCGTCCTAAGTCAGCATTGAGTGCCCATTGACCTCGTTGGTTTGTATCTATTACACTGTGTAGCATCACGTGACTTGAGTTGGTGAAACCACGAACACGAAATGGATGTATATGGCAACGTTTGGAGGAAAGAAAACAGGTACTGTAATGGCTTTTTTTTTATTCAATTTTATCTTTTCATAGCTGATGTCCTTGTAAAAATGACATTTTGATGATTCTTTGTTTGTTAATCAAGAAATCATTGTAGTTTTTACAAACATTATGACAAAAGGAATGTCGTGGTCGAAATATGTTAAACACAATGTTGTGGTGGTTTCCACGAAAACATCGACGGCTTTTGTCACAATGTTTGTAAAAATAACGGCGTTTTACTTACAGATGAGCCCATGATTGTAAAAGTATCAGTTTAGACAAGGATATAGGCTATGAAAAGATAAAATTTATTCAAAGCAATTATTGCATTTCCTGTTTTCTTTCCTCATACTGAGCTTTTAATTTATTCGTGGTTTCACCAACTTAAGTCACGTGATACTACACAGTGTATTATATAGTCTGCTTCTATATGTTGTATTTTGTGTTCTGCGGCCTTTCCTTGATGATATTCCTCTCCTTTCTTCAATAATACTCAATGTACTTTAAATATATTATTAACTTTTGTTAAGTGGAAAATGCATATAAAGTTGAGAAATTTTAAGTACCGGTACTCATTTCAAATAATCTATAACTTTAACGATCATGCTTTCATTATGTTTATATAATCCGGCCTTACACCCAAGATCTCATTTTGTTCATATGATTTGATCTAGCCGGGATTAATGTACCTATACATGCATGTACCATCGTAGAACTCAACAAAATGCTTTTTTTTCTTTGGTCTTATATTTTGTCTTTTTACAATAAATATACATGACATTGTATATGTGTTGACGTATACAAATGTATAACTTTTTCTTTGTTCAAACAAATTGATAAATGATCGATCTACAGATATATGAAAACAGTTTCGGATGAATACTGAATTTTAATGATATGCAATCGGTAGCACCTGCTGCACATTATTTTGTGTATATACAAATGTACATGCACGTACACTTACGATTCGCAGTACTAATTTATATTTGATTCCAAGTATTTTTACAAAACGATTTCATCGAAGAGGATCGATGCACTGTTAAAATACACGAAGCAAAATGAAATTCAATAATTTGTATCCAGGTATATATGTAGAATTTATTCCTGTTTGGGGCCTCCCATTCATAAGTTGATCAGTCTACCGAGACGAATATTAAGTCTAGACATGCAAGGTGTACTATATTATTGCATCATGCAGGGAGCCATGCTAAGATATGTGACATTATCTGGTTTTCAGGTCGTAGTCTAAGCGGAATGTTTCCATATCTTTATATTTATATATAAGTTCTGGGGAGACAAAAGTACAAGGGAGGGGCGGGGGGAGGGGGGGGGTCCTTAATTTGCATAAACATTATAAACATATACTTTTCTTCTTTGTGAAGAGAGTGTCCATAAGTTTATATTGTTTCCCTTAAAAACACCATAGACATATAGACACAACAGAGACAAGGACGGTGTTTACAGTTTTTGTCGGCGGACCGCGGTACTATACAATGTAGTTCGGTTCGAACCAGCAACCATTCGGTTACTGACCAGACACCCTATACAATTATCACTATAGACCACGCAGTCATTCCAGAATTTATGTGACAATTACGAAGATTTCATGTTGTCTATCAATATATGAACTATCTATGACAAATGCTCATACGATACCACAGAATGTAGGTGACAATTACGAAATTTCAACATGGGCGGATCCAGGATTTTTTTTCAGGGGTGGTCATAAAGTCCGAATTTTTTTGAAGAGCAAAAAAAAAAAGCACACACCAGAAAATAAAGTCCGTGATTAATGATTGTCAGTTTTGTTCCTAATTAAATAAAACGAATGTCTGTCGTGCAAAAGGCTTAAAATCTTGAATTTTCACATCATATATACATGTAGTATTTGATTTTTCATTGTCAGTTCTAATATGCAAATACAACAAATGGCGAGCGATAGCGTGCAAGCGAATTTTTTTCTAGAATTGGACTGAAATCCTCTATTCAAGTCTTTTTCAGTTTCATTACTCTTAGCATGCTTAGTGCCCTTGTTTATTGACCAAGGCGTAATGTATATGGGTTGTGTCGGAAAGCGCAGCATCATTTGAACATAACGTAGGTAATACATAAATTCTCTTGAGCGGAAGCGAACCAGAGAAAAATTTTGAAATTCTGACACCAAAATATTATCAAAATGATAGATTTTCAATAATAATTCATGTTGTATTTTTCAAATTTTATGACTACAAAAGGGGAATCGGGACTTAATCTTATGAAATATATTTATACTTATATTTTTTTCAAACTATATACTATAAATGTCCAGGGGGTCGGGACCCCCGCCCCCTCTGAATCCGCGCTTGAATCTAGATTATCAAAATAATATGAGCTACATGTATCTAAAATAAATGCTTATACGATACCACTTTTAAAGAGGGTTATATAAACATGCAGACATACGCTCGTACGGTATATTAATTGAAAGTTGTACATGTCTTTCACGTAGAAGATCGTATTTCAGGCAGATGATTTTTGCTTCACTGTCAGAAATCTCATGTCGCCACTATCGCGACCTTCCTGTGTATATATGCTTAATGAAGAATCGTCACATTGGTACCTCAAAAGCCCTGGTCACAGTTAACCCGCCATACGGGACACGTACTGACGACGCACGGACACCGTACGGATACCCAAGATTTGCTTACGTTTTTGCACATAGACAGTGCACGCACGTTGGGTTTTGACCACCGCTTAAGTGGTGTGAATGAAAAATGCGCGGGGAAGATGGTCATAGATACGTTGACATTCAAATACGTTATGTGTATGACTCTAGTATGCAATACATGTACACACTGATATTAATAAAATTTACCACATGGATGTGAAGTAATGTCACCGGTAAGAGGATGATCATCTCTGAGATAGTTCGCCCTCGATAGGATTCGAACCAAGACTCTCAAGATTGTTAGACTGGATGCCAGGCACTCTACTGAGATATGAAACCCCCTTTTCGAACATTCCCTTTAGATTTTACGTCGTAAATTTCAGAAAACAAATATGGAATCTTGAATAAAATCAACCTCCTACTAACAGAAGAAACGTCTTGCAAAAAAGGCCTCATTAAATACATATATATACATATGGTACATGATACATATATATTTAAAAGTCGGGGATAGAAAGGGAGTATAAATCAGAGAATAATATAATGAAGTTAATGGATAGTATCCGACGCCGGTTTTGAACTTTAGATTTCTAAGATTTGTTATAGGAAAACGGTGAGACATATTTAATGATTACGCCTTAATTAGAAATAATACCTTCTAGTTCGGAGTGATTTCCTGCATAACATAAAAAAAATCGAGTGAAGTGATACATGTAAGCAAGGTCCCCATCTATATAGTCTAAGGCAATCCTGATTCATTTGTATCCCAGTTTGACAGCATAGAGAGTGTCAAAGACATTGTTCTTGATGCAGGGAAGAAGGTAAAAGACGGTGATAAGATGAGATGCAAACAAAAGGAGGATTTGCCGAGGAATTCATGAAATACGTTGAAGAGTTTAAGAGTCACGTAGAAAGGGTAGCAAATCAGAAATGGGGAGATTAAGACTAAATTTTCCCGAGGGATCAGTTATCTTGAAGTAGTCAGCTTGAAGTCAAAGAAACCACAGAGACAAATAATTCAGCATCCTATCTGGACATAATGTTGTCCTACAACACTGATGGTCACTTGAACACTTCACTCTATGACAATCGTGGCGACTTCAATTTCAACATCAAAAACTTTCCTTTTCTGAGTAGCAATATCCCTTCATCGCCTGCTTATGGCGTGTTCATATCTCAGGTGATACGCTATGCCAGAGCAAGTACCAAATATACATATTATGTTCTGAGAGCTAGGCGTCATTCAAATAAGCTTCTTGGTCAGGGATACGTTTGTGGACGACTAACATCGTCACTGAGGAAGGTTTACGGTCGATATAGGGAACTCGTCATACATTATGATGATACACTCCAGAATGGTGGACGATATTCTGTCTCAGACCATTTAAACCACCCAACCACCGAATATACTTGTATCTTCCGAAATGGAAGTAACCGGATGTGACAATTTTACCGAATTGAAGTAACGGGTGTACATGCAAGCAGGAGAAGCTGACTCTTCCTGGACACCAACGGATTCCCCCGACGTCTCGATATAGAAATAAGTTCGGCGTTTGTTATTTTTGTCCGGTTGTGGTTTAGTTCGGCGTTTGTTATTTTTTCAATATATTGAAACTTATGGAGAGAATTATCGACTATTTATTCATAGAAATATAAACTATATTCAACTAGTCAAAGTACAATATCCAGAGTTACGCAACATTCACTATCTCACGGATTCTGTATTCAACTTTGTATGTTCCAACAGCAAGGAGTTCGGAGTAAAGACTGCGTGTGATTACCTGAAGGCAGGGCATGGTAAATGACCATGTGATGGCCTTGGCGCCTCTGTTAAGCGTAAGGTGGACATGTCAGTCAAACAGGAAAAGGCAAAAATTCAAAATGCGAATGAATTCTATCGATTGGCATTGCAAGAAGAGAGAACAGTAAAATATTTTATGTATCCAATGAATATAACAAAGATAGTCAAGGCATTTAAGATTCTTTGCTTGAAGGTTCAATTCCTGTACAGGAACGTTGCGAGTTCATGCAGTTGTCCCAATCTCTAAACTTGAAATGCATTTAATTACCAAAAAAACACGTCCTGTCATTGCGAGGAGTACATGGAGGACCCCTTGAGAATCCCATGTTCAGTTTAGCAAGCAAACAAGGTAGAAAAAAGACAATTACAACTAGGAGCCAATGGAACATCAATAATCTGAATTAAAGGAGATCCTGACGATACTCTCAACAGCACTAACAATAGAGCACGAAACTGAAGATCGACGGACCCCAAGCAAGCTAGATGTGGGACCAGGTGCCCGGGAGGAGGAAGCATCCCCTGTTGGCTAGCCGCACCCGCCGTCGATGTTCACACACGGAAATGAAACAATATATAAAATACATACACTGTATGAGTTTATGTCTATATAGAAAGTGCTATGGCGACAATGTCAGGTGTTTTGGTGTTTTACTGTTGATGCTGCAACGGGGTCTTGTTGGAGATCTCCTCCCTTCTCATTTTGGATATAACTTCTACTTCTTGTCCGGGTTATGCTGCAAATTTATATGTTCTTAAATGATGCTATTGGATTTAAAGACTTATAACATTCCACAAAAATCTTCATCTTCTTGGAAATCCAGGTTCTAAAGGTTTGCACGGAGGACCCCGTGACATCCTCATCTTCAGGTTGGTCAGCTGCATAATGCCTTGTTCCTCTATGCCAACATTTTTGTTAGATTTGGTGAGAATCTCTTCTAGCAAATTGTAGTGGGTACTAATTAAGTGTGCGCCGCTTGTTGCAGATTTATTTTTATACACTTATAAAAAAGAACTTAATATTAAAAAGCTTCAGTAGCAATGAAAACATGGTGATTTAAAATGTTTCATTGGTACTTCTAGGTACCTGGATGATATTCTTAATTACTATCGGCAATTATCCTGTTTTCGAAAAATATAAAGATGTAATTTATCCACAAGAATTGAATCTGAACAAGGCAAACGTTACACGCAAAGAATTACTATTTTTGGATCAAAATTATTAATGGAGAGATTAAAACAAGTGTTTATAACGAAAATGATAATTTTGGATTCAACATTCAAGGTCTTTCGGTGCATTTTTGGCGATAATTTTCACACTCACATATTACATTGTTTCAATTAAGGATCACTGACGAGGGTAAAGTACCCGAAACGTTCATGTCTGGTCCATGTTTCAAATTTATCTGTTCTTCAATTATGCTATTGAATTTGAAGACGTTTAACATAATAAATTTTCCCTGGCTTGACGTTTGTGTTCATAGATTACCGTCATACGGTATTTAAATTTCACAGCTCATCCGATACTCTTGAGCATGTACTAATAATTTTGGATTTTCATAGTAGAAATTAACAAATACCAAGAAACTTTTAGGTCAAGGTTTTCGCTTATACAAACTAGTTAAGACTTTTACGATATTTTACAAGAAAGGATGAGATCTCCAACAACACTAGGTTGCAACACCCACAGCAAAACCACAAAACATCCAATGCAAAAAACACATAACAGACATCCACATAAAGAGACGCAAAAGGGACAAGGAACATCAGCTCACACCATAGAAACATTAAACATAAAAGACCACACATAAACCAACGAGACCAATGGGCAACCGGTGCCGACTTAGTACAGCCATCTGCCACGGTAATAGCAGACGGTGTGGTTATCCTGGATTACGTGCACACAACCCTCCCACTATTCCGATTTCCCAGAGGTCTCGAAGAACGCACAATTTTGGTGTAAAACAACCTCCTTTCTGTTAGATGACCACACACAAACAAGACCGTAAAACAGAGGGGTCCAAGCAACACAGAATAATATGTAAATGGATATAAAAAGAGGACGTGCGTAATACAGTCCGTGCTCTGCCGGCTGTAGCGAGCTCATGTATGTTATCACCCGAGGAGTCCGACTGACATTAAGAGAGGACAGGTGGTCGGGGCCCTGTCTTCTCTAAAGACGTGGACAGGGCCCGTCATGGAGTCCCGTCGTCACAGTCAGTCGGAGTGCAAGTCTTAAGAATGCGCTTGTACAAGACTGTAGATTGGTCAAGTACCAAGCTTAGTGTTCGTCTGGTGACATTAGGATCATATCCACGGTATAAGAGGCGTTCGATGACTCTGACGCATTTTCGATAGTTATGCCGTTTACCTTTGATCCTTCTTATCTTGTTAACTATGTCACCATAAAATGCGGGTTGTGAAAAGGTTGTGTAATATACTCAGTTGCTTTCATGGGTCCGAATTTCAAAAGAAGTTGATCATAATTTTTGTAAAATTTCCAGAAAGTCTTTACTAGTTTGTGAAAGCGAAAACCTTGACCTAAAAGTTTCTGTGTAATTTGTAAATTTCTACTATGAAAATCCAAAACATAAGTACATGCTCTAGCATACCGGATGAGCAAAAATCGTCAACTTCTTTTGAAATTCATACCCATACAAGCAACAGATTATATTTCTGTAATGGATATTTCACAACCTGCCTTTTATGGTGACATAGTATACAAAATAAGAAGGATCAAAGGTAGACAGAATTACCATCGAAATTGAGTAATAATCATCGAACGCCTGTTATACCGTGGAAATGATCCTGCTGTCACAAGACGGACACCTGGTTGGTAATTGACCAATCTACAGCCTTGTACCAGCGTATTCTTAAGGTATCCGATGTACAATAGGGCATTTTTCGATGCCTGGTAAGGTACTATTAACTATATATTTTCTGAAAGGTTATAATGCCCACTGCTCAAAAATAATAATTTTGGGGTCAGAAAAATAAAGGGAAATAACTGGTGAAGCATTTAAATTGTCTATTTTCTCTATATAATGTTTAACGTCTTCAAATTGATTAGAATCATTTTAGAGCAGATAAATTTACAGCATGGACCAGACATGCACGTTTCGGGTATTTAACCCTCGTCAGTGATCCTCAATCTAAACAATGTAATCTGACCAAAATCTGTGAAAATTGTGTCCTAAATATACCGAAAGACGTAGCAAAATGGCTGGGATATGATGCTACAGGACCCAGGTTTTAGAAATTCGAGACAATTTTGTAAACAGAAATTTTGAAATGCGTTTGAAGAAACGACCAACCGAAATTGATTGAACTTGGCTACATGTGTCCTCGGGGACTCTTGGTCCACCAGCAGTGACACTCACCAAGTGGTACAAATGTTTAACGTCTTCAAATTGATTAGCATCATTTTAGAGCAGATAAATTTACAGCATGGACCAGACATGCACGTTTCGGGTATTTAACCCTCGTCAGTGATCCTCAATCTAAACAATGTAATATGACCAAAATCTGTGAAAATTGTGTCCTAAATATACCGAAAGACGTAGCAAAATGGCTGGGATATGATGCTACAGGACCCAGGTTTTAGAAATTCGAGACAATTTTGTAAACAGAAATTTTGAAATGCGTTTGAAGAAACGACCAACCGAAATTGATTGAACTTGGCTACATGTGTCCTCGGGGACTCTTGGTCCACCAGCAGTGACACTCACCAAGTGGTACAAATGTTTAACGTCTTCAAATTGATTAGCATCATTTTAGAGCAGATAAATTTACAGCATGGACCAGACATGCACGTTTCGGGTATTTAACCCTCGTCAGTGATCCTCAATCTAAACAATGTAATATGACCAAAATCTGTGAAAATTGTGTCCTAAATATACCGAAAGACGTAGCAAAATGGCTGGGATATGATGCTACAGGACCCAGGTTTTAGAAATTTGAGACAATTTTGTAAACAGAAATTTTGAAATGCGTTTGAAGTAACGACCAACCGAAATTGATCGAACTTGGCTACATGTGTCCTCGGGGACTCTTGGTCCACCAGCAGTGACACTCACCAAGTGGTACAAATGTTTAACGTCTTCAAATTGATTAGCATCATTTTAGAGCAGATAAATTTACAGCATGGACCAGACATGCACGTTTCGGGTATTTAACCCTCGTCAGTGATCCTCAATCTAAACAATGTAATCTGACCAAAATCTGTGAAAATTGTGTCCTAAATATACCGAAAGACGTAGCAAAATGGCTGGGATATGATGCTACAGGACCCAGGTTTTAGAAATTGAGACAATTTTGTAAACAGAAATTTTGAAATGCGTTTGAAGAAACGACCAACCGAAATTGATCGAACTTGGCTACATGTGTCCTCGGGGACTCTTGGTCCACCAGCAGTGACACTCACCAAGTGGTACAAATGTTTAACGTCTTCAAATTGATTAGCATCATTTTAGAGCAGATAAATTTACAGCATGGACCAGACATGCACGTTTCGGGTATTTAACCCTCGTCAGTGATCCTCAGTCTAAACAATAACCTATGCAAAATGACAAAGTTGTACAAAAGTTTTCCCCTTTGATTTTGAAGACCTGGGAGTCTTATATCTGTACTCAGGGCATCATTACCTTTCAGAAAATATATAGTTTATAGTACCTTACCAGGCATAAAATTTACCATACTTTACAATGGAGATGATTAATGAGTTAAAGAAGATCCTGACGATAATCTCAACAGCACTCACAATAGAGCACCGAATTGAGCATCGACGGACCTCTAGCAAGCAAGAGGTGGGACCAGGTGCCAGGGAGGAGTAAGCATCCCCTGTTCACTAGCCGCACCCGCCGTCGATGTTCATTCACGAAATAAAAACAATATATTAAATACATGCATTGCACTGTCTGGGGTTGTTTCTGTATAGAAAGTGCTAAAACACTATGTAAAATGACTCAATTGTACAACGGATACCTTAATAATACAAACTCTATACCTTCCCGAAGAAAATGTCAAACCAATTATGCACCAGACACGTGTTTTAGAAATTAAATCCTCATCAGTGATGCTCTCATCCAAAGTGAGTTTTAGACACAGCCTGAAATTCATTTTTGTAGCGCTCTCTTGTTATATTTTTGAAAGAATTGCACTCTGATTGACTGTGACGACAGGACTTCATGACAGGCCCTGTCGAAACCTCGTTAGAGTAGACTAGGGCCCCGACCTCCTGCCCTCTCTGAATGTCGGTGAGACTCCTCGGGTGATAACATGCAGGGACTCGCCAAAGACGGCAGAGAACTGACTGTATTTCGTCTACCCTGTTTTTACACTGTGTAGCATCGCGTGACTTGATGCCCTTTGCCGTGTGGAGCTCGTAAAAAACTTCCCCGCGAGGGGTTTGACAGTAAGTGTTTTAAATATTTTTCCCTGACATTGTCGCCATAGTACATTCTTTATAGACGTGGCCTCAGACAGCGCATGTATTTTAAATATTTTCATTTTCGTGCATGAACATCGACGGCGGGTGCGGCTAGCCAACAGGGGATGCTTACTCCTCCCGGGCACCCGATCCCACCTCTAGGTTGCTAGAGGTCCGTCGATGCTAAGTTGGTGCTCTACTGTAAGTGCTGTTGAGATTATCGTCAGGATCTTCTTTAACTCATTTGTGTCACACTTATGCCCTTTGCCGTGTGAAGCTCGTAAAAAAGTTCCCCGCGAGGGGTTTGACAGTAAGTGTTTTAAATATTTTCCCCTGACATTGTCGCCATAGCCCTTTCTATTTAGACGTGGCCTCAGACAGCGCATGCATTTTATATATTTTCATTTTCGTGCATGAACATCGACGGCGAGTGCGGCTAGCCAACAGGGGATGCTTACTCCTCCCGGGCACCTGATCCCACCTCTAGCTTGCTAGGGGTCCGTCGATGCTCAGTTTGGTGCTCTATTGTGAGTGCTGTTGAGATTATCGTCAGGATCTTCTTTAACTCATTTGAGTTGGCGATACCACGAACACAAAATGGAGGCATACCGCTCGTTTGGAGGAAATAAAACAGTTACGGTGATGGTTATTTTGATTCAATGTTATCTTTTCTTAGCCGATGTCCTTGTAAAAAGTTATATTTTGATGATCGTTACTCTTCATGGGTACCTGGTCTCCCTCCCATATCGGGAGTTCGCATCTTTTCATATGGTGGAGGTTTTTGTTTGTTTGCTTTGGTTCCTGTTTTATCCTGATTTTGTATGCCTTCGGTTCGTGATTTTCTGAATTATCGATTTGTGCTGTATACATGTGCATGGATATGGTCATTATCCATATTTGTAACTGTTAATCAAGAAGTCAGTGTAGTTTTTTCAAACATTAAAAAAATGAATGTCGTGGTCGAAATATGTTAAACACAATGCTGTGGTGGTTTCCACGCAAATATCGACAGGTTTTGTCACAATGTTTGTAAAAATAACGGCGTTTTACTTACTAACGAGTCCATGATTGTAAAGTATCAGTTTAGACATATGGATATATGCTATGACAAGATTAAATTTAGTCAAAGCAATTAACACAATTCCTGTTTTCTTTCCTCCAACTGAGCTTTATATCTGTTCGTGGTTTCACTAACTTAAATCATGTGATGCTACACAGTGTTTTATATTCATTTACATATCCATCAGTGTGTTGCTGTTGTCCCCTGCGTTATTCTGTCTGTTTGTATTGTCAACTTACAGTGAGAGGTTATTTTACACCACAAGTGTGCGTTTTTCGATATCTCTGGGTACATGTAATCAGAAAAAGTGGGACGGCTGTGCGCACATAATCGGGATGACTACATCAGCTGCTACTGTCGTAGCTGCTGGCCGTCCTAAGTCGGCACGTATTCCCCATTGGTTTCGTACGTTTATGTAAAAAGAAGGGAGGAGATCTCCAACAAGACCCCGTTGCAGCATCAACAGTAAAACACCAAAACACCCGATGCAAAAACACAAAAGACGAATACAGCACGAGACGGAAAAGAGACACACGACATGTAAACATCGAACACAAAAGACTACACATAAACCGACGAGACCAATGGGTAACTGGTGCCGTATTTGGACGGCCATCTGTCACGCAAGTAGCAAATGGTGTGGTTATCCTGGATTACGTGCGCACAACCCTTTCACTTCTCCAATTACCCAGAGGTCTCGAAGAACGTACAATTGTGGTGTAAAACAACCTCCTCACTGTAAGATGACATCACACAAACAAGACCGCGAAACGCAGAGGCCCCATAGACACAGATGATTATGTAAATGGATATAAAAAGAGGGCATGCGTAATACAGTCCGTGCTCTGCCGGCTGTAGCGAGCTCATGTATGTAATCACCCGAGGAGTCCGACTGACATTCAGAGAGGACAGGTGGTCGGGGCCCTGTCTTCTCTAAAGAGGTTTGGACAGGGCCCGTCATGGAGTCCCGTCGTCACAGTCAGTCAGAGTGCAAGTCTCAAGGATGCGCTTGTACAAGACTGTAGATTGGTCAAATACCAAGCCTAGTGTCCGTCTGGTGACATTAGGATCATATCCACGGTATAAAAGGCGTTTGATGATTCTGACGCATTTTCGATGGTTATGCTGCCTACCTTTGATCCTTTTTATTTTGTTTATCATATCACCATAAAAGACAGGTTGTGTAATACCCATAGTAATGTACTCTGTTGCATGTATAGATCCGAATTTTAAAAGAAGTTGACTTAATTTTTGTAAAATTTCCAGAAAGTCTTAACTAGTTTATGAAAGCGGAAACCTTGACCTAAAAGTTTTTTGGTAATTTGTAAATTTCTACTGTGAAAATCCAAAATATCAGTACATGCTCTAGCGTACCGAATGAGCTGTGATATGTAAATGCCGTATGACGGTAATCTTGGAACATCACCGTCAAGCCAAGGGAAATTTACTATGTTGAATCCAAAATCATCCCTTTTGTCATATACACTTGTATGAATCTTTCCGTTTACAATTTTGATATTTAGGTCCAAAAAGGGTGTTTCTGTATTTGAAAGGTTTGCCTTGTTAAGGGTTAATTCTTGTGGATAAATTTCATTCTTATATAATTCAAAAGCAGGATTGTCAATGGTTAGAATATCATCCAGATACCTAGAAGTATTATTGAAGCATTTCAGCTCATCAAATTTTCTTTGCTTTTAAAGATTTTGGATAAATTCTTTTTCATAAGTGTATAAAAATAAATCTGCAACAAGAGGCGCACAGTTAGTACCCATAGGAATTCCTACAACCTGCTTGTATAGATCCTCACCAAATCTAACATAAATATTGTCCAAGAGGAAGGACAAGGCATTACACAGGTCACTACATGTCCATGATTTGGTAAAGTATTTTGTGTTTGATGTTTTATGTAGTTTTGGTATTCCTTGTTCCTTTCGCATCTCGTTATGTGCGTGTCTGATCTGTGTTTTTGTATGGGGTGTTTTGCTATGGATGTAAACGTCTTCAAATTGAATAGCATCATTTAAGAACAAATAAATTGGCAACGTGGACCAGACATGCACGTTTCGGGTACTTAACCCTCATCAGTGATCCTAAATCCTAAATCTAAACAATGTAATATGCCAAAAAGTATGAAAGTTACTATGTCGAAAAAGGGTACCGAAAGACGTAGCAGAATAGGTGGGATATGATGCTTCAGGACCCACTATTTAGAAATTCCAAGAAATTTTGATAACAGAAATTTAGATTGCGTTGAAGAAACAATCAACCGAAATTGATCGAACTTGGCTACATGTGCCCTCGGGGACTCCTGGTCCACCAGCAGTGACACTCACCAAGTGGTATAAATGTAAACGTCTTCAAATTGAATAGCATCATTTAAGAACAAATAAATTGGCAACGTGGACCAGACATGCACGTTTCGGGTACTTAACCCTCATCAGTGATCCTAAATCCTAAATCTAAACAATGTAATATGCCAAAAAGTATGAAAGTTACTATGTCGAAAAAGGGTACCGAAAGACGTACCGAAAAAGGGTACCGAAAGATGCTGCAATTGAGTGTTGTTGGAGATCCCCTTTCTTCTATTCAACTCTTTTTCATAGATAGAATACTACGTACATTTGTATAAAACATCACAATCGTCATTTGAGGGCGCTACTGAAAATATTTTTGGTGGCTCCGCTGAAAGCATCACTGATGAGAATTTAATATTCGAAACACGTGTCTGGTGCATGGAAATTGGTTTGGAATTTTCTTCAAGAAGGTATAGAGTTGGAACCCTTCGACATTGCCCATAATTTTTCTAACTTTTCCGGAAAAAAAAACTTTCTTTATGAGTTTCTTAGTGCTTGATTTTTTTACTTATGCTAAATCGGAATGGTCCAAAAAAAATCTGGAATGACTGACACGGCGCCGATATAAATTCAATAAAGGGAAAGACATATAGTATAATTATGTCTATGAAAACAAATGCTACATTGTACATGTAAAAGGACAGTCAAACAATTAAAGATCATATGCTTGAGCAAATTGAGAATAGACCACTTGTGAAAAGTTAAACGTCTTCAAATTCGATAGCATCATTTAAAACCAGATAAATTTGGAGGTGGTATCCTCCAACTGCAGGGTTGAAACTTGGTAAAGGGTTGACAGGTCCTTACTTAGTAAAGATGGATCCGGACGAAAAACAACAATACTTGTAGAGGACCATGAGTACTTCATTCCTACCAAGTTTCATGAAAATCTGTTCAGTGGTTCTGGAGAAGAAGTCGAAAATGTTGAAAAGTTTACGACGGACGGTGCGCTATGACAATAGCTCACTTGAGCTTCGCTCGGGTGAGCTAAAAATATAAAGGGAAGAAACATTTTTTTAAGTCAAAAATGAAATTTAAGGTATTCAGATGATAGATCTAAAAGTGCATAATAAGCTTACAAAATTGGAAAAAATGAAGAAAGGAGTGCTGGTGCCGGGACTTGAACCAACAAGCCTTGGGTCCATGTGCACATAATTCTATTCATAATTGAAAAAATATTCATAAAAATCTGTTCAGCAGCTCTGGAGAAGAAGTTGAATTTGTATGAAAATCACCCCCCTTTCCTTTTCACATAAGAAAAAAATTCATAAAAAAATCAAAAAAATAAAATTTCAGTGTAAAATACACATCAAAGCATTTAGTAACTTAAATATGATAAATGTGCAGTAAATGAATGTGTAAAATCATACAAATATTGAGTTATTTAAAGAAATACTAAGTCCGAAAAGACGTCAAAAATTGGAGAAGTGAGAGGGTTTTTTGCTACTTGCGTGACAGATGGCCGTCCAAAGTCGGCACCGGTTACCCATTGGTCTCGTCGGTTTATGTGTAGTCTTTTGTGTTTGATGTTTACATGTCGTGTGTCTCTTTTCCGTCTCGTGCTGTACTCGTCTTTTGTGTTTTTGCATCGGGTGTTTTGGTGCTTTACTGTTGATGCTGCAACGGGGTCTTGTTGGAGATCTCCTCCCTTCTTCTTAATACATCTCTCTAGATCATCCTGATGCTTTCGGTTTGTCGATACGTGCTTCCATTCTGAAGAAGTTTGTGAAAGGAGGTTACCCCCGTAACCTACTTTTGCCTCTGGTGGAACCACCTGCTGATGGATCCAGACGAAAAACAACAACACTTGTAGGGGACCATTAGTTATTCATTTCTACCAAGTTTCATCAAAATGTGTTCAGCAGTTCTGGAGAAGTTGAATATGTATGAAAATCACCCCCCCCCCCCCCACTTCCTTTTCACATAAGAAAAAAATTCATAAAAAATCAAAAAATTAAAATTTTAGTATAGAATACATATCAACGCATTTAGTAACTTAAATTTGATAAATATGCAGTAAATGAACGTGTAAAATCATACACATATTGAGTTATTTAAAGAAATAGTGCAAAAATGTGCATTTCTGACAAATTCCGAAGAGACGTCAAAAACGCGTCAAAAATTTGACTTCCGAGTGGAACCAAAAATAACAACACTTCTTAAGACATCTCTCTAGATCATCCTGATGCTTTCGGTTTATCGATACGTGCTTCCGTTCTGAAGAAGAAGTTTGCCAAAGGAGGGTAACCCCTGTGACCTACTTTTGCCTGTGGTGGCAACACCTGTTGATGGATCCGGACGAAAAGCAACAACACTTGTAGGGGACCATGAGTACTTCATTCCTACCAAGTTTCATGAAAATCTGTTCTGTGGTTCTAGAGAAGAAGTCGAAAATGTTGAAAAGTTGACGACGAACGCCGGACGGTGCGCTATGACAATAGCTCACTTGAGCTTCGCTCAGGTGAGCTAAAAAACGCTTATTTTGCCAAAATAGCGGTCTTATTTTGAAAAATTTATCCCATCTGATTGCTTCGTTTTGCCATTTAATCTATTAAATGTCTCATGGCTATTTATAATATCTATTACAGCATTGCCATTTCCATTCACTGCCATTGTCATTTCCATTTCATCATCACTTGCTTTGTTGATTTATTCAGCAATATGTGAACAAACAAGGACATCTTACTTTTAGACGACGAAGAGGAAATCAAGGATTTCATCCATACTCACAGCCTGGATGTCTTTCCGGTAGGTGGTGCGCGTTGCACTGTTGAAGGGTGCAACTCCCAACTTTTCAGTACTTTTAACTAATTTATGAAGCACTGGAGGAGTTTCTATAAACCAACTGTACCCCATTACCGTTGCTTGTGTTGCGGTTGGCATCATAAGACAAGGCCAAATGCCGTATGTTGTGGCATGGTGTCGAACCCAAACTTAACATTGGGCCTGTCATAGTTTCAAATGACAACGACGTTAATTCTGGATGTGTCCTCTCATACAGGAAGCCAATTCCAGAGGAGACCAAATCAATGGAGATTGACCAGCGCAAAAAGGAGGCCCGGGACAGGAGGAGTAAGCTAGCATCTAATGTTACGCGTCACTTTTATAAGGAGATGCTATGCCGGGATGATAACATCGATGTACAGTTTTACGGTGATTCGACCATCGTCACCAGGACGCAGTACCCCAATCACCTGTCCATACCCGTGAAGAAGCCAAAGACCCAAAGACTACATCTTTTTTCCAGGATCTGAAAGTGATTAGAAATTTAATTTTTTGTTTGTTTATTTCTTGCTCAGAAACTGTACTTTTTATATTATTTTGAAGAAATTGTACTTGAACTTTTTAAATTATCCACAGATTGTTTCCATTCCAAACTTTTTTTTTTGTCTTTCCCTGAACATGTTTGATAAGATAAATTTTTATGCCCCCGGAATCAAAGATTCGGGGGCATTTAGTTTTTGGCCTGTCCGTCTGTTTGTCCGAAAAACTTTAACATTGGACATAACTGTTGAATGGGTGGTGATATAGCTTTCATATTTCACATGTGTAATCCTTGTGACAAGAACTTTCCATTGATACCAAAATTTTTGACCTGGTGACCATGGCCTTGACCTTTGACCTACTTTTGAAAAACTTTAACATTGGGCATAACTTTTAAATGGTAAGTGTTAGGGCTTTCATATTTCACATGTGTATTCCTTGTGACAAGACCTTTCCATTGATATCAAAATGTTTGACCTCGTGACCTTGACCTACTTTTGAAAAACTTTAACATTGGGCATAACTTTTGAATGGTAAGTGATAGGGCTTTCATATTTCACATGTGTATTCCTTGTGACAAGACCTTTCTAGTAATACCAAAAATTTTTACCTCATGACCTTGACCTTTGACCTACTTCTCAAAAACTTTAACATTGGGCATAACTTTTGAATGGTAAGTGATAGGGCTTTCATATTTCACATCTGAATTTGTTATTTTAAGATCTTTCTATTGATACCAACGATTTTGACCTTTGACCTACTTTACAAAAACTTTAACATTTTAAAATTTTTAACCAAGTGACCCTGACCTTGACCTTTCACATACATGTTCTTAACAGAAAATGGTTTTCATACTAACAAAGATGCCACCGGGGGCATTCGTGTTTCACAAATACAGGCTTTATTGACATTCTTTTGAAAACATTTTGGTCAAAACTGTTTTAAAATACTGGTATCTCTATCTATAAACTTAGAAATTTACTTGTTTTAGTATTTTTGCAATGTTTACAGATACATGTATTTTTGTGTAACGATTTGTTATTGACTTTACTTTTCATGTTTATATTTTTCATTACAACTTTGAAATTTCATTTAAATGCATATACTTATTTTTTACATGTATGGTGCTTCAGAATTTTAGGGACTCTGAACTCCACTTCAATTCCATTATGTGTTGATAAACATGGACATTCATCACGATCTTTTGATTTTGATTTTAATAGCGTTTCGCGTCAGATGTGAAATACTAAATAGACTGCATAGACACTAATAAACCTTCTCAACGCCTAGGAATAATTATGCATTTGTTCATTGTTTTATAACATTGATGATGATTGTTATATACATTGATTATATTAGTACTAATTGATTGAATTACATACATTTGTGATTATGATTTGATGAATATTAATAATGTTAATTATAATTGAATGAATATTGATCATGTTAATTATGGTTTGATATATGAATATTTACAAATGTTATGACTTTATATTATATATAATTATCTATGCATTTTGTTATACCTTTTACACATGTTGACATGTTTTACATTTGTAATAATTGATGTTACACTGTTATGTTAAACGTCTTTAAATTCAATAGCATCATTTAAAACCTGATAAATTTACAGCATGGAACAGACATGCACGTTTCGGGTACTAAACCCTCGTCAGTGATCGTCAGTCTAAACAACGGCCAAAAAGTATGAAAATTATTATGTCCAAAAATGTAACCAAAAAGACGTAGCAGAATGGGTGGGATATTATGCTACAGGACCCACGTTATAGAAATTTCAAGACTTTTAGTACCAGAAAATTTCAAATGCGTTGAAGAGACAGACGGTCAACCTATACTTTTATACAAATGATATTTTAGTTTTGTTATCACGGTGCTTCCAACAAGTCTATATATTTTGCTGATTTTGTATTTCATTAATTGTTTACATTCCATATGTATTTACATTATATATTACTAGAGTTTAGAATAGTTTAGATTAAGTTAATTTAGTCAAAATTGTTCAAGATACAGTGTCCCTGAAAATACATTTTATTGAAAACGTCAAATTTATTCCAAAGAGTCTAGAAAATGACAAAAAGGAGCCATAAAAAGTTTTACTTGAAAATATGCAGTAACGACCCTATTATTGTCGATTTTTTAAAGATTAATATCAATTCTCTGTAAGGACCAAAATATTTTGGAAACAGCATGTAATGGATTTTCATGATTTTCTCTATAAATGGTATGTGTAATGCCCTGGATACAAAATAACAATTGTTTGAAAATAAATATTCCGGTTGCCATGGAAACGAGGTCTGTCTATTTGTAGCACTAAAAAATGGTCAAATAAGTCATCTTTTGTTATTATGTTGCCATGGAAACCATTGTCAGAGTTAATTGGTATTAACAACTTATAATATTAAAAACCTCTATTGTTAGAAAAAAATAACAAATTTTTGACATTTCTTTCAATTAGCCGGATCCTATCAAATCAAAATCAGTCAAAAATTGCCATAAAATAAGGTCAAAATCAAGGCCTATTTTTGTCCAATTTTTACCATTTTTAAGCAAACATAACACAAAATGTCAGGCTGATAACACCATCACTGTTGTCAGAACAAAATAGATTTCATGTGACAATTATAATCACCGAAAAAAATTAGTGGGACCTTGTTTTGTTTTCCTACATTATGAGGTCAAAAATGGTTGCCATGGCACCTTTTCATTTGACACATGATGACTATATCTTTTCAAATTGATTTTTAGCATGGTTTAAATAACTTATATTGCTTAAGCTTTATGTAGGGATAACAAAAGAAATTATTCTTTATTTGAGCACTTCCAAAATTTGACAAGGTCATTGACTCTAAGTTCAAGGTCAATTCAAAATATAGGTTCCAATTTCAATAAAATTTGCATTTTTGTTGTTATTTATTGTTACTAAATTTAGGCTTGACTATCATATATTTGTATAAAAAATACTTCTTTCTAAAATTAGGACCAATAGATGGAAAAACATTCCAAATTTTAGTTCAGAACATTTCTCCTAAAAAAATAAGCCCCAGACAAAAATCATGATAATCTCACATTTTTTTATATGTCTGTATGAAATACTAGCTAAAAATCAAGGATGTCATTGATTTTGAGATTTTTTGCAACTTTAGTCAATAAATAGGGGATATATCCAAAATTACTATGTATGTGTTTGTTTTACTCAATACCACAAGATTTTTGAGTAACTACCTCTCAAATTTTTGAAAAATCACAGACATTTGCCAAATTTAGTGAATTAAATTCAAGATGACCTTGACATTTGGTCCTGTGACCTTGAAAAAAATAAAGGTGATTTTTTAATCAATAATGCTCTTTTACATGCAATGATAAAAAAATGCTTAAAAATATATAACGGACAGCTGAAAATTTACCAGTAATTACTCTTTGTGTAATAGCGCTGAACAGAATGTCACCATGGTAACCATTTTTATACCCTTTTTGAATAAAATTGTGAAGAGGTCCCACTCAAATTTTAACATTTTCTTAAAAATCGAGGATTAAACTTTAAAGAAAATTGGCAGTAGAAATCAAATTAGCCTGACATTTCAGATTATTTGCCCTTAAATTTGAGCAAAATCATGTTAAATTAGGAGCTTTTTCGGTCTTAAAAAGGGCCTCTTCAAAACAGGTTTTTGCCTACATTTTGAGCATATTGACAAAGAGAATAGCGGACAGAAACATATTTCTTGTGTAATATGTATACTATTAAAGATATAAAGAGAAAAATGAAGGAAATTTCAGTTGACTACATGGAAACGAGCACTTGTGAAAATGTCATGTTACAAGTATTCTACTGATGGTTTCCATGGCAACGAAAACTTAATTTGTAAAAAGAAAGTTTATTTTTGTCTCAGTACATCATATACTCCTTCCACACCAAAAATCTCCAAAATTGGAGACATGCTGTTTCCACGTGCTATTGAAATTATTTTGGTCCTTAGGCACGGTCCATTTGATATTCTGGGGGGGGGGGGCTTGGGTTTTTTTCGAAAAAAATAATTTTGCTCTGAATTTTGATGAAAAAATAAATTAGCTTATGGTGTGACAGAAAAAAATAATCTTGCTCTTACAAGTAATCTGAATTTGAAGAATAACCATAAAATTCGCTTAAAATTCCTGAAAAATTTTCGGCTCGCTTCGCTCGCCGCAGTTTTTACTTTTTTATAAAAAAAAATTTGGGCTCGCTTCACTCGCCATTTTTTTCTTCTGTAATGGCAAGTTCATATTTGAAAATAACAAATTAAGTACAAAAATGTATATGCATGTGACTGAAGCGATTAAAATGCTTTAATATATTGTCAATATAATTTATTGTTATTTATAGATACATGTATCACCATAGTGTCTAATTTCATATACAAGCTTGGAAGGAGAATTTGATTAAGTTTTTCACTAGTTTTCATTTCTACATGTAAAAACTTGCATCAGGCCCTCTTACATGTTCCATGACCTTATACATGTTATATACATTTTTTAT
The DNA here is from genome assembly GCA_033119305.1 of Pinctada imbricata. Classification (NCBI taxonomy): domain Eukaryota; kingdom Metazoa; phylum Mollusca; class Bivalvia; order Pterioida; family Pteriidae; genus Pinctada; species Pinctada imbricata. The sequence goes on along the minus strand of VSWD01000005.1, from coordinate 47,716,366 downwards.
ACTGAAAATTACATATCACATATTGTAAAAATCTTATCTCTCTCAGTTTAGAAGTGAATACAAGTTTTACATAACAATAAAGTAATGTTTAAAGTAATTTAAGTAAAAATAAAGAATTTCTATTGAAAAAACACAAACGTTCTTAATATATTCCACATCCATTGTTATAAAAAAATTTCCTTGCTCCAACTTTGCAAGAAAAAAACAATTTTGCCTCGGTCCGGGGCTAAAAAAATAATCTTGCTCCGACAAAAAACCCAAGCCCACCCCCCCCCCCCCCCCCCCTGAATATCAAATGGACCGTGCCTTACAGAGATCTCCATATACTTCTATTGTAAAAACTCAATTCATTGTAGGTGGCGCCAGTGAAATGAATTAGAGCTGCGCACCCAAAATTCAAAATAACAATTTTAAAGGTCTATAACTGCGAATGTATGCGTTAGATTCGCCAGAAAATTTGAATTTATACAATTGAGAATGTGTACTTTCATATGAGAAGAAAGATTTTGCATTCCAAAATTTTATAAAATTAATAAATTTTCAGGGTCACCGTCCCTTGAAACAGAATCTGTATTTATTTTTACTTTTTGAAAGGTGATATTTTTTCAATTTTGAAATGTGATCATTTCTTTTTTCAAAGGGGAGAGGAATGTGACAAAGCGCACTTATCTTTCTGAATTACATCTTCTAAATTACATGTTTATTCTTTATTCTAATATGACTTGATTCCTTTTTCCCTTTTAAGACAACAGACGCGAATCGGGCTCTATTCTCCAATATAGGCCCTATAGCGATAAGCCACGCCTACGCTTTCTGAAAGCAGATAAACCGACAGAAACCGGTTTTTACCAAGAATCGATTTTGTCGTCTGTGTTTCATTGATCTAAGTTTGGTCATCATTAGAATAGAAATAAAAAATGACAAGCCGGGCTCTATTGTCTCATAATGCCCTCGCGGCTCGGTAATAAATGTAATTGGCCGAGGACGCTCGAGCATTATGAGACAATAGAGCCCGGCTTGTCATTTTTTATTTCTTAAATATACTTTTTCACTGTTATTCTAGCGCATGCGCATTACTTCCGCAGGTCAAACCAACACGACACGTCCACAAACAAACATGCTTTTTTCGTCAAATTTGAAATTAAATATATAAATGTTTTTCACTTTTAAATTGTATTTGAGACACAAAGAATGCTTAAAAATTGCAAAACTAGAAATAAATTCACGTCAATTTTTCCCTGTGAAGCACAGGCGGAAGTATTTACATTAGTTACCAGTGTATATCGCGGGAAAATATAAATATAGACGCCAACGTACAAACCATGAATGCTAAGTAATCCAAATCCAGGTAAAAGAACAAGGAAAATTCGTTAGAAGGACTTCTGCCGAACCTTCCAGGTCATGAGAATGTTCCTCCATTCCTGTCTGTGGCATACTCTACCCTCAACTCTACATACCCAGACCTTCTTTCTCTTCCTTCTCCCCCTCCTACCGCCCCTTTTTCTCCCACCTCCTTCTCACCCTGTCCACCCTCTACTATATGTACAAATACATTGGTGAATGGGCCAGTCTCTTTGGTTTTCTACAATTTCGATAGGCTGTTTCTTTAGAAGATATGCCATCTCTCATATTAATGATAGAATCAATGCCTGGCACATGGGCCCTGTCTTTCCCAATAACTGCATACATGTACCATCAACCTTGTGATAACTATCAACAGTTATTTTTCATCGGTATAATATATGGCTCGGATCTGTATGCTCATTTTCATATTTTATTTTGAGATTGATGATTCCTTGATGTACATGAAGGCTCTCTGCATGGCTTCAATGTAGAAGCAGCGATATTCCGTCTTTGCATTACTGACCAACAAAGAAACTGTAAGCTATGCTTACTGTCAGTGCCAAATAGGGTAAGTCTTTAAGACACAAGATCCATATGAGCTTTGTAGACTGTCACTCTCAACATTGAGTAATCCCTGTATGTTGCTATATCCAACTTCTTCCCATTTCATAAAATTTAAGAAAAGTAATTTAACTGACAAATGCTGATTATCTGTACTTATTTATTCCATCAATCAACATTATTTAAATTTTCAGACTTGCACAATCTTGCAGCCATATAGGTGCACTACTTTTTGCGTTGAATGCCTTACAAAGAAATTTGTACCAAGGTGAAAGCTGCACCTCTAAGCCATGCCAATGGAATGTCCCACGGCCAATGAAACTGAAGCCCACAACACTGTCAGAGTGGAATCTTAAGAAACCGAAAATAGCGGATAATGCAGCTGGTGATGGGGACCAAGAGGTCAAGAAAACGTTACAGTTTGACCCGCGACAACCAACACAGAGACTTTCATCTCTCGCGGTCACTACAACAGTTGAAAGAACTTAAGAGAGTTTTTCCCAACACAGGTAAACATTTTGTAGTGTAACAAGTGTATAGATCTGCCAAGATTTATTACTATTTTTTCATATTTAAGAAATTAATCCATTTATGTTTGTGAAACATGCATGCATCTTATGGCTAATGATTTTGAAAAAATAATTAAAATACATTAATTTTAAAGGTCAATTGTTCATTGACATTGAAAGTCATTTAAAATGGGTAATACACATACCAAATAGAAAGTCCCTGTGGTTGAGTCTCATTTATATACAGGTTGAAGTAAAGATCACAAGTTGAAGACATTTGTATCAATAAAAAGTTCTTGTCAAAGCAATGGATACAAATGTCTTATATGTGGATAGCCAACAGGGGATGCTTACTCCTCCCGGGCACCTGGTCCCACCTCTAGCTTGCTAGGGGTCCGTCGATGTTTAATTTTGTGCTCTATTGTGAGAAAGGAGGGGATCTCCAACAACACTAGGTTGCAGCACCCACAGCAAAATCCCAAAACACCCATGCAAAAAACACAGAACAGATACCCACAGAAAGAGACGCAAAAGGGACAAGGAACACCAACTCACAACATAGAAACATGAAACACAAAAGACTATACATAAACCAACGAGACCAATGGGCAACCGGTGCCGACTTAGGACGGCCATCTGCCACGTAAATAGCAGACGGTGTGGTTATCCTGGATTACGTGCGCACAACCCTCCCACTATTCCGATTTCCCAGAGGTCTCGAAGAACGCACAATTATGGTGTAAAACAACCTCCTCACTGTTAGGTGACCACACACAAACAAGACCGTTAAACACAGGGGTCCAAGCAACACAGATGAATATGTAAATGGATATAAAAAGAGGACGTGCGTAATACAGTCCGTGCTCTGCCGGCTGTAGCGAGCTCATATATGTTATCACCCGAGGAGTCCGACTGACATTCAGAGAGGACAGGTGGTCGGGGCCCTGTCTTCTCTAAAGAGGTTTGGACAGGGCCCGTCATGGAGTCCCGTCGTCACAGTCAGTCAGAGTGCAAGTCTTAAGAATGCGCTCGTACAAGACTGTATATTGGTCAAGTACCAAGCTTAGTGTCCGTCTGGTGACATTAGGATCATATCCACGGTATAAAAGGCGTTTGATGACTCTGACGCATTTTCGATACATATGCTGTCTACCTTTGATCCTTCTTATTTTGTTAATTATGTCACCATAAAATGCAGGTTGTGAAATACCCAAAGTAATATACTCCGTTGCTTGTATTGGTCCGAATTTCAAAAGAAGTTGATCATAATTTTTGTAAAATTTCCAGAAAGTCTTTACTAGTTTATGAAAGCGAAAACCTTGACCTAAAAGTTTCTTTGTAATTTGTAGATTTCTATTATGAAAATCCAAAACATCAGTACATGCTCTAGCATACCGGATGAGCTGTGAAATGTAGATACCGTATGACGGTAATCTAGGGACATCACCGTCAAGCCAGGGAAAATTTACTATGTTGAATCCAAAATCATCTCGTTTGTCATATACACTTGTATGAATTTCTCCATTGACAATTTTGATATTTAGGTCCAAAAATGGTGTTTCAGTGTCTGTAAAGTTTGCCTTGTTTAGAGTCTTCTTTCTTGTGGATAAATAACATCTTTATACTTTTCAAAAACAGGATTATCGATAGTAAGAATATCATCCAGGTACCTAGAAGTACCAGTGAAGCATTTCACATCATCATGTTTTCTTTGCTTTTGAAGATTTTGAATAAATTCCTTTTCATATGTGTATAAAAATAAATCTGCAACAAGAGGCGCACAATTTGTACCCATAGGAATCCCTACAACCTGCTTGTAGAGATTCTCACCAAATCTGACATAAATGTTGTCCAAGAGGAAGGACAAGGCACTACACAGGTCGCTACATGTCCATAATTTGTATGATTTGTATTCTGTAGCGGAAAAGAAACCCTTTGATTCAGATGTACAAATATAAATTTTGCCCTCTCGATTATAGCACCATTTAATGAGTTTGGACAATTGATCATTGATCTTGTCGTGAGGAAGCGTGGTGTACATATTTGAAAAATCGTATGAAGCAATCGTATTGGCTTGAAAATTTCTAGATTTTATCTTGTCAATCACATCCCCGGAATTTTTATAGACCAAAATAAATTTACATCATTCCTGTTAAGAACAGTTTCACAATATTTTGCAACGTGTTCCTTTACCGCCGTGAGGGCTGACGTCAGATGTCTAGACAAACTTGTAGTTGAGCAGTTGCTAGAATTAGCAATGTATCTAAATTTGTAAGGAGATTTGTGCAGTTTTGGTATGCAGTATATTGTAGGAAGATCCAATTTAGAATTAGGGATGTTGAATGAAGAAATTTCACTGCTATGTTTGCTCAAAATGTTAGGGACACTTTCATTGCTTTTGATATAAGTATTTGTAGACGGAAGTTCCGAAACTAAAGTTGATATATAGTAAAGTTTTCATATGATTATGGTGTTGTTGGCTGCTTTATCTGCAGGAGCGAAGACAAATTTTTCATGTAAATTACGTAATTTGGATTTAAAATATCTGTCAGATCTAGAACTTGGATTTTCAAAAAGATGAGGATTTTTGTGGAAGTTGTCTATTCGAATGTCAGTAATGTCCAAAATGAGGTTTTTCCAGTCATTCAGAGAATGCGATTCGACTCCTTCCGATTTACACCATCGTATGGTATAGTTATCTAAGGCTTCCTTTAGTACTTCGCGACATTTAATAAAATCTGTCTTGGATGGGATTCTATACTTAGGTCCTTTTTTGAGAAGACCACGGAGCTGCCTGTCTTGGATAATTGAAAAGTCACCTGTAATAATATGACCAGCTGGTTTATAAAGATATTCAGATGTTGCACATTCTCAAGAAGCAGGACATGATTCAAGTATTTTAGGATCTGATGTAACTTTGTTGTAGTTAAAAACGAAATTTCGAATAGGTCTCTTATATTTGTAACAAATAAGAGGAGGTTCTTAATTTTCAAAATATTGAGGAATAGCACTTTGTACACGATGATCCCGAAAAATATTAGAGATGTTAAGAAGATCGAATCCTTTGTTTATAAATGAAATTTTTAAGAATCGTTTTTTAGGGTGGGATGTTTTTAACAACTGGATAAAGTTTATTCTGTGCGAATGCAACAATGATATTAAGTCTGAATCAATCAGTATTTCTTAAGAATGCAACCAGTGCTTCATCCAAGATAGATTTCAATTGTACTGCTGGAATTGATGAGAGAGCATGAAGCAGTTCATGTCTGCCGCCGTTGCGAGCAATGATCAGAAGATCGTTGAGGGTACGGTGTAATCTAGATCTTATTCTGAGTTTTCGGTTTCTTCGTCTTCCGTGAGACCTAAATGTATGCTTCCGTTTAGTGTTTGGGCGGATTGAAAATACATTAATATTAGTTGACGTCGAGGAAATATTTCCTTGTCCATAAATTTGATCGTTTAGACCAAGGGGGTACGCAGTTTGGAGTTTTGTGATCCAGGCAAGTTCAGCTTGTAGTCGGCGTTTTTTAATTTCCGTTTTACTAAGATTTTTAAGTTTAGAAAAAGACTGAACCGGTGTAATAGTTATATCCGAAATGGAATGATTGTATTGAACGAAGTGATTATAAAGGAAATTTCTTTGTTTTTTGTGATGTGAGTTTCTTATCTGATACGAATGACTTCTAAAACGAGATTTTAAGGCCTGACCTGTTTCTCCAACATATTGGGCGCCACATCCCCTAGCGTTTCATGTTATACATGTAACATAAATGACATCTTGGTACGATCAATCGATGTCGTTTTCAATCTCAATTTTAAAAGTCTGCCCGTTAACACTTGATTTAATTGTGGAATTGCAATTGATGAGCGGATACATACCGCATATTTTCCCTTTGCACGTAGAAACTGCTGAGAACCCTCTATGTTTGTTGTTAAATGTAGAGCCTGCAGATGGAGAAGTAGGTGTAATACGTCTACGGGATTTAAATTTAAGAGGTGAAAGAAGTACTCTGGGTGAGGAAAAAAGTTTATTACTGTTAAAAGTCGATGATGGGAAAGTTACTGTAGTGATAGAGGGTAATCTCAAAGGAGTAAGTTTAATACGAGGCGACCTTAAAAATGCCATAGTGAGATGATCAAAGAAGGGTGAGTAGAGATCCTGCATGGAAGACACTACAACAAAGTCAAGTTAGAGAACGAAATGGAATTAAAACACTTCAAATATCGGGTCACGGGGAATTGTATTACCAACTCCACACTGCAACACGAAATAAGTGTAGATATAAAAGAAAGGAGGGGATCTCCAACAACACTAGGTTGCAGCACCCACAGCAAAATCCCAAAACACCCATGCAAAAAACACAGAACAGATACCCACAGAAAGAGACGCAAAAGGGACAAGGAACACCAACTCACAACATAGAAACATGAAACACAAAAGACTACACATAAACCAACGAGACCAATGGGCAACCGGTGCCGACTTAGGACGGCCATCTGCCACGTAAATAGCAGACGGTGTGGTTATCCTGGATTACGTGCGCACAACCCTCCCACTATTCCGATTTCCCAGAGGTCTCGAAGAACGCACAATTATGGTGTAAAACAACCTCCTCACTGTTAGGTGACCACACACAAACAAGACCGTAAAACACAGGGTCTGAGTGTGAGTGCTGTTGAGATTATCGTCAGGATCATCTTTAACTCATTTATATCGAATTGCCTTGATATATACATGTAGTTGAAAGTTTATACAATAACAATTTTTGACCGAAGACAGAAAAATTTGACACACAGACATGCAAAAACAAACAGCTTTTAATATATACATGTTTTTAATTACCTCCTTCCTCCCATTCAGCCATCCAACTCCACCATTTATTTACATTAGTCTTTCAACAGGCAGATGTAGAAAGAGCGTCAATATCCTGTATGATACCCCTTTATAGGTCATAAGAGAATATATGTATAAAAATACAAGGCTTCCGACGAATTTTCAGCAAGAATAACACTGTGTAGCATCACGTGACTTAAGGTGGCGAAACCACGAATATATAAAAAACCCAGTTGGAGGAAAGAAAACTGGAACTGCAATAATTGCTTTGATTGAATTTTTATCTTTTCATAGCCTACATGTAGATCCTTGTCTAAACTGATATTTTTACGATCATGGACTCGTTAATGAGTAAAACGCTGTTGTTTTTACAAACATTGTGACAAAAGCTGTAGATATGCGTGGAAACCACCACAACATTGTATTTAACATATTTCGATCACGATGTTCCCTTTGTCAGAATATTTGTAAAAACTACAATGATTTCTTGATAGACAAACACAGAATCATCGAAATATCACTTTTTACAAGGACATTGGCTATGAAAAGATATAATTGAATCAAAACAAGCATCACAGTACCTGTTTTCTTTCCTCCAAACGAGCGGTATGCCTCCATTTTGTGTTCGTGGTTTCACCAACATAAGTCACGTGATGCTACACAGTGAGTAGCATCTGCAATTTTTGCATTTGACATGTTTGAAGGACAAAATGGGGTATGATCATAAAGATTTATTTGTATACTTCCTAGAAACATCAATATTTAACCCAAAAAGATCTCATAACATAGCCTAATCGCTTACCAAAGTTGGACTGCTTTCTACTTTCTGTCTTGAGTCTCCATTGCCAAATTGGACAAATACTGATTCATTCAGAGGCTTTACTCTGCTTACTGTAAGCAGAGTAAAACACCTGGATGATTCAGACTAACTAATCTGGCAATGGAGGTTCAAGACAGAAAGTAGAAAACAGTCAAACTTTGGTAAGCGATTAGCCTATGTTATGAGATCTTTTTGGTGAAATATTGATGTTTTCAGGAAGTATACAAATCAATCTTTATGGCCATACCCCGTTTTGCCCTTCAAATGCAGAAATGCTACTTCTAGCTGAAAATTCGTCGGAAGCCTTGTACTTCTATAGATACCAATATTCTCTTATGACCATACAGGATATTGACACTCTTTCTACATGTGCCTGTGAGTCTTTCCTTAATATACTACTTCTATAGATACCAGTATTCTCTTATGACCATACAGGATATTGACACTCTTTCTACATGTGCCTGTGAGTCTTTGCTTAATATACTGAACTGTCAACCAAAATGCAGGTTTTTGTTCAAAATATAAATGTACAATGTATTTTAAGATAATATTGTTACATAAAAGTTACAAAAGTTCTTTTTAATTTAGAATTTAAGAGATAAATGCATTTACATCAATACCCTAATAGTATGCTCGTTATAAACTTAATTTTGACAAATTATTATTTAATATCATTTGACTTCATTTGATTTTTCATTGAATCAATATCTTAATTTGCATAATTTAATATCATTTGATATTTGATAGAATATCATAATTAGTGTTTTGTTAAGGGTATGCAACACAAACCACGTGCATTTATCCAAGCAAGTACAAAAAAAGCTCTTGCTGTTGCATACAGGTCTATTCGTCCGAAGCCTTGTACTTCTATAGATACCAGTATTCTCTTATGACCATACAGGATATTGACACTCTTTCTACATGTGCCTGTGAGTCTTTCCTTAATATACTGAACTGTCAACCAAAATGCAGATTTTTGTTCAAAATATAAATGTACAATGTATTTTAAGATAATATTGTTACATAATGTTTTTCTTTAATTAAGAACTTAAGAGATAAATAAATTCAACTGTAGATCCCAGGGAGGTTTCCATGCAATCACTGGTGTCCTGCGAAGCTAACTGTAAGTATGAATAGATAATGATGGCTCAAAATTTACTATGTATACATATTATAGGGAAAGCACAAATTAATCACTACTCAGTAAATGTCAGATGTGATAAAATATTCATGTCACTAATGATTAAACCATAAACCGCTAAAATCAGTAAGGTCAGATTGCGAAGTGCTTGTGTAAGATGACATATTTATTTATTTGACATATTTACATTTTGTGCAGACAGAGAGGTCAAATGTAATAAATACTTAATATCAATACTTAAATTATGAAATATATGAAATACATGTATTATAAATTATTATACATAAATTATGAAACTTCTATTCTATACATATGAACCTAGATTGTCAATTAATGATATTGGTTGACATTTCAGCATTCACAAATATGCATATATCAAAATACAAACTAAGTTGTAATGGTTCTTGAGACAGCAACGTTAGTTTTTTTTAAAATCTTCATAAATGATTAATCAACAGGTTTGTCACAGTTATGGCACATCCCAGACGAGACACCACATGTAGCCTTCGAGGAGGAGGTTTATTCAACTGTAGATCCCAGGGAGGTTTCCATGCAATCACTGGTGTTCTGCGAAGCTAACTGTAAGTATGGATAGATAATGATGGCTCAAAATTTACTATGTATACATATCATAGGGAAAGCACAAATTAATCACTACTCAGTAAATGTCAGATGTGATAAAATATACATGTCACTAATGATTAAACCATAAACCGCTAAAGTCAGTAAGGCCAGATTGCGAAGTGCTTGTATAAGATGACATATACATTTTTGTGCAGACAGAGAGGTCAAAGGTAATAAATATTACTTAATATCAAACACCTACCCCTTATACGTCAAGAGATATAGCCCAGATTAAAGTTTTTAAAAAGCAGGCCAAACTCCAAGGTCAAGGTCACTAGGTCACAAATCAAGTTCTCAAATGAAAGGTCATGGACCAGCATGAAATAAATCTACTTGTCCATTCTCCACAGTTTTCTCTCTATTTGCTAAAAGACAAATTTCAGATTTTATTTCTCAAGGTCAAAGGTCAAGGTTAATTTTTGTTGCTGTGTATAATTCATCTGTGTTTAATTCATCTCATGTTCTATTAACATGTAAAGTTTCAAGTTGATATTATTCCAAATGGTTTTCTCAAAAAGACTTAAAATTTAAAAGCAACACTTCAACAAAAATGTTGATGGACAGACTTACTGACAGACAGACTTTGCCATTTCATAGACCGGGAAGGAAGAAATTATAAAAATCACAAAGAGAAGTTAAATGCAATAATGTCTATTTGATTTCTTTCAGTACCATTACCCATTACTTTGGAAAATGAGCTTTCTCAATTCATTGAGAAGAAAACAAGAGGGCAACGAATTAATCAACTGTGGAGGGACTTGCACATGGGACGAATAACAAGCTCTATGTTTGGTGCTGTGCTACATTCTGGCTAAAATCCAACAAGTCTTGTCAACCAAATTCTACATGGATCAAATCTTATCAGGTATGTATGAAGATGATTTACATTAAGTAAATGATTTACATGTATATTTTACAACAGCATTTCAAATAAAAGTGTGTTTGTGAGTTGCAGCTAGCCAAACAGGGGATGCTTACATCTCCTGGGCACCTGGTCCCACCTCTGGCTCGCTTTGGGTCCGTCGATGCTTAATCTTGTGTTCTATTGTGAGTGCTGTTGAGATTAATGTCAGGATCTTCATTTAATCATTGGAATTCTTATGAACAGCATAGAAAACAAAGTTAAAATTATAGAAACATAAAACCTTCTACAAATTTTCACATGGAAGAGGATGAACCGTATTGATTTTGAAGGTCATCGTTGACTTAGGCTTAAAACTCTTGTGAGCAGGATTGAAGACAAAGCAATCATCATAAGATCATTAAACCTTCCATAAATGTTGCCCCTGGAGAGAAGATGAACCCTATTGATTTTCAAGGTCAAAAGTCAAGGAACTGTAGACTTAGCCAAAATCATCATAGGCTGGATCACTAGCAAAACGTTATGTGTGAGAGTGTATGTGTGTATGCATCACACTTTTGTATAAAGCCATGAGGGCAGTTTTGATTGGATCTAGATCAAACTTCATATACTCATTGCTTATGACGAGAGGTAGCATCAAGTGATTTTCAAAGTCATATTTCAAAGTCAAGGTCACAAATTGGAAATGCTTAAAATCCTTGTATATAGCCTAGAGGACACAGTTTTGAAAGGATCTTGACCAAACTTTGTATTCTTATTCTATTAATTCATTATAAAAAGGTAAAGGTAGGGATTTATATATAGTCTCGTTCGCTTTAGCCTCTCGCGACTTCCACAATTACCTCCCTGGCGAGACCTGTACAATCCAAAGCATTCTCAACTCCCTTGGGAGTATACAAGCAGAGCTGCCGTTCAGGCGCTAATGCTTTTTCATTCACATTGCCAGTTCGTCTCATGTGCCAGGTACCCGGTTTACTCCTGGGTAGAGAGAGTGCAACGTAGTGCAAAGTAACTTGCCCAAGGTTACAATGGTTTGCAATGTCCGGCGACGGTGAGATTCGAACCCACAACCAATGGATTCGTAGTCCACTGCGCTAACCACTACGCTACCAGCACTATATTATTAAAATTATACTTTATATTATAAACTTAAGTTACATTTCCTTTGTAGATACCATACACTGGCAAAGCAGGTCCAATGGGGGATTGACCACGAGAAGACTGCCCTCAATGACTACCTACTTATACAGAGTGCCATCAGCAAAATATCTGTGGAGGAAGCTGGACTTACTTTGTATCCAACTCATTCATTCTTGGGTGCATCAAGTGATGGCTGGATATCAGACCCTTCCCTTCCACATGCCGTAAGAAAGGTTTGCCTTGAAATTAAATGTCCATACTCTATCAAGGGCACAGTTATAACGGATAGAGAAGTAGAGGAACTGTTACAGTACAAAGACTTTTGCCTAGAGAGAACAGAACAAGGGCCACAACTCAAGCGGAGTCATCCTTATTAGACATTTTTCACTGCGTCTAGACTGACAATCGACGACGGACACTGGGGTAGTTTAGGCTGTTTACCTGTGGGGAATGTCTCAAAATGCAATTACTGTTTGTAAAAAAAAACAAAAACAATAACGAAAAAGAAACCGCTTTCATATTTGAAAAGAGAATCATAATAGAAAATTCACTCTTTTGAAATCATTTTTTTTTTTCAGTAGAAAGAAATAGCTTCAATATTTCGCCCGTCTCACATATTGCTCCCATTAGGTTATTTCTGTGTGTGAGTCTATGGCGAGGAATTGAAGCCCTCTCACACACAAAAATAACCGAATAGGAACTACGTGTGATACGGGCGAAACATTGATGCTACGAGGGCTGATTGATATGTATCGTATTAAAGAATTTGAATTTATCAGACATTTTGCATTATTTTTCTACTGCTTTCAGTTATGAGAATAGATAAAAGTCTGATGAAGCAAGATGAGATGAATAAGGCGGATGTTAAATCAAATTAAAGCCAAAATCATGAATAGCAGCTATGATAGTGACATACTTGTGAACAGGAGCACAACACACCTCTAACTAGTTAGCTTTCCGTGGTGCTTGAGTTTAATATTTTTTCGTAACTTTGTCAGAAGTGAAGCACATATGTGCAATTGATTTTTTGTCCATTTTTGAGATAATCTATAAGAAGAATACCTTCTGCATCCAAGAAAACCGAGGCTTACAACATATCAATCACCCCTCGTACCTCGCACAATGTAGTCAATACGAACGCGTATGATGGTTACTACTTATATTCATTTTAGTCTTTTTTAAGCTTAAATGAAAGGTAGTGAAGATTAATTGAATTTCATTTCAGAGGGACCCATTTAATTGCTATGGGGTGAGGGATGAAATTCTCTTTTCCGATTGGGAACGGTGTTTAGAAGTTATAAAGCATTCAATGTATATGACCGAACAGATTTCGGTAACCTTAAATTTATTCCAAAATGGTAAGGGACGACCCCCCCCCCCCCCCCTTACCTGTTGAGCTATTAACATTGCAAAAAAAGGGGAAAAAATACACAAAATCATCAGATATTAATGCTATTATTTTTTGAAAGGAGGGATGTAGAACAAACAGATTTTCAACAATGGGTATACGAAGTCCCCCAAAACACATATTTTTCTTCGATACGATGTCGAATTGGAAGTCGATTTTGGAAATAAATTCAGTGACAAAAAAAACTATGCATATGTAAATTTGGAATTTAAGCAATTCTTTTTCAAGGAGCGCGTTCCTGCAAATGTTTAGATGCACCCCCCCCCCCCCCCCCCTATTTTTTTTTTTTACAAAAATTTCATGATTAAAACTTTCCATGCCCATTTCACATCCTGATTTCATGATATGTTTTTGTTTATTTAATAGATTTAATTGAGAAAAAATAGACGAATGCATTGGAGTAATATCAGCGATTATAGACAACTTCTTTTCAATTTTTGTGGCGCCGCAAAAATATTTTATCAGCGCCATCTACAATGAACTTCCTTTGATCATGTTGCTATATAGAAACACTTTTTTTCTATCGGCAAGTTCTCGCTTTTTACTGAAAACTAAGTACTAAAATTATACTATGATGTATATTGTCGGATATGCAGCCTTTAAAATACATGTTATCGGGCAATTTTGTAGATTAACTAATACGAGAGTTTTTTTTTTTAAAATACCGTTTATACGTAATATTTAGAGTATATTTTAACGAGTGTATCTTCAGATACCGAACGAGGGGGCAAAGCCCCCGAGTTTGGTATCTGAAGATGCACGAGTTAAAATATATTCTAAATGTTTTGTATCATTGCATCATCAAACATTCCGTCAACCATGCTCTATCGAATTCCCGGCGTAAACCTCCATTATGCCATTTCTACCTACCAATGAAAACGCTACACTTACATTACGCCATTTACACAAACCAATGAAAACACAGCACGACATCTAACTCGTTACGGACGAATAACGCGCTACTTCTATCCCTCATTTCCAGCCAGTACAACATGGACGACGGCTGCGATTTTTTGCTCTCGCAATTTTTTAAAGATGATCATGGACAGTTTATTCGTTTCACGGGAAGGTCGTCTAAAACTTTCAAAGGAGGGCTACAACATCTCCAGCTGACTAACAAGGACATCAAACATTATTGCGATGGAGGTACGTACATGTACTTTACATTTTTTTTTATTTTTTTGGTGCGATCTGGATTAAAAAATGAAATCGACAGAAAATATTAATTATCATTTGCTTTCATTGAAATTTATGAATCTTATTTATCTTCTTCAGGTGAACGATGTCTTGTTGACTACTACCGTATTTACCTAGACGCTCTTGGAAACGAGGGACCGTTCTACCGTCGACCATTAGCCGCTTCAGGCAGCGTCTTCGTGCGATACGGCGGCAAGGTATTGGGAATCAACAAACTAAAGGGACTGATGAAGGAAATAACAGGTAAAGCGGGATTACAAGGAAACTTCACAAATCACTCAGGAAAAAGGACTTGCGCTACACAACTGTATCACGCGGGGGTTGATGAACAAGAAATTATGCAACGGACAGGTCACCGGTCAGAAAGTACAAGCGTACCAACTCGGCCTTACAAGGTCACGTGTCTGAAATTTTGAATCCGCCAACGAGCAAGAAAGTTAAATGTGAAACTACAGAGTCCGAGAATTGCGAAAATTCCGGCAATGAAAATATTGATCCATCAGCGTCCGTCAGTGCGTGCGAATACCCAATTGTTCCGAATTTAATGAAGCCAGGCCAAGTTTATAATAATTGTGTTTTCAATTTCAAGCCTTGAGAATTTGTTCCGTTCAACTTGTATTCAAGTTCTACGATAACCGTGTTTGTATTTGGAATAATTCCGATTTGCCGATTTTCGTGAAATATTAGTGAATGTGTGCATGTTTATTGTTTCATATTCTAAAAATGCATTTGTAATACAACACGATAACACAGTAATGTAAATTTTGTATTTGAAAGATATTTTGTGTTTAATGTTTTTTTGTTTTTTTGTTTTTTTGTTTTTTTTTGTTTAGAATTTGTATTAAATGTTTCATTGAGTTTAATTAAATTCATGCAAAAACGAATTTTCTTTATCCAGTTTTCTTCATTTTATCATATTGAAAAAGTGTGATATATCACAGATAGACCACAGTGATAGATCATAGAAAACTGTGGTGTATCTGAAAAAAAAATGAACAGCACTGAACAAAGGAAAAGACCACAAGCAATGATACAATGTCTGAAAACACCAGTAAATACTCACAATGTATGAAAATCAATATCACATACTTTAACTTGTCAAAATGTTTGTATTAATTGCAAAATGATAAATTGAAAACAATGCATGAATATCAATATCATGGCAAATATGGATAATGACCATATCCCTGTTTACAGCACAAAATCGATAACCAAGAAAATCAGAAACCGAAGGCATACAAAATCAGGATAAAACAGAACCCAAAGCAAACAAACAAAAACCTCCACCATATGAAAAGAAGCGAACTCCCGATATGAGAGGGAGACCAGGTATGTCTGAATATGAGAGTGAGACCATCCCGATATGAGAGTGAGACCATACTTGAGCTTGTAAAAATGTTTCTTTTTTATTGTATAAACTTAAAATTATTATTGTCACCCATGTCCACTTACCTTCTTGTTAGCAACTAAAGGGATGTCAAGGTGAGCCAGCCAACAACAGACTTGGAACATCTGTGAGGCCAAACCTGCAAGAGAAAGAGGAATTACATCATCAAAAATATGAAAATTCTTAACACGCCCTATGGCCCTCTCAACATGAATTCTTAGCTCAGCAATTTCTTGTTGTAAACTGATTACAGCCTGACAGGAATTGTGGAATATTCAAAGTACACTTCCTCTTCTCAAGTAAGTCAGAGATAGTAAAGCCCTTATCGGCCATAACATTGTCACCGTGTTCAAGTAAATCTAACAATCTTGACTCAATTGCAATTTGACGGTCTGATATCCTGCCTCCATAGGCCTCTGAAACAAAAGAAGTAATACCAGATGGAGTAATGCCTACAAGAAATTTCAGTGTATTATGGTGTTTGTATTTAGAAAAAGGACTGTTCTGATTTACAAGAATACTAGACCTCTGAACAAATATCTCAGTACAATCAAGAATAATTCTTAAGTTTGGATATTTAACAAAACATTGTTGCATATTTGACTGAATAACATCTCTAGAGGCAAAGACATTCAAGGGTTTTAACTCTTGAAAAAGCAAACAAATCCATGTTGTGAAATATTGAGAGCAGGTTCCAACTGAAACCCCAAACCGATCTGCCAAGTCCTGAATATACATGTATATGTATAGCCCCAGACGTAGCCTCATCAGTGTTGCCAATAGCTGGTTGATGGGTTCCAAAGCAGTTGTTGTACACCGTAATCTTTCTGCACGTGTAGCTGCACTGCCCCGCCAATAGACCATCTTCTCAGTTTTGACAACCAGGTAGGTAAATTGATTCAATTTAATATACATAAATAATGTTGTTAAGCATACCAGTATATAATATTTGAATTCTTTAATATAAATTAAGTATGACATTGTCCTGACCATGCTGGCAGCTTATTTCGCCATAAAAAAGGTCAATGTCATTGTGTGCATATGAACCTCTTCTGAAAAATTTTTTGTCACATAATGACATTTCAAATTTCAAAGCTAAATTTATTAACCATTATATTCTATAAAAGCACTGCAATGTGACAACACAATAACAGAATGCTAGTACCATAATGTGTATATATAGAAAACATTGGATAATGAACTTGTAATTCTCATACATCATTTACATACTTCAAGGTCACAATAAAACAGAAAGATGTGTTTGTTAAACACATATGCCCCCACCTGCAACTGCTGTTTTCAACTAAAAGGGATCAAATTTCAAGCTCAAGGTCATTATTTGTGTCAATGCTGCTTTTGAGAACAATATTATGTAATAGAAGAAGCAATAAAGCATGTTCGTGTATTTTCTCAGTCAAGGTCACAAGGTCATTAGCCTTTTCAATTAATAGAAATAATGGAATAAGTGGAACCATACAAATTCACTGAACATATTATAACATAACTTATCTGTTTTCATTTTTACTTGAAAAGCCAAAGAAAAACAGCAAATGTAGGCATCCCTGTATAAAATGAGGTCATCGTATCGTTATCTTTAAAGAAGTCCTCTACTCGTAGGGATTTGTACTCAATTGTGCTCGGCAAGGGTAAAACTCGACGAAAATGCAAGTCCGAGTGAAATGCAATGTCTAGGATGCCCCGAAAACAATTGTGAAAGTGCCCATATTTACGCGTTAGCAAGTCGGTGACTATCAAGAATGCGACTTCCGTTGAAAATGAAAGTAGAAACCGTGTGACGTCAGATGTGTGTAAGATATGGCTACTGCGGGAGATTACGAAGGCTCAGATCAATCTGAAGACAAGGACGACTGCTCCTTGGAGTTGTCTTGCGAGTCTTCGTCTTTTGACGAAGAGAGCGTTTCAAATTTGGCCATACAGCCATACATGTTCGAGCCGTACCTGTCTAGTGGTAGTGCTAACGATACGTCCGACTCGGAGTCAGAGGATGAGCGAGCTGATTCTCCAGAACCAGATCGACGACTCGATGTTACAAGCTGGTAAAGATCGATTTCATTTCAAGTCGCTTAACTCTTGGAATAAATTGTTCCCATCTGTAGTTCTATTCAAATCAAGCTATACTATATCAGGCTAAGAAATGATACAAAAATTTTCAGTTGTTTTGTACATACAAGGTCAAATCATGATGCCAAAAGAGGAAATAAAATCCAGCTAAAGTTATCTGATTGGCAGTGGCTATGGATATGAACATTTTTATCTGTTCACTTAGCCATTAAGGCCTATCTAAAGAACACAATACAGGGCTGTTGCATGGTACTTTGGGGATTGGGCCAGGGTCTCTTTCAGACTTGGAATGGAGCAAAATTGAAAATAAAATGCATCGTCTGTGAACAGATCGAAAGAACCAGGAAATAGTTCCAGCGCATGATTGCCTTATTCAGTCTGTATGGTTTATCATATATGATTTCAAATTTAAACACATAATACAAAAGTAGAAAATTCCTAAATACCCCGTACTGTAGAGCAAGTGACCATATTTCGCCATATTTTTTGTACATTTCTTTGAAAATCTCAAAACTTTGAGGCCAATTCAATAACTGCTTTTGCTAGAATTTAATTTTACTCCATCCTCCATTGAAAAATTTCAAAAAGAATTTATTTTATGCAATTCATTGTTTCCTTATAAAACATCAAAATATTTGGTTTCCATGTTTTCAGGTTTCGCCGTTTTTGTTGATATGTATCCTATTTAAAAAGAAATGGACAAAATTTGTGATTTCATTTCCATGAAATGTTTCGTCACCACTACTTCTATGAATTCATGCCAATTTTTTTTTTATTTCTGATGCTTACGTCTAACATTTGGTGTTTTTGTTCAATTTTCCACATTCTGTGGTATTTTTTGTCAAAAGTGAGTGCAGGATATATCACAATCTATAAAAACATGACTTCTACGGTCATATTTGAAAGGATATTGAAAAATAAACTTGATGAACATTTCAGATAGCCAGTGAGAAGCAATTAACTATGAAACGCCGAGATATGGTCACCGGCGCGATATGGTTCCTAGCTCTAGGCTACATAACGTCATTTTGGACGTAATTTACTGCGCCGCTTTCCAACATGACTTCTAATGAAAAACACTGTATTTCTTTCCTTATCGAGCAATTGCTTTAAATTTTGCGTAATAAGAATTTATAATCTAAAAGAATAAATTGGTATATAAACAAAATGTTTAACGATAACCATATGAGATTTACTAAACTTGTCTAGGAATTTATCGAACAACATTGAATTTCGTATATCAATGTAATTATCTACATGTAGTAAATTTTGGGCAATTTAATATTCATTGTCATGTTACTTGAAAGAACATGTATATAATCATATATTATAATGCATCTTACAATGTATTATTTCATCATATTAACAGGTGCAGATGTTCAAGATGTGCCTCAATGCCTTCAACTAGGGAATGCAGATGTTGTATGGAGATTTTAGAATGTAAAACGTCTTTAAATTGAATAGCATCATTTAAAACCTGATAAATTTACAGCATGGACCAGACATGCACGTTTCGGGTACTAAACCCTCGTCAGTGATCCTCAGTCTAAACAATGTAATATGGCCAAAAAGTATGAAAATCATTATGTCCAAAAATGTACCAAAAGACGTAGCAGAATGGATGGGATATGATGCTACAGGACCCACGTTTTAGAAATTTCAAGAAATTTTGTAACAGAAAATTTCAAATGCGTTGAAGAGACAGACGACCAACCGAAGTTGATCGAACTTGGCTACATGTGCCCTCGGGGACTCTTGGTCCACCAGCAGTGACACTCACCAAGTAGTTCAAATGTTAAACGTCTTTAAATTCAATAGCATCATTTAAAACCTGATAAATTTACAGCATGGACCAGACATGCACGTTTCGGGTACTAAACCCTCGTCAGTGATCCTCAGTTTAAACAATGTAATATTGCCAAAAAGTATGAAAATCATTATGTCCAAAAATGTACCAAAAGACGTAGCAGAATTGGTGGGATATGATGCTACAGGACCCACGTTTTAGAAATTTCAAGAAATTTTGTAACAGAAAATTTCAAATGCGTTGAAGAGACAGACGACCAACCGAAGTTGATCGAACTTGGCTACATGTGCCCTCGGGGACTCTTGGTCCACCAGCAGTGACAATCACCAAGTACTTCAAATGTTAAACATCTTTAAATTCAATAGCATCATTTAAAACCTGATAAATTTACAGCATGGACCAGACATGCACGTTTCGGGTACTAAACCCTCGTCAGTGATCCTCAGTTTAAACAATGTAATATGGCCAAAAAGTATGAAAATCATTATGTCCAAAAATGTACCAAAAGACGTAGCAGAATGGGTGGGATATGATGCTACAGGACCCACGTTTTAGAAATTTCAAGAAATTTTGTAACAGAAAATTTCAAATGCGTTGAAGAGACAGACGACCAACCGAAGTTGATCGAACTTGGCTACATGTGCCCTCGGGGACTCTTGGTCCACCAGCAGTGACACTCACCAAGTAGTTCAAATGTTAAACGTCTTTAAATTCAATAGCATCATTTAAAACCTGATAAATTTACAGCATGGACCAGACATGCACGTTTCGGGTACTAAACCCTTGTCAGTGATCCTCAGTCTAAACAATGTAATATGGCCAAAAAGTATGAAAATCATTATGTCCAAAAATGTACCAAAAGACGTAGCAGAATTGGTGGGATATGATGCTACAGGACCCACGTTTTAGAAATTTCAAGAAATTTTGTAACAGAAAATTTAGCGATCTGATGGACAAGGTGGATAATTGCCCTTGCATAACCATACATCCAGGATTTGAGCCAAGCTGTTTAAATCAATGCACACTGGATATTGCCTATTCATGGTAAAGGCAACAGTACCAGGAGGAGTTAGATCAAAACGAGTACGTTTTAATCCATTAAAATTTAACATAAATAACACCAAAAGCTTTATATAATTTCAAATATTTAGAGCATATTTATGTGTTGTTGTTTAAATCATACATTGTACACAGTAATTTATAGTTATACACCTAACTCATGTACCTGTATAAGCATATGGAACAAAGACAAGAGATAACTTATGCATTTCATTATTTTCAGGAAGTACAGATATACAGCCTACAGACAAGTCGTCAGATGGGCTTGGAAATTTTTAGGACGAAAAATTCGTGTTGTCTTGCCAGCATGTGTTGTGAGGACAATCAGAGAGCGGTACCAAAGTGACTCTTATACAGGATTTAAGGATGCTGACAGATCTTAAGTGACCTTGAAGATATTATTGCATACCACAGCTGTAGGATTGATATTAAATTTCCATCTGTCGTTGAATATTGTTATTTCCAAAAATAAATTCTAGCAGATTATAGCCTTCATATTTCATTTACTTTCAGAACCATGGGAAGAACAATTTTTTTTATGGAAAAATGTCAAGTTCATAAGTTCTTTATAAGGCAAATTTTTCTGTTCTGATGCATGTTACTAAAGAATTTTTCTCCAACATCAGTGCCATAGCTGCCTTGTATGCTTGAGCATCCATTTTTTTTCTAAATTTTCCACATTTTGTACTATTTCATTTTTCTTTAGAATATTCCATGCAGAGCTACTGGAGACTAATCCCCTATGGGGTCCCTATTATTTAAAGCCCTTCTCCCGCACCTCTTTAAAGTATGTCCCACGAAGTTGTGGGGGTGTATAGGATACACTCTCCGGCGATTCCATCAATCCATCTGTCTGGGGAGAAGCAACTCTTCAAGTAAAAGTAATAGGAATTTCATACATACATTAACCATAATAAGTACTCTAATACATTTGCGACCATTTTAGGAGCATCGAATGCCAGGCGCATGTCTGTTCTTGACAAAGATGTCGTGAATGCTTCAGTTTCCGGAGCAACTTTGTCAAACATAGGTCAGACGATAGACAAAGCGCATGAATCCTTAAAAAATGACGCGCAAGTAGAGAAAGTGGTTATTTGTCTTGGTACTAACGACGTTTCGCAAAATAAATCAGATCCGGAACAGGTAATTTTGAACTTGACTTCTGCTATAAACGAAACGAAAAAAGAATTTCCTGTGGCTGAAATAGGTCTGTGTGGTATTATACCAAGAAAAGGGCGCAGTGAACGGGAAAAAAACTTTAATGGTATTACAGAGAGTGTGAATAAATTTGCGCGTAAGCTCTGCTCAAGAGATGAAGGTTGTACATACATTGACACGCCCAGTCTGTTCGTCAACGCTGACAATGGCCATCTAGTAGTGGCGTTGTATGATCCGAACGATCCATCAGGACTGCACATTAATCAAGAAGGAGCGTCAAAACTATATAGCAAAATTCTCTCCTTCATAAAGACCCCTCAACAGAGTTGTCATAGTACTACAGACGATGTAGGTACCCCTAAAGGCAGAAAACGAAACATCAGTCAGTCAACACCGCTTTCTACTGAAAAACAGGCTCCAAAAATGTCCAAACCAGGAACTCCAGAGACCTAGGTTCCTACCGGATCTACATATGCACAGACTATTTGTGTTATCATTGACTATGTATCATACACATTTAGATTCACAGAAACTTTCCTTTTTAAAATATAAATGTCATTGAAAATTGCAAGTTTGAATGTAAATGGTTTAAGAAACAAGGAAAAAAGAAATAATCTATTGTATTGGTTAGTTAATAAAAAGCATGATATAATTGCACTGCAAGAGACGCACAGCACTCATAAAGACGAAACACTTTGGCAAAAAGAATAGAAAATGTTGGGAAGGGGGAGAGAGCTACTGGTATAATGGCTCAACGTCTTCCAGGGGCGTAGCCGTACTGGTTCGAAAAGATTTGAAAATTGATATTTCTGTCATAAAAAAAGAGTTAAATGGAAGAATCATAATTCTAAAATTGAAAATTGAGGATGAAACCTTTCAATTGTTATGTGTGTACACTCCTAACGAGACAAATGAACGCAAAGATTTTTTTAAACATTTGAAAAGTTATATACTACAGAGTGAAGAAAAGGTGATAGTAACTGGTGATTTTAATTGTACATGGTCAGCAGAGATTGATCGATATCCACCCCATCAAACAGATGATGGAGCTAATAATGAATTAAAAGATTTAGTTTTCTCCTGTAATTTAATAGATATATGGCGCAAACGTCATCCTGATAATACAGAGTACACATTCAGGCGAGGTAACTCGAAGTCAAGAATCGACATGATTCTAATTCCCGCTGAATTAGACTGTAATATATCAAGGACAAATATAATGAAATATCTATATAGTGATCATTGTTTGGTGTCTGTCACATTAAACATTGAAAAGATTAAAAGAGGACCTGGCATCTGGAAAATGAATAGTAGGATTATTCAGACAGAACTATTTAAAAATACTTTTATTGCTTTCTGGCAGTTTTGGAAAACACAAATTCAAAAATTTAATGATATTAAGACTTGGTGGGATATTGCAAAGCTCAAAATAAAGGAAATAACAATAAATATAGCAAAAATAGAAAGTAAACAGAAAGCTGAAATTATAGCAAAAGAAAAATTACTAGAGACAATGATTAAACAAAATAAAGATACTGAAAAGATAAACTCACTAAAATATGAAATAGAGAGGGTTCATAAAGAGGAAGTTGACGGGATCAGGATCAGATCACGAATACAACATTTTGAAGAAAACGAAAAATCAACGAAATATTTTTATAATTTGGAAAAAAACAAGAGCAAAAAATAAATTATGGCAAAAAATAAAGCTTGACAATGGTGAATTCAGTAATGACATTGATACAATAATAGGTGAGCAAGAAAGATTTTATGAATCTTTATTCTCTTCTGAGGGATGGGATAATACCGCAGCAAATGAAATTTTAGTAAATGTAGATACAAAATTAACTGAAGCTGAAAAAGAATCGTTAGGAAAATCTATCACAGAGGACGAAATCTGGAAATGTGTAAAACAACTTAAGAAAAACAAGTCGCCGGGAGAAGACGGAATAATTTCCGAGTTTTACCAGTCATACTGGTATATTATTAAAAATGAAGTAATTTTATTAATTGAGAATATATTACAAACAGAAAACTTGACAGAATCTCAAAGCAAAGGCATCTTAACATTATTATATAAAAAGGGGGAGAGGGAGGATATA
Source organism: Pinctada imbricata (assembly GCA_033119305.1). Taxonomy (NCBI): domain Eukaryota; kingdom Metazoa; phylum Mollusca; class Bivalvia; order Pterioida; family Pteriidae; genus Pinctada; species Pinctada imbricata. The sequence continues at coordinate 47,692,331 of VSWD01000005.1, read as the reverse complement.
AAAAATTGGAGACCGCTTACATTGCTTAATGTGGATTACAAATTAATAGCTAAAATACTTGCAACTAGAATAAAATCGATACTTGGTAAATTAGTTCACCCAGATCAAAAAGGATTTGTACCGGGGAGAAATATTAATGAGGCAAACCGAATGTTACAAGATGTTATAGAGTATATTAATATGAAAAATAACCAAGGTATTATGATTTTTTTGGACCAAGAAAAGGCATTTGACAGAGTGGAATGGGGATGGCTAAATTGTTGTCTAGAAAAATTTAATTTCGGAGATAAATTTCGGGGCTGGGTTAAAATGTTGTTGAAGGATGCTAAAACATGTATTAAAACAAATAACTTTATTTCACGATATTTCAAAATTACAAGATCTACTCGTCAAGGATGTCCAATTTCACCCTTGTTATACATTTTACAAATAGAGCCACTAGCTTGTACAATTAGAAAAGATGAAAATATAAAAGGCATTTCTCTTCCAAATGAAACAGAAATTAAGGTCGCATTATTCGCAGACGATACTCAACTCTTACTTAAAGATGAAAATTCAATATTAAGAAGTTTTAGAACATTACAATTTTTTGAAAATGCGTCAGGATCAAAAATTAATATGCGTAAAACAATCGGATTATATTTAGGCTGCTGGAAAAATAAGACTCCTGAATTCACTGATAGCATATGGACCAAAAATTGTGTCAAGACTTTAGGGGTTTATCACGGAAATATTATTGATAATGATCTTATTTGGAAAGAAAAAATTGATCGGATAAAAAGTTGTATACAAGTTTGGAAAACGAGAAACCTCTCCATTAAAGGAAAGAGTTTGATCATACAGAGTTTTATTATATCTAAATTAGGGTTCGAAATAGAAACTAGAGGAATTCCCGAAAAATATGCTAAAGAAATAAAAAGATTGATTTGGAATTTTGTTTGGAATGAAAAAAGAGAACTAGTGAAGCGCAGCATAATGAGAAAACCGTTTAAGAGAGGGGGAATGAATATAATTGACCTAGATTCCTTTGTATCGGGTATGCATATTAAGACAATTTATAAGATTATTCATTCTCCAAGATCGGCATGGAATGTCCTAGGAAAACACTGGTTGACATGCTTAGATGATAAATTTAAAATAAATTGGTTTCTCTGTAAACTATCATCGACCAAGGGATTGATATATCCAAAAATACCTACATGTACTTTCTATATGCAATTGCTAGAATGCTGGAAAATAGCTCTAAAATTAAGTGATCTAACGACCAAAACAAATATACTAAAACAGCATTTGTTTGGAAATACAAACATATTGTTCAAAAATAGTCCATTATTTTTTCCGTCATTTACAAAAAGTGGTCTTTACTTGATAGAACATATATGGGATACACAAACAAATAATTTTAAAGTAGACAATATCATATATAGAAAGTTAAAAGAAATTGTATTTCAGAATTACAAAAGATAAAAAAGGCCATTCCAGAAAAATTGAGAACCTATCTTAAGAGGGGGGATGAAAATAAAGGTAAAACGACGAATCTAAGAGTGGATGAAAATCTCTTTTTCAGAAATAAAGAAAATAAAATTCTTATGCCAGGAAAGATAAAGCTTTTTGAAATAATGTCTGAAATCAATGAAATATCAACTGATAAATCTAAATCACAGATTGCTTGGGAAAGAAAATTAGATCTAGATATTGATTGGAAAATTATTTGGGAAAATACTTTTAATCCTTTATCAACGAATAATGTACAGTGTTTTCAATGGAAATGTATTAATAACGCAAATTATCTAGAGGAAACAATCAGAATTTTTGGTAATTCGAATGGACTTTGTCATTTCTGTAAAAATGCTATTGAAACAAATGAACATCTTTTTTATGAATGTGAAATTGTGAAACAGGCGATAAGGGGTTTAGAAAATAAAATCTCTGTTGTACTAAAAAACACTGAGACAAACTCAAATATAACATTTAATAAGTTTTGTGTACTATTTGGATACACAAATGAGTTAAAGCCTAAGTCGATAAAGATATTTCTTAATTTTTGTTTATTTTCATTGAAATGGATGATATGAATTGAAAGAAATGATATTAAATTCAACAACAAGCAAATCGATACTAGTAGAATGATAAATAGAATAATGCACTAAATAAAAAATCAAATATTTTTAAACATGCAATCTAAAAATAATCAGAAAAAGCATACTTTTTTAAAAGAATTGTACTTGAAGTGGTAGAAAACAAATTCCATACTCCTTGCCAAACGATACTAATGCTAACATATTTAACATTCTTTGAATATTTACTATAATTAATATACATTGTATCCATTTCAAAAAATTGTAAATGAGATTGAATTAAATAAAGTAAAATGATTGAAAAAAAGTGAGAGAAAAAAAAACCCAAAAAACAAAAGGTGCGATGATGAAATGGCTCGAAGGAAACTAATACTCTAATATGACTAATTGCACAGAAAGCACAGCACAAGTACTTTAATAAATAGAGCCAAAATACTGAGCACTGAAAAAAAAAAAATTTGGCGCGTTTCAAACATAGGTATATGACGTAATATAATCGTCATATGTATACATTTGCATATATGAATAAATTGAGCGCTATTTTGCCATGTGGGATCCGCGAATGTAATCTTTTCACTTAAATGATACTCAACGCAGACAGGCTATATGGTGCTAATGACTTTTGAATTTGATTTCGTTCCTTTGAATAAAGTTTGTTTCATTTAAAAAAAAACAAAAAACAAAAAAAAAACCATAATAAGTACTACATTTTGATACCAAGACATTTGACATAGTGACCTTGACATTGAACTTTGATTTTAAAGCCACATTTAGGTTAAGTAGTTCTTAAAGCATATATATTTTTAGCTCGCTGGGACGAAAAAGTACGGAGAGCTAATGCCACGCCCTCGGCGTCATTATCGTTGTCTGTAGACAAAACTTTAACCTGGGCTATATCTCTTGAACTATAACATGTATAAGGGGTAGTGCTTTGATATTTCACATGTAGATACCTTGTGGTGAGACCTGTCATTTGAGACCATGACCTTTGACCTAGTAACCTTGACCTTGGACTTTGACCTTCTTTTCAAAAACTTAAACCTGTTGTCTGACAAAAACCTGTATAGGCGAGCTGTGTAATCTTTGATTACCCTATGTTTTCACATATAAGTTGATAGAGCTTTAATATTTCATACATACATTACCATAACAAGTACTACATTTTACCTAGTGACCTACTTTTGAATTATAAGGGATATGGCTTTTATAGTTCACAAACAGATTCCACATGATGAGAGCTTTCATTTGATATCAAGACTTTTGACCTAGTGACCTTGGTATCAACCTTAGACATACCTTATAGGGCTTTGATATTTCACATACAGATTCATCATGACGCTTTACCTGGTGACCTTGACCTTCTACCTACTTTTAAACTATAAGAGTAGAGCTTTGACATTTCACATATAGGTCCCTTATGACCAGAGCTTTCTATGTTATATCATTAATGAATCTGTTTAGAGCAAAACGTCCCATGGGGGTATAATTTGTCACTTCAAGGGCAGTTCTAGTTTTGGCCTAGCTATACCACTGAACTTGCATATATACAAGTTCATGTTCAGATAAAGGATAACGAGATAAACATGCGGATATATGTCAACTGGCCAAGACATATTGGTGTAAATACAACAACTTTTTAGGTAACTCGAGGAAGTTTAGATGAACGTGCAGCAGATGCTGAAAAAATTACTTTCAAGGTCAAGGTAAAACCTGGACAGTTTTTGACTCATTATCAATACATACTTCCCAAATTTTCATGGATGGGCTGTCACATTTCAATGCAAATAAGTTATTAATGAGCCAAAATCTCAAAAGTCTGCTGTGCAACTCTTTCTGATGACTTTTGTCAGTTTCCAAATACTGTATGATATATGTTAAAGTTCAAAAAGTAAATAAAATGGAAATGTTCAAACAGATACATGTATCTTGAGTGAAAGTTCTCAATGGCCATCCTTTTATCAGGCCTGATGTACGCGGAGCAGAGAGGGGGAGGTGTTTGTTCTCTGGTTGGTAAAGCTGCAGGTTTCATTGGGATTGTCTCTGCCATCTCTATCAATACACCCAGTACTTTCTCTACATAGTCTATAATAAAATATTGAATATCGGGACTACTTAATTTGAAATGAAGTTAAAAATTTTCAGAAGGCTTACCGCATACAGAAATTTTTACTTCATATCCAATTTATAAATATAAATCTACTACTAAGAACAGTGCTGTTTTGAAATGATTTATGGACATCTGTCAAGTAAATGAACAACCAGTAAACAAGAGCACAAATTCAATGACAAAAAATATCAAACCTTGCCATTAATATTTTTTTCCTATTTTGATTCCATCTTTACACCTGTTATTTACAAATCATATGAAAAATTTATGGTGATATAATCTTGTAATCTTGTGGGACAAGAGCAACATGTATACAATATATTTGAAGAATGTTTTGCTTAATCATTCATAAAATTTCATAAAATTTTCATTTCATTAATGTGAAAATGCAGATGGATAACTACCAAAAGTGCAATCCACTTTTACTTCTTTCAGAGAGTAGTCTCCAGCTTTAAATTTGGGAAAAACTACAGTAAAGCGCTTTTCTCCCTGTTTTGTGGTTGCCTGGTCTCGCATCCCATTCTCGTTATAGTGAAGTGCAGCCAGGCGCAGTCTGTAAAACAACAGAATATTATTTTCAGTTTTAACAGTAAAATGAAGAAATTCATACTGCACAAATATACATTCATTAAGAAACTTGTTAAGGAAGGAAGATTGTATGGGCCTGTTTAACAACAGATTTTTACATAATAAATGTTTATTTTTGTCATGTTTATACTGACACATCATTTATTGTGCCAATTTTATAATATTATATTATATATATAAATTATATATATAAGAGACTCTGTATTTGAAACATGGATGTCAACCATGTGAACTAACATTTGGCTCTTTGATGATTAAGGTTATTTCTATTATATATTGAACAAATTGGAATTTAATCTTTTGATACAGCTAATTGTTCCGGTGCATTGTAGAATAACATGAATGTGTCTTTATCCAATAAAATATAAACGTATCATACACATTGATTACCTGCATAGTATTCCATGATACGAGAAAGGAAACATTTTGGGGGCAAAGTGGTTAACAACTCTGTGGAATGCTTCAAGAGATGATGTCTGGGGTCCAGGGGGTTGTTTTGGAATATCCTTTTTCATCTGTCTGGACTGAACAAGCTCCTCGAGCTTCACTGAGACTTTTGTGCCTATAAATTTAGTTGATATTGACTTTTTAAATACAATTTTCAAGCTTTAAATCTTGTACATTGAAAATTTGAATCTGGCTCATCTACATTCTTATGATAAAAGAATCTCTACGTAAACATAAAGAAGGTAACAGGAAATTAGCTCCCTTAGTATGATGTGTGTTATGATGTTACCAAAAAACCCCCAGACTATCGAAATTACAAATGTTCATGACTTACCAGGCTTCAACCATTTTTTCCTTCTCTCTCTTCCCTCAAGATCCCCGTGTGAACATCTAGGGAAATGTTCACCTTCATGCACATGAACATTGTGAACATGAACCATTTCTCCAGCATAACATTCTCTTCACCATTCTGGTGTAGAGGCACCAACCCAATAAAGATGGTTACAAAGGCTTTTGATCCATGGACCCGTTTCCCATTCCTTTTCCTTGGACAGAGCCAATAGCTTTTCCCTGAATCCTACAAGATTATATATAGGTTATATACCTGGTAGGAAGAAAAGAAGGGAGGAGATCTCCAACAAGACCCCGTTGCAGCATCAACAGTAAAACACCAAAACACCCGATGCAAAAACACAAAAGACGAGTACAGCACGAGACGGAAAAGAGACACACGACATGTAAACATCAAACACAAAAGACTACACATAAACCGACGAGACCAATGGGTAACCGGTACCGACTTTGGACGGCCATCTGTCACGCAAGTAGCAAATGGTGTGGTTATCCTGGATTACGTGCGCACAACCCTCTCACTTCTCCAATTACCAAGGGGTCTCGAAGAACGTACAATTGTGGTGTAAAACAACCTCCTCACTGTAAGATGACATCACACAAACAAGACCGCAAAACGCAGAGGCCCCAGAGACACAGATGAATATGTAAATGGATATAAAAAGAGGGCATGCGTTATACAGTCCGTGCTCTGCCGGCTGTAGCGAGCTCATGTATGCAATCACCCGAGGAGTCCGACTGACATTCAGAGAGGACAGGTGGTCGGAAAGACATAAATGCTTGCAGAAATTTCAAAATTGTGAGAATTGTAATATTTATATCAACTGGCGAGTTCACACAAAGAGATAACTTGTGAGGAATTGATTTGTACGTTGATTTATCCTGTTTTAACACTTTCCTAAAGTGGCTTCATGTACAATGTAACTTAGTTGACGATGATCTTTTGACTCAACATTTAATTAGGATCACTGTCTTTTCAAGTTCAAGGTCATAATGTTACAAATGACAAGACAAGCAGATACTTTTACCAGTGAGTAAACTGTCTTATCTTTTAAAAAAATGTATTGCTTTTTTTCCTCCCTAGGAAAATATAATCATAAGCAGTGAATGTTTGGCCCAATTTATCACCCAATATGGGTGTACATGGTTTTCCCATTTAAAATGGCTAATATTCTCCAATTTGAAAGTTCTAAAATTTTTATTTTTTTGAATTTAATTTACAACATGAATCTTGTGTGAATGATAGTTTGAGTGCTTTGCATATATCATAAATTTACTCAAATCTTTTATTGATTAATTTTCAAGAATTAAATGAAAAAAGAAATATATGAGTCAATGTCTTCTACAAATATTGTTATTTATACTTAATTAATTCTTTAGGTTATTAATTTTGTAACGTGATAAATTGTTAGTTACAAACTCATGTTTACTACTGACTATAACTGTGTTACAAAGTATTCACTCCATACCCTTTCCAACATGCCAAACATCAAAATGATGTACAGTATTTGGCATCTCTTCTCTTATTATTTTTACGATCTGCACGTGATCTCTTCAATACTTAAGCCTTTATCTTTTATGTTCTCTACTGCTCTTAGAAACCCCTCTTTTTCCATATGGTAACTGCTTTTTACCTCGTTGCTCTAAAGTCAAGATGTAATTTGAAATGTCACCGGTCAAAAGGTATTATGAGTAATATATTGTTATTTATATAAAAAGATTGCAAGTTAAATTTATTGTGTGAGACTGTGAGTTAAAAAATTTGATTCACCCCCTGATGGGAAGAGGATACAGAATGCAATTTACTGCCAATCATATTGACAATATTAATCCAATGTGGGTATAGAATGAAGTAGATTAAAGGTCAAAGGCCAAGGTCTTACTACATGCAAGAACTGTCAAGCAGACTATGACAGGTGCATTCTAGAGCTCTTCTTTTGCTTTGTATATGCTATATATGTATAATGAACTAGGTCAATTTATATACATGTACATGTATATTATAATCATGGTCAAAGTTTATAATTTAAATCTACCAATATATGTAATATTTTGTCGGCAGAGAAAGATCAACAGAATATAGTTTTTTAGAGACGTCAATAATGAAATTAGCATATCACGCTCAAAATCCTTACTTGAACTAACTATACATCAACAACCACCATCAGATCCAGATCAATCAGTGAGTAACTTCCGTATTTAGCCGAGTGTCCTGGCGTGTCCGCTCTTCCATCTCCTCCCAAGGCCAGTGGTGTCCCCCTACTTCTCATTCTAGCAAAATAGTTCTCCTGAAATGAGGTCCAAACACGACCAATGGCTGGTTGGAGATAAAACCTTTGGTGCTTATGAAATGTACTCAGTGAGATAGTGCTTAGATTAAGATGCTCCAAAAATCTCATGGTTTTTGTTGGAATAATTCCTATATGAAAAGACAAAAGGAATTCATAAAGAAGCAAATTTCTTACAATACAATATGTTGTAGATAATCACAGAATATATTATGAAGTATATCAATAAACAATCAATAAGTCTCTCCACAAGTTTCAATAAATTGAAAAAATAACAAACGCCGAATTAAAACTCAACCGGTTTCATTGGAACTCCTGGTGATACCAATGAAACCGGTTGAGTTTTAATTCGGCGTTATTTTTTCAATTTATGAAGTATATATAGATAATTCATATTGTTAATTTGTATGTACAACGTTTGAAAATTAACATACAGCAAATCATTGTAATTTTTTAATGTGATGATTTCATTATGCAGTCCCTTGCTTCATCATATAAAAAATAATTTTATCACTGTATAATAATTAATAAATTTCCAGCAGTTACAGTGCCAACCATAGATTGGCTGTTCCAAAGCCTGATGTGACCACACACCCCACAGCTCTGCTCCACTTTAAGCATTGATCCTACCACAGCTTTGATATAAGCAAGTGTTGGAGATGCACACTTTGGGCAAAAGTGGAACAGTTCAAGTAAATTGCTTTCGAAGACAATAAATTTTCTATCTGTTGGAAGTTTTCTGTGTTCACTGAAAAAATGTGTAAATTCATTATAAAGACATAATTTTAAAGTATTGGTAATAAAGACAAACAGCTCAGCATTAAGCAATTCCCCTGGCATGGAAACAAAATTTCTGATAATTACTTTCTCAAATCAGCTTTATCATGTTTATAATTTTTCTTTTGTTTATATCGCAAATTGTGACATTTAATCTTCAAAATCAATATATAGGTCACTCATCATCTCGCCATTGACAAATGTACGGTAAACTATGACCTCTAGAGTGTTCACAAGGTTTTTCTATTACCAATACTAACCTTGACATTGACCATTCATAGATGCTGTCCACTTACACACAGTTTGATGAAAATTGGATGTCAGTAAACTATATGACCTCTAGAGTGTCCACAAGGTTTTCTATGAGTACCTGACTATTGATATTATATAGTGACCTTTGATCTCTGACCTTGAAAATCAATATAGACGTTGTCACGAACATTACTTACATGCAAAGTTTAATTGATGAAGATAGGAAGTTATAAACACTGACCTCTTAAGTGTTCACAAGCTTTAGTGGAATCCCCCAGAAATAGAATGGTTTTCATAAATCAGTGGCAGATCCAAGGGGGGGGGGTAAATTTTGCATATTTAGTAAATATTAACTACCTCTTACCTAATATTAATGTAAAGTAAAATGAATCAATTTTTGCCCCCCCCCCCCCTGCCCCTTTTACAAGGACTTTACCTTTGACTTGATGGGGACCTTAAGACAATCATCAGACACCTCTTTAAGCCCCCCCCCCCTAACTCTTAAGCTGTATCTGCCACTGTAAATGTCAACTATACTACTGCGCGGGTATGTTAAGGCGTCCCATGGAAATATCATCACCTTTATCGCACCTTTGTAATGGACACCTTTTTCCCTCAATAAAATATACTTTAATCAAAAGTATGAATATGTACTTTATAGAAGGAAAGTCAAGGGTGATTGGCGAGTTCTGCAGGTGTGCTGAAGGTCACGCGATCGCTATTTATAGCACATGTACACAGTACGAAAAAGAAGCTTCGAGCGCAAGTTGTTCCACTAATTTCTCAGTGAATTTATTGTTAATGTTGTGTAGAGAAATGTTCAAATTTCATATATCTTGCTACGACAAGTCGTGAATTCCATATATTTATGGAATAAATTAAAGAATTTTACGGCGCACCCTGGTTTTTGCGTTACACCTTCATTGACTACGTCCCTGTAAAAGTTTAATATGAAAAAAATCAAGTTGTCGTAGCAAGAACTATATAGATAAATCATAGAAGATTCAATTTACACCAAACTTCTTTCAATTTATTTTGAGGAACAACTTGCGCTAATCTATTTTATATGAGTACCCCTAAAAACTCTCCTCTCGAGAACCATTTCAAACGTTCAAGTGATGCGCGATTGACAGGGGGAGATAATTTCTCAAAACGTCTCAGTACAGGTATATTTCAGCAAAAATTCATGTTCTTCTGTCTCAAAATCGGCAAGAATTTAATTTTTCTTGAAGAATTTAAAGTGTATAGTGTCAATATTAATTTTAATATGTTGATGAAGACTTCAAGTAATGTGCAAATCCAATGGAAGTCTTGACCCAATGCAGTAGATTTTACTCTTCATTCAAGAACCCTTTGTGTGCCCCTCCGCTTTTTTTCCCTTTTTTTTAGTTTGTTCAACAGCAATTGCAATATTTATCTGTGACAATGTTTTTCAAGTTTCTGTTGATTTTCAAACAAATTCATTCAATTTAATTTTGCATCATTTCAATTAACGGTTTTGTTATTTTATCACTATGTTTATAGCTTTTATGCCGGCACTATAGCTATCATGTCTTTCTCTTACATTTGTACTACAGGCGCGTAGCTGCCAATGCTAAAAATATAAATAAATGAATGAATAAATAAATGAAAATAAAATGTTAAGAACATAAAGTAGAATGAAAATAGGAAAAATAGAACCTCACAAAAACGAGATTAGGCCATTTCTTGTTTTTATTCTGTTTTGCGTCCTTTTGAAATTGAGAAACCTACCAGCCAGCCAGGGAGAAAAAACAAACAAGCATAGAGAACAAAGTTGCAATTTCATATAATGTGACTATGTGAAATCATACAGAAACTGTTTTCATTTGGTTATTGACAGATTTCAGACAACAAATGAATGATAAATAATGCAATGTCTTGAATTATAGCAGTACTTATACATTTTTACATGAAATACAAAAACTGGACAACTCCTCTTTAATATTGTGTAGAAAATGCATTTGATTTGCAAAAGATTTAATTGTTTTAATTTTGTTTTGTTTTATGACTTTTGGCACAAAACCTACCAGCACGAGGACGCAAAACAGAAAATAACAAAGAAATGGCCTTATTTGAACAGCGAGGAAATAGAAAGAATTACGTCATTTACTCAACATGTTATGAACATTAAAAAATGCACAAATAGATACATATTGAATCGAAATTCTTCATTTGTATAGCCATTTTACAATGGAAATTGGGTGTTTCAAATTGCCATATTTCACGAGCTGCCGGAGTCTTCGCCCCCTGGACCCACTGGAGGCCTCAAGGCGGCCTCTGGACAGACCCCTGCCTACACTGATATTTGAGTACATGTCATTTCTTTTCTGGCTACGCGCCTGTACTATCCATTCGTTTCAATTTTTTTTCTTTCTGTCAGTCAGAATGCTTTGAGGAGGGGTCAGATGCAGCGTCGAGAGTCTTCTGAAATTATTTTTCGTCACCCAGGAAGCCTTTTTATTTTCATTGTTATATACACTTTTAAATTATGCTTTCGATAATACAGGTCCATAATCGAGTGCAGATCGGACGTTATGCAGGGGTTCAGAGAGAGAGAGAAAGAGAGAGAGAGACAGAGAGAGAGAGGCGGGTGTATTACTTGCTAATATATTTTTAGCTGGCCGGGGGGGGGGGGACTGATAGCACTGAAACATACAAGTTGTAAATGGATTCCTAGGTTAGGGTCTTTACTTGAAACATACTGATTTCGTAATGCCTTCATAAATTACATGTTACATACGGTAGAAATACGACTAGACAAGAGAAAAAAAAACGCATCCAGATTCAAGGAAAAGGATATGATCAGTACTACTATAATTATGTACCAGTCTCGCATAATCATGACCAGCCATGCCTTCCCTTAACAATGTATGTAATGCTAGGTTTACACTTAGCCACGATCGCCCCGATTGCCCCGATTGAGGTGAATCGTAGAGATCGTAAGAGAGCGTGGGGTTTAATCGTGACGATCGTAAGAGAGCGTGGTGGAATCGTGATGATCGTAGGAGATCGCAGAGATCGTGGTAAAATTTTTGATTCTCAAAAAATTTGCTACGATTGTCCCGATTGATCCTTACATCGTGAGAGAGCGTAGGAGAGCGTAGTGAACGTGGTGGAGCGTAGTAGAGCGTAACAGATCTTGACAAAGCGCAACAGATCGTTATATGCGATCGTAGGAGATCTTGGTGAAACACGTTCTCCTACAATCCACTACGATTTCACTCACGCTCTTTGACGATTTGTTACGGTTTCCACGATTCAGTCCACGATCTACAAGATTCGTTGCGATTCCAATATTTCTATAATGAAAATTATAATAAGACAACCCGTTTTTGATGGATTAAAAGTGTTTTTAACATCCGCAACAATTTCTAACATATGAAGAAGACTAAGAAAAGAAGTCTTGATAATCAGTGAGGAGCTGCATTAATTGTATTCGAACGAGTTAAATATATACACGCAATCAAAGATTTGAATTGCTCAAGAAAAATATTTACTTTAATAATCGAAAAAAAGAAAGATCAAATAAGGTTCATCAATGCCATTTCCTCCGTTTTGCGATATAAAATATTCATCTCCTGGATATTAAGCTTAATCTTGTTCGGATATTGCAAGTGGTATTGAAACTGGTTGTCTATTTCATATCAAATCGTGTTAAATCGCGGCAAATCGTAGTCCTGCATCGTAACAGATCGCAACAAAACTTGATAAGCGTAGGGAACCGTGATAGAGCATGGCAAAGCGTAATAGCTCATCTTGGTAATCGTGCGGGAACGTAACGAAGCTTGAGAGAACGGGATGCAAATCGTAACAGATCTTATCTACAATCGTAACAAATCGCTACAGCGCGTATCAGAGCGTGATGGAGCGTCGGAGAGCGTGCGAAGACCAATTTTATTTATAGAATTGTGGAGCTCCACGATTTTGCCAAATGTAAACGTCTTCAAATAGAATAGCATCATTTAAGAACAGATTAATTGGCAATGTGGACCAGACATGCACGTTTCGGGTACTTAACCCTCATCAGTGATCCTATATCTAAACAATGTAATATGCCAAAAACGTATGAAAGTTACTATGTCGAAAAAGTGTACCGGAAGACGTAGCAGGATGGATGGGATATGATGCTACAGGACCCACTTTTTAGAAATTTCAAGAAATTTTGATAACAGAAATTTAGAATGCGTTGAAGAAACGATCAACCGAAATTGATCGAACTTGGCTACATGTGCCCTCGGGGACTCCTGGTCCACCAGCAGTGACACTCACCAAGTGGTATAAATGTAAACGTCTTCAAATTGAATAGCATCATTTAAGAACAGATTAATTGGCAACGTGGACCAGACATGCACGTCTCGGGTACTTAACCCTCATCAGTGATCTTATATCTAAACAATGTAATATGCCAAAAACGTATGAAAGTTACTATGTCGAAAAAGTGTACCGGAAGACGTAGCAGGATGGGTGGGATATGATGCTACAGGACCCACTTTTTAGAAATTTCAAGAAATTTTGATAACAGAAATTTAGAATGCGTTGAAGAAACGATCAACCGAAATTGATCGAACTTGGCTACATGTGCTAATCGTAGACATCGTAGGGCATCGTGGCTAAGTGTAAACCTAGCATAAGTGGCGTGTTACTGCTATTCCCTCTCCTCTCGGAAAAAAAAATCATGCAAACGTCAGGGGCACCGAAAGGAGAAACCTCAACACTGTCGAGATAAATCTGTATTTACATGTATACTTAATTGAACCTGTATCTCGCCATCATCGACAATTTTTTCACTTTGTCTGCCAATAATATTCTTTATTTTCTCACAGCGTATTATTTGGATTTTTCGCATGAGCATATCTGTTAATTTTTTCTAAATCGTGAGAGGAGGGGGGGAGGTTCCATCTATCAGCTTTGTATAGAATCATTCGGTCTTTTTTCCCCTCAATTTAAGATGAAATCCTTGGTCATATTTAGACAAACCCCACCTCCAGTTATATGCGCGAATCTAAATGATGTAACATCTCAATCAAATGACAACTCCTACATCGACTCCCTTGAACTTAAAAAAGCACAGTATTACATACATGAATGATAGGCCATATCACCCTGCATAGACAGTCTTGAACACGATACAAAGGACGGAATGTTTGCTATGATTAATTTCATAAATTTTAAAATAAATAGATATAAAAATAAACAAAATAAATAACTCAGCAGCTCTGTATTTATCATGTGATAGACGTAATTAAACTCCTTTGTACATGTACATTTAAAATGGCATCCTTTATCACAAGAATTGAATATCTCTGTGAAAACCATGAAGCATTAGTACTGTAACTTTGTAAGAGTAACATGTCAGTCTTGTATAACAAAGTATCTTTGAGTAGATTGTGGCGTAGCTACCATGTTTGCTAAAGCATCCACTTTTCCTCTAACATTTCTCAATTCAGTAAAAATGTCCTCCCTCTGGAGGGTTTTTTTTTGTGAGCTGCCGGAGGTAAATCTTTTTTTTTTTTCACATTCTACCTCCTTCATTGCCATTCGAATGTCCTCAGCTTCTGAACTCATTTTCCTTGTATCATGAAATGATTCACTTGGTTTTGCCCAAGCTGCGCCACAGGTAGAGCGGCTAGAGCCCATGTTAAAAATAAAACACCATGATATCCCTATGTTTATAGACACCAGAAAGACTCCAAATATTTGCTTTCATAGTTTTGGATTAAATATAACACAAATACATGTACTTCTTTACAATAAGAGATCTTTATTGACCCTTTTTTAACATTTGACAGAGTGAGACACTTGGCATCTTCTTGCTGGCATTCGGGTACATTGTAAAGTTATATTACTTCCAAAGGCAAATCTCTGAAATTGGAATAAAATTCAAATTTAGGTGTCAGAATAAATAATTCTTTTGTATTAAAATTTCTTATAGAACCTATTAAGATTTTTAGTGTACTGTTAAACTACTTCACAAGTCAGTGTTTAGAACTTTAAAAAGAAGAAATTAAAATGACACAAATAATGTTATCAGTTATAGATTTTTTTCTGACAATATTCACAGATAGATCTAGATTTATATCAAATTTCAACAACAAAGAATGGAATATGTGTATAGATCTATATGGGAAGAAATTTTTATATTCAAGTCTCTAAGGAAATTGAATTAATATATACATGTATACCTGGTCATTGACAAGTTCTTTCAATTACGATTCTGGGCTAATGCAGCATCCACCACTGATCCAGTGCCAAAACATTGTTGTTTTTTTTTTAATGAGATGATTAAGTATGTAATTTTCATCAGCCTGAAATACAAATGAATAAAAAAAAGTGTTATAAACTGTATAGTACTAAGAAGTTTCATTGTTACATACTTAAACAGTACACATGCATGTCCAACATCCATCCCATCCCCAACCCCTTCCCCCATTTTTTTCTCCTCGTAAAATTTACCTTTGTCATGAATTTCCTTGTATCTAAATTATATATTGTAGCAGACACTGATAATATGGAAAATAAAGTACATGTAATAACAACAGCGTTACAACCATACTTTTTCACAGCATTGCTGCAATAATACATGTATTCGACACATGCATCATATGACACATGTGTACGCCGCCAGTACTGTAAACAAGGTACATAAAAAGAATGATTTCGTACCTTTTAGACTAGCTTAGTCTTTGATTACATATACGATTGAGTATATTAGGATATTTTCTTTGTGCAGCATTTCTGATTTCATGCAATTTTAATTAATACCTACCGTTTTCTTAATTTTTCTTATCACCCGCCCTGTAAACTGTCGGATCGCACCTGCCATCGCTTCTCAAGCTTCTTAGTAACACAGAGTTCCCTAACAACGCAAGGGGGTCACAAAGTGCACTGAGTAGATTTGGGGTCTTCTCAAAGGTATATTGAATAGATGGAGTGTAAGCGATTGAGTTAGTACAAAAATTTTAAAACTGATAACTTGCATCCTTTGAATTTACAAAATATCATAAAAATAAATAGGAATACTGTGTTGCTACCATACTTGACGACACGGAGTCTATGACGTCAAATGATGTTACGTTATTTCGCGGCAAATTTTTGACGTAATATTCCATGGGACGCCTTAACATACCCGCGTGCGCAATAGACATACATATGTATAACTATTTTACTAGACCCTGTTGGAAACTGGTGAATTTTACAAATATAAGACAACAAGGGTGAACGGTAAATTAATACCGAGTAACTTCTGTGTATTATGAATTTATCAGTATATATATATATATATATATCCAAAAAAAAAAAGAAAAGTAGAAAAAGAACGACACATGATCGCTAGTAGATTTCATACAGAATTTATTATCGAAGCAATAAGAATAATATTGGAAGAAAATACTTTCAATTTTGATGGAAAAACATACAGGCAAATTTAGGGTACTGCAATGGGAACAAAAGTTGCACCTTCCTATGTTAATTTAGTAATGGCATACCTGGAACAAGGCATGTATGAGGAAGTTGGAAACCAATTTGACCTAACATTTAAAGAATACATCTTCGGAAAGTGGAAAAGGTACTTGGACGATTGCTTTATATTCTGGACAAAATCAAGAACTGATCTCGAGGATTTCCATGAAATCCTTAATTCCCTACACCCGTCCATCAAATTCACGATCGAAACCAGTGAACATGAGTTACCTTTTCTGGATATCTTGATAAAATTATCTAATAACAAAATTACAACAGATATCTTTTACAAGGAAACCGATACCCATCAATATCTTAATTTCTATTCATGCCATCCATCACATACTAAAAGGAACATACCTTATTGTATGGCAAGACGAGTATGTGCGATAGTCATAGAAGATCGACTAAGAGAAGTAAGACTCCGAGAACTTAAAACATTCTTAAGGAGACAAAATTATCCTCTCGGTCTTATTGATGATGGAATTGAAAAAGCTAAGAAATTAACAACTGCAGAACTGAGAACACCAAAAGAAAAGAAAAACACGGATTAAATTCCATTTGTTCACACACACAATCCTGGTATCACAGATGTATACAAAACAGTAAAAGCTAGCTAACATACCCATACTCATGCTAAGCGAAAGACTAAGGGAAATAATACCGGAAACCAAATTCATCAATAGCAGACGTCAGCCGCAAAATTTGAAAAGGATATTGTCAAAAGCTAAATTCACATCCGTGACAAACACGGAGCATACGGTCCAAACATGTGGGGATACAAGATGTGGAATCTGCAGCAAAGACAACTACAACTATCTGGAAACCGGAACAACAAAGACATTCAAAAACGGTCTCAGCTTCCGAGTAAATGCAGATATGAACTGTAAGTCGAAAAACCTCATTTACTGCATAACATGTCCCTCATGTAACGAAAACTATATAGGTCAAACTGGAAATGCCCTTTGTGAAAGAGTCAGGGTCCATAAACAACAAATAAGGCATCCAAACTTAAGACAGATTCCAATGAGTGGACACTTAGATGAATGCGCAAATGGACTCTTTAAAATATTTCCAATGTACAAGAACTATAGGACCGAACAAAATTACAGGAAAACATTGGAACAAAAATTTATACAACAATTTCAACCTAAACTAAACGCTCTGTGAAAACGCGAAAAAACTAGAACGAAACAGACGCAAACCAATACGCACAAACAATGAACAATAGTATGACGTCACAATAACGTCAACAACAGTCGCTACTCCTTGAAGAGTCCAATAAGATGGATGAAAACGTTAGGAGAAACTGAACATTAATTGTGCGACAGTATAATGGAAATTTTATTGTAATTTATGTGTTTTAACATATATATATATATATATATGGCATATAAAAACATTTCAGCGACAAGACACCTTATTTGAGTTTATTCATTTTTTCTTAACAAAACAGGGGGTTTTTTCTTTCGTTTTTTAACGTCATTTTGCTTTTAAGGTAGTTCGGTACAGGCGTCATATCGAAGTTACGTTTTCCGTAAAACGAGTACATTTCGGTATGATTTATACATATTCTAAAAGCTAACTTTAAATACATTATGTTGTGCTAATTAAACCCATTTATGAAGTTGGTTTTCCTCAGTAATAACGTCACAAAGTAGGTATAGAACGCTACCTACATGGCATATATTTGCGCCGTTCATATGCGCTAAACTGCATAATTACAACGTCAAATTAGACAAAATATACAACGGATGTTGACAAAATGCCCTAAAATGGATTTCTGAGTGATAAATCTCTTTAATCATGAGTTTATAATAATATGTTCTTGTAATGTGTAAAATAAACGGTGCAATTCATATTTTAACGGCTTTTTTTCGACTTTTGATTTTTTATTTTCATATACTTTTAACAAATATTCAAAATCTAGTCGAAAAATCTCCTTATAAAAATTAACATCCTATGTACTAGATGTATTCTTCATGTTGATATAATAAAATCATCCAAAACATCCCCTAGTTTTTCCGCTATTCTCACTTCTATTTGCGTCGATTCTTCTATAAACGTTAACAAAAATGGGACATTTATCTTGCCGTTGTAATAATAAAGATACACTATGCACTTGTACATTTGGTAACATAATTTTCTTAAAATCATATCATCTAAAGAAAATAATACATTGATTAGGTAAATATATAAATTCTGTGCATAAATCCACAAAATATTGCCAATAACATGGATATTCTGCATGTTTTGGCATATTATTCTCCGTCATTTTGTCACATTTAGGTTAGAAAAAAATTACCTTTTTTATCCTTTATAGTTATTTTAAAAAAGCGAGTCGAGAAAGATTCATTATATTCAAGTAAATTTTTCTTGAAATCGTTTTGAAAATACTGATATAAAAAAAAATAATCAAAACATGGACCCAATTTTTTGTAACAGGCGATAGAAATTTGGTTTTTGACACCTTTTTCGGTCATTTTGCCGAACGTCATGCGGCGACGTTGTACATACTGTAACGACGCCTGGACAGTTTTCACGCCGTCATCTTGGATTTCTTGATTTATTCAAATTACATTTCTCATGCAATTTTCATTTTGATAATTTCTAAATTTTGAAGCGATGTGCTTTATAAGTGTGCTGGAATATGACCCATTAAAATGTGAACATGGAAGTAGGGAAGTTTTCAAAAAATCTGAATAAAATGAGACGATGTATTGTAGTCGTCAAGGTGCTGGCGATTGGGAGGGGGGTTCACTCTCATCACTGCAACGGCCAGTTAAGTGAAGGGATGGTGCGCTTGCTTCTAACCTCTGCGGCCACGATTCTTAAAGGATTTAATGCGATAATGTTTTTATCCGGGTACTTCTGTTCTAAGGGACTTCCCAAGACAAAAAAAAAAGAAGCTTCTGAGCCAACGTCATACTTTATTATGAATGGTTGTGTAACTTTTTTGTTATAACGTAACAAATAATTGAAGTTCATTCTTAATAATCCTTCTTTTTTTCCTGCGCTGCAGTTAATCTTTTCACAAGTATAATAAATTAGTTCGGAATATTAAAATATTCTTCCAAATATTATTTCCATATCACATTTTTTTAGGTTTTTTTTTTTGTGTTTTGTGTGTGTGTGTGTGTTTTTTTTTTTTTTTTTTTTTTGTTCTCCTTATTTTGATGTGAAATTTTAGGGGAGGAAAGTGACATGTTTTATAGAAATATGTTATAAATACAATGTAACTGTACAAAAATTTCACTTTTCTGTCAGAGCATCAATTATATTTTTTTACGTCACGGAAAAGGTCAATTGAAAAGTATCTCAAACTAGTGCGTTATCTGTATTGAATTTCACATGTAAACAAAAAGAAGATCGAGGGGTTTAAAATATGCAAGAAAGGCGAGGACATCTGACATTTCCTAAAGACTAGTAGACAGCAAGATAATTAGACGGATTGGGACTGACGAGCAGACAACGTGCATCCAGAATTGCAGATTTATAGCTCTATTGATAAAGGATGTTCGAAAATTTGTGTACTTTTCTTTTCTTTTTTTTCAGTCCTTTCCTTCAAACAAATAAATATTTTTCCTGCTTTTTCAGCATTCTGTGTATATATTTTTGCAAGCTATATAGTACATGTACTTAATTACTATTGTTTGCTTTTATCAAAGGGACCCAAGTCAGAATCTAAGTTCATTTGTTGGGCCTCTCCAATGTGTTATTTTGAGTTAGCGTAAACTCACTCCGCTTTTAAGCAGAGATGCCGCCGTCTGTCCGAGCAGCTTTTTTTATTTTCAATTTTTGCATTCTTTTAACCTGCAAGAAATAGTCTGTCGTCTGTCATTATCTTGTAATTCAACCTTTTTTTATCTTTTCGTAATGAGCCTTGAAACAAATGAGAATGACGTTGTCACAATGCATTCGTTTTCACAGCGAACGTAAAGCTGACGTTGCGAAAGGTTAGAGCTAATTTTTTTTAACTCATTCGATTTAAGAAACAAATAAAGCTACTGTTGACATAGAAACATTTTTAGATTAAGGAGAGCTTACTTTCTAACTCATACGCTCATATATTTTCCTCCGAATAACTTTTCTCGATAACATTTACCGTTAAATTGAGATATATCATAAATTTACGATATGATTTGCGCTTTTCTTGACATGAAACTACAGATAAAGTGTTGTAACTTGAAAATAATATCATTATAAACATAAAGAAATTTACACTTTCATTGTAACAGCAAAGTACTAGTGCTTATTGAACTTTTTGTTGGATGCCAAATGGAATGCATGTTATATATATGTTTTATATAATGTTTATATATTGTTTTCATTTTCGTGCTTTTACATCGACGGCGGGTGCGGCTAGCCAACAGGGGATGCTTACTCCTCCCGGGCACCTGGTCCCACCTCTAGCTTGCTAGGGGTCCGTCGATGCTTAATTTTGTACTCTATTGTGAGTGCTGTTGAGATTATAGTCAGGATCTTCTTTAACTCATTAGTAACGCCGCTAAGTAGACAATTCATGCATCGCGTAAAAATAAGCCGGTTTACGAATCTGACGGTTTTTTAAAAATTATTTTGCACATAATCAAACGCAAATTTTGGTATAAAAATTCAGAAAAAATATTTCTGATTCCATAGATACCCATTTCATTTCAATCCGTTCTGAAATAAGAGAATTACGCGACGTTGAGTTTTGAAAACCTCCAAGGGATATATATGCTAGCTGGAGTTACGTTCCGTAGGTGTACCGAACTACTTTAAATACAATGTTTAATAAAATTAATTGTTAAATTTATTAAATTTTCACTGGATTTTTTTATTTCATATTTTTCAAATATACCTCTCCATCTCTGAGTCTGTCTCTGAAAGCATGTCTTCATCAGAGGCATCAGATGGGTACTCATAGTCTCTGTCTGAGCTTCTGTCAACCATTCCTACTGACTCGGTATCACTGAGATCCTCTTCAGAAACGTCGTCACTGGTTCGCTTACACTTATCAAGTTACACTGGCAAGCTACACTTTTAATCTTGGGTTGTCTGTCAGTTTGTACGCCTGGAACGATATAATGTTGTCAGTCCAAATACATATAACACATATAGTAAATAGAGGAACCGGTACCAGCGTGATAAATCCCTGTGATCTGGCCATACTCCTTTTTTTAACAAGAAAGGAAATATTTGCCTGCACGGGTTTTTTTTTTCGTAGGAAAACGAGCTTTTCTTATATACATATACTAAATGATACTGACCTTTATTCACCTGCTTGGGGAGTTTGGATTTTGACAGATTTCCTAACTGGCCTGCGTCCTCCAAACTGTACCGCTTTATCAGCATGACTTTGTAAAAAGTTCCCCGCGAGGGGTTTGACAGTAAGTGTTTTGAATATATTTCCCTGACATTGTCGCCATAGCACTTTCTATATAGACATAGTGTCAGACAGTGCATGAAGTTTATATTTTGTTTTCATTTTCGTGCTTAAACATCGACGGCGGGTGCGGCTAGCCAACAGGGGATGCTTACTCCTCCCGGGCACCTGGTCCCACCTCTAGCTTGCTAGGGGTCCGTCGATGCCTAAATTTGTGATCTATTGTGAGTGCTGTTGAGATTATCGTCAGGATCTTCTTTAACTCATTTGTGTCACACTTATGCCCTTTGCCGTGTGGAGCTCGTAAAAAAGTTCCCCGCGAGTGGTTTGACAGTAAGTGTTTTGAATATATTTCCCTGACATTGTCGCCATAGCACTTTCTATATAGACATAGTGTCAGACAGTACATGAAGTTTATATATTGTTTTCATTTTCGTGCTTAAACATCGACGGCGGGTGCGGCTAGCCAACAGGGGATGCTTACTCCTCCCGGGCTCCTGGTCCCACCTCTAGCTTGCTAGGGGTCCGTCGATGCTTAAATTTGTGCTCTATTGTGAGCGCTGTTGAGATTATCGTCAGGATCTTCTTTAACTCATTTGTGTATTCTCTATTTCCTGAAGTACGTATATCATATAGAATTGGAAATGTTTACTACTGTCCTATTCACTAATTCCAGAGCACCCTGTTTTCCCGGTTTTCTCTAAAATATGATAATGTCATCTTCCAAAAAGATATCAATTTTATAGTTCTGCTTTAGTCGTAACAGAAAATGCCATTGTTTTGTCTGTGCGTCAGCTAAGTTTGAAATAGGACGGAAAATAAAAAGTCTACGGGGATTTTCTATAGTAAAATCGCTGAAAATGTGTGACGTCGGAGGCTTTGACGTCACTGTTTACTATTGTTGACACGGAGAACAATATGGCGGCGGCTTGAAATTAACATGGGAATTTCCCGTAGACATTTTATTTTTTCATATTGCGGATTGAAGGCGGCTGAATGGGTAAGTTGAAGTTAATTTCCAGTTACGACTAAAGGAGGTCAATTCTCGGAAACAATATTTTATGGCAAAATTCTTCAGACGACAGAATAAATCGCCCAAACAGGGTGCTCTGGATTTAGTGAACAGGACAGTAATTAGCATTGCAAACGATGTTGGTCTAAGTGCTATTACCTTTTTAGTGCAATGTTTGTGGCGCCACCTATAAATAGGTTCGATTTCACACCAAATTGATCAATGAGATAATGATATTGTCTTTCTGGATATTTTTATTTGTTATATCAGGGATTTAGTTTTTGTCCCTTTTTGGGACCGTTATGCGGCCCATTACCTATGAGAAAAGGTATCTTTTTTCCCAATTGTGGCTCTAAAATTTCCTAATCAAATAGAGATGGAATTATAAGTGAAATTAGTGAAAATTACTGGTTCAATAGTACCAAATTTACTAATTATTTGCCATATTGTTGTAAGCATAAGAACTGAAATCTTATTTAAAAGAAAATTATCTGAATAAACCTTCAATTCTGAACTTTTGATTGCATAAGTACTTCCCAAAATATTCCAAAAGGTCGTTAATTTTCCCAATTGCACGGGCCCCGACCCAATTCCCAAATTACTGAAAAAAAATCACTGTATTATATATAGTCATAGGCAGATTTTCATAATAAATAAAAATATCCGGAAAGACAATATATTGCGGACGGGCAGGGTGGTATACCTCTCCCCCTCCTTTTCACACTTCCCTTACCCCCCCCCCCCCTTTCATCCCCTTTCTCACCTCCCTCCTCCTCTCACACCTTCCTCCCTTCATGTTTGCTTTGTAATTCTATGGTGTATTGTGTTTGGGGGCGCTTTTTCTCGTCTCTAGTTTTGATTCTTATTTTTGGTAGTGTAATAGACTTTTATTCAATGATTAAAGTATTAACAATCTTTGATTATGACAGACTCTGGAAAACAGTAAATATGCTGAATAATAATTCCCTGCAGGGAAAAATCAGGAAATTTTATTCAGTATTGTCTAAAAAATATCAAGTACCTGATTGAATTTACAATATACATTTGAACAAAGATATGTAATATTTTATTGCTGTTGTATTGTCTTAACAAGTTTTTGGCTCGCTTTGCTCGCTAATAGACACCTTGAATGCAAAGTTAATTAGTTTTCTAGAAAATTTAGTTAGTAAGGTGAAGGAACTTTAATTACATATTTGAACATACACAGCATAAAATAGACTAAAATTTGTGTGCATTTTCATTTGAGCGAGTCAGGGGAAATCATGGTTTCAGGGAATTTCTTTTATCAAAATCTGTGACTACCCTTCAGTGACATGTTTTGACTTAAAACTTAAGGCAATAGAAGCAATGTGAAATAGGCAGGTCGACATGGCAGTCTTTTCATTTCAGTATAATTATACAAATATGTACATGTACAAGATTTAGTGTGTTTTATAAATGCATTTACAATGTAATTTCAAGTTGTATACTCGACTAACTCGTACATATATGAAATCCCGAGAAGAGCTCAGCATACTTTTTATTTTCATTTCTAAAATCATAACCTCGTTTTCTGTAAATGTAATCTGACTATTCTCTGTCTCCTGGTCATCTCTAGCGCTTATTGTCACAGTTGTCTCAGCTTGAAATCTGCATAAATTGAAAGAAGAGTCTGTGCGATTTTTTTCACAGAAAATATATGTTAATTTCAAAGCTACAGGACATTAGCAGCCACCTATTATCATTACCAGTGTAAAGACAGGGGCCAAAAAGAGGCATTTGGCAAAATTGAGGGACCGATGAACTCTTATTTGGGGCCCTAGACCAAAGCTAAATGCATATTTGGATAGTTTATATGAGGAGGGGGGCTTTCATATTTGAAGTCAGATTTCTCCTATCTTGCATAGATTTCTCATAATTTTGCAATGACCCCACCCAGGATTATCCCTGGTATTGAGCTATAGTTTTGCCAATGCATAAGAAGTAGCTTTATTTCTTTACAAGAAAAATATTTTTTCTATATATTCTGTTGGGGATACAGGGATATTGCACAAAATTGCCAATGGATTTATCAAATAAATCTACTTGGGTATGTTTGTATATTATTTTTTATTTCTCCTCTCATGATGATGAGTATATCAATGTACATATTTGCAGCCATTCATTGACATTGATTCTAAGATTAACTATGTATACTATGATAGAGCTCTAAAGTGTACGGAAGGTAGAGATTTTCTTACATTTATTACTCTACAGTCCACTTGATCTGGAAGGTCAAATTTCACTGTGCCGATTGAGAGATGAAGTATTGACAAGGAACTCACCCCTTGACTCACCAAGTCACGAGCTGCTAGCTGCACTCGCATACTCGTAGGGATGACCCCCCCTCCTTTTTTTTTAACGGAAATCAAGTAATTGATTAATCTTACCCTTAGGCACTCTCGTTTTCTATAAGCACTTCTATCTGTCGTTGCAGTTGTAGGGTTGTTTAAATCTTTAGTCGAACTGTAGGCATGGTCAGTGTTGTTGTTGTTGCTACCAGTACTGGTACTGTAGAGGAAGAAATTTTAGAAACGGGAGTCAGACTCAGAGATTGTAGAGTTGGCACTGCGTGTGGCAGAAGTTTTTTTTTGTAACTGACATAAATTCCCAGAGATTTCTTAATTTCATATTCTTGGGGATAGCAGTCCTTTGTAATTGCAATTCACAAAGGACGGAATGGGGAGTCGGAAGGTCAAAATTTTTCCGTCTTACTTTCACGAAGTTGACCCACTGTCTTCGTATATTTACCCGGTCTTCACTGGGGAAAGAATGCAATGAAATATGATCGGTATTAGTTGAGTTGCAGACTGCTGCAACACAATATTTGCCAGACTTTCTTTCTTTTGGCATAACACATTAATAGATAGAAAATGACTGATATGATCTCTTGATCTTGTTTACGTATAAATCATGTAATGGCGCCCTTCAACTTTCATCCCATATACACACATTTGACGTCACGTCCGGTATTTATCTATTTTCAGAAATCCTAAAAGGTCGCGAAATATGAATCGACCTAAATGTGCCTAATAAGCAATGAACTTTTGGAAATTGAATTTAGAATATGAAATTTTGTTCAATAACTTGTAATTATACAAAAAATTTCCAAGAGTAGAGGACTTCTTCAATCTTCCAACGCTCCATTTATGACGTAGTAGCTCTGCCTTCACCGTTTTTAACTCCAAACTTAGTCTTTGGTTCTCTATGAGAAGGCGGTCTGGGTCGCACTGTGTTCCTGTGTCTACAGTGGAAAGACAAGTATGTCAGATATATATAGTTTATATGAGAATCCTCTGATTTTTATGTTTTCAAGAATTGTTTATGTACACTGTTCGTCCACCCCATTTTATCAATTTTGTCAATCACATATGTTTCTCATGGCACAAATGTTTTACATTTATCATATAGATAGATGTATGAGAAAAATTTGTTGTTGCAGTGATGAACAATGGCAGTCTCTATAATTGTATGCTCAAACAGATATTAATATTGCAATAATTTACTGCTGAAACTGGTTCCCATATCCACGTCATCATGATCATGATGATAACTGCTTGGCATACTACATGTATCTTGGTCATCACTCATATACTCTTCCTCCTCATTCTTACAATAGGAATGTGACATCAGGGAAAAGGTTTTGCTTTTGTCCTCATATTCTTTCTCTTTTTTGGCCATTTCTTCAAATTCCTAATTCAAACAATTACATGTAAATTTTTGAAAAAGGTTGTATCAATATGTGCATCAACTTTAAATCATATCAGTTTCCAAGAAAAATTGAAAATTTAATGTGTTGAACTGTATGCAATTCATAATCATTACCACCAATAAATATGGGATTTAGCCTGAATTTAATATGAAAAAGTACAATGTACATAAGAAATAAAAATGTGACCTCCCAGCTATACTCAGATTAGGGGTCACAACAACTAAAAACACTGGTTTCTGTTGAGAATTTCTTTTTAAGATATCCGTTGTACAAATAAATATCAAGTGTATTATACAGTTAAAATCATGGCATATTTTTACCTAAATATACCTAATACAACATAAATAATGGTTTCTATCAACAAAGATCAACATGCTGATCGTCACTCAAGCCATGGAAACTATTTAGACTCTGCCCAAGATTACCGAGATTAATACAGAGATGTTGAAATTAACCGGTCCGACCGGCAAAACCGGTTAAAAATTGAAATGACCGGTTGGTAACGCCAGCTCACCGGTCCGAATGACCGGTAAAAATTCTGAGGATACGTTTTCATTTTTTTTTTTCATATCTATCCACTGCATAATATTTAAGGAAGTATTGTCCATTTAAATAACACAGTTTACGATTTTATCACAGTAGGATAAATATTGATTTCCGAACATGACATTATCATGGTAGTCATTGACTCATACATGTATGTGACATTGTCCGATTTAATTAAAAAATCTCTTTTCATCGATGTATTTCAAAAGAAATCGGCTAAATGTCACTTATTGTCCGATAGATTGTCGACAACGCATCTTCCGAAAGTCTTGAATTTGAAGAAGTTTAACATTGTTACATCAAAATGCACAGAATGTTTCGCATATTTGCAGTAATGAGAGCTGCCAATTGTAGTAATTTGCAAATTTTTCTGAATTCTTAATGTTTGAAAACGGAAAGTCCGACTTGTTAAAACACAATACCATGCACATGCTCATTTTTTTTTCAAAGGGATGGGATGGGATGTTCCTTTCTGTTATTTGAGGATTCATTAAATTCGCAAATATAAATCGAATCAGCAATTAAACTCTTCTGACAAACTACGTAAGAATAGTTGCCATAACTCAAGACATTAGACAAAAATTCGCGGATCGTCGATAAAATCTTAGTCTTGTCTCAAAGCGTTGGTTCCCTCCCTCGTTGATTTCCCTATCAGTGCTTAGACTGCCTTTCTACATATTTCTATTTCTTATAAAAATCTCCATTATTACTATAAACTATTGGCATATTGTTTTAATAAATAAAAACATTCAGAGAGACACTACGTATTTACGCAAAGGTTGATCGCACGGCGCAACGTGTAATTAAAGTTCTGCATTTAATTTCGGTGACATGTGTACATTTATCGATTTATTGAAGGGTGCTGGTGCCGAAATAAAAACCAATTCATTCATTCTTGTTCATCTCGAGAACTTTATCTTCGTAACAAGTCTCTCTCTCATTTTGGTGTTCATTCAATACGCATGTAGATATATATACGCGATGGACTCATGAATTGACATTAGATATAAAACATGCAAGTTTAATAAAAAATATTAAAGATTGAATAAAAGATTTAAGATATTCTTTCTCTTTTTTTTATAAAAAAGGTCCTGAATTGTAACAAACGGACAGTACAGTTGGACATGCAGACAGACGGCACAATATTTAAACACGACTGTCTAAAAACAGGATATTTCATTGATAATTTAATCGTATTTCGTTTTGAATTAATCAAACTGAATACATCATTTTCATAGTGTAATGTATTTCATAATATACAGTATATACATGTACTGCAGAAATTAACTTTTTTTTTTTAAATGTCGGACCAGTTAAAATTCTTTCGGACCGGTTGATTTAGGACTAGTACCTGTCCGAATGACCGGTTCATTAGAAAATATTTCAACAACTCTGTTAATAGAATCGATATATCATCCCTTTGTACAGGGACAGGGAAATCCAACTCGAGTGTCAATGATTTGCAGTCCACGACGAGGTTTGCCAAGTAGTGGACATTGCAAATCTTTGATACGAGGGTGGAATTTCCCTGTCCTGTACAAAGGGGTGATTGATTATTTTTCTCTCACCCATATATATTTCACATAATATTCATGAATAAACATTGCTTGTTTTGCGTTAAATGCTGCACTTTTTGACATCAGACACAATAGGGGGTTCGAGAAAAACATCCGGTGGTGCGAGACAGAGTTGTCTCAGAACGGGTAAATCTGTAGATATCTCTGTCCGGAGTGGGAGACAAATTTTAACACTGTTTAAATGAACGAGACGTCCGCGAAATCTTCATTTGTACATTGGATACGTTAAAAAGTAATTTAACCCTCTGCCCTATCCAACCTGAAGAGCTATCTTCTAGAGGATCACATTTAGTCTTGCTCCTACCCTTTGACCTGTTTGGCATGGGTGACCCTACCAGGAGTTTAATATTATCTATTTTGTACTCCAGCCAACATAGCTCTAAAGGTCATCGGAACACACAAAATGTCTCACCACGATTAGGTAGCGATCCCATTGAGACAGATAAAAAAAAACATTGAAGACGTCTAATTCAATGAAAGCAGAACTGATTTCAATTTTTTTTCTTGTCGGACATTGAATCAGTTCTGATCGCTTGTACTCCCTTACGGTGTAGTATCGTCTTCTTTTTTTTTGCGGACGAAATAAAACTACTTAAAGTGCTTTGGTGGAAGATTCTTTGGCATGTTATGTTCAAAGTAACCCTGGCTCTTACTTTGCATGGATAATTTATCCCAAATCAGTCTAAAAATTCTAATTTAGACTTCTTTCACTTTGGACTCTTTTTTTCTGTTTTCAGATTCTTCCATAATGAAGAGCGAATGTTCCGAATGAAAGAAAGAAAAGCAATACTTTAAGACAACTCGAACGAAGGACTTGGTCATTCCATATGTGATACGGAAAAAACGATGAACAGAGATGAAAACACTAATATTTACTCATTACCTCGACATATCGAATGCGCTCCAATGTTTTAATTGACATTATATTAAAATCAATTAAAAAAACATATATTTTCTGTTATATTTTCAAAGCAAATATGCGTAAATTATTGTATGATAGATTTGAGGGGCTGTATAAAAAGTCAAAGTAACGTAGGATTCAGCACATTGACCTGTGTTTATTTTGAGAACACCCCTCACAACAGAAATTCCTGATTTTGAGGGATGTGTACACTATTTATAGGGTTGATGAAATGTTATTTTTTTATGAATTAAAATATACAAATGTTTAATACAAATATTTCTTTATTTCATTCTTTTATTTGAAACGCAAAAGAGACGAAACAAAGTGAATAGGAGATATGGAACGACTGAGTCCTTTGTTCGAGTTGTCTTAAAGTATCGTTTTCTTCCACTCGGAACATCTAGCTCTTCAATTTTGAAACAGAAAAAGGAGTCTGAAAGTAAAAGAAAGTCTAACTTAGAATTTGTAGACTTATTTGGGATAAATTATCCATGCACAGTAAGAGGCAACGTCTTATTGAATCGAGAACTGTTCATAGAACAATTAAGAACCTTTAGAACCCGCTTAGAAACTTATTTTTTATCCACGCCAAGATGGCGGCTTCCACTACACTTTGAAATCATGGAGTCGCTCAGGACTCTTACATATTTTGTTTAGAGTCCTGATCGTCCGGACTATGAAGACGTCTACATCTATGTTTATATATGTATTTATATCTACTATCTGTGTATATTTATTGAATTACTGAAATTTCACCTGCTGTAGATTTCTCCTGGTAGCTCTCTCTTGTCGTTTTGGGTCAACTGCTGTCTCTTTATAATTGAAAATTGTCGGGGCGTAGTTTGCATCCTCCCGTTCATACCAGTGCCACCCGCCCTCAAAGTGTTCGGAACAAATACACGTGTGCTCATTTGGAGTGAAATTCTCACGATTAATGGCTTTAATCCACATTCGTCACTTGTGGTTGTCCTTTGGAAATCTGAAAAAGCTTTTTCCCTTTGCCTTACTCTTAGCATCGTCGCGATTACTACATTTATAAACGCAACAAGTCCTCACCATGTTGTTGTTATCAACGCTATCTACTTTCGATTCGTTTGACCTGGGGAAGCGTTTGTGCGCATGTCACTGTAACAGGACCGCAGTTATAGTGAAAGGGTTTATTAACTCGTAAATGCCATTATTTATCCTTCCTTTCATGTCATTTTACTATATTGTCTTCTGCTCGTAGATATTTTCATAACTTCCACTTTACCGTAATCATTTTACATTGAGCATTTTGATTGGTTAATGCTTCTACTGTTCAGCCAATAAAAATACACCTTTGTAACAGGTTTCGGTATCGTTATCATGTGATAAAAATGTCGAAGGGTTCCAACTCTCTACCTTCTTGAAGAAAATTCCAAATCAATTTACATGCACCAGACACGTGTTTCGAATATTTGAAATTCTCATCAGTGATGCTTTCAGCGGCGCCGCCGAAAATAATTTCAGTAGCGCCCTCTTTAATTTTTTGAAGTTAGATTTGTTTACATTTACATTACAGAGAGCGCACGGCTCCAAATTTCCTGTCAGTATATAAAGAGCTGCAGAGTGAATTGTAGTCATTCTGCTGGCGTATCTAGCAATGTAGGTTTTTCTTTGCGCGCGGCTCCAAATTTCCTATAGGGTCGATTCAATAGCATATCCAAATAAAATCTATGTTTAAAATAGCATTGAAGGGATGGTGCTAAGATGTTAAACTCCTTTAATTTCGATGATATGTATCGGTGAAATGGCTATTTCCGAAATAGCAAAAAATGTATTTGATGTCTCATTGATAAGAAAGGAGGGGATCTCCAACATCACCTAGTTGCAGCATCAACAGCAACCTCCCAAAACACCCACTGTAAAACACAAAAATGACACGCACAGAAAGAGACGCAGTAGTACAATGAACGTCAAATCACAGAAAAACATAAAACACAAATGACTACACATAAACCAACGAGACCAATGGGCAAACGGTGCCGACTTAGGACGGCCATCTGCCTCGTGAGTAGCAGACTTTGTGGTTATCCTGGATTACGTGCGCACAACCCTCCCACTATTCCGATTACCCAGAGGTCTCGAAGAACGTACAATTGTGGTGTAAAACAACCTCCTCACTGTCAGATGACCACACAAAAACAAGACCGCAAAACGCAGGGGCCCAAGCAACACAGATGAATATGTAAATTGATATAAAAAGAGGGCATGCGTAATACGACCTGTGCTCTGCCGGCTGTAGCGAACTAATGTATGTTATCACCCGAGGAGTCCGACTGACATTCAGAGAGGACAGGTGGTCGGGGCCCTGTCTTCTCTAAAGAGGTTTGGACAGGGCCCGTCATGGAGTCCCGTCGTCACAGTCAGTCAGCGTGCAAGTATTAAGGATGCGCTGGTACAAGACTGTAGATTGGTCAAGTACCAAGCCTAGTGTCCGTCTGGTGACATTAGGATCATATCCACGGTATAAGAGGCGTTTGATGATTCTGACGCATTTTCGAAAGTAATTCTGTCTACCTTTGATCCTTCTAATTTTGTTGATCATGTCACCATAAAATGCAGGTTGCGAAATACCCAAAGTAATATACTCTGTTGCTTGTATGGGTCCGAATTTCAAAAGTAGTTGACAATAATTTTTGTAAAATTTAAAAGGCCAAAACAAAGCTTCTTTCAGGTGACAGAGCTGGAAAGAAGTACTTAATACACTTGACAAACATTAGGCCACGGGGAACGATTTTAACTGCTCCACGCTGCAACGTGAAATAAGGGTCTATATTAATAATGTCGAAGGGTTCCAACTCTCTGCCTTCTTGAAGAAAATTCCAAATCAATTTACATGCACCAGACACGTGTTTCGAATATTAAATTCTCATCAGTGATGCTTTCAGCGGCGCCACCAAAAATAATTTCAGTAGCGACCTTTTTTTATTTTTTGAAGTTAGATTTTTTACATTTACATTATAGTCTGGGATGTATCACTGGGTTGGGTGCACCCCCCCCCTTGATCCTCCAAAACCGGCCTAACTTTGTAGCATTTTTTGCGCTCTTTCAGATAAAAATTTGTCTCATGGAAATTTCCATTGCAAAAGTGGTGTTTTTTGGGAAAAACATGTTTTTTTAGTCAAAAATCGCTGAAAATAGGAAAAAAATTATAACTTTTATATGGTTGATGTTTTTAGACATTGAAAAGTGTAAATATATAGTATTTTTGATGCTCTTTCAGGTGAAATAAGTTGCAAGTTCCAATTCCTATTTTTACTGTGTATTTTGGGGTAAAAAAGTCGAATTTTTGCCAAAATTCACAGAAATTTGAGGAAATTTTTATTTATTTCTGCTTCTCAGCTCCTCAATATTGCATATGATCGTTCAATGATGATTTAAAAAACATCTTTAAAGTCTCTTCTTTCAAATGACATATATTTTATATTCTTATTTTTTTGCAAAATCCTCGAAATTAATTATTTTATACAGAAACCTGTATTTTCAATCAGAAATCTCAGATTTCTGTATATTAACTTAAAGAACCCTTATTTGTTATAAAAGCAATAATTGAAAGCTATTTTCTAGTGTAACTTTTCACACTCTATCAGATTATATATGTTTTACTAACATTTCATTCAAAATCAACGTGTTTTTTGGGGAAAACATATTTTTTCACTTAAAAATAGCTGATTTCTGGAGAATATTTATTGAATCTATAGAAGTTCTTGAAATGATAGCAGGAATGTATTTTGAACTGTAATTATTTAGGTTCACTCATAAATTACATGTATGAAACATAAAAGGTATATTTTCTACTTAATTTTTGGGCAAAATGCCTGTTTTTTGTCTAGAAATTACAGATTTCTTGAAAAATTTTATTAATTCATTTTCTTTGCTAAAACTATACATTTAAAGCTATTATCATTATAGAAAGTAATCATCTTGTCAGATGATTGTGAAATTAAATGTAATAATTAATTAAAACCATCATTTTTGGGTAAAATATGCATTTTTATGCAAAACCCACTTATTTTGAGAAAATAAGTACTAGCTCTTTTAATTTACCTAAATTGATATGTTTTAGCTTTGATATTATGCTGTTTCGTATTATAAATGGATAGAAATGTTATTTGTTAACTGAAATTTAATTTATATCTTATTTTGGGGCAAAAAACCTTATTTATGTGAAAAATTCACTAATTTCTGTTAATATTTTTTAAAATTTATATTTCTTATTTAATCAACACTGGAGAGGTTTCATATAATTGGATGGCATGAATGTGATCAAGTTTAATGAGTTAGAAGAGAATTCTTTGATTATCTTGCTATTTTGGGTGGAAAATCTCGATTTTTATTTAAAAATCGCTAAATTCTGGAAAATCCTTATTACTATGAAATCAGACGTTATTATTTATATTCAAAAGAGTTCCTGGGTATATCATAGCTTGTTCTTGTAAGTCATATGCATTTGAAATATCCTCTGTTAATTCAATTGGAATTTTGGGGCAAAAAAACCTAATTTATGTGCAAAATTCACTTATTTCTGTGAAAATTGTTTTTAATCTATACTTTTTATTCAATCAAAGCTGGAGAGGTTTCATATAATTGGATGGCATAAAAGTGATCAAGTTTAATTAGTTAGAAGAGATATTTTTGATAATCTTGCTTTTTGGGTGGAAAATCTCCATTTTTATTTAAAAACCGCTGATTTCTGGAAAATCCTTATTACTATGAAATGTATCGTTATTATTCTTATTCTAAAGTGTTCCTGGGTATACCATAGTTTGTCCTTGTACGTCATATGTATTTGAAGTATCCTCTGTTAATTTAATTGGTATTTTGGGGCAAAAAATATGTTTTATATGAATATATAGCCTATATCAAGAAACTTATTATTGAAAGTCTTATATTTCAGTTGAATAGGAAATACAGAGGATAATAATCATAGTTTGAAATATGAGACTTTCTATAGAAAGTTTCTTGATATAGGCTATATATAATTCATAAAAAACATATTTCTTGCCCCAAAATACCAATTAAACTAACAGAGGATACTCTAAATACATATGACGTACAAGGACAAACTATGATATACCCAGGAACACTTTTTAACATAAATAACAACGACACATTTCATAGTAAAAAGGATTTTCCAGAAATCAGTGGTTTTTAAATAAAAATTGATTTTCCACCCAAAAAAGCAAGATTATCAAAAATA
The DNA here is from genome assembly GCA_033119305.1 of Pinctada imbricata. Taxonomy (NCBI): domain Eukaryota; kingdom Metazoa; phylum Mollusca; class Bivalvia; order Pterioida; family Pteriidae; genus Pinctada; species Pinctada imbricata. Next base: position 47,657,603 of record VSWD01000005.1, on the reverse strand, counting down.
TCTCTTCTAACTCATTAAACTTGATCACTTTTATGCCATCCAATTATAAGGAACCTCTCCAGCTTTGATTGAATAAAAAGTATAGATTTAAAACAATTTTCACAGAAATAAGTGAATTTTGCACATAAATTAGGTTTTTTGCCCCAAAATACCAATTGAATTAACAGAGGATATTTCAAATGCATATGACTTACAAGAACAAGCTATGATATACCCAGGAACTCTTTTGAATATAAATAATAACGTCTGATTTCATAGTAATAAGGATTTTCCAGAATTTAGCGATTTTTAAATAAAAATCGAGATTTTCCACCCAAAATAGCTAGATAATCAAAGAATTCTCTTCTAACTCATTAAACTTGATCACATTTATGCCATCCAATTATATGAAACCTCTCCAGTGTTGATTAAATGAGAAATATAAATTTTAAAAAATATTAACAGAAATTAGTGAATTTTTCACATAAATAAGGTTTTTTGCCCCAAAATAAGATATAAATCAAATTTCAGTTATCAAATAACATTTCTATCCATTTATAATAAGAAACAGCATAATATCAAAGCTAAAACATATCAATTTAGGTAAATTAAAAGAGCTAGTACTTATTTTCTCAAAACAAGTGGTTTTTGCATAAAAATGCATATTTTACCCAAAAATGATGGTTTTAATTAATTATTACATTTAATTTCACAATCATCTGACAAGATGATTACTTTCTATAATGATAATAGCTTTAAATGTATAGTTTTAGCAAAGAAAATGAATTAATAAAATTTTTCCAGAAATCTGTAATTCCTAGACAAAAAACAGGCATTTTGCCCAAAAATTAAGTAGAAAATATACCTTTGATGTTTCATACATGTAATTTATGAGTGGACCTAAATAAATACAGTTCAAAATACATTCCTGCTATCATTTCAAGAACTTCTATAGATTCAATAAATATTCTCCAGAAATCAGCTATTTTTAAATGAAAAAATATGTTTTTCCCCAAAAAACACGTTGATTTTGAATGAAATGTTAGTAAAACATATATAATCTGATAGAGTGTGAAAAGTTACACTAGAAAATAGCTTTCAATCATTGCTTTTATAACAAATAAGGGTTCTTAAAATAAATATACAGAAATCTGAGATTTCTGTTTGAAAATACAGGTTTCTGTATAAAATAATTAATTTCGAGGATTTTGCAAAAAATAAGAATATGAAATATATGTCATTCGAAAGAGGAGACTTTAAAAATGTTTTTTAAATCATCATTGAACGATCATATGCAATATTGAGAAGCTGAGAAGCAGAAATAAATTAAAATTTCCTCAAATTTCTGTGAATTTTGGCAAAAATTCGACTTTTTTACCCCAAAATACACAGTAAAAATAGGAATTGGAACTTGCAACTTATTTCACCTGAAAGAGCATCAAAAATACTATATATTTACACTTTTCAATGTTTAAAAACATCAACCATATAAAAGTTATAATTTTTTTCCTATTTTCAGCGATTTTTGACTAAAAAAACATGTTTTTCCCAAAAAACACCACTTTTGCAATGAAAATTTCCATGAGACAAATTTTTATCTGAAAGAGCGCAAAAAATGCTACAAAGTTAGGCCGGTTTTGGAGGATCAAGGGGGGGGGGGGTGCACCCAACCCAGTGATACATCCCAGACTATTACAGGGAGCGCGCGGCTCCAAATTTTCTGTCAGTATATAAAGAGCTGCAGAGTGAATTGTAGTCATTCTGCTGGCGTATCTAGCAATGTAGGTTTTTCTTTGAACAGCCAGTAATTTGGCTTAAATAGAAATAGTGTTATTTCTGATATTTAGTTCTTGAGAGAACTTATTTTATTTCGGGTTATAGTTTATACTTAGTCTATTAGAAATCGCATCTTAGTTAGCACTATATTTTGTAATATAAACTTGTTATTTTATTAACTTAAAAAATAGTATATTTCGTTTACAAATAATAAATAATATTTAAAGTCGATTAAATTCCTATGATTTATTTCTATACCTTGCCACACGAGCACGATAACAAGTGCACTATTTACGTCTTTTCAGCTCTGTCGCCTGAAAGAAGCTTTGGCCCTTTATCAATTAGACATCATATATATTTTTCGACATTTCGTACGCTTGTCATTTCATCGAAAAATATCGTAATTAAAGAAGGCTAATATCTTAGCACCATTCCTCCAATGCTATTTGTGCATAGATTTTATTTGCTGTGGATGTAAACGTCTTCAAATTGAATAGCATCATTTAAGAACAGATAAATTGGCAACATGGACCAGACATGCACGTTTCGGGTACTAAACCCTCGTCAGTGATGCTGCAACCAGGTGTTGCTGAAGATCCCCATCCTTTCTTTAAAAGTGTCATCATAATAAAAAAAAAACAACACCAAATGATGCTGCCTCAGTCGGACACATTCGAGCTTCCCAATGCGATCGGGAAATGATATTAAGAAAGGTAGATGTAGAGGTACGGGTTTATAGTCTCGTATCGCCTGAGCCTCATGCGACCTCTAAAGTTACCTAACTGGCAAGACCATTACTATCCAGCGCGTCCTCAACTCCCCAAAGAGTATAAAACAGGGCTGACGTTTAGGTGTTAATACTTTCAATTTACATTACAAATTCGTCTCATGCGCCAGGTACCCAGTTTACTCCTGGGTGAAGACTGTGCGATTTTCCTGCTTTCCGACTTTCCTCCAAACACCTCAAAAATGTTGTCGCTCGATTCAAGCCTACAGAACAAAAGTTCTGCGATTGCAAAGGAAAGTGTCTGAGTTAAGGAGAAAAATAAAGCATGAAGACGTTTCCGATTTGCTAAAAGTGTCATTCCAATTTCCAGTGTCAAAAAACCAGAGTGTCTCAGAGTCAAGTTGTGATGGTTTTATAATGAAAAATGAAAAAAACAAACAAACAAATGCAGATGCTTTGGCATATTCGACATGAATAACAGCATACTAGTACATGCTCATGTATCACAGTTTGCTGCAAGTTGAATTTCCTAGTGAATAATGGTCAACATGCTCGATTCAAGCCTACAGAACAAAAGTTCTGCGATTGCAAAGGAAAGTGTCTGAGTAAAGGAGAAAAATAAAGCATAGGACGTTTCTGATTTGCTCAGTGTCATTCCAATTTCCAGTGTCAAAAAACCAGAGTGTCTCTATCAGAGTCAAGTGGTGATGGTTTCATAATGAAAAAAAAACAAACAAACAAAACTTACATTCTTGTTACAAATAAAAGGAAAATAGAAAGTTGAAAAGAGAGATTAAGAGAGCGAAAAGGTTACAAATAATTATTATTGTTGCACGGTCTACGTTGTAGACGGTAATTAACACCTTTCCAGACGGTGCAATATTTTTCTTTGTGAAGCAATAATTAGAGTAATGATTGAACTAATAATTTGCTGATTGACTGGACCGTTTACTGACATTAAATGACATAAAGAACGACTCACTGTAACGAATAATCTAAAAAAAAAAACAACATTTCCGTCGTGAATTTATCCCTTTGCATTGATATTCACATAAACATTTATTTTAGTATTAAATTCTACACTTTTAATCGAAGAAATAAATACTGAACTGAATGCAGAACACCGAACAATATACTGATTTAAATTTGGAACGGGTCACCAAGGTCAAATGATCCATACTCCTGATTGGAACCATCTTCCACATTTGAGCTTCGTCTGAACTTTTTATGTTTAAAAGAATACATTTGTTCCATCATATCTACTTCCGCCAACAAGTCCTCATCAGACATTATTTTGACTTTTTTCTCTTGTTTACGGGTTTTAACAATGGTTTTGTCCGTTTTAGAAGGGACTGGAGCTGTTTTAGAGGGGACTGGAGCTTTGTCACTTGACGTTGGCACGTCCAGCAATTTGCTAATTTTCTCTTGTTGATCACTTCCGGTGCGTTTATACAATGGAAATGTATATTTATTGACAAATAAAATGAACGAAAAATTGGAGTGGGTATTTAAGAGTTTTACCTAAATTCTTTCGTCAAAGACCGTTGCCATGGCAACATTAGACCTTTTTGCTTGTTTCATATTATGTTTGAAATTGATTTTATTCATCTTTAGAGTTACATAAGTTTGTCAAAATGTATGCATGTTTAAATATGACTTATATCTTTTACATAAGAACAATTAAAATGTTCAAGGTCATTGGCTTGATGTTCAAGGACATTTATACTTTGAGACTCAAATTTTGCATAAAATATTGATTTTCTAATTTTTTTGTTACCGATTTTAGTGATTTTTTTATTTAAATATTTTCATAGGTCATATATATTATGAAAGCACATGAATATAAGAAAGACAAATCTTAGAATTTATTGAATTGTAGCAATTCAATAGGAAATATTTTACCGTCAAAAAACAAGAAAAATACAGATTTCGTCCCTTTTTTATCAAAATACTCACCAAGAATTTAGATATTCGAAGATGTGAAGAAACGTAATCAATAGTTCTAAGAAATAAGTGATACATTTATCATTTTATGGCAAATAACTGTTAAGTTCAATATTTCAAGATTTCTAAAATATTGACACCTTCATTTTATGAAAAATCAGAATTTTTCGTCAAATCTGGTCACTTAAAGTTTAATGACCTTGAAAATTCAGTGGGTGACCTTGAAATATTTTCAAGGTCATTTTTATGTCAAAACGCCTCTGATAGATGTATGCATGAACTTCCGTTCCAATATCATACGTAGATAGTTTGATAGAGGTTGTGTTTAAATTCATCGTATTGAAACCTTTGAGCCGATTGTTGTCATAGCAACTAAATTTGATGCATGCTTTGCATATAAAAGGACAAATTAGCCCAATTAATTTTTTATATTCATGTAGAGTTCAAAGATGATACTAATTGGATAACTAGAATTTGGACTTCAAAAATTGGTGCTTTTATGAAATTTTCAACCTTGTAAAACAGTAAAAACATGCAAAAAAGGGTCTTTTAGTGCCCAAAACAAAGCCTTTTGATACCCTGTTTTGGCCCAATTTTTCATCTGGTATACATAAGGCATCCGAGATGAATGTAAAAAACATTACAAATATGCATGATAATAAGGATTAAAAGAAAACAATCAAAGCAATTTAAGATTTAAAATGTACCTGTTTCCATGGTAACGAAGCCTACAAATATGCCTTGCCCTATAGATTTTCCCTATTTTTGAAACTTCAGACACGGTTATTATGGCAACGACAACCTTTTTGAAAAAACTGGGGTTGATTTTCATACTAGTACTTCAGATTGAACTTCCATACCAAAAATCCATGACATGCCGTGCCAAAATGTTTTGAAATTCTTTGGTTCTTACAGAGAATTGCTGTTAAGTACTTATTTAAATCTAAATAAGATTTATGAATAAACACATAGGAGAATCAGACTACCCAAAACGCAGAATATAGCAGTGTTCGGAATTTAAATGAATATATCAGTCAGGGGTATAATTAAATGAAGGTATCATTAGAAAAAAAAACTCATGTAATTCATTATCTTCTTATAAGACAGAGTTCGCACATATGTTATCAAAAACCTCTAAAAACTTCAAACGATGATTTTATCTTTATCCCTAAAAACTTTAATGCTTCATATCCGACTGTTCAGAAAAAAGGAAAGACAAGAAAGTCCTATATAATCGAAGCATAGTTCAGAATTTTTCGTTAAGTTTTATTTAACTGACCTATTCTTTCGCGAATCAACTGCTCGTCAACCCCACTGGTGACCTTTCCGGAATGACCTGTGAAATATCCATCAATTCCTGCACTTTTCATTATATCGGGGATATATTTTGCAAGAGTGTCTAATTTATACCAACAATTTGGTCTGAAAATTTCTGTCCAGGAGAGGGGAGTTGGCGACGATAAAAAGGTCCAGTCTCAAGAATATGCCAAAAGTATGTACAAAAAAGTTTGAACATAGAGGTTCTATTTTCTGGGTCCTCGTACTGTCTTATATTTTTCAAATTAATATTTTTCTGAGCAAGTCCACCACATGTATTTTTCGAAACCCTTCCTTGGAATTCTAAAAAAAAACTGTTTTCCCCTATTGTCAATTTTGATGGAAAATTGATCTCTCATGAGAGATCTATGCTCTTCGCGAGCTCTTAATCTGAAAACTTTGCAGTTATAAAAATACACAGTACTACTAAGAGTTAGGGAATTATTAGTTGTATAATCGAAAAAAAATATAATCGATTATCGGTTTATAATCGGAGAGGATTTTAATCTATTATTTCGATTTAATCGGAAAACACTAAAGATGCATAGAAAAAGCTAGTAAATGCCTTTATTTTTGTCTCATGTTGAAAATAAACTTATAAAAATGCTCCAATGTGGTATTTTTAACTAAATGTTTATGCATTTGCAAATGAAGAAATCGTGTGACCTGATTGCTTCTGCAAGGTCATCAGAAAGGTCAAAATATAGATAAAACATGCCCGAAAAAATATGACATATGTTGACCATCAGTCCTTAAACTTGCTAAATTTTGTAATTTAGAGGAAGTTAATAAAGTTATTTGTAATCTGGGCCGCTTGTACTAGACAGGGCCAGAGAGATGTCTCTTTGACTCATTCAGTATAGTGTTAGACTTAAGATTGCAAGTTCGAGCCCAGGTGACTACATTTTGTAACCCATTTAATAGCAGATTACAGGTACTGCAACTTGAAAGTTAATTGTCGGTCATTAAGCAATGCTGAACGAATGAACATTTTGTTCTTTTTAGCTTTGTCTACCTGTTTTATTTTCTCCGATTATAATCGATTTTTAGAAAAATAGTCGATTAATCAAAATCGGACACCTCAATGTAAGATTAATCGATTTAATCGTAACAACACTAGGAATTATGCATTCCCAGCAGACCTTGATCCCAAAAGTATTTTTTTCTTGATCGCGCGTTATTGGCTCTGCGCTTTTCTTTGATAGACCTATCCCCTCGCTCGTAGTTTTTCGAAGCACAGTTTCCAGTGCTTGTCTAGATTTATTGAAACTGATATTTGTGCTGTTCAAAAAATTTAGGTCCGCAAGATTCAAAGATGTGCGGAGATACCTGCACAATCCAACACACAAGTTTAATAGTTTGTTTCCAGGTACTTTTGGCCTTTGCAATTCTTCCATTACAAAATGACACACAAAATAGTCAAAATCTGCCGATGATATACACTGTAGTTCATGCGATAAGGGTACATTTGGTTGTCCGAGTTGTCGTGCAGAATTTCTGGCTCGGGCCCATGCATCCCATGTATTTGTACACCATTGTGTGTTTTTCTTGGTAGAATTTGGAATAACAATATACAAAGTATCTTGAATTTCATTATTTCCGTTCAAAAATTCAAAACGATCCATTCTTAAAGTTGTAATGATTTGCTTTTATTCAAAAGTCTAGATAAAATGCAAGGGTTGAGTAGAATTCTGCCGACAACTATATATTAAATTGATTAAATACCGTATTTCAGCAGATCCTTTACTTATTAATCTAATAATAATAATGAATCTTATGCAATGGATTCAGTACATTAATATTGTTCAAAATCTCTCACGACGGTGATGTGTTTTTCCTGTTCTCAACGATCAATTGTTTAATCATTGATAACAATTGTTTTATGGCCTAACAATTGCCGTGCAACAAGTGGGTTATTCAACTGCTCCTCGGGCTACGCCCTCGGAGACAGTAGAATAACCCTTACTTAATACTTAAGTAAGTTTGCTTAAAGCGTAAAAATATCTGAGAAAGCCAAATATGTGAAATTACTCACAAAAGAGTGTCAAGAATGGGAGAAGTGCATAAAGTTTTCCGAAGATCTAGATAAGAATAATATGAGCTAACCTCAGAGAGATGGTCATGTCTAAAATTTTAAACAAAAAAACATAAGCGTAGAGATGAACACAATTAAGGAGCTATGAGTGTGAACCGCATTTTCAGGGAATAATAAAAATTGAAAATAATTGTCTACATATAAAAGAATATCCCGTCCTTCTTCGATTGCAATATTTCATGAAAAAAGAGTGTAGCCGTTTGTCTCCTACATGTATATACTGATAAAAAAGGGAGGTTACTCTGCACATTTTTTTTCTAAAACAATGTCCCAACTTTGGACTTTATTTTAAAAATCAACATAACACAGTACGAATTAAATTTTTATCCATTGACGTAGCAAATGAAGTAAATTTATCATTTTCGGGAAAAAAATTTTTTTTGTTGCCATGGTACATGTAACCATGCTGGGGAAGGATTTCTTTTATTCCTTTTTTTGACAGTAAAAATTGTATGAAGAGTTTAAAAACATTAATTTTCGAAGTAGTTGGCATAATAGAATTTTTGATAAAATGTTTCTTTTATCATCTAGCGATACATGCTAAAGATAAAAAAATAATTTATAGAAAAAAAGTGTAGCCGTTTTAAAGATATTTAGCTTAGAATTCCTCTGACCAAGCCTCTGGATATGATAAATCCGTTGTTTATGATTGAAAATAGAACGTTGTTATATATCTATACATTTTATCTAAGATTTCTTATAATCTGGACTTCAGACTAAAAATTTGAGTCATATTCTGATCAATTTCTTATTAATTTCCCCCAAACACTTAGCACTTTTAAGCACCAACAACGTAACGTAGCTAGGGGTCCGTCGATGCTCAATTTGGTGCGCTATTGGGAGTGCTGTTGAGATTATCGTCAGGATCTTCTTTAACTCATTTGTGTCACACTTATGCCCTTTGCCGTGTGGAGCTCGTAAAAAAGTTCCCCGCGAGGGGTTTGACAGTAAGTGTTTTGAATACTTTCCCTGACATGGTCGCCATAGCACTTTCTACATAGAAAGAGCCTCGGACAGTACAGTTCATGTTTTTCATATGTTTTCATTTTCATGCATGATCATCGACGGCGGGTGCGGCTAGCCAACAGGGGATGCTTACTCCTCCCGGGCACCTGGTCCCACCTCTAGCTTGCTAGGGGTCCGTCGATGCTCAATTTGGTGCGCTATTGGGAGTGCTGTTGAGATTATCGTCAGGATCTTCTTTAACTCATTTGTGTCACACTTATGCCCTTTGCCGTGTGGAGCTCGTAAAAAAGTTCCCCGCGAGGGGTTTGACAGTAAGTGTTTTGAATACTTTCCCTGACATGGTCGCCATAGCACTTTCTACATAGAAATAGCCTCGGACAGTACAGTTCATGTTTTTCATATGTTTTCATTTTCATGCATGATCATCGACGGCGGGTGCGGCTAGCCAACAGGGGATGCTTACTCCTCCCGGGCACCTGGTCCCACCTCTAGCTTGCTAGGGGTCCGTCGATGCTCAATTTGGTGCGCTATTGGGAGTGCTGTTGAGATTATCGTCAGGATCTTCTTTAACTCATTGACGTAGCGCACATCTTGACGCTCACTTTATGTAATGCTCGGCGACACTGTACATGTATACTGTTAATCTCAGTGAATGAGAAAAAATGGATGTTTTTAGATAAATTCCTATCTGTATGCTTCTTCTGTATATCATTCTCTCAAAATTGATACTGCGGTATCTACACGTATCCATTTATTCACGTACATGTTGTTTTGACATTCGTACATATTGTACCAGATTTAAAAAAATGAAGCAACTTTAGTAGAACAACGACACGGGCAGGAACACGTTACGTCGCCTTACGGTACCGTTGTCAGAAGTATTTAAAGTTCTGCACTTAAAACCGTCCGTTGACATTATGCAACAGGTAAGGATATATTGGAAACTATCCGTTATCGACAAAATTTCAGTAAAATCACAAATAAATCATTAGGTAACCAGTGATTTCTTTTAAAAAGTCAACGGGGGGGGGGGGGGGGGTAGCCACACGCTTCAGTAATACATTATTACCAAGAAATGAATAAAACTCCTTTTATGTTATGAGGGGATCTAATTGGCGATGACCTACTGTCAGCAACGAAAACGGAAATTTAATTATTTGATTTTATATACCAATTTTACGTAGAAAATTATCGATAACATTATACAAACGATATATGTGAATGACCGTCTTTTACATTGTATATACTTATTGTATACTTTGATTATTTGATAAAGAATGTCCGTTGTTATGACAAGACAAGAAGATATGGTCCGTTGTCATGACTCTTAACGGTATTTGGGTGTGAATTGGGAATTGAATCTTCATTTCGAATCTAAGGCTGAGCAATTAAATTAGCTTAGTTAATTCTTAAAGTATTCAGCTCTCTTTTTTTATTTTTGTAAAGATGTAAAGGAGGACATCATATAATTTGCAGGTCACATAGAACATAGATCGTATAGAATAGATTTAAAATTGAAAATATGATTCATGAATTTGAAGAAGTGTAGGATGAGTTTATGAATTTATACATTGATCAATTAAACAACAATTATTAAAGGGATTTTGAAGTCATATATAGCGTGAAAAACAAAGACATCAAATATCGGTCATTGAAGAAATTTTGATAGCCTCAGCCTTTATCACGTAATTGTTCCGAACGTTCTTAACATGAAATAGTTCTTTAATCTAGAATTTTGCACGTCCCCTAAAGCAGATTTCCCTCGCCTACCATTAATGGTTTGGATTTTCTCTTTGAAACATTAGATTTATAATTTTGCATTCAACAGAGATTTTCGATGGGGGTATGATATAGACCTTACATGTATATCTCAGGTGATGATGAAAATTGTAGTTGATATGTTATTCACATTTGTGTGTGTCTGTATGTAAGTTCGTGTGTTTTTTATGTCAGCGTCGATATTGGTGTCTCCGTCTGCTGCGAGTGAATTCTTTTGTTCGCGTTTGTTAGCATGTGTGTCTGTATGTGAGTGCATCTGTCTGTGTCTTTTGTGTGTATGTCTGTCTATATACATGCCTATCTGTCCGTTTGTTTTTGCGTATGTCTGTGTATACCCTGTGTCTGTCAGTCTGTCGTTTTGCGCATGTCTGTGTATGTCTTTCATGATGTTCCTTTGAGGATGTTCATGTCTGTGTTTTGATCAGTGTCTGTCTTTGAGTGTCTGTGTGAATCTCTTTTTGTTTCTCCCTGTGTCTGTTTTCTGTGAGTGCTTGACTTAATGTGTCTATCTGCTTGACTTGATGAGAGGTTTTTGTCAAGAAAGAGATATTGGCCTAGTCTTATTTTTCTTCTGTCTTGCATGCTGTGATAAACTGTGGATTAACTGAAATCAAAGTCAATACATGTTTTTGTTTGTGTGTGTTTGCGTACATCTGTGTATGTCTGTCTACCTGTCTATCATCCGTCTGCCTATGCATATCTTTCTGTATGAGCGCGTCTGTTGATGAATGTGTTTGTCTCTATATATTTTTTTGTCTGAATATATATGAATTTGTCTAAACCCCCATATATGTGTCTAACCCTCCCCCTCTCAGAAAGTGTAATTGATAAAGAAATATTATTAATTCTTTTTGCAATATAATAAGTCTCTGGTCTAGTTCTGCACCTGATATTTTGTTTGAGCCTCTGACCCCCCAGGGTCTTCAAAAATGGGTGTGGTCATTTTCTCCTATATAAGTCCATGTAATCTAGTAAACACTATTTTCTCAGAAAGTATATTTGATTGAGAAATAATTCTTTTTGCAATATAATTAGTCTCTGGTCTAGTTGTGCACCTGATTATGATTCTCCTATGTGTTCATTCATAAATCTTATTTAGATTTTAATAAGTACTTAAAAGTTATAAATCATCTGCAATATAGATGATATTCCGTGCCATAAAATATAATTTCTATAAATTTATCTATTGTGCTTTCCGAAAAGTATAGACTCGAAAGATTTATTTCCATTCACATGTAAATGATTCAATTATTACTAAAAATTTCCTGTAGGTCATAGATCGGATGCTATACGTGCGTATAAACGCACCGGAAGTGATCAACAAGAGAAAATCAGCAAATTGCTGGACGTGCCAACGTCAAGTGACAAAGCTCCAGTCCCCTCTAAAACAGCTCCAGTCCCTTCTAAAACGGACAAAACTATTGTTAAAACCCGTAAACAAGAGGACTTGTTGGTGGGAGTAGATATGATGGAACAAATGTATTCTTTTAAACATAAAAAATTCAGACGAAGCTCAGAGTGGAAGATGGTTCCACTCAGGAGTATGGATTATTTGACCTTGGTGACCCGTTCCAGATTTAAATCAGTATATTGTTCGGTGTTCTGCATTCAGTTCAGTATTTATTTATTCGATTAAAAGTGTAGAATTTAATACTAAAATAAATGTTTATGTGAATGACAAATATGGATAATGACCATATCCCTGTTTACAGCACAAAATCGGCAATTCAGAAAATCAGAAACCGAAGGCATACAAAATCAGGATAAAACAGGAACCAAAGCAAACAAACAAAAACCTCCACCATATGAAAAGAAGCGAACTCCCGATATGAGAGTGAGACCAGGTGCCCAGGAAGAGTAAGCATCTCCTACTTGCATGCAACACCCGCCGTTTCAATTCGGTAGAAATCTCACATCCGGTTACTTCCATTTTGGAAGACATAGAGTCAATCTTTGGTTAGATGGTTCAAATGGTCTATGACAGAATATCATCCACCATTCTGGAGAGTGGGACATCATAGTGTATGACGAGTTCCCCATACCGACCGTAGACCTTCCTCAGTGACGATGTTGGTCGGTCACAAACATATCCCTGACTGAGAAGCTTATCTGAAAGACGCCTAGCTCTCAGAACAAAATCCGTATATTTGGTACTTGCTCTGGCATAGCGTATCAACTGAGATATGAACACACCATAAGCTGGCGATGAAGGGATGTTGCTACTCAGAAAAGGAAAGTTTGTAATGCTGAAATTGAAGTCGTCACGTTTGTCATAGAGTGAGGTGTTCATGTGACCATCAGTGTCGTAGGACAATATTATGTCCAAATAGGATGCTGAATTATTTGTTTCTGTAGTTTCTTTGACATCCTGCTCTGAAGGATAGATACTGCTCAGATAATCCGCGAATTTTGGATTATTGATGGACAACACATCGTCTATGTATCTGTAAGTGAAGTTGAAGTCAGAAGCTAAGTATCTTTTCCCAGCAGAGACCAAAGATTGAATGAATTCAGCTTCGTACGAGTAAAGGAAAATGTCGGCAAGGAGTGGGGCACAATTCGTCCCCATTGGAATTCCGACAATTTGCTGGAAGACCTTTCCTCCAAACATCACAAAAATGTTGTCGATCAAAAAGTTTAACATCTGAATATCTGTTTCAGTGTACTTATTTTCAGAATCGGATTTTTCTTTTACAAAGTAGGTTTTATCATAGTTCACAACAATACATTTGTACTTGCGATTACCGTTCTTACTTGTAAACGCATTACTTATAATTTTTGCGAGTCTTTCTTTCAGTTTAGAATGTGGAATTGTAGTGTAAAGTGTCGAAAAATCAAAGGCTTCGATCGAATAGACTTTACTAAAATGAGTGGATTTCAGATGTTCTAAAAGTTCCTTCGAATTCTTTAAAATCCACATCTGGTTGATACCACTGCGAGAATATACTGTCGAACAATATTTTTGAAGCCCAGATTTGATTTCAGATAAAACTTTTGAATATACTTCCCTGACATTGTCGCCATAGCATTTTCTATATAGACATAACGTCAGACAGTGCATGAATTCCATATACTTTAATTTCCATGCTTCATAGACATCGACGGCGGGTGCGGCTAGCCAACAGGGGATGCTTACTCCTCCCGGGCACCTGGTCCCACCTCTGGCTTGCCAGGGGTCCGTCAATGTTTAATTTTGGGCACTATTGTGAGTGCTGTTGGGATTATCGTCAGGATCTTCTTTAACTTATTTGGTGAGTAAGATCGAAAATTGTTAGTGTCGAAGCCAAAGGAAGCAAGAGCTGATTTGTGATTATCTATTATTTCATAGGCCGAAAGGTTTGTTGGGGTGTAAGTGGGATTTCCAGGTGTCGAATTTAAACCCAACTCTTTAACTAGACTGTCGAAATAGTACTTTTTTGCAAGTAAATACCAAATAGGCATACCAAATCAGGATAAAACAGAAACCAAAGCAAACAAACAAAAATCCCCACCACATGAAAAGAAACGGACTCCCGATATGCGACTGAGACCAGGTGCCCAGGAAGAGTAAGCATCTGCTTGCATGCAATACCCTCCGCTTGAAGTCGTCACGTTTGTCATAGAGTGAGGTGTTCAGGGACATTATGTCCAAATAGGATGCTGAATTATTTGTCTCTGTAGTTTCCTTGACTTCAAGCTCCGAAGGATAGATACTGCTCAGGTAATCCGCGAAATTTGGATTATTGATAGACAACACATCGACTCTTCCTGGTATCACTACCATATCGGGAGTTCGCTTCTTTTCATGTGGTGGAGGTTTTTGTTTGTTTGCTTTGGTTCCTGTTTTATCCTGATTTGGTATGCCTTCGGTTTTCTGATTTAATTTCCGAATTATCAATTTTGTGCTGTATACAGGAATATAGTCATTATCCATATTTGTCATTCTGGGAGAACTTACCGAACTTCAGCGTAGTGACTATAATTTACTATTACATGTACAAGCACTTCAAATGAGATTTAGTAGAAAGGTCAGAACTTTTCCTTCATAAGCTAACTCAGAAGAACCATTTATGTGGACAGAAAATTGTCAGGAGGTCTTCGACAAGTTGAAACGAACCCTAAATTTTTCACCCATACTGTCATTTCGTCAAGAAAATTATACTTTTATCTATCGTCAGGATCTTCTTTAACTCATTTGTGTCACACTTATGTCCTTTGCCGTGTGGAGCTCGTAAAAAGTGTTTTGATTATTTTTCCCTGATATTGTCGCCATAGCACTTTCTATATAGAGATAATCTCAGATAGTGTATGTATTTTATATATTGGTTCATTTTCGTGAGTGAACATCGACTGCGGGTGCGGCTAGCCAACAGGGGACGCTTACCCATCCCGGGTACCTGGTCCCACTTCTAGGCTGCTGGAGGTCCGTCAATGCTCATTTTTGCTCTGTTGTGAGTGTTGTCAGTATCTTCTTAAACTCATTAGATACTAATGCTTCCAGTTCTGGATTAGGAAGGGTCATATCTCAAATCCAAAATGGATACGAAAAGGTAATTGGGTACTATAGCAAAGTTAGTTTTCAGTTTAACCGAAAGGCGTTATTGTTCAACAAGGCTGGAACTTTTGGCCATTGTACAGTCCATCAAACATTTCTATCACTACCTTTATGGGCAACAATTTCTGGTCAGAACAGAACATGGATCCCTAAATTGATTACTTCAATTTAAAAACCAAGATGGACAATTGATCGTTGGTTGGAGACTTTTTCTTCATATCAGTTTCGGACAGAACACAGAAATGATCGATCTCACTATCGCGAAGACCTTGCATAGAATATGATTACAAATACTGCATGAGAGCAGAGAAAAATACTCACCCAAAATCCTCCGGCGCACTGTTCTGTAACTGCATGACTCCATTCTTCTTTGGACTGTACATGTTAACCATCGACTTCAAAATCTGAAAAAAAATCATTACAACATACAACATCCCAAGGACTATTTTTCAAAATTACAATTGGAAGACCCAAACTTGAAACACGTTATCCGTAACAATGTCAAACCTGACTGGCAAGATATTTCTCACTTGACTTTTAGGCCAGGTTTGATTCTTTGTTTTATGAAAATGGGATTATACACCATAAATTGCAAGATTTCTGTCAGAAAATAAAGCCATAGTTCCCAAAGTCTTAGTCAAAGAAGTCATACAAAGTTCCTATTATAGTATAACAGTTTGTCATTTAGGGATAAAGAAAATATTGCCTAAATGCATGGCAAATATTTCCGGTTTCGAATGGTCAAAGATGTCATACACAGGTGCACGGTCTGCGACAAATGTGCAATGAGGAAATATCGTCAGAAATTTTCAAGGCCACCTCTCCAGTAGTATACTGTTGGGGTTCCAATAGAGCTATCTGATTGAGCAACGGTTGTCGTACGAACGAACTTCGTTCAACGAAATAAGACGTACACAGTGTGGCATAAGGTAAAATAACGATCTGTTTAAATTACATGTACATAGATCAAACATTATCCACAAAATATACACTGCATTTTGACAATGCAGTATAAAGTGAATAATGAATTTTATGTCTGTAAATTGAAGATATGCATCGGAAAATCTTTCTGCCCCAAGTTACGTGATCCACATACAGTAGATGACGTAAAATCTACGTTGCCGAATTATTGGTTTATCATATCAAAGGTTAGACACAAGAATTTAGTGCTTTTGGAAGGAAATGGGAGTTCTTCGTTTGGAGCACGTACAGTAGATGACGTAAAATCTACGTTGCCGAATTATTGGTTTATGATATCAAAGGTTAGACACAAGGGCTTTTGGAAGGAAATGGGAGTTCTTCGTTTGGAGCACGTCCGATATTAATGAGTAAAAGAAGATCCTGACGATAATCTCAACAGCACTCACAATAGAACACAAAATTAAGCATCGACGGACCCCTAGCAAGTTAGAGGTGGGACCAGGTGCCCGGGAGGATTAAACATATTGATGGTCTATCCTAGCATCAATTTGATGGCTCAAAATACTTATTGATACAGTACATTTCAGGTTTTAACTAGCATGTGAGTGTGTAAAAGCGCGTCTGGTTTGTTCAAGGATCGAACTTTTCCTTCTGATGGATTTTAACAAGTTTACGTGTATGTGTGGTCCATTGGTCTAAAATGATGCTACTGAATTGGAAGACGTTTAACATTGGTGTCGTAGTCACTTGTATCTTTTTGTGCTGTTTATATTTTTTTCAAGCAACAGTTGACAGGTCGACAGCTGACAATTCTCCAGAGGAAAAATATTCTCATTAGTCGACCGTTACTTTTTATGTATATTTTTTTTTTCAAGTGACAATTGACAGGTCGACAGTTAACAATTCTCTAGAGGGAAAAATTATTGTCAACCTCGAACGTCAACCTTTGACATTTTACCTTACCATAATCACTGTCAACTGTCTACCTATCAACCTTCAATCCTACACTCATTGTCAAATATCCACCTGCAAACTGTGGACCTTCAATACTACAATAACTGTCAACTGGTCGACCCTCGTTTTTTTTTCTTTCTCGCATTCAATCATTGTCAACCTGTAAATCGTCGACCTTCAAATTGTCAATAATTGTCAAATGTCGACATTTTAACCGTCGACGTTCAATTCTACAATCATTGTCAACTGTTGACCTGTCAAGCGTCGACTTCAAATACTACAATTCTATCGACCTTTTGTATTTTTTCCTTACCTCAACTACTCTAAACTGGCGGCCAGTCAATCGTCAACATTCAATACTGCAATAATTGTCAACTGTCGAACCCTTTTTTTCTTTTTCATCTTATTGTAAATGCTGTCGATCGTCAACTTGTAAATTGTCGACCTATTATTTTACCATTATTTTCAACTGTCTATCTACAAACCGTCGACCCTCAATACTGCGTTCTTAGTCAGTAAGTCAGCTGTCCACCATGGACCTTTTTAATATTTGTTATTTATCTTACTTCAACTATTGTCAACAGTCTACCTGTCAACCGTCAACCCATAATACTACAATCAACAATAATTATTAACTGTCGACTGCAAACCATCGATCTTTTAAAAATACTACAATTATTGTATACTGTCGACTGTCAGATTCTATTTTTTTTACCCTACTTCAAAACAAAGGAGGGGATCTCCAACAAAACCAGGTTGCAGCATCCACAGCAAAACCCCAAAACACTCAATGCAAAAACACAAAGCAGACAAAAACAGAAAGAGACGCATAAGGGACATGGGACGTCAATGCACAACACAGAAACATCAAACACAAAGGACTACACATAAACCAACGAGACCAATGGGCAACCGGTGCCGACTTAAGACGGCCATCTGCCACAGAAATAGCAAAAGGTGTTTTTTTTATCCTGGATTACGTGCGCACAACCCTCCAACTTTTACTGTCACTTAGGGCACCTGGTCCCACCTCTAGCTTGCTAGGGGTCCGTCGATGTTTAATATTGCGCTCTATTGTGAGTGCTGTTGAGATTATCGTCAGGATCTTCTTTAACTCATTACTTCAGTCACTGTCAACATGTCAATCGTCTACACTGAACCTTCATTTTACAAAAATCGTCAATTGTCGACATCTTAATTGTCGATCTGAAATACAAGAATCTTTGTCAGCTGTCGACCTTCAACATTTACCTTTAGTTGTAACGTGTCTTGTTTTCGTGGGGATGGCATGTTCTTGAAGCATAGCGTAGTGTTAGTGTGTATTGTAAAATCCGAGCGGTATGATTCAAAGCATATTCCAGGGTAAAACCGCGGCTTCCATATAATCCATGTGAAATGAGACATGAATCTAGTTCACTACTTTAATATTTACATATATACAGATGAGCTCACATAAGTTAAATCCAAGAAACATAAAATCAAGGCATTTTATAACAACAAGTCACAACAATATCAATAAATCTATAAAGTCTGGCCAAGTCTGCCCAGAGTCTCTCAAAAGTCTGTCATATATATAGTAAGTTCTCAGTACTCATCATGGGTACTATCAGTCATATGACATGTGAGTACTCTCTTTGAGTAATATTACCCAAGGTGGGTAATCATAAATTATGCAACAAAACATCAATAATAAAGCAAAGATAATTCAAACAAACAAATAAATCATAACATAAAATCTGAACGTCACAACTCCCCCCGACTTAAGCATTGACTCCCGTCAATTATCATCAAAGCAGATTAATTAAATAATTTAAAAAAAAAGGGGGAGACAACAAAGCAATTAAAATCTGACATTCAGTAGTGGATCAATATATTGTTCATAGATCAAAATATTTACAGTTCAAAGTCATGTAAATATAAATATCCCAAACATCGGCAGTCAATACAAAATCCATTAATAGTCATATCCTCCTCTCACAACTTTCACGTTTCTATTCTGCATGTGAATGTTAATTTCTTCGAGGATTTCTAGTGTTGTGGCTACGAAATCTACACTGCCAATATCCACATCTTTTGAATAAAGTATATAGTGTCTCTCTTCGTAACTTCCTGGCCACTCGGATATTTGTCCTCTGTTTTCGTTAATTGGAGGAAAATAGCGTTTTTAGCGGTTTTCAGTGGTTCCTCGTCGTAATCTCCATTTTTACTTACAGCGTCTTTTTTTTCGCTATTATTGTTAAGGTCACAGTCTTCATCACACGATCGCGAGTACCCGGGCTGGGTATCGTCCTGTGGTTCATTATGATACTCATTCAGGGTATCGTCCTGATTTTCACTGTTGTACTCACTGCGGGTATCGTGCTCATTTTCATTATCTCCAACATGATAGTTTTCGTACGCATCCACATATATCACAGTGTCACTATCACTGTCGCACGAATTTACAACGATCCTCTTATCTTCTTCCTGGTCCAATGCATGTATATAAAAGACGAAGCTGTTTTTTCAAAGTCTTTGATGAATCGTCTGTAGTACGTAGCTAAACCAAGAAAGCTTCTTAATTCACTGACGTTTATAGGGTCTTTTCAAGTTCCTGACAGCATCTGATTTGTTGGGATCTGTCATAATTCCCTTCTCAGATATGACATGGCCCAGAAATGTAACTTCCTTCTTAAAGAAACTACACTTTTTAGCTTTTAACTTGAGGTTAACGGCCTTTAATTGATCCAACACTATGTTCAAATTATTCAAGTGTCCATCGAATGTTTTACCTCCGTACACTATGATGTCATCGAGGTACAGTACAGCTACATTCCACTGTAGTCCATAAAGTGCTTTTTCTATAACGCGCTGAAATGTTGCGGGCGAGTCCAAATGGCATTACCGTATACTGATATAATCCACCTCTCGGTGTCGCAAATGCCGTTTTCTCTTTAAACAGTGGGCAAAATAATTATGAACTTGCGCGCTAGTTCATTTTTGCGCCCGCCCGGGGCTGGAGGTACAGCAAAACTAATAGTGGCATCGCGTAGAGGATACCTGAGTTAGTCAGAATCCACATCTCATTTACCTGTAGCGCACCTGGTACCTGAGATATTCGCCTTAATTACAAAAAAATCCTGCGGGAAATAAAAAAATCCTGCGGGAATTATCAAAATCCTGCGGGAATTATCAAAATCCTGCGGGAAATTGATGAATTCCTGCGGGAATTTTCAAAATCCCGCAGGAAAAATTGCTTGAAATAATCCTGCGGGAAAAATAAAATTCCTGCAGGAAAAATAAAATTCCTGCGGGAAAATGTTTTCGAAGTAAAATCCTGCGGGAGAAAAAAAATCCTGCAGGAAAAATTTGAACTTAAAATATTGTCCTATGACACATTAAAATTAAAATTTAAATATGCAGTAATGACGACTTTTCGGACTGTGTGCAACGTTCTACGTGTCAAATTGGTGGAGAAGAGGAGATGGCCGCCAGTCCATCTCATAGGAAGATCCCTAGCCTCTTGCGGTCAAACTAATTTTGAGCAAAAATTCCCTACCAGATGAAACGTACGGACAAGCGAAAATGCTTACAAAAGTTCCCCGTTAGCAGAGAGGAACAATGGACGAACAGAATAGCGAACTAGCATTTTCTGTAAATATGTTTACCCTAGTTACTTCAGAAGTCTAGAGGATACCACTACAAGATACCACAGAAACTCGTTTTAAATTGTGATTTGGACTGATTTCGGCTATACTTTAAAACCTTGGAATTGGACGACGATAAAAAGGAAGATCAAAGTG
This sequence comes from Pinctada imbricata, assembly GCA_033119305.1. NCBI lineage: Eukaryota > Metazoa > Mollusca > Bivalvia > Pterioida > Pteriidae > Pinctada > Pinctada imbricata. Next base: position 47,636,829 of record VSWD01000005.1, on the reverse strand, counting down.
ACTCAAATCATAAACGTATTTCATATTATCAAACCATGGAATTAGACCAGAAAAAAGAAGAAGATGAAATAGTGACTTCGATACAAAATGTGTTGAGAACTGACAAGCAGCAGACGAGAAAAGAAGATTCCAGAAAAAAAGTTTCTTACATTGGACGCTTATAAAACATGTATCATTTTCAGGAAGTCTTTTAAGATAGTGATATGATATTATGTATTGGCTTGATATGAATAGCACTTATGTTGAAAAAAAAAATACTAAGCTATGTACCATGGTTGCGTGGGCAAGTTAGTAAAAAGAATTGATCCCGAGTGGGACAAGTTCGAATAATGAGAAAAGAGAGTAAGCTTAAATTTTGATCATGTCTTGTTGAATTTCGGCGAAAACTTTTTAAAGTAATACATGATGAATATAGATAATATACGGCAAACCGTTATTTTGTTTCAAATTCCCTTAGTATAACAGCTGTATGGACATTCCAACTGTATTTCATGACACTAGATACGAATTATTTTTTTATTTTGGCTGGAATTCGTTTTCATTTCAGTCGTAATATAGTGCTAGATTGTATAAAAGCTGGTTCTTTTTACAACAATAATATTCTAATCAGGTGTTATGAATTATCAATTGATGTTTTTGTCTTGTGGTTGTAAAGCTATTGAGAGAAGCAAGTTTGTTCGTCACTCTGTCACTTCGTCATAGCCAAAATCAACATTTAAGACCAGATTAAAAGCTACCTCTAAACATACGGACTCAGATAGGAGTCGAATGCAAAGTGTATATTCAATAGTCAAAAAGCAATTCGATGTTATAGAATACGTATAGTTCTAAAACGCACACATTTTGATCAAATCAAGGAGTCGACGTCATTTTAAACTAAACTGACATTTCATGCGATATAAAGATTGAATATTTTATCGACGAAATTTCCAAAGACTTCTGAAATAGTGTGTATATATGTTACGAATCTTTTTAATCTAGTACAAGTGGATAATTCATTTTTCAATCGCTTTTATAGTTATATTTAACTTGTGTCTTATTTCGAAATTGCCGCCAACCAAAACGTCCTCCACTATATTGTATATATTGTATGTAGTGTGTAAAAATTTGAACTTTCGAGGACGAAAGTAATTAGGTTGGGTAGAAAGTCGTCATTACTGCATATTTAAATTTTAATTTTAATGTGTCATAGGACAGACGTTTTTAAATTGAATCACAGCTTTTTATTCCAATGATATGAAGTAGATGCATTTGAAAAGTAAAAAACTATTGTCTATGATAATTAATTCATTTAATCAAGTTTGGTATCGATAGATTCGATTATCGATCAGGAAATCAAATTTAATATTTTTAGTGTAAAATTATTTGTATGTAACAAGTTATTTGTAAAAGTCATTTTTGAACATTTCTATATTTTGGCATTTAATCTCTCATTAATCTCTGAACAATATAACATTCCTTTCCTTTTTGTGACTTTACTTTTTCCGTCTTAAAAATAACAAGAATTACTTCAAAATTTACTTAAGGCTATTAGAGAACAAACAAATTACACGACATCAGAAGAAAGGTCGGACAGGACGCCGAGATGAGTAAATTAATTCATGACATAAGTGTGAAAGTCAATTATCGGTTCCTGTTCGGCTCGTCTTCTTTGTCCAAAATTCTTAAATTTGATTGGTTAATTTTAGTTTTTCAAAATTCGGGTAAATGTGTCAGTCAAAATTCTAAGAAAGTTATTGGTCAGTATCTGGAAGGGTGGGGCGTTTTTCGGAGACGGTCAAACTTCGGCCATATCGGTCACTCTCCGAAAAACGTAACAACAATAAAGATTGAAAACTTATTAAAGTGTAATCTTGATACTTCCAGGTATGAAACTATTTGAATTTGACATTTTTACCTAGAATAAATTCCAATTACATTTCAATTTAAGTTAAGTACGTAAATCTTTTTATAATTACTGTTTAAAAAATTTGAACTTTCTAAATAAGATACTTTCTCTTCATTTCATATTATTATAAGTTGTTATTTGTACATAATTGTTTTACTAGTGTGTTATATATGTGTTCGTTATCATTTAAGTAAAATTGTTATTATTGCCGCCAGTGACCGATTTCATATGTATTTTTATTGAGTTGCAATTGTCATGTTTCAAAGTAATATTTAATGGTTTATATTTGATTTATTAATGAAGTATACAGAATTCTAAATTATTGTAAAAGGGTAACGTTCGTCACTGGTGTGCATGCGTTATCTTGTCAACTTTTATATTTCAAAATACACTCTCCGAAAAACGTAACAACAATAAAGATTGAAAACTTATTAAAGTGTAATCTTGATACTTCCAGCTGCAGAACACTTTTAAGTGAAGAGCGCATCGAGAGAGAGAGTCTACATAACACAAACACAGCTAATTCCCCAACTAAACAGAGTTCTACTGGACGTACGGACAACCCTTTACATTCCGTACGTCCATCACACCACGTTAGCGTTAACGTGCTTGTGACAATATTCCTGCGGGAAATATTATATGAACATTTTTTCCCGCAGGAAATTATGCTTTGTTAAAAATTCCTTTTTGAGAAAAAAGAACTCCTGCAGGTTTTTTTATAAAGAAGTAAAATCTTGTAGTACACTTACAAAAAAAAATACTACTACAAATAATGAATGAATGAATGAATGAATGAATGAATGAACCTTTAAGTAAGTCCATTTGATTTCCAACCATGATTAGGCTGCAATAATATGCCTAGCCCACGATATGATATGTATTATGATATTTACACATGATAGATTCATATCACGATCCTGAATTTAAAATACAGATATAAAAGCATAATTTCTGTACTTTGCCCAATATTTTATTAAAAGTTCAGCAACAACAATTTATTAAGATCATATCATCATTTCTTGAATGTTTTGAGATCTATCTAGGTATTTATATCATGGGTCATAGCAACTTCCCCTACTCAAAATATAGGAATATAGGTATATTATTGTGTGTGAAAATATAGAACATATATAGAAAATTTTTGAGTAAAATAGGAAAATCTTAGAAGTTTTCAATTTTTAGTGATTTTTGAAGTCTTCCATGCATGTAAAATCACTTGTACATGGGGTCAAAATTTGACAATAAATAGACGATATTCACATTAATGTACAAGACTTGAATTCTACATTTCATGACCCAACATCACAATGTTTGACGTTATTTCTTACTATGATGTCGAAACATATCTATTATGTCATAAAGTAAAATAATGTCAAAAATATTATAGATACATTTCAGCATCACAGTAATAACGTCAAATAGTGTGATATTGGGTTTTGGGGTGTCTAAAATGTAAGTCTAGCGGTAATATGAAAATGGTCTATTTATTGTCAAATTTTGCCTGATGTACATGTACAAGTGATGTAACATATACGAAAGACTTCAACAATCACTCAAAATTGAAAAATAATTGTATTTGCACTTACATGTAGCCCCTCTCCCAATTTGAAAAATAGTTTACATGTACATATAGCCCCTCCCCCACCTCCAAGATACAATAATCGCTTTATCTTAGGTAAACATGCAAAGTACTGAAGTTGGTTGCTTACAATTAGATTGAAAGTGAATTAAGAAAATAGCAATCCAAGGAATGCTTGTGTCGCCTGCGAAGCGGTTTGATTATTATTCTAGAAAGTGGATCAAAATTATTGGTATCAGTAGAAAAGTCTTGTCATATGAAATTCATTTGAAATATCAGACCTCTTAATTACAAATTAAAAGATATGGTCATTCTCAAATTTTCAGAAAAGAGTGTCAATCATCTAGGTCAAGGTCACTACGTAAAAATTGGTAATAAAAAGGTCTCATCATAAGAAATATTAAAAACTTATCACCTGCCAATTTACAACCTTAGAAAAGATGGTCAAATAGCTAGGTCAAGGTCAAAAGGTAAAAAAATTATGGTATTTGTAGAATGGCATAAATACAAGGAAAATACATGTGAAATATCAAAGCCCTATCACCTACCAATCAAAAGATATAGCCAATATTACTTTTCTTGAAAAGTAGGTCAAATATCTAGATCAAGGTCAAAAGGTCAAATTTTATGGTCTGTGTAGGAAGGTCTTGTCACAAGGAATACACATGTGAAATACCAAAGCCCTATCACTTACCAATCAAAAGATATATCAATTCTTCTTTTTTTGAAAAGTAGGTCAAATATGTAGGTCAAGGTCAAAAGGTAAAAAAATTATGGTATTTGTAGAATGGCATTGTTACAAGGAAAATACATGTGAAATATCAAAGTCCTATCACCTACCAATCAAAAGATATAGCCAATATTACTTTTCTTGAAAAGTAGGTCAAATATCTAGATCAAGGTCAAAAGGTCAAATTTAAAGGTCTGTGTAGGAAGGTCTTGTCACAAGGAATACACATGTGAAATATCAAAGCCCTATCACTTACCAATCAAAAGATATAGCGAATCTTATCTTTTTTTCAAAAGGAGGTCAAATATCTAGGTCAAGGTCACAATGTCAAAAATTATGGTATGTGTTGAAAGGTCTTGCCACAAGGATTGCACATGTGAAATATCAAAGCCCTATCATCTACAAATCAAAAGATATGTCCATTCTTAATTTTTTTGAAAAGTAGGTCAAATATGTAGGTTAAGGTCACTAGGTCAAAAATTTTTGTATGAGTAGGAAGGTCTTGTCACAAGGAATACACATGTGAAATATCAAAGCCCTATCACTTACCAATCAAAAGATATAGCGAATCTTATCTTTTTTTCAAAAGTAGGTCAAATATCTAGGTCAAGGTCACAAGGTCAAAAATTATGGTATGTGTTGAAAGGTCTTGCCGCAAGGATTGCACATGTGAAATATCAAAGCCCTATCACCTACAAATCAAAAGATATATCCATTCTTAATTTTTTTGAAAAGTAGGTCAAATATGTAGGTCAAGGTCACTAGGTCAAAAATTATGGTATGCGTAGGAAGGTCTTGTCACAAGGAATACACATGTGAAATATCAAAGCCCTATCACTTACCAATCAAAAGTTATGGGCTGTGACACCCAAAGTGTGACAGACAGACAGACTGACAGACGCACGGACGGACAGACGGACAACGGACAAAGTGATCCCTAAGTGTCGCTATGCTTCGCAGGCGACACAAAAATGGAATAAAATAAAACATGTTTGTTAAGCTTTTAACGCAAGGCATGTATGACTTGGTAGTCAGAGGCAATTCGAGTTACATCTCAAACATTACCCACTTGATACTGAAACGAAGGCATCACCCACCAATCATATCATTAGTTCTATAAAACTCCTGTAAATATGATTGTGAGTACTCAATTTACCCTGTTTTCATCGTTTCTTCGATTTTTCTGTCTTTGGTCAGTTTGGACATGTTGGGGAATGCTCTGGGGTTCCCTGGACTAAATATAGATTCACTTGTTTTGAGTTGTTTCTTGTTCATAATAAAAATGTTCGCCTTAAAGAGTAGTTTGCAGGGTATTTTCACAGCGAGATATGGGTGCTGATCCAGAAACTGAACTGTTGCAATGGCGGATCCAGCACCCCCTTTGCCGGGGGGAATTTTGCCGATTTTTATAATGAAAATTGACCAAAATATAGGGTTGTTTGAAAATATTTGGATCAGTGCCGCCCCCTCGGGGGGCGGACATCCTCTCCGCACCACCTAAATCCGTAACTCTGTTGGGGGGTTTGGGATGACATGCTAAACACGAAGGTCCGAGGGGGATGCGAGAGACCGGTAGATGAGGGAGGGGAATCCCCGTGAAAAAAAAAGCAAATTGCTGGCACCTCAGTTGAGCTTAATTCTGCCTCTGCCCCCCCCCCTCCTCCCCCCTCGGGCAGAATCCGCCACAAAGTACACAAATGTATATAGATACATGCCGTATAAAATTCATGAAGTCCAAGCTGGGCAAACCCGTAAAAAATATCTTAAGAAAATCTCAATGGCGGATCTAGCGCCCCCTTTACCGGGGGTCAACGGGCACATTTTGCCGACTTTGACTGAAAATGGGCCAAAATATACCTGTTTTGGAAACTTTTGAGTCAGTGCCGGGGGTGGGCGCCTCCTCCGCAACCCCTCCCCCCCCCCGAATCCGCCACTTAATCTTAGACAAAGGGTATATATATATATATATATATCACTTTTTAGACGCGTGACTCCATAGACCTGATTCGACTAGTGTTGGTCCCCAGCGTGGTGTCCTCCGGTAGGGAGTTTAGCGGCGGGGAAACCCCGGCGACAAAACAAAATTTTGAATAGCATATCATCCAGCTCTTGGAAATTGCGGAGTTTCCGGGGTTTTTATTTATTTATTTTTTTTTTCAAAATCATAAGCTGGATCTCCCCGAATATTCAAGGGTTCAGCCAATTTGGCTGAACCCTTGATCAAATTTTATTCTTGATCAATCCGTCCATTTCCTAAGAGAACTTGCATTGACATTGACATGTAGAAGAGAAAATGATAACTTCTAGATTCATTTCAAATATGCCCCAGAAGCCACTAATATAATTTACTTCATGTTTTTTTTTTTTTTTTTTTTTTTTTTCATTTTATTAATTTTCACGGGGGAGGCACCCCAACCACCGAAGCCTCGCAAAGCATCCCTCGAAAAGAGTTTGAGCCCTCGGCAGTTGAGGTTCTGGATTCTCTCCTGTACAGGGACGAGTAATTACATATACTTTTTTTATAAATTTTTTTTACGAACATTCAGACTCCTCGTAGAATACATGTAATGGACTCTTTTTGTACGATCTCATCTATGAAATTGATTTTCTTTCTTTCTGTTATAATATACATGTGTGTATTTTGGTGTGCACATCATGTGAACGTACATTAGATGGGCGCACAGGGATTCATCGCGCTTCTCGATTGCTTGATGTACGTACTATTGGTTACGTGTATGTTGTATAGCCCATAGTACATCAAGCAACTGGGAAGCGCGATAAATCCCTGTGGATGGGCGGTATTGACCAGACGATCACACCCTTGTAGGATAGTTCCTATTATTTCTTAGCTTGATTTTTTTTAATAATTGGTGGGAAATGCACATAAGGTTTATCTTGAATTGTCTCCCCATCAATGTTTACTTGATAGATGAAATAAAATTCTGAATATATCTTAAAGTGTGTAAGACATGTATAGTATATGAGTGGAAGAATACGTGTGAAAATGGGTCCTCAGAACAGGAAATTCGAATAATTCCGGTCCCGAACCAGGTGCACGACTTTGTAAAATTATTTTAAAAGTTGCGTATTTTTAATCTTTCGGCATTTTTTCTCTGTGATTCAAATAAAATTTCTAATAATTTGAAAGTAGTGTCAATGTATTTGAGCTGGTGCGATTTGAGAATTTTTCTCCTATTTTTGGTAAGAAGGTGTTTGAAAAAATAACTGGGATCTGGATCCTAAAAATATGTAGGTCAAGGGGTTCCAAGGATGACAGATTTTATCTATAAGGATTTGTGAAAAATTGCGAAGTTACGGTATTTTAGTATACACTCTGAAATATATACTTGAAATAATATTACACAGACGCTCTGCGTGCACATTTCATTGATATTTCAGCCTGACGCTGAATTCAGTATTCAAGAGTTAGCGTTCACGAATAAATATACTTTGTATCATAAAATTGTATAAGGAAACGATGTAGTGTTGTTATTATTTCATGAAAGAATGCAGATACTGGCACAGAATAAGATTTGATGGCCATGGGTTTGACATATCTATTTGACGTGTACATATTACACGCTGATTCAATCTAAGGCGCCGAGCAACCCCCCCCCCCCCTTTCTATAATGGCGCCGAAACCCCCTCCCCCCACCTCCTCGCTCCTCGCCCCATTAATTTCCATTTAATAAAAATCAGATTTATACAAAGTTTTGTGTTTATAACCATATATGACAAGAAAAGTATAAATTGATGATGAAGTTAAGCATATATCGAAATGCCCCCCCCCCAAGATTATTAATATTAAAATATTTTTTTTCTTTTTTTTTTGTATTCATTGTTATGAAAACGAATCTTTTATGTAGAACATAATTTGCATTTGATGTTTATCTTATTTTAATGTGAAAAACTATAAATTCGGAGTCTAATATACAGTTTTAGGCTTCATTCTTAGCTTATACCGAACATACAGGAAAAGCGCAGGAATTGTAAAATAAGGGGGGGTGCGTTTTTGTCTTACCACGAGTCGTTGTATCGATATATGCGTACTTTTTTCACTTTATAGAGGACAAATTTAGTCGTTGTATCGATATATGCGTACTTTTTCACTTTATAGAGTTGTTTAATGGTCACTGACACCGTACAAGGAAAAATTTACAACACTAGCCTAGAATTATCTTTTTTCTTGGTTGATTTTACACGAATATTTGGAGTCTGAATTACCCCTCTCTGGCCTCCTGAAAAAATCCATACAAATTCTAAAAATGCAGTTTGAAGTTTTTACATTTAAAATATCATTATATCAAAGTTGAAAGAAGACACATGCTTTATTTTGTGTAAATATCTTTATTTTGAGGAGAACAGGACAGTCTTGAAAATAACGGACATGAAAATGTAATTATAAATAGCGCCAATCGGGCTTCATTTTGGCTGAATTATTTCAAAACGAATGAGCATATTTTGATGCAACTTTATACATAGCATACGGACATATTGAAATATATGACAGTACCACGATTTGTTCAAGGTAAAAGAGGGGGATAGTAGAACGTCAATGACATGTATTATATACAAAAGCTTTCAGTGAATTGTTATCCTCAGGGCGACATGGACCGTTCGATTTTTTTTTTTGTACATCCGCAAAATGAATACCCCAAAAAAGGAGAGAGAGAGAGAGAGAGAGAGAGAGAGAGAGAGGAGAGAGAGAGAGAGAGAGAGAGCATGTATTTTGTTATATATATATATATAGAGATCTTTCCCGTGTAGACTTCATGATTTTTTTTACATAAAGATCTTTCCCGTATATAGACTCTATGATTTTTTTTTTATTCATTATTCAAACATTTTATCCAAAATCCCGTCTGACTATGCGTTTAATTATCAAACATCACCCCCCCTCCCACCCCCTAGATGTCTTTCACTGTCCTACAACATTCCTCCCACTCGTGTTATCGGCGGGTCTGACCAAAGCGATGGGTGACACCCCTGCGCCCTGCGGCATTAAGTACATGTATACACAGGGGTAGGTATATATTGCGCAATGAAGTACGCCTCCGGGTAAATTCAAGGAACGTGTATATTACGTAACCACCAAGTGTCAACCCCTTGATGACAATATACAGTACACATATTCTACTCTCTTTCTCTCGCCGTCGATAGATTTTTGTCTTGAATCATGTTTTCATTGTTGATAAAATCTCCTTTTTTATTAATACCGGTATATCATTTTTTATCTTTTACTAAAAGTGATCATGATGTGTTTGCATTCCAAAATTCTAGTTCTATCTGCTGTCATTCAGTTCTCCGTGTCTTGCTTATCCAACAGAAAAGGCACCTCCCTTGAAGTCGTGGTTCGGGCTTTTGGATCTGCCTCTTCAACTTAACAATATTATCTGATTCTCTCTGGAAATGTCGTATACATGTTTATCACATGATACACCCGTTATGCAGTTTCATAAAGCCATTTCATAAATATATGATATGATAACACGTTACATATCGCTCTGCTTGAATGCGATTGGTCAAGGTTGGAACCTAATCACATAAACCTTGACAAATGTGACCTTTCAAATATCGGTCAACTGTTAAGTTCAGACCCAGAGTCAATATCAAGGATAAAAATTTGTTGTTGTTAAATAATTCTTGCATTAAAATACTAATCAAATTTGAAATACTTTTCTCTTACGCACAGAATATCGAATACGATGGGGACACTACTTCTCATGGCGTAGCAGACGACTTCTAAATCACGGCGTGGTTCGCCTCTATAGTTCTCGGAAACGTTGATTTCACGTTAGAAATACACATTTTTATGCAATATCATGTGATAAAAAGAATCTCAAATGAATTTTCATTTCATACGATGTATTATGAAACTCGTTGTGCGTTTTATATCCCCTCGCCAAGGCTCGGGGATATAAAACACACAACTCGTTTCATAATACATCGTATGAAATGAAAATTCATTTGAGATCCTATATATATGCCCTTATCTTCAGAAATTCTAGAAACAACGAAAGGTGAAATTTATCGAAGACTGAAAATAAAATTTTCTTGTGAGGTTGTGGGAGTTTTCCTTCGAGCTCCCTGAAACTACCACTTATTCAAAACAATTATATTTCAAGAATTATTGGTTTATTAAGGTCGTTGGAAACCATGGGAAAATATATGTACATGTATGTCAATATCATGGTTGGATCTAGAGATTTTTCCGAGAGAGGGGGTTCCAGCCATTTAAAAAAATAAGAGGGGGGGGGATGGTCCAGTATATGACTTTGAAAGAAAAATATAATACAGTAAAACATAAAAACTAGAAAGGATGGCAAATACCAAGAGGATGTAATTACCTGGAATCCCCCCCCCCCCCAATGTGTTGAGTCATTCAAGAAGAATTTAACATAAATACTTTCTCTATTTATATATTTTTTGAAACAATTTTCTGACCATTATGAGTTGGACCACCTCCCCTGGTTTTTTTCCCGGTGACCTGTGCTTGTACGTCTTCTGTTCACGTGTATCGTTTGTTTCTGGTGAAAAATACGACTGTCAGCGTACATGTATAAGAATAATTACTTGTATTATAAAAGTGAATAATAAAACTAAAGTCATAATCGAAAAAAAAACTAGAACGCCGTGAAATACGCATTGATGGGTTTTTGGAGATTTTCTTTTTTTTTCTGTACTTTTTGGTGGGGGGTGTTCTTCTGGGAAGGGGGAGGGGATGTCGAGCACCGAAAAAATCACCGCCAACAGGAAGATTTTACCATGTGTACATTGTATTATTTAAAAAAAATGTAAATGTCTATCCTTTTCACAAACATTTGATAAAGCTATATTCCGTACAGTAGCGAAGAAAGCCATATTTATGATATAAAAGTTTAACAGCGAAGCAGTACTATTAATTTAGAAGTGTCCGGAGTCCATTAATTAGATATATAGATATTATTATTGATACCATATTAATTTGTCTAGGTGACACACGCCCTAATAGGTTACTTCCCGTTTTTCCCACTTTTGAAAAATATATATTCCTGTTTCTCCCACTTCATATAACAAAAGAAAGTAATTAACTTAATAGTTGTTTATCTAGTTGATACTAATTAGTGTAAAAACATCTTGTAACTGGTGAAAATGTAGCTTTTTAGGAAAAAGTATTTTTATGAAAACGTTTTACTGAAGATAAATTGCAGAATTTTTTTTTTCAAACAAGCGCATCTTCTCGTAATATGATATGAGCGGACGACAATCTGATTCTAAGGGGAGGGGGTTGGGGCTGGCAATTTTTCTGGGTCAGATTATTTATTTCTAATGAAGAGCCGCCCAGATAATACTCATTTTCCTGCAACTCAGAGTCAGATATGTATTTCTTTTTAACTCCTAAATGAGTCCTGTATGCTGTATAAGGATTTCTTAGAATGCACCTTGCGCGCATGATTTTGAAGATCAGTAGTTATATATATGAAGTATCTTCTCCGAGTCATAAGCCTTACCAGATAAGAAATCATAAACAGTTAAAAAAATTCCCCTCTTTCAGTATAATATCGTAAGATGGATAATCTGGCCCCGAAAATACAAAAAAAGCCGTTTCCTTGACAACCGTACTGTAAAAGTAAATCAACAGGTTTCTTTCATCTTTTTACGACATACTACATCAAAGGAATATGAAAAATACATTCTGTTGTCTCAATTTGATATTGTATTGTGAGACAAAAGTATAAGACTGTAGTAATGATATCTTGTTTTTACGTCTTGGGTGGCGACGTATTTTGAGAAAAGAAAAAATACAAACACATAAAAATGCATTTTCCGCTCCAAAATATTCCAAATGTCTTTTCAATTTAAAGTACATATCAGCATATGGTACTGATTATCAAACAATGCCTAAACTGTAGAATGTAATACTATTGTCTTTTTCTGACTTTCAATTCTGAAACATTTAAAGTGAACGCATGAATATTCTGAAAGTTAGAAAAAGACACTTTTATTAATATATTTGATAATGGGAAATTTCCTTCAAATATTAAGAAAATATTGGTCATTTCTGCTTCGGGAATGAGTCCAATAATCGTGACAATTGGCCTCAAATACAGCCTTGAAAAATCACCGATCTGTGACCTTGATCACTGACATACGACCTTGAAAAAAATCCTTCTGGGATAATAAGTTTTAAGTGGAAATTCTATTGAAGAGGTTTCTTAAATTATTGCAATTTTGGATCCTGACTATGTTTTGAAGTTGAAAATCAAGGTTTAATCCACTTCCAATGGGCAAATCATAAGGCAAAGTTCGATGCATGACAATCTAAAGCTAACTGTCTCCAGAGTGACCACAATTTTGCAACCCCCCCCCCCCCCCCCCCTTACTTTAAGTACGTCTACAAGGTGATAATAAGCTAGAAATAAAGAAAAATTCAGGTAAACTTGCACAAAATACAGGTAAAATTTCAGTACTAATTAGTTAATTGGTAAATTGTGATTCTAGCAACCCCGTTATCTAAGTAATTATTCCTGTTCTTCCCACCTCAATTCCAACCTTCAATACATATTTTTTACAAAAGTGGGAGAAACAGGAAGACACCCCCTAATCAACCCGGCCGTTTTCATTGTTTTTTTTTTTTCGCCTTTTCTCTTTGAATTCTTCTTTAAGTGGCCGATCCAGCGTCCCCTTTGTAAAGTAGCGAAGTTTGTCGATTTTAACTGACCAAGTTGGTATTTATATAAGAACCTCGAGTAGAGCAGACTACCCCAGTGGTGGATTCAGTCGGGGGGGGGGGGGGGCACAGGGTCCCCCCGGCAGTGCCCAAAGAAGGGACACTTATGTCATGCTTTCGGAAGCATCAAATTAATAGTACTTCTATGAAATTAGTCAGAAAATGCCCGATAAATATACCCCAGAAACCACAGATTTGAATAAATTTTCCAAAATTTTTCTCGGGGATAGATAACAAGGTCGGCTTAGGGGCACGCCCCCCCCCCCCCCCCCCCCCCCGGCAGTGCCCAAAGAAGGGACACTTATGACATGCTTTTGGAAGCATCAAATTAATAGTACTTCTATGAAATTAGTCAGAAAATGCCCGATAAACACCCCAGAAACCACAGATTTGAATAAATTTTCCAAAATTTTCTCGGTGATAGATAACAAATTCGGGATGGATGCATTGCTGCCATGTCCATTGTCTAGCTGTACATGGACATACACGTTTCCGAAATAACCTTCATTGATTCATGTGCACGTCTGATTTTCTTCATCTGAGGGATAAATGCAGAGTGGTGTTCAGTCCTATGCAAGGCATAAAACACACATATTTCTTAGCCAAATCTTCAATATTACCTTCTATAAAATGGGCATTGAAAAAAAATTAAGATCGTTTTAGAATTGAGGTTGTGATCAATCTTTTTTAAATGAATAATTAAATTGTTTAGGCCAGATTGGACTGGCTACCTCCAAGAATTTTGCAAAGAGTCGACAAATGAATGTTTTTCTATTAACCTTTCTATCTTGACGCTGCAGGGTAGGGAACGGGACACTCGTGATCTCTATGATTTGTTTGTTTTTCTACCTTACAAAAATTAATAAACAAGCGCAGATCTAGGGTGATGGTTAGGGGGTCTGCATGGCCTCGCCTGGAATTTGCAAAAATAGTTTTTACATCGACGCCCTTTCAAAACTTATTGATCCGCCAATTTCCTAAGGAAATCCTGAACATGTTGACTTGCATGCCGTGCAAAAACAGTACAGCACCAGACAATGTCGAAAAATTTTCAATATACAAATCATTGTTGAACACTGACGGAATTCCTTCTAAATTCAGTTAAAATACGCTTCAGATATCACCAAATAGCTTCTTTTTTTTCAAATTTTCTCGGGGGAGGCCCCCGTACCCCAATAATAATAATAAATTGGAAATGGGGGGGGGAACCATCCCCTCCCCCCCAGTCTGCCTTTCGGGCCTCGCAAGTGATTCCCATCAAAAATTGTATGTGCTCCCTCAGCAATTGGTGTTCTGGATCCGCCCCTGTATCCTTTCATCCCCCCTTGGATCCGCCCTGACTAAAGTGAATTCCACATCAATTCATACATGTATTCCCATTTGGTTCTCCGAATAGCAGGGGAAAATACTTATATTCCCATTTGGTTCTCCGAATAGCAGGGGAAAATACTTATGATAAGAAGGAGAAGGGGAACGAATTGTTATATGACAAAGCGAGCCAAGAAGAAAAAAAGAAAGAAGAAGAACTTTTAAAACTGGTAGAACTATAGGCGATCTGAGATGATATTTGCTGACAATCGTATTCGTATTTACTAACTTCTAATACGATAGCCAAGAAAAAGCTGCGAAACACAAAAGACGAGCAACATTGTCAGCTCGAATTTCCTTGAATCTTGCATAAGATGACATGTGCTGTCAGAAGTGTAGAAAACATGTAGTATTATAGGTTGACATTTGTTCCACTTGTAAATTTAAAGTTTAAGAAGTTGTACTTTCATCTTGGTGTCGCATTTTTCATTACATTCGCAAATTATGCAAGAATGAACATGATTAAATCGTAAATCCGTTCTTTTTCGAAATACAGAGTTACTTCCCATTTATGCAGGTATCTGACGTAAACGTAGTATGAGTGTTTAAATTCATTTAAAAATGTCAAATTTGTAACCATGTTTCCCTGAATTTTACACTTGGTTCCATAGAATATGATGACTCGCAATAACTTGATGTCAGATACCTGCAAAAATGCAGTGGCGGATCCAGCGCCTCCTTTGCCGGGGGTCGAGGGGCGAATTTTGCCGATTTTTACTGAAAATGGTCCAAATTATAGGGTTTTTTGAAAATTTTGGGTCAGTGCTGGGGGGGGGGGGGGAGCCCCCTCCCCCTAAATCCGCCACTGAAATGGGAAGTAACTCTGTGTTTCGAAAAGACCAAATTTATTTTGCTGTTTATACCCAGACACAGGCACAGAATGATTTCAATAGTGCTCCCATTAAAACTACTGAAGGTTTACCTACAACGTTGAAATTTCTCTTTCCTATTTTACCTGCACTTTTTAGCTCGCCGGGACGAATGTCCGGAGAGCTATTGTCATACCCCCGGTGTCGGCGTTGGCGTCTGCGTCTGCGTGCACAAAAACTTTAACCTTGCTTATAACTTTTAAACCAATACAGATTGGGCTTTCATATTTCACATGTGCATTCCTTGTGACAAGACCTTTCCATGGATACCAAAATTTTTGACCTTGTGACCTTGACCTTGGAGATTGACCTACTTTTGAAAAACTTTAACCTTGGCCATATTTTTTGAATGGTAAGTGATAGGGCTTTGATATTTCACATGTGTATTCCTTGTGACAAGACCTTTCCATGAATACCAAAATTTTTGACCTTGTGACCTTGACCTTGGAGATTGACCTACTTTTGAAAAACGTTAACCTTGGCCATATTTTTTGAATGGTAAGTGATAGGGCTTTGATATTTCACATGTGTATTCCTTGTGACAAGACGTTTCCATGGATACCAAAATTTTTGACCTTGTGACCTTGACCTTGGAGATGATTGACCTACTTTTGAAAAACTTTAACCTTGGCCATATTTTTTGAATGGTAAGTGATAGGGCTTTGATATTTCACATGTGTATTCCTTGTGACAAGACGTTTCCATGGATACCAAAATTTTTGACCTTGTGACCGTGACCTTGGAGATGATTGACCTACTTTTGAAAAACTTTAACCTTGGCCATATTTTTTGATTGGTAAGTGATAGGGCTTTGATATTTCACATATGCGTTCCTTGTGATAAGACCTTTTTTATTGTTGTTGTTGCAATTTACATATGGTTGCCACCGGCGAGCTATGTTGTCATTCTGACAAGTCTGGTTACTTGACATACACGTCATGATGCTTATGTATCTGTTTAAGTTTTATGTTCATTTTGCATCACTAGTGTCTTCTTTAGAGATTAGCTTTAGCCTTATTTTTTTTCAACCAGTGGCAGATTAAGATGGGGAGCTCAGTTGATCCCACTTTTCACTCAAATACTTTGATTTTGACTTGGAATCCATGCACAATACTGTATTATGTGCTTAAATGCTTAAACATTGGATTTTTTGTACCTACCTTCATTCACCATAATACCAAGTCTTAAACTTTTAACTCGCAACACAGATATTTTCAAACTGACAAAGACTGGAGCTTTCTCTCTGAATATTGTGTTAAAGAATTCCATCACAATCATTATGTTGGAATCAGCCCTTTACAAGTTATTAGTCATACTTCTTGGATTTATTGGGTACATTTTTGGCAAATAATTTTTATTAGCTCTACTGGTCTCAGACCAGTCGAGCTTATGCGATCACCCTTCGTCCGGCCGTCTGTCCGTCTGTCCGTAAACAATTCTTGTCCGGACAACTCCTCTTAAACTGTTAGAGATAGAAAGTTAATTCTTTTTGCATTTTACTTGGTCCATGGTCTAGTTGTGCACCTGACATTTTGTTTCAGTCCCTGACCCCCAGGGTCTTACAAAAGGGGCGTGGTCATTAAATTCTATGTAATCTTGTCCGGACAACTCTTCTGACACTATAAATGATAGAAACATAATTCTTTTTGCAATATGATGGGTCTGTGGTCTTGTTGTGCACCTGATATTTTGTTTGAGCCCTTGACCCCCAGGGTCTTATAAATGGGTGTGGTCATTTTCTCCTATATAACTCTATGTAATCTTGTGCTTGCAACTCCTCTGACACTTTAAATGATGAAGACTTGATTTTTTTTGCAATATGATGGGTCTGTGGTCTAGTTGTGCACCTGATATTTTGTTTGAGCTCCTGACCCCCAGGGTCTTATAAATGGGTGTGGTCATTTTCTCCTGTATAACTCTATGTAATCTTGTGCTCGCAACTCCTCTGACACTATGAATGATAAAGACTTATTTCTTTTTGCAATATGATGGGTCTGTGGTCTGGTTGTGCACCTGATATTTTGTTTGAGCCTCTGACCCCCAGGGTCTTAGAAATGGGTGTGGTCATTTTCTCCTATATAACTCTATATAATCATGTGCTCGCAACTCATCTGACACTATAAATGATGGAAACTTTATTCTTATTGCAATATGATGGGTCTGTGGTCTATTGATGCACCTGATATTTTGTTTGAGCCCCTGACCCCCAGGGTCTTATAAATGGGTGTGGTAATTTTCTCCTATATAACTCTATGTAATCTTGTGCTCACAACTCCTCCGACACCATAAATGATGGAGACTCAATTCTTTTTGCAATATGATGGGTCTGTGGTCTAGTTGTGCACCTGATATTTTGTTTGAGCCCCTGACCCCCAGGGTCTTAGAAATGGGTGTGGTCATATTTTCCTTTATAACGCTATGTAATCTTGTGCTCTCAACTCCTCTGACACTATAAATCATGGAGACTTAATTCTTTATACAATTTGATGGGTTTGTTGTCTAGTTTTTCATCTGATATTTTGTTTGAGCCCCTGACCCCATGGGTCTTAGAAATGGGTGTGGTTATTTTCTCCTAAATAACTCTATGTAATCTTGTGCTCGCAACTCCTCTGACACTATAAATGATGAGGACTTAATTCTTTTCGCAATATGATGGGTCTGTGGTCTGGTTGTGCACTTGATATTTTGTTTGAGCCCCTGACCCCCAGGGTCATAGAAATGGGTGTGGTAATTTTCTCCTGTATAACTCTATGTAATCTTGTGCCCGCAACTCCTCTGAGACTATAAATGATGGAGACTAAATTCTTATTGCAATATGATGGGTCTGTGGTGTAGTTGTGCACCTGATATTTTGTTTTAGCCCTATACCCCCAAGGTCTTTGAAAATGGGTGTGGTAATTTTTTCCTATATAGTTGTGCTCTCTAATTGTTGAAAGCTATTAATGATGGGGAGTTAACTCTTTATCCAATATTATGGATCTGTAGTCTTGATGTGTCATTGATACTTCATTTGAGCTAGCAGCCCGTTGCCCCTAGGATCTTGGAAAATGGGTGTGGCATTCTTTTTTGAAATACTTTTTCTCGGATATTATAATATATATGAGTGCTATGATAGTTGCAGTCTAATGGATATGTTGTTTTGTCATGCTACTTATAATTTGTTAGAGAGCCTGCTCCCTATGGTCTTGGTTTAAAAAAAGAAAGGAAATTGATGTTTTAGAAAAAAAAAGGAGAGCTACAGTCTCGTCAGAGACTTCTGGTTTCACAGATGTTGATTTCAAACAACATCATATTAATTGTACTCGTGAAATTGCCATAATTTTGTCTTACTTTTGGTTAGTAAGTGAACATATCAATCAGATAGGAAAATTTCATACCAACATCAGAAAGCAAATACTATAGTAATGATCCCTTGTACCCAACATTATTCAAGGATTTTAGAATCTTAAGATACAATGTGTGAAATTGCTTCAATACATGAACTAAGGGCTTAAATAATGTTTGTATAACTTGTGCCCAATTCCCATTTCATGTTTATGGAAATAAAATATGTTTAAACTAAAAACTAAAATACGAAACACTTTTTTTTAAGCCTGTCATTTGACAAGAAGTATTATGGAATGGCAAAGTCTGTCTGTCTGTCTGTCCGTCCATTTATGGAACGCAATAACCTAAATATGCGCCAACGGATTTTATGATATTTGTACATTATGATCAGACTGTGGAGAGGAAGCCGCCTTTCAATTGTCAGACTCATCCGATTTGTTTTTACGGAGTTACGGGACTTATATTTTTTCAATACAGTGAAAATATTCTGAAATAGTTAAAAAATTATTTAAAAATCTATTTTTGGGGTGAAATGTTTTTAAAATTTGTATAAATCAAGAAAAAAAGGATGTTGTTTTATATATGTTACGGGGCTTTTTTCCCCTACTGGCAACGCCGAAGGGGACTCTTAATTAGTTTCCTCTCGGTCTGTCTGTCCGTCCGTCTGACTGTCCGATTATCAGTTTTCCAGACTTTTTTCTGCAAGGGATGGAGATATTCAGATGAAATTTGATACACAGCTTGGTCTTGGATAGTTACAGAGCAAGTTTGACTTTCGTCACGCTTGACCTAATTTTTGAGGAGTTATGCCCCTTGATGACTTGGAAAATTCAGTTTTTGTCAGTTTTCTTGACTTTTTCCTGCAACAAAGAGAGATATTCAGGGGAAATTTGATACACAGCTTGGTCTTGGATAATTACAGAGCAAGGTCGACTTTTGTCAAGCTTGACCTATTTTCCGAGGAGTTATGCCCCTTGATGACTTGTACAATGCAGTTTTTGTCAGTTTTCCAGACTTTTTTCTGCAACAAATAGGTATTCAGGTATAATTTCATATTCGGCTTAGTCTTGGAAAGTTACAGAGCAAGTTCGATTTTTGTCAGGCTTGACCTATTCTTCGAATCAATAAAGCAGATAAAACCTCAGAACTGAACTGCCCAGACAGTAAGTTTAATTAAAACTCATGTTTAATTGAAGATAAATTCATAGGCAGAGTTGCAGGACATAAATATATGCCACCAGCAGGGGACTTACATCGCTCAGCGATCAATACATTTTTCATACATATGTAAGAATAAAGAAGTGGTTTTGTAGATTTGAAAAAAATCCTGCAGGAAATTTTTAGAAATACAATTTCCTGCAGGATTTTTATCAGAACATAAAAATCCTGCAGGAATTTTTAATATACAGAAAATTCCTGCGGGAAAAAAGAAATCCTGCAGGAATTTCTAAAGAACAAAATTTTTACCGCAGGATTTTTTATTTTTCCCGCAGGATTTTTATTTTTCCCGCAGGAACACTATTTTCAAGATTTTTAAAGAAAAATTCCTGCGGGAAAATTTTTCTCCCGCAGGAATTTCTTGAAAAAAATTTAAGAAAATATTCCTGCGGGATTTTTTTTCTCCCGCAGGAAAAAAAAATTCCTGCAGGAATTCATCAATTTCCCGCAGGATTTTCATAATTCCCGCAGGATTTTGATAATTCCCGCAGGATTTTTTAATTTCCCGCAGGATTTTTTTGTAATTAAGGTGAATATCTCAGGTACCAGGTGCGCTACAGGTAAATGAGATGTGGATTCTGACTAACTCAGGTATCCTCTACGCGATGACACTATTGGTTTTGCTGTACGTCCAGGCCCGAGCGGGCGCAAAAATGAACTAGCGTGCAAGTTCATAATTATTTTGCCCACTGTTATTATCACTTTCACGCATGGGTATTTGGTGGTATGCCATATTAAGATCCAAAGAACTAAACCACTTTGATCCTGATAATGCTTCCAAGTCATCTGTTACTCTTGGTATCGGATAAGCGTCTTTAATAGTGCGTGCATTTAACCTCCGATAGTCTACACATAATCTCCAGGTTTTGTCCTTCTTTTGAACTAACACGAGGGGAGAAGACCAAGGGCTGTTAGACTTCTCTATAAGTCCGTGCTCCTTTAATTTCTCTATCTCATTATCGAGAGTGTCCCTCTTGAATATCGGAATTCTCCTCGGTGGCTCCTTAAACGGGGTTTCATCGCTCAGTTTGATGACATGCTCCCCTATAGTCGCACGTTCCATTTTCTCTCCAGGAACAGCAAAGGAATCTTTCCTCTCTATCAGGAATTCCTTAAACTTCATCGCTTCTTCATGTGATAACTCCTTACAACCGTCATCATATAACTCGTATAAGTGATCGGGTAGTTCTCCGGAATTTCCTTTTCGTTTCACATGTTTCACTTCAGTTGCACTATATGATTCCATAGGCTCACTGATGAAATCCACAGTTATCACTTGAGCTATTTTAGTATGTTTATTTATCCAAACATCTGAAACATCAGCATTATACACTCGCGCAAACACAATATCATTTTGTGTATTTACGATCTGTTGAGCCACAATTAAGCCATGAGAATGTACAAACCGTTTAAATGGAAGTAACATTCCCTCACAACACGTCGGTTTTCCTTTGAAACCAGCCTTTATCACTGTTTCACAACCGGAAGGCACACATGTGTTTTCTTTACACATAACAACACACACATCGTCGGGGGTTTCACTTATCCTTGGATCTATGTTCATCACAAGATGATTTGTCTCGTAATCCCAGTTGCACTTATACATTGATAAGAAATCCTGTCCAAGTAGGTTACACTTTACTCCACCTACATATACTCTAAAATTCACACAAGTATGTCCAAAAGTCAAAGTCATAAACGCAGTTCCGAGTAGATTCAATTTACTCCCGTCCGCTGTTTCAAATTTGTTCCGCACTTCTTGCAGACTCGGCCTTGTAATTGGAAGAATACTGTAATACGTATCTTCGGTTATGAATGTTCTACTGGCTCCTGTATCCATCTTCCATTCTATTGGACTACCTTCTATAAGCCCATCCACGATCATTCCAGATCTCCCTTTCACATTAAGGCTATAGATTTTAAAACAACCAGAATCAGAAGAAACACTTTTCTTTGAACCACATTCACTATCAGGTGTAGAAATGAAACTCCTCATAGACATATGAGCAGAAGAAATTTCAGACTCGGAAACTCTTCTATGTTCCAAACTATCACACTGACTTTTTGTATGAGAAACATCTTTCTCGATTACAGGCCTATCACGAACGGCGACCGACGCACGGCCTACTGCCTCGGTCCCTCCTCTTTTAATTGCTTCCTTTCACTCTTCTCACAGTGACTCCTTGGAAAATGACTTTGATAACTTCTTCTCTTTGGACAGTCTTTGAATAAATGTGTAGATGAATTACACGCAAAACATTTTCTGTTATCAATGTTCTTATTTTCTGCACTTCGGCTTTCATTCGATGCTTTGTCTTGGAACTTGAGGTTCCGTCTATTTTCGAAAGGTCCATTGTTTTCCCGCGCATCATGTTTTAATGCGAAAACTGGCCTTCGTATGTCCTTTTGTATATCAGACTTACGGCTTTCACTTACTCTGATGCATTCTTCTTGCATCGCAGCCGTAACAGCATCTTGTAATGTCTTTGGTCGAGTTCTCTTTACAGCTAATCTAAAGTCGTCTCGTTCGCTGCAATTGTCCATAAAAGTCTTCATACTGCTCTCGGCAATATATTCACGATTGTTTGGATATGCTCTACGATATAAATCTTCAAGCGCTTGTCCAAAATCTCTGAATGATTCTGATGATCTCTTTGTGCAAAGCCTTGCCTCGGCAATATAACTATCCTTCATTGTATGGTGTCCAAACCTATCGTTCGTTCTTCCTTTCAGAGCAATCCAACTGTTTCTCTCTTCATTTGGAAGTCCGTATGCAAACGATTCAGCTTGGCCCCTTAGAACAGTGAAGAAGATCTTCCGTTTTCTATCTTCATCCCAATTATTTAGGGAACTGACATTCTCAAAGTACCTTATGAATTCAGACCAAGTGTCTCTGCTGTCACCATTGGAAGTACGCTTTATTGGCACATTACTGGTACTCATGTTCCCAGATGTTGGTGAACTCATTGATAGGTTAGGGCTTCCATAGTTCTCCGGTATTGGTAATCTACTGCTCCTTGTGGGTATTGCTGATCTGGTGCTCCTTGCGGGTACTGAAGTCCTTCGATTCACAGGAGTGTTTACGGCTTGATTATAACGGCGCTTGCTCCTAACCAGTTTCAGAATAATACTACACAATATAATGCACAGTAATCCGAGTGATCCAGACACAAGTAATTCCTTAGTTAAGCACAAGAGCAAATAACCCGGAAAATACTGGTACAAAGCACCAACACAAACACATCCTAATAGAAACACTATGAACCACGCGAACCAAAACCAGCTCCATTCGCTTGATTTCTGTTCGTCCATATCCACGCACATATTCTGCTCTGACAATGAAGGCAGATTTGTTACAGGAGGACTTTTTAGGAACGTATCCTCATTTATATCACTAAGAGGAGATTCCTGTCGTGCAGCTTCGTTTAATGCTGACATCAAATTTCGCCTTACGGTCGGGGGACTATTTTGTTCCATTCCTTCAATTCCATCCAACGGCACACCGGAAGTTAATTCCTGCGGTGGATAGCGCGTCCTATCCATATCCTTATATTCTTCGGTTCACTGTAGTTTTGTATCCGCACAACGTACACAACACAGTGTTAAACACATGTACAATTTTTTTTTCACTTTCTAATCACACATCGGACACAATTTCCTTTTGTACGGCACAATTTACCGGCAGAATTTACAACATACGATTCCATGCACAATGCACAATAAGCTCATGATCGGTACAAAGTTATAGTAATCCATAAATCCAATACAAATAAATCAATAATTGCACATAAAATCCAAGCACAAAAATATTCCGAGAATATCACATTTAGTTACCCGGAAATGCCTTAATTCGGCACTTACACACAGGACAGACGTAATAACGGCTGACTACATTGCTCTTCGCGCCAATTCTGTTCACTATGTTGTCCTTTTTCTCAAACAGTACATAACAGTTTGGGCACTCTTTCATCTTTGACATATCAATTATCCTATCAAAATGAAATGATCCATCCTCATTTAAAGTATAAAATGGAACTAAATGTGAATTTGCCATTGTTTATATTTTCCTCGAACTAAAAGAAGATTTGATCAGATTCATGACACATTGGGCACATAAACACAAACACTCGCGCACAAACGCACTTCACAATCTTCTTATTTTTCGCAAGTCGTCTACGAAAAAATGGAAAGGCACTTTTCACACTTCATTTCCACATTTCCGAAATCACAAATTGTTTTCACTGTAGCTTTTCCATTCGGGAAAATCTTATAAATCCTTATATAAGAAAATTCCATGTTCACAAAATTAAGAAAATTCCAAAGTCTTCCTGGAAATTGACACTAACACAATATTTCACAATAAATAATCTGCTATGCCATCCCACCGCTGCCACCAGTTGTAACGTGTCTTGTTTTCGTGGGGATGGCATGTTCTTGAAGCATAGCGTAGTGTTAGTGTGTATTGTAAAATCCGAGCGGTATGATTCAAAGCATATTCCAGGGTAAAACCGCGGCTTCCATATAATCCATGTGAAATGAGACATAAATCATGAATCTAGTTCACTACTTTAATATTTACATATATACAGATGAGCTCACATAAGTTAAATCCAAGAAACATAAAATCAAGGCATTTTATAACAACAAGTCACAACAATATCAATAAATCTATAAAGTCTGGCCAAGTCTGCCCAGAGTCTCTCAAAAGTCTGTCATATATATAGTAAGTTCTCAGTACTCAACATGGGTACTATCAGTCATATGACATGTGAGTACTCTCTTTGAGTAATATTACCCAAGGTGGGTAATCATAAATTATGCAACAAAACATCAATAATAAAGCAAAGATAATTCAAACAAACAAATAAATCATAACATAAAATCTGAACGTCACATAGTTACCTTAATCATTGTCATCAGGTGACCTTTCAACCGTCAACATTCAATACTGCAATCATTGTCGACTGTCGTCCTGCGAACCGTCAACCTTTAAAACTACAATTATTGTCAACCCATGACTTTTTTCTTTTTCACCTTATTTCAATTGCTGTCAACATGTTAATTGTCGACCTTCATTTCTACCATATTGTCAACTGTAGATTTATCAACCGTCGACATTCAATTATTGTCAACCGTCGGCTATTTTATACTTGACCCTTCTACAACTGTTAACTTTTGATGATAAGAAGCGTTAGAATACAAATTAATAATGTCGAAGGGTTCAAACTCTCTACCTTCTTGACGAAAATTCCAAACTAATTTCCATGCACCAGACACGTGTTTCAAATGTTAAATTCTCATCAGTGATGCTTTCAGCGGAGCCACGAAAAATAATTTCAGTAGCGCCCTCTTTAATTTTTTGAAGTTAGATTTTTTCATTTACATTACAGAGAATGCGCGGCTCCGAATTTTATGTAGGGTCGATTCAGTAGCATATCCAAATAAAATCTATGTTCAAAATAGCAATGGAGGGATGGTGTTAAGATGTTAAACTCCTTTAATATAGATAATATTTATCGGTGAAATTTCGAAATAGCAAAAAATATATATATAATGTCACATTGATAAAAGGCCAAAACAATGCTTCTTTCATGTGACAGAGCTTGAAAGAAGTAATTATACACTTGACTAACATCGGGCCACGGGGAACGAGTTTAACTGCTCAACACTGCAACGTGAAATAAGTGTCTATATTAATAATGTCGAGGGGTTCCAACGCTCTACCTTCTTGAAGAAAATTCCAAACCAATTTCCATGCACCAGACACGTGTTTCGAATCATAATATTTATTTTGAAGCGCCGCATGTAATCACCAGAACTATTTTATCCGTCTATTACTGTTGCATGTATCATTTAGGAATTTTCTGAATTTGTTCTCCGTGATCTGTATTTTGTTACGTTGGAATATTGGGAATAGAAAATGCTCCGTGTCATTGTTTTACACTGTGCCCTTTTAAATCTCTTGGTTCGTCGAAGTACGTTTAGTACCTACCGTCTCTCAAATCAGATAACTCTAATGGAACGCTTAGCAATATACGTTATGGGACCTCTCCCTATGACATATAAGAAAAAAATCCTATCTTCTTGTACTAGGAGATTATTTCACAAAATGGGTTTATGCAATACCTGTAAGGAAATCAGAAAACATCTACAATTGCACAAAATCGGTGTCCCACTGTAAATACATTCTGATTATGAGAGATAATTTGTATCCCAAGTATTTAAGGAAATGTGTAAGCTACTGGGCATGGACAGACTCTAACAACTCAATACAGACCACAATCTGATTGAACGAGCTAAACATGCTTAAAGCATTTGTTGACAAAAACTGGGATGATCTTATACCTTTATTCATGATGGCATTCAGATCTACCAAACACGAAGTCACTGAAGTATAAGTCCCTGTTAGATGTTACTTGGGCGTCCTGTTACGCTACCTTGTGACATTGCACTGGGAAGGGGGGTTTCCTGTAATGAAACATACATACATGTCAGAGTATGCTTAAAATTAATTAAGCACAAAAGCTGTGAAATAAACATGAATTTGCCAGAGAAAAATCGAGAAAGTCATCTCAAAACATACTAAGGGATTACAATACAAAAATCAATCAAATCATGTTTGGTTTTTCATCCCTAAGAAGTTAAGAAAGGAAATTTCACAATTCATCGGCTAGGTCATACATAATTTACAAAAGGATATCTGATGTCCTTTATCAAATGTTTAATGTCTTCAAATTCATTAGCATCATTTTAGAGCAGATAAATATACAGCAGACATGCACCTTTCGGGTATTTAACCCTTGTCAGTGATCCTCAATCTAAACATGTAATGTTGCCAAAATCTGTGAACATTATGTCCTACATATACCGAAAGACGTAGCAAGATGACTGGGATGTGATGCTACTGAACCCAGGTTTTAAACTAAGAAAGGACCAAAGTTACGCACAAAAACTGCATCGAAATCACTTAAAGCCATGCATTGGACAATTTACCCAGTTGGTAATTCTCTGTGTATTTTTCACAGTTTATACTATGCGAAGACAGCAAATAATTTACCAAGTTTGCGCACTGCCATAGACACATAACACCCGCTAACTCTGGACTTGCTTGGAAATGTGAGAACTATCACTTTATGGGAAACAGATGGACGGCCACACACAAGAACTGCACAAATCAGCTATTCACACGGGTAAAAAGTAGTTCAATAACCTGTAATGACGAGGAACGTAGATAATTTGATGATTTCCAGAGTCGAAGGAAGGAGATGACGAGGCAAATCATAAAGCCTTTGCCAGTTCAAATGTCAGAACAATCGTATAAATAACTTAAGAAGATCCTGACGATAATCCAAACAGCACTCACAATAGAGCACAACATTAAGCATCGATGGACCCCTAGCAAGCCAGAGGTGAGACCCCCCGAAGAGGAAGATTCAGTTCTTGGATCATATATCACAAAAGAAGCGAAGACAAAGCACAAAGAAGAAAATGTCAGAAAAGAAGGACATTATCCGGAACAAAAAAGTTGTAATGGAAGTGAAAGGAAAGTCCAAGAAAGAAGTCACATGTACGGCGACTAAACCGGAACTCAAATAACTTTCAGTGACCTTAACTATCTCAGTTCCTGAGATTAATTCACCAAGAATATCAAGTAAAATAGAGGAAAAGACAGAAGAAATGGCAGAGGAACCGGAGAAAGTAATCCAGATGTAAGAATCGTGTAACGACTTGGAGAAAGATTTGGAAATATCAGACTCAGAAGACAAAGCCGAACAGGAGGACTCTTTACTTTTACTACAATCTCCCCACACGTATGTGTTAATAGCCAGACAGAAAGTAACACTCGCGATCAGAGTCCATCATATGACGCCATAAGACTGAAGATGCATGATGAACAGAAATAACGCGTTGTACTAAATGTTGGTGGAAGAATATACGAGACAAGCATACTCCTTACTTACGAAAATGACAAAACCATTTTTACCACTCCAACCATATGTTACTGACGGACTGTCAACCTACTTCTTGGACCGAGATCCTAGTATCTTTAATTTTCACCTGGATTACCTAATGAATGAACCAAAAGAAGTAAGATTATGGTTCCACACGCACGATCCGATTGTGAGGAGTAGAATATAAATTGAAGCGGAGCATCCTAAATGAAGGAACTACTAAACTAAATCAAGACTGATGGAGGGAATTCCTATTCTAAACTAAAAACTGTGTTTGTTGAATACACCGATTGTGATAATAAGTGAATTTGATTAATACAGAGACTGTTTCTTTAATGATGAACATGAACTGTTATTCATTTGTATTTATTTATCTATTGTTGGTGTTACATGTACATGTATAAGATACTATAGAAGACGGGAGGGGATCTCCAACAAGACCCTGTTACAGCACCAACAGCAAAACAAGAAAACATCTGATGCGAAAACACTAAAGACGAGCATACCAAGAGACGGAAAAGAGACACACGACATAAAAACATGAAACACAAAAGACTGCACATAAACCAACGAGACTAATGGGTAACAGGTGCCGACTTTGGACGGCCATTTGCCACGCAAGTAGCAAATGGTGTAGTTATCCTGGATTACGTGCGCACAACGCTCTCATTCTCCAATTACCAAGAGGTCTAGAAGAACGGGTAAGTGTGGTGTAAAACAACCTCCTCACTCGATGACCACACACAAACATGACCGCAAAACGTAGGGGCCATACAACACAGATGAATATGTAAATAGATATGAACACCTCACGCTATGACAAACTTGACGACTTCAATTTCAGCATTAAAAACTTTCCTTTTCTGAGTAGCAACATCCCTTCATCGCCTGCTTATGGCGTGTTCATATCTCAGTTGATGCGCTATGCCAGAGCAAGTACCAAATATACGGATTTTGTTCTGAGAGCTAGGCGTCTTTCAGATAAGCTTCTCAGTCAGGGATATGTTTGTGACCGATTATAAGGATGATATTCTGTCATAGACCATTTGAACCATCCAACCAAAGATTGTATTCTATGTCTTCCGAAATGGAAGTAACCGGATGTGACAGTTCTACCGAATGGAAGCGACGGGTGTTGCATGCAAGCAGGAGATGCTTACTCTTCCTGGGTACCTCGTCTCACTCCCATATCGGGAGTTCGCTTCTTTTCATGTGGTGGAGGTTTTTGTTTGTTTGCTTTGGTTCCTGTTTTATCCAGATTTTGTATGCCTTCGGTTTCTGATTTTCTGAATTATCGATTTTGTACTTTATACAGGGATATGGTCATTATCCATATTTGTCATCAAAAGAGGGCATACGTAATACAGTAGCGAGCTCATGTATATAATCACCCGAGGAGTCCGACTGACATTCAGAGAGTTTATATAATTGTTTAAAGATACTGTCTAAATATTATTATTGACATTTACATATATCCAAATGGTCTCATATTTCTTATTGTTATTACATTGTTATATTCTTCAGAATGTTATAAATGACAAATATGGACAATGACCATATCCAATACACGGTACAAAATCGATAATTCAGGAAATCACAAACCAAAGGCATACTAAATCAGGATAAAACAGGAACAAAAACGAACAAACAAAAACCTCCACAGCATAAAAAGAAGCGAACTCCCAAATAGGGGTGAGATATTCATTTTCGAGTACGAATGCTTTTTATCAGAAGTTGGCATTGTTACGAACATGGATTTCAGAAGTCAGAGGAAATTCTGAAGAATTTGATGAATTGACTGATGACAAATATGCATCATATCCCACCCATCCTGCTACGTTTTTCGGTACATATTTCGACATAATATTTTTCCCACTCTTTGGCCATAATACATTGTTTAGATTTAGGATCACTGACGAGGGTTAAGTAGCCGAAACGTCCATGTTGTCAATTTATCTGCTCTTAAATGATGCTATCGAATTTGAAGACGTTTAACAATGACCATATCCCAATACAAAGGACAAAATCGATAATTCAGAAAATCATAAACCGAGAACCGAAGCAAACAAAGAAAAACCTCCATCATATAAAATGAAACTCCCGAAATGGGAAAGAGACCAGGTGCCCTGGAAGAGTACGCTTCTCCTGCTTGCATGCAACCCGTCATTTCAATTCGGTAGAAATGTCACACCCGGTTACTTCCATTTCGGAAGATAAAAATATATTCGATTGTTTGACGGTTCAAATGGTCTAAGACAGAATATCATCCACCATTCTGGAGATTGGGATACCATAATGTATTACGAGTTCCCCATATCGACCGTAGAACTTCCTCAGTGACGAGGTTAATCGGTCACAAACGTATCCCTGACAGGGGAGCTTATCTGAAAGATACCTAACACAGAGCTACGAATTTTGAGCCTTTGTATTTAAATGCAATTACATGCATTTATATATATCTTTTTTTCATGGAAACTTGTGATAATCAAGTCTCACCTGTTCGAATCAATCCATCCTCAATGGGACCCAGACAGTTGACACCAAACGAGTTAATGAAGATCCTAACGATAATCTCAACAACACTCACAATAGTAAAAGTCAAATTCACATAGTAAAAGTCTCAGATTTTCAGATTATATACTTCAACAAGGCGCTGCAGGGGTGAAGTGGACGGGCGTGCCACAAGCAACCTATCAGTTGTGAAGATGTCTGTGCTACAGCGTCTTTGTTTAACGTCTTCAAATTCAAAGACTTGTAAGAATATATTAAAATTGGATATTTTGGGGGAGAGACTGTTATAACTTTAGCCCATCTCTTCTATCTCCATCCCCAAATTGAGATATAGGAATAAGTACAGTAACTACTTCTGTTGCTCCCAATATTGTGATATTTTATTTAATATTATAAATAATGCGGAAGGATGCAAACTATCTTTCAGTCTTTGTCCCGAAACGTACATGTCTGGTCCATGCTGCAATTTCATCAGTTGAAATTTAACATGTTTAAAGACATATAGCATTAAGTTTTATAATATTTTCCCTGATATTGTCGCCATAGCACTTTCTATAAAAAGATAACCTTATACAAAGCATGTATTTTACATATTTAATTTTTCATTTTCGTGCGTAACTATTGACAGCGGTTGCGGCTAGTCAATAGGGGATGCTTACTTTTCCCGGATATCTGGTCCAACCTCTAGCTTGCTAGAGGTCCTTCGATTCTCAATTCTTTGCTCTATTGTGAGTGCTGTTGCGATTTTCGTCGTCAGGATCTTCCTTAACTCATTAAAAAACCTGATTACAAAAACTCGTAGAATCTCTCTATTCAAACTTCAATATTCATTTCAACATGCAACCACGTAATTTCAGAGTTTCAATTTTCTTCTTTTAGTCTCAGGTCTGCCTGCCGTGTCAACCACATTAATAAGATGATTTCAGGCTCTTCTCCTGAGACATCCACCTCCAGGAATGAAACCAGTTCCTCGTCGCGTGAAGATGTTGTTTCGCTAAGAGCTACCATGTGAATTGCCTGATACATGTATAATATTCTCTTGAAGTGATAATTAATGGAGTTTTATGTCGAAAGAGGAACAGTACCCGGCAGCGCCAGGTTATTGATCTCACGAAGATGCTGCGTTGTTTCTACAAGGGGTTGACTTCCAGACCTAGCTGTCATTGCCACATTCAGTTCAAGTAAGCTCTGGTCTTTGGAAAGATCCCTTCAATTTGCAGGTGGGTAAGTGACTGAGGTGGTATCATTAGTGAGAGTGATCTATGTATCAGCCCACTGTCGCCTAGCTGGTGGTATGAATGGCAGATATCCTGTAGGCAGGATATTCTTTGCTCTGTCTTTCAAGCTACCATGGTTCCTGGCTACAGTCGAACAGTCTCCAGTAGATGTTGGCTGATCTTGTTGTCGATGAAGGTGTTTTGGAAAGCTGAGAGAGGAAGGCTTCTTCCTTGTAAGGTCTGCAGATAGTGGGGAATAGGTGTCCAAGGATGACAAAATTACTGGCTTTTCATTTTGTGGTAGGGAATTTTCTGAAAATTTTTCTTTGGATTCTCAATTTCTTTGCACGTGAAGGTTCAGAATGTATCTTTTTTTTGGGGGGGGGGGGTTGTTTTTCAATTTTCTTTTTCTTTGGTGATAGTGGCCTCTCATTTGGTTTTTCCTGTGGTGATGGTTGTTATTCCGTTTCCTTTGGGGTTGTTGGTCTAATGATCCCAGAGTCAAGTGGCGTTGGATGGTATGCAGGGATGACCATTTCTACAATTCTTCGAGATGATGCTGGTGACCCAATGTCAAAATCCGAGTCAGCAAAAAGATCCAGCTCTGGTTCGGTGGCATCGGCAGAAGGTCCAGAAGCATTTCTGGGATCAGGGGCACCGACCTGCAGAAAGAATCTAGGAGCAACCCAAGAGATGAAATGCACCTGGCAACGATGTCACCAATCTGCTTAAAGGACTGCCCAGACTGTTCTTTTCCACAAAGCGTAAGGAATGCATGCTTCCTGGATATACTGGTTACGCTTTTACTGTCCAGCATCAATCCTTCATCAAGTTGGCATTTGTACCATTTCCCATCAACGTTTATTAGCTGAGAACGCACCAGGCAGAAGTGAAATGGAAATAATCTTCATCCGGCGAAGTTCTTCATCTTCAAATAATGTTCAGCCGGCGAATCCAAAATTCGCGGATTACCTGAGCAGTATCTATCCTTCAGAGCTTGAAGTCAAAGAAACTACAGAGCCAATAATTCAGCATCCTATTTGGACATAATGTTGTCCTACGACACTGATGGTCACATGAACACCTCACTCTATGACAAACGTGACAACTTCAATTTCAGCATTACAAACTTTCCTTTTCTGAGTAGCAACATCGCCTGCTTATGGCGTGTTCATATCTCAGTTAATATGCTATGGCAGAGCAAGTACGAAATATACGGATTTTGTCCTGAGAGCTAGGCGTCTTAAAGATAAGCTTCTCAATCAGGGACTGACTAACATCGTCACTGAGGAAGTTCTACGGTCGATATCGGGAACTCGTCATACACTATGATGTCCCACTCTCCAGAATGGTGGATGATATTCTGTCATAGACAATTTGAACCATCCAACCAAAGATTGTACCTCTGTCTTCCAAAATGGAAGTTACCGAATGTGACAGCTCTACCGAATTGAAGCGGCGGGTGTTGAATGTTGAATCCCGATTTTGTATGCCTTCGGTTTCTGATTTTCTGAATTATCGATTTTGTGCTGTATACAGAGATATGGTCATTATCCATATTTGTCATTGCTTAAATTGCAAGACTCAGATTCTTTGCGCTTGCATCTTTTTACTTTAGAATACATTGTATTGAATGTAGAAAACAAAAAGTGTGTGTTTTACGGCAGGTAGCCAACAGGGGATGCTTACTCTTCCCGGGCTCCTGGTCCCACGTCTAGCATGCTAGGGGTCCGTCGATGCCCAGTTTGGTGCTCTATTGTGGGTGCTGTTGAGATTATCGTCAGGATCTTCTTTAACTCATTACAGACCATGGCTGACAAATCGTTCTTGCGTTTCTAGTATCCCCGAATTTGTGACCTTTTCCTTTCACTATCCCTGACAACAATACTTAAAGTTCTCTTACTCATACTCTGTGGAGATATTGATACAAATCCGGGCCCCTCTTCTTTGGCTGACGAAGATATGACAGATTCTATGTCAACCTTAAGTCATCTAATGAAAAACAGTGATTCTTATCTCTCCATAGTGCATATGAACGTTCAAAGTATAAAACCGAAAGTGGACATATTGAATGCTAACCTTTCTCAATTTGATATACTTTGCTTTACGGAGAGCTGGCTAACTACCAACATTCAAAATTCTGACATAGACTTTGATGGATTCGAGACACCTTTTAGGAATGATCGAACAGATAGACCGGGGGGTGGGGTAATTGTCTACTTTAAAGAAAATCTTACTTGTACAAGACCCCATGACCTTGAGGTCAGAGGCCTAGAATGTATTTGGTTACAGATGGATATAAAAATGATAAAATTCTTCTCGGGATTTTTTACAGACCCCCAAACAGCCCATTAGAAAAATGGAACCTCATTGAGCACTCAATTGAACTCGCTGTAGATACGGGCATAGAGCATATTCTCTTAACCGGAGATTTTAACGAAAATCAAATAGGTAATCCGAACTCCAAGATAAAAGGAATCTTAACTAATTATGGTCTTTCACAATTGATAGAAAATCCTACCTCTTTCTCTCAAACTACATCAACCCTTATAGATTTATTTATTACAAATAATCCAAATGACGTATTATATTGCGATGTTGTTGAACCTTTCCTTGATGTGAACATTAAGTATCACTGTCCCATCTTTTGTTTAGTAAAAGTTGATAAACCTAAGAATAGGTGTTTCAAAGGTAAAATTTGGTTGTACGAAAAAGCAAATTTTGACTTGTATCGGAGTAACTTAGCATCTACAGATTGGACAATTTTGATAAATGAGAATAGCCCTATTGATGAAAATGTTACTCGATTAACAAATAGAATTTTAGAAGTAGCTTCTGAAACTATTCCAAATAAATTAATAACAGTCCGACAATCAGACTTACCTTGGATAACGAATACAATTAAAAAACTAATGAGAAAACGCAATAGATTAAGACATAAAGCTAAGAAAAGTCAAAGCAGTGATGATTGGTCAACATTCAAAATCATTAGAAATAAAGTAATAGATAGTCTAAGAACTGCAAAGAAGGATCATTTTGATAAAATATGTGACGAAATAAAATCAAACAAATTTTCTTCGAAAGATTGGTGGAAGCTTATCAATAAGATTTCTGGCTTTACAAAAGACACAAAACAAATACTAGTTCTTAAATCAGATAATAACTTAGTCCATGATGATAGAGAAAAAGCAAACATTTTGAATAAATATTTCAGTTCCCAATCAACAATTAACGATTCTAATAATCAAATTCTCCCCACTAATTATGAAACAGATACTTTTCTTTCAGACATAAACATAACTGAATTAGTTGAACAAGATGCCATTAAATGTTTACAAATTGACAAAGCTAGTGGTCCTGATTCAGTTAGCTCAAGAATGATTAAAGAAGCATGTAATGAACTATCTATCCCCTTATGTAAAATATTTAATTTTGGCTTTAAGCTCTAAATTGTTTCCGATGGATTGGACAATTGCTAATGTAGTCCCAGTTTATAAGAAAAATGATCCAAAAACTGTAGAAAATTATAGGCCAATATCTTAATATGTGTAATGAGTAAATTGTTTGAAAGGTGTGTGTACAAATATCTTTACAACTACATAAATTCCAATAATTGTCTTTCTTCTCATCAATCTGGTTTCAGAAAGGGGGATTCTACTGTTAATAAACTTCTCTATATCATTAATGAATTTACTAAGGCATTGGATGCAGGTAAAGAGGTACGGGTGGTTTTCTTTGACATCAGTAAAGCTTTTGATAGGGTTTGGCATCGGGGGTTACTACACAAAATTAGGCAATTTGGCATTTCTGGAAATTTATTTGAATGGATACGGAATTATCTTTCAGATCGTAGGCAAAAAGTAGTTATAAACGGTAAAGACTCAGTGGTAATAAACATAAATGCAGGCGTTCCACAAGGATCAATTTTAGGCCCTTTATTTTTCCTAATTTTCATAAACGATATTGTACTTGAGGTAAATTGTAATATAAAATTGTTCGCAGATGACACTTCAATATATGTAATAATCGAAAATCAACAAGTAGGGGCTGAAATTTCGAATGAAAATTTAGAGAAAATTAATCTTTGGTCGTCAAAATGGTTAGTAAATTTTAATCCACAAAAAACTGAAACACTCTTAATTTCTCGTAAACAGAACATTCAATGCCACCCAACGTTATTTCTCGATAATACGCCTGTTACAGAGGTAGATACCCACAAACACTTGGGTCTAATTTTTAATAAACATGTACTTGGGGGGACCACATAGATTCTATTGTTGAAAAAGCATCAAATAAATTAAACATCTTGCGAAGTCTTCAATTCAGTCTTGATAGGAAAACTCTTCAGACATTATATTTTTCATTTATAAGGCCTCTCTTAGAATATTCCGATATAATCTTTGATAATTGCACTGAATATAATAAACATAAAATAGAAAAGGTACACACAGAAGCTGCAAGAATAGTAACAGGCGCCACCAAATTAACAAGCATAGAATTACTTTACATAGAAACAGGTTGGGAAACAATGGAAAAAAGACGTGAAACACATAAATTACTTCAATACTATAAAATAACAGAAAATTTGACACCTAATTATTTAAAAGAAATCTTACCTATTCAACATTATCAATAACATGATCACAACACTAGACATTCCCAAAACTATATAAACATTCACTGTCGCACCTCACATTTCTTCAACAGCTTTGTACCATCCACCACTAGGCTATGGAACAATCTTCCAAACGACACTAAAGAATCAGAATCACTTTATTCCCTTAAACACAAACTAAATTCCAGCATTAATATCCCTCGGTATTACTTTGATTGCACACGTCGCGGTCAGATCTATCATGCCAGACTACGGATGAAATGCAGTTCACTGAAGCACCACTTGTTTTTGAAAAATCTCGAACCCAGTCCTTGTTGTTCTTGTGGTGGTATTGAAACAACTTCACATTTCTTATTACTTTGTCCCAAATACGCTAACGAACGATCTGTTTTAAACTCCTTAGAAATTCCTGTGACATGTGACTAACTGCTCTTCGGTGACGAAAATCTAGATTATGAAACTAATAAACGCATTTTTATTACTGTTCAGGACTTCATTTTGAAAACAAAACGTTTTAGTTAAAACTATTCTTCGGTCATGTTCGCCCTTTCTCATCCAGTCTTCCATTCTCATACTACATGTAGATAATTATTTTGTAAACATTATGTATTTAATAATGTTCTGATATATCAAATATGTACAACTCTAAATAATAGTGCTAATCTGTGTTTTTGAAAATTATACATGTGAAATCTAGAGTTAATTATTTACACTTTTCTTCTGTTTTTTTTTTTTTCACTTTATACGATAAATGACTTCATCAGACAATTTTTGGTATATGTTAACAACTGTATTCAAACGATGTCCATCCATACAAAGTAAAGCTAAATTATTGTTAATTAGGAGATGAATTAATATAAGCTAAAAGCTTGTTTTCAAATCCTAACTCATTATTGTATTGTAAAAGTTAATATTGCACTATAGAATGAAATAAATACAGTTTAAACCAAAGGAGGAGGTCATAAAATATCTAGAGAAGGCAGCAGAATTGTTGAAAGGTCTATCGATGCTCAATTTGATGCTCTATTGTGAGTGCTGTTGAGATTATAGTCAGGATCTTCTTTAACTCTTTTCAGTGATGTTTATGCCCCAGGAATAAAGGATCCGGGGCATTTACGGTAGTTTTTGGCCTGTCCGTTTGTCTGTCTGTTTGTCTCTTAATCCGAAAAACTTTCCCATCTTTTTTATCAACATTGGGCATAACTTTTGAATGGAAGGTGAAAGAGCTTTCATATTTCACATGTGTATTCCTTGTGACAAGACTTTTCCATTGATACCAAATTTTTTACCTCGTGATCTTGACCATGACCTTTGACCTACTTTTCAAAAACATTGGGCTTAACTTTTGAAAAGTTAGGGATAGGTCTTTCATATTTCAATTTTCACATGTGTATTCATTGTGACAAGACCTTTCCATCGATTCCAAAATGTTTGACCTCTTGACCTTCCTTGTCACAAGATTTTCCGATTGATACTTTCTTTAACCCAATGACCCTGACCTTGACCTTTCAGATACTTTACAGGAAATGGTGTTTATACTCACAAAGGTGCCACCGGGGGCACACGTGTTTCAGAGATCCCCTCCTTTGTTTCACCAACACTGACTTTATTATCATCTTAGGCAGGTTCAAGTATTGTTATTATACCCCCACCCTCTCAAACGAAGTTTAAGGGAATCAGCCTATCCATCCGTCTGTCCGGTTAAGAAGTTTTGAAAGCAGATTAATGTTAGGCGTTTCATACAATCATATTCAAATTCTTTAAATTCAAATTCTTGGTTAGCTTGAACACATTTCTCAATGGTCATATAGCCCATGAAGAAAATGACAAGCATGCAAACTTCAAATAATATATACATATATATTATCATTTCTGTGAAAATTATGAAATTAAAAAAATGGATTAAATATTGAAAATTTTGGGCCACAATACCCAGCCCTAGAAATGGCAGGCCTTTCATATGTCATACACGCATTCATCAAAAAATAGTACTACAGTTTGGTATCATTACTTTTGACAATGTGACCTTCACCTTGGCTTTTGGCTGATGTTGCAATTTAGCATTTTAGGTTAAGAAGATTTGAAAGCAGATTTCTTGCATTCTATAAATGTTAGGCTTTTCATATTTCACAAAAACATTCCCTTCAAATTGAAATATGGATTGCTGGTATAAAAATCAATGCTTTTAACTAGGTGGGTATTTTTTTATGGGAGCATATACTTGTAATTGCTGTCATGTCTGTCTGTCCATTTTCCGTCCAAGATTATATCCTACTATGTCCAGCCTTAAATCAGTTAAATACAAAAATTAGTTTTGTAATGTGGTACGATAAAAAGGTTTGCCAAAGGTTAATATTCTAACATGAAAATATGATTACAGGGGATTCTTTGCCTAGAAGGTATGAAAATACTGCATTCCAGTATCCAAGACAATTGGGTGTAAATACATGTAATCAAGTGCGCAACATCTTTAAGCCATACAGAGGTATAATTAGGAGGTACCCCCAACCAGCTTCAACATCAACATGGACTCACAAGTGCACATGTTTATGGAGCAAGAACTTATCAACGTATATATTATTTACCCTAAATATGTCCCCTTTAAAAGGCATGGATATGAAAGACCATGTGCACTATCACATTGTCGTATTCAGATATACAAAAATGGCGATTTACAGGATAAACTGTGCATGCAGTGCCAGCTTTGATATTTTTGACATCATAGATATTATTTTGCTATTTCGAAAACTTGTCATTCCATTCAAAACTATCACCGAAATTAAAGGAGGTTAACATCTCAGCACCAGCCCTCCTTTGCTATTTTGAACATATATTTTATTAGGATATGCTACTGAATCGACCCTAAAGAAAATGTGGAGCCGCGCACTCTCTGTAAAGTAAATGTACAAATCCAAATTTTAAACATTGCACATGTAGCCAAGTTCGATCAATTTTGGTTGATCGTTTCTTCAACGCATTCTTAAATTTCTTTTATCAAAAGTTCTTGTAATTTCTAAAAAGTGGGTCCTGTAGCATCATATCCCACCCATCCTGCTACGTCTTTCGGTACGCTTTTTCGACATGGTACTTTCATACTTTTTTGGCAGAATACATTGTTTAGATTTGAGGATCACTGACGAGGGTTAAATACCCGAAACGTGCATGTCTGGTCCATGCTGCCAATTTATCTGTTGTTAAATGATGTTACTCAATTTGAAGACGTTTAACATTTATACCACTTGGTGAATGTCACTGCTGGTGGACCAGGATTCCCCGAGGGCACATGTAGCCAAGTTCGATCAATTTTGGTTGATCGTTTCTTCCAACACATTCTAAAATTTCTGTTATCAAAAGTTCTTGTAATTTCAAAAAAGTGGGTCCTGTAGCATCACATCCCACACATCCTGCTACGTCTTTAGGTACGCTTTTTCGACATAGTAACTTTCATACTTTTTTGGCATAATACATTGTTTAGATTTGAGGATCACTGACGAGGGTTAAGTACCCGTTGCTGCCAATTTCTCTGTTCTTAAATGATGCTATTCAATTTGAAGACGTTTAAAATTAAAGAGGGATCTACTGCAATGAGTTTTGGTGGCTCCGCTGGAAGCATCACTGATGAGAATTTAATATTGGAAACGTGTCTGGTGCAGGAAAAATTGGTTTGAAATTTTCTTTATGAAGGTATAGAGTTGGAACACTTCCGTATTATTAGATATTTAGTTGTAAGTTCAAGTTGTACTTACCTATAATATGTCTTCGTAAAATAAAAATAAAAACTTAAATGAATGTCGCTTTACCTCATATTTTATGTTGGAAATGAGCGCGAGTGATATGCCCCTTGTGAAATCAAAAGATTTCATTGGAATGATATGTGACGTGTATAAATTATTCGATAATTAGATTTATGAATGAGTTGCGTATTAAAGTTGCGTTTCAAGGTTGACTTGCTTGGATAAGCGAAGTGTGTAGTACACAATTACTCATGCATTCAACTGTCATGATACGAACAGTCAATCGGACATTTTTAGAAAATAACATAATATTTAGATAATTGTTATATTGCAAACGCACATTCCTGCTTCATATGTATCGACTTATTTTTTGACTAACACAAAAAGTATATCAGTAATCAATAAGGAGTAATTAATCAACTACATGCTTGTTTGTTTACATTTTTGTCTTCGGTTAATATGACGTCGATCACGGATAGTTGCGAAGATCAACGAGGTCGATGTGAAATATCTGAGCCCTTTCCCATCTTTTTATGCTGAATCTGGTCGATTTCTTTAAAGAGAAAAAGAGTTTTTGATTCAAAATATTGAATGTGTTTGAAAAAAATGAAAAAGTACTTTTCCCTTCCACTTTAAGTCTTTTTAAATGCAAGATTCAGGAACATGAACACGATGAACCAACCATTTGTATCGAGATGAGTTAAAGAAGATCCTGACGATAATCTCAACAGCACTCACAATAGAGCACCAAATTGAGCATCGACGGACCCCTAGCAAGCTAGAGGTGGGACCAGGTGCCCGGGAGGAGTAAGCATCCCCTGTTGGCTAGCCGCACCCGCCGTCGATATTCATGCACGAAAATGAAAAGAATATATAAAACACACGAGAGTCATCAAACTCCTTTTATACCGTGGATATGATCCTCATGTCACCAGACGGACACTAAGCTTGGTAATTGACCTATCTACAGTCTTGTACAAGCGTATTCGTAAGACGCGCACTCTGACTGTGACGACGGGACTACATGACCGGCCCTGTCCAAACCTCTTTAGAGAAGACAGGGCCCCGACCACTTGTCCTCTCTGAATGTCAGTCGGACTCCTCGTGTGATAACATATATGTATATATAAAGTCAGTAAACTCCGTACGGCGGCTTCGCCTAGCATACAAAGCAAACCGCTCATACCGCAACGCCACGGTGATAACCCTAAAAAGAGTTGTTCCTATGACGTCCATATGAATACGGCCTAGCTTTGTATGCTAGGCGAAGCCACCGTACGGAGTTAACCGACTTTATATATAACATCTACACATATTTGGGAGTCCGCTGGTCGATATAGGACAAGGTCTGCTGCCTCGGATGAGCCCAAGTGCAATCAAGTTCAAATAAACATTACTTCTACAAAGTTGTATAATGTCTAAGGTTGGCTGAGATGTTGGCACATGAAGGTCCTTGGAACAGGAGCAGGCCCAGAGGAAAACCCTATATTATTTGAGCCTTTTACCTCCAGCTTAAGAGAGCAGCATTGTGTATCTGAATTGAATTTTACAACCAAGACTTGTCCATGATAGCTTCAGTCTTGTCAGAGACTTCTAGTTGACTAGTTAGAAAAGTTACAAATGTTAAACGTCTTCAAATTCAATAGCATCATTTCAGATCAAATGAAATTTCAACATGGACCAGGCATGCAAGTCAGTGATTCTAAATCTAAACAATGAAATATGACAGACTATGAAATATAACAGAAACAATAAAATATGACAGAAAAACTAGACAGACATTTTTAATCCTATTATTTTTTTATAGGACACCGTGCCAAACAAGGAGGAAAAAAACTTCTATTTGAAGCAGGATTGGGGGACAAAAAATTAACAATCATAAGAAATTCAAATCCAAACGATTTTATACACAAGTTGGAAGAAACGTATTGAAAACTAAAAGGATGTGGTGGAATAGAAGTTATGCGGACATCTTCAAATTCCAGGAATGAACTTGAAATAATAAACCCAGGTCCAGATGGGTATACTACAGAATATCTGGCGAACTCTTATTTGGGTCAGGCTACATGGTACATTCTGTTCCTGTTTTATCCTAATTTTGTATGCCTTCGGTTTCTGATTTTCTGAATTATCGATTTTGTGCTGTATACAGGGATATGGTCATTATCCATTTTTGTCATTCGACCAATATATATATATTTTTTTAAATTATTATTTTTTCTTATCTTCATCCATCACTATGTATATTTGATAGATTGTATTACCTCTTGTTACACATGTGTGTGTGTCTAAGGGTATTGTTATTCAATAAAGTCAAACCAATACTGAATACAGGAGGATCTAGATATATCTCCACTCATGAAGAACATGTAGGTCATTAGCGTTTGAATATACACACAATTCAAAATATAAATGAAAATAACAAATTAAAATTGTTTCTACTTCATTGGATTTTTTTTTACAGTGAGAGAACCCCCCCCCCCACCAATGTGTTTTCGTTTTTAAGTTCAGTAAAAATTGCAAATTTACTTTTCCTGTACGTGAAATAACGATTTTAGATCGCTGCCACACTATCAGAGTTTTTAAAATTTCATTGAACATTTTTAGACAAGTTGATCATATACTCCCTTTTAGCTCTCCTCACGAATGACAATGTATATTATAAGACTAGGTAAAATCCATTTTTGCCTCTCTGGCATTGTAACCTTGATCTTAGAGTTTGACCTACTATTTAAAAACTTTAACCTTGGTTATCTCATGAAATATAAGGGATGAGAGATTTTATATTTCTGATGTAGATTTCTCATGACCAGACCATTCTTTTGACTCTGTGACTTTTGACTTGAAAGATTATCTTCTTTGTCTAATTTATACAAATCCCCTCATTTACAGATTTTGTTAAAAGTATATTATAAGAATTATTATGTCGCCTACAAGACAAGAGTGATATGTAGGGATAACTTTGTCCGGTGTCCATCCGTCTGTCAGTCAGTCTGTCTGGTAGTCACACTTATACATATTTGGCCATATCTTACTTGGTATATATCAAACATCTTTCAAACTTGTATGGATTATTTTGCGTAATGAGACGCATCCCCTGGCATAGGTCAAGTTTGCTTTCAATGTAAAGGTCACATACTTCAGGTCAAACAAGCCACAGGCAACATTTGTGTTCTCGAAAAGTGCTATTCTGTAACATATTTTTCTTTTGTTTCAGAAAGATTAGTTAAGAGTAGCCATGCCTAGGTTAAAGAATAAAACACACAGTCAAAGATTAGCCCAGGACAGAATAAGGAAGAAATCTAAACAGGTCTGATAAATATCATTGTAGGCAACATTCTATACAAGAAAATATTTGTGTATCATATGTGGTAGTGCTTTTCAGCCCTTTAGATTTATTAAAATTATTTTGACAATTCAGAACCTAGATCGATGTCCGAAGATCCAACCACTATCTTAATCTTTTATTTTCACTTTAAATCTACAAATCCAATTTCGTGCTTAAAATTAAACATCTTTAAATTCAATAGCATCATTTAAAACCTGAAAAATTTACAGCATGGACCAGACATGCACGTTTCGGGTACTAAACCCTCGTCAGTGATCCTCAGTCTAAACAATGTAAAAAGGCCAAAATGTATGAAAATTATTATTTCCAACAATGTACCAAAAGACTTAGCAGAATGATGCTACAGGACCCACGTTTTAGAAATTTCAAGAAATGTTGTAACAGAAAATTTCAAATGCGTTGAAGAGACAGACGATCAACCAAAGTTGACCGAACTTGGCTTCATGTGCCCTCGGGGACTCTTGGTCCACCAGCAGTATATTATTATTATTGCATTATTACCTTGATACTTTTTTACCTGTTTCTTTCAGGATCCGAATTGCGGTGTCCATGAGGAATCATTTTATGGAATATCTCCGGACGATGTTATGAGTGGTGAACTAGATGTACAAGTACTGGATACTCCTCACAGATATTGAAGACCCAGTTTAACATTAGCTATGGACTTTGTATGCTATCCTATTTGTATGGTCTTTAAAGAAGATCTAATGACACTTGCTCCAAAATACCGTCTAAAGCCAGAGCAGTAAAGATACACATCATACAGGGTCATTATCTAGTATCAGCTTTAGAGAACAGACAACTGTATGTATATGACAACTTTTATAATCGATACCATGTGTTACAACTTATCCCGCAACTACATTTCGTAGACAACTTGCAATATAGCTGTCCCCAAAACCAAGGCTATAGTGTATTATGTGATTTATTTTCAATAGCGAATACTATCATCATTTTAGTGAACGAACCTTTAGGAGGCACTCCCATTTGATACATCAAAGACGAGGAGTCATCTGAGGGACTGTCAGATTAATGGATGGAGCTTTTACAACATTTCCAAGACAAAATTTAAGTGTACCTTGTGAAAAAAGTTTTGAAGCTCAGCTTCAGAAGGAATTTGACAGATTCCAGGCTTTAGAAAAGGATGAGTACTCAAATAGAAGTAACAAGAAGAAGAAACTAGCCAGTGATAGTTCATGTGAC
The DNA here is from genome assembly GCA_033119305.1 of Pinctada imbricata. NCBI lineage: Eukaryota > Metazoa > Mollusca > Bivalvia > Pterioida > Pteriidae > Pinctada > Pinctada imbricata. The sequence goes on along the minus strand of VSWD01000005.1, from coordinate 47,592,559 downwards.
TTTCCATCTAAACGACCCTGTTGAACAGGGTAACATATTTCAACTACAAGAAATCAAAGGGAAATGAAGATGTACTAAAAAAGAAACAACTTGACAATGAAGACAAAGCAACATCAAATAACATTTATCAGCAAGATAGGACATCAGTTCAAGAAAAGAATAAGCTGAGGCAAAGAAAAAAAGGAGACAGACAGTAACAGAAGAAGTAGAGGAGAACGTTTGCTTGAAAAACAAAGAACAACATCAAGATCAGAGAGAACATATGAGTGAAGAGCAACAAAGGATTACTCGTGAAAGAGACAAAGCACAACATCAGAAACAAAGACGTTGTTTGCCAGAAGAAGATAAACAAAAGATGCGCTTACAGAACCGAGAACAACATCATATACGGAGGTAAAGTCCCTCACTAGAGCAAAAGAAAACTGCGATTGAAAGATCAATCACAACATCAAATACAACGGCAAAATATGTCAGAGGCAAAAAATACAAACTGTGCGTTTAATGAACAAAACACAACATCAAGCACAAAGGCAAAACAGGAGCATAGCAACCGATCAACGCTGTTAAAACCACGTATACCGGTACATTATCGAAATTATCATAAATTTTCATTAATTTTGATATCGTATTTATATCTAAGGGATACTGTTAACGAAACTATTTTTTCTTTGCATAATTATACTTTAAAAGCCGATCTTAGCAACATAGTTGTTCAAGAGAATTAGCCCTGACAGGAATGTATTCCAAATTTCATTAAAATGCACTAACTGACCTTGGTCAGATGACCTTGGGTCAAGGTGATGTGAAACCTTTGGGTCATAAGGAACAACATACTAAAATAAGAAATTGATCAGGTAAACGGTTCAAGAGATATAGCCCGGACAGGAATATATGCATAATTTCATTAAAAATGCACTAAGTGACCTTGACCTTGGTCACATGACCTTGGGTCAAGATGATGTGAAACCTTCGGGTCATACGCAACAACATACTAAAATATGAAAGTGATCGGGCAAATGGTTCAGGAGATATAACCCGGACAGGAATGTAAGCATAATACGTCACTTCACGGTTATCGCCCCCATCTTGGATAGGGGGCAACGCTTCCTAGTTACCCTTTGTTTACACTTCCGGATTTTTCGCGCGGCAAATTATAATCGAAGAAGTTGAAGAAAAATTGTTTTCTACGTGACTGAGGTGAGTTTGTACGAGAGAACAGTGAATAAAAGATCAAATTTTATCTTCAAAGATATAGAAATATGAAATTACAATAAAACGAAGGGGGAAAGGGAAAGGAAAGGGGTGGTGTAACATATCATATGCTGACCCTTAGCCCTTTTGAGTTTATCAAAATAAATCATATTTAGAATGACAAAAATGTGTAGAAAATTATTTTTATCTTTCGGACAAAAAGATATAGAATTGAAAATAAAATTACAAATGAAACATTAATCCACACAGGAGATGAATTCTGCCTACGAAGAGTTTGCATCGTTTACAGTTGGAAATATGAAAGATTATTTGTCGGCTAGGGGGTGTTCTACTCAAGGAAATAAACAGCAAATAGTAGCTAGGTGCTATGTGGCATGGGAAAATAAGGTAAAAATGTAATCCTCCAACAATATACATTTCATGATACAGAATTATGTACATTTAAAAAAAAATAGTACCAGCTGTATATAAGATCATGTTTTCACAATAAAGTTAATAAGGAATTCGCTTTCTCTAAATAAACATTAAAAAAATACCTATCAATTTCCTAAAGTAAGGACTTTTTTTAATTGATATCAGAAAAGAGTGAATTAAAGTCTGAATTACATGTATAATTTCAATTGAACAGGTTGAAATGAGGGAAGTAGAATGTTAAACGTCTTTAAATTCAATAGCATCATTTCAAACCTGATAAATTTACAGCATGGACCAGACATGCACGTTTCGGGTACTAAACCCTCGTCAGTGATCCTCAGTCTAAACAATGTAATAGGGCCAAAAAGTATGAGAATTATTTTGTCCAAAATGTACCAAAAGACGTAGCAGAATGGGTGGGATATGATGCTACAGGACCCACGTTTTAGAAATTTCAAGAAATTTTGTAACAGAAAATTTCACAGACGATCAACCGAAGTTGATCGAACTTGGCTACATGTGCCCTCGGGGACTCTTGGTCCACCAGCAGTGACACTCACCAAGTAGTTCAAATGTTAAACGTCTTTAAATTCAATAGCATCATTTCAAACCTGATAAATTTACAGCATGGACCAGACATGCACGTTTCGGGTACTAAACCCTCGTCAGTGATCCTCAGTCTAAACAATGTAATAGGGCCAAAAAGTATGAGAATTATTTTGTCCAAAATGTACCAAAAAGACGTAGCAGAATGGGTGGGATATGATGCTACAGGACCCACGTTTTAGAAATTTCAAGAAATTTTGTAACAGAAAATTTCAAACTGACAGATTAAAGAGGTTAAATGAGGAATATCAGAAAAGGATACAGGAGGTGGGGATACCTGATCCTCGGAGTTTACAAGGAGAAGTGTGGTCATCTGATGTACAGAAGTGGCCAAATGTGGATCTTGGCAAAATATTTGCCTTCATAATTTCAAAAAAAGAGCATGGTTTGGAATTAATAGGCCAATACAAGACACACAAGGCATATTCATATTATATAAGCGGTTTTGTGGACACTATCTTCTCAGCAAAGGTGAATGATAAAATTTAAGTTAAGAGAAGAGTGACACCATCACAATCTATAAGAAATGAACCACATGAAGTATGGATATGCATGGACTTCGAAGGAAACATTAAGAATTGTTGGTGCAGCTGTATTGCTGGTTTTGCACAAACATGTAATCATGTGATTGCAGTCTTGTATAAGGTAGATTTTGATTGCTGATGTTAGAAGTTAAAAAACTATGAAAATTTAATTAGTTCTTATGTACATATCTAATCGATATTTTTAGAGCCCATGAATATGTAAATGTATATACAAAATGCAGATAAATGTTTTCTTTGTAATTATTGGTATACCCTTTATAATTTTCAAAGGTGCAGAATGTTCGTCAACACTTGGCTTGATGTCTGAATTTAAGCTGACTTTTACCCAAGAAGGATAGATCAACGCTGCCCATCAAGTGACAAAGTCAGTGCACTATATCCCAGCCTTCATGCCGTACAACCAAATGCAGTTCTTTTCAAGGTTTTACCAGATGCAGGATCATCATCTGAAAAGAACATACCACAGTCATTACCAGTACTAGCTAAGGAATACACTGCACGTGGAGAAGTTGAGAAATTTTTACCCATGCTCAATAATGGTTTTACAGAGGTAAAGTAATAAAACCTATATGCACATTGTTTTGTTAATTAAGAAATAACCACTAGCTAGCTGTGGTTTATCGTCCAGTAATTTCCCGAGTCGCAGGCTTGGTGATAATTTGATTGGTCCATGTGACTAGGGGAATTACTGAATAATAAACCACGGCTAGCTAGTTGTTATTTCTATTCTAATGTAATCCGACTATAACAGACGACAAGTAGTGTAAACTATGTCGTTTTCAGAACATGAGCGCATGAGAGTATATATATAATGCACGTGAGAAGGCATGACTTATCTAACCATGAATATGTTGGAGAATTAATATATCATGGGCGAGCTCTATAGCATATATAGGGAGAAAATCGCAAGTCATAATAAAATATGTATAAATGACATACTTGCCATTCTTAGTACTTAATTTGATATAAACCAGTAACAAGTAACTGATCTTATTAAGTGCTTAAGAAAATTTTCACTTTCACCATTTCCTCTTTTAGGAACAGACGAGGTCTATTGAGCAGAGGACAAGGGGCCAAAGTACCAACATAGATTGGAAGGAACAAAGAAAAGGGCGACTTACAGCTTCGTTACATCATGAGATTTGTAGCAAGATGGATTCCTTAGCAAAACAAAGATATGTTGTAACATCAAAATTGGCAGTATTGAATCTTTTATTAAATGAACAATACCAAACCTACGTACCTCTTACCCCCCCCCCTCCCCTTTATTTTTTGCTTTGTAAGGCCTCTATGGTACCCTATAATTATGAAACATTTATCAATTGAATATATACTTAATTAAGAAATAACAAGAAAGCATTGTGAAACCGTTCAGCAATCTGAGAGTGACCCGTTAGCTAGCATATATGACTTTCTCGACAATGCGAAAGTAGATATTGCTAATGTAAACAAAGAGCAAAATGCAGCATGGAGTAGAATTTAAAGAATTCAAAATACATAATGCTCTACCATAATCATAAATACAAAGTAGGACACAAAATCGGCCTAATTGGCCTTACCGATCATAGGAAACTTATTACAATGTGTTGATTTCACTGGCGCGCGCCATTTTCATTGCATCCCTGGTTTTGCCCCCTATCCAAGATGGCGGCGATAACCGTGTAGTGACGTATTTCATTAAAAATGCACTAAGTGACCTTGGTCACATGACCTTGGGTCATGGTGATGTGAAACCTTCGGGTCACAAGTATTAGCTTTTACAAAAAGCTTGCCGTCAGTTAGCTGACTGTAAATGTAAAGTTCTAGTCAGAAAATGCTTTTACCAATCGCACATTTCCGGGCTTTTCCGCGTTTTTTCCGATTCAAGTGACGGAAAATTCCGAAAATCTGCGATTGTTATAGGACGTATCGGTTCAAAGACTTTTCGATGCATATTTCGGAAGAAAATACACTGATGCGATATGACTTTCATTTGTCAGGTCATCTAGACTCTTAAGCCGACCTGGTGAGAGAATCTTATACACAGGTTCTGAATAACCTAGACGGATATTTGCACTTTATGCAATTGTCAACCAATCATATTGCCAAGAGGTATTCTATCCGTGCAAGTAGGTTACGAATGATTACAGTATACCGTCAGTCATGACTGACGGTAATAAGCAACAACATACGGAGATATGAAAGTGATCGGGCAAACGGTTCAGGAGATATAGTCCGGACACGATGTGTGACAGACGGACAGATGGACGGACGGGCGACAAAGGCAAAACCAATGGAATGCAATACCTTTCTTTTCATATGCAATCATACATTCTCATTTGTATAAATTCAGATTTTCGAGCGCATACATTCGCAGATGTAGACCTTTAAAAACGTCATTTTGAATTTGGGGTGCGCAGCTCTAATTCATTTCACTGGCGCCACCTACAATGTATTGACTTTTTACAATAGAGATATATGGAGATAATAATCGACAATAATAGGGTCGTTACTGCATATTTTCAAATAAAACATTTTATGGCTCCTTTTTTCCTCTTTCTGGTCCCTTTGGATTAAATTTTACGTTTTCAATAAAATTTATTTTCAGGGACACAGTATCTTTAAAATTTCGTGCGAGTTTTCATCTCGTGTGAAAGTCGATGAAATGTCGAAGAGACGTGTGTTGTGTATATCTCCACTTCTCGCCATGGATCAAGTCCTGCTATTTGTAAGCCGGTGCGGGCTTACAAGACATACTTCGTGTTGTGTGATTAAAAATGTGCTGTACTTGTGGAAAGAAAACATCGTTGGGATTTAAAAAAAAATTATTTCACGAAACATTGTTTGACAGAATCCATAGCATGCGTCATGATGCGAGAAAGTTAATCTTGACAATTGAAAAATGACATATTGTATTTAAACATGGGACGGGAATTGCGCAAAATGATGGACATATTTCTAGACAATTTTGTGTTCATCCGTCAAATACAACTCTTCATAAGCATCTGAAATTATGAGGGATTGTACGTAGATAACCAAATATGCTGCTATGTCGCGCATAGAATTGACTATCATTTTCTCCAACTCATAGATAAAGCCAATTTGAAATTAAATTCTTATTATTCTCTAAGCTTTATAAGCATTGAATGTTTAACGTCTTCAAATTCATTAGCATCATTTTAGAGCAGATAAAGGAGAAGGTCCCCTAACCGTGATTTACGGCCCTGTATTTAGTGACTTTTTAAAAAGATATAATTTTGAATCATTTTAATGTAAATCTATCTATCAACATCGGTATTTGTCAACGGTAAAAAGTTCGCGAACCTGTGCGTTCCATGACGTCATTTATGACTTCAGAAACTGGTGACGGTACGGAAATATCCGTATTTTTCGTTAATTTTCATACATTCTTTGCAGTTTTTCGCTAACAACACAGGCGGGTGCGTATCTAATTTTTATTTTAGATAAACAATTTTGACATATTATCAATATAAACAAATTTTCATCTACGTACCTACTTGTGCTCTATATGAAAACCTTTAAAATGTTACGATATTTTACTTTAATCATCTGGTTGCAGTAGCGGTCACAGGAGTCGTTTTACCGATTGCTGCGTGTCCTTCTGTAGTTTCGGCGTAAAAATTCCTGTAATTTGTTTCTTTTGTGGATTTTGACAAGTTTTGAATTAAATTTAAGTTTAACGATTAAACGATATATTGGGTAAGATATATCAAAAGTTTGGTATGTTTAATTATAAGGATTTTTCTCCATTTTTCTAAACTTTCGTACTTTGCAGCGAAATGTTAATGATATCAAACAAAATGTCTTTATTTAGAAACTTTGAACGAGTTAATTTTTTTGTTTCAACCCTGCTTTGTTCAAAGATGTATCCATTATACAGAATACTTCACACATTATATCAAGAACGAGCGAGTTGACTGCTCAATATTTTGACAGTTAAACAGCAACGTCAAAATTTTAAACGCCTCCGTTTACGGAATGAATCCTCCCCATAGGGAATTACGTTTATATCATGAATTACAATAAACACATAAAGTCAAAAAAATGTTGGCCTCTCGGTTTAAACACGCCGTTTACGTTTTTCTTTCCCTCTGATGTTTATTAACGAACATGAAGCAAGAAATGCATATTTGCGTAAAAAGCACAATATTGGGGGGGGGGGGGGGGGCAAAACTGTTGTATGTTTGATATTTGATTTTCCAAAACATGAACATGCGATTGGACATGAAATTCAGAATTTAATAGTGAGAAGTGAGGACAGTTAATAAAGGATATATACTTTCCGATCACAAAGTAACTTAACTTCGGTAACCGACCAAAAAAAAAAAAAAAAAAAAAAAAAAAAAAAAAAAGACGAAATTCAAACTAAATATGCTTGTCACTGACAAATATTATAATTGTTAATATCGACACTTTGATTAAAAAACAACCCATGTTATAGATAAAAACAATAAAGAATATATAAATTCTACAGATTCACGAAGACGGAGATTTTTACGCAAAAACGTCCACATTTTTTTCGCAAAAAAAGAAGGGAGAAGAGATACAGAGACCCCGCCATTTCCCCAAAAATGTGAGGTCCACATAAAGGACGTAATAAATAATAAAAGTGATATAGCCCAAAAAAACTCAGTAATGATCGTTTTGATTTTTTTAAATTTTCTCAGGCGTAGAAATTCGCGCTAACAATGTGTGCACGGTCGGTTGGGACAGATGCATGTACAATGTAGAGCTGCACATAAGCATACATGAATTTTAAAAAAGAATACAGCATTTTATGTTCATATCGGCATATCGGATATTTCCTTTATCTATGATATGTTTCGTGCTCTTGATCCCTTTTAAATGCGGCTCAAATATGCTCAAGAGCCGTCAATTTGCTTCACTTTCTCAAAATGTTCTCTGACCGATCCCCTATCGCCCCCAACAATGAGCGAGGGAACTTTCTTCCATATTGTCCCTTGCTTGGACTTTACAAGTCATCCTCATAAAAAAAGAATGTGTCCCTTTGTGTTTGAGGTTCTGGGTCCGCTCCTGTCGTTGGCGACTAGGCGTCGACATCGAAAACATCCTAGCTACATGTACGTCCATGTCATATAGTATTTTAGGGTGGGTGTAAATGAGGTAAAAGGAGGAAGAGGATTTGAGACATTATAATTCGGTTTCTTTCTTTTTTTTGAATAAGCGCATCATATTTTAATTTGAACAACTTTTAAATGAAAAAGATGGATATAGAATAATTCTAATGTGATGGATTTCTATCCCTCTCTCTTAACTTCCTGTGAAGCCCTCTCGGCTAAAAAAAGAAAAATGACGATCACAGTCGCTTACAGCTTGCCCTTTCCTTTTTTTTCAAAATTTTAGTAACGCGAATGCGTAATGAACATTACTCTCTCCTTTGTCCTAATTTGCATTGTTTTGAATTTTTCAGATAATTATTCCGTGTTTAAATATTGTAAGAGCAGTCGATACAAAATCATTCCTGTTCGGACTCTCAGTCCTTGCAATGTGTTGCGATTCATCCAAATAAAAAGTTGTATGTGCATCCGACATTTGAGTTTCTGGATCCGCTTCTGAATCTGATTTGGACATGTAACCTGATCTCATTAGAGAAAATTCTATCTTGCTCATTCTGAAACGTATATACCCCCACCCTCATAAGCTGGAAGCTGGCGAAGAGTCACTACCTACTGTGAGAAAAGCAATCGCCTACTTTCTATTGTAAAGGCAATAAAAATGTCAAAATCAAGGAAAAAAAATCTATGTATCTTCTTTCAGAGTATCCACCTATTTTTAAGTTTATTGAGATCCCTGCCCCTTCCCCTACAAAAAAGTGCATGTATCAAATGTGTATATATATGTAACCGTCTTCCATAAGAATCTAGAATTCAAAGATGAATAATTTGACACGACGTCATTTGAGAGCGAAGATACAGTTTCATTGCGATTCAGATGCTTCTGATCTCTTGGAAATTTTTTCCAGATTTATTGAACACTGAAATCCAAATATATTCTTTAAAAACATTACATGTATCAACTTTATCCTCTAAATTAATTTGACTTCAACAAAAATAGAACAGTTATACTTTTAGTGTAGAGTTTTAGGTTAAAATCTGTTGTTGTAAATTATCATTTTACGTCATGACGTCATGGTGAAAAAAAGCACATTTTGACGTTTCACATTGCCAACTTCGCCGGGTCATGAAACGCTTACCTTTTGTCGGATTTTCATAAAGCTTACATTTTTAAAACGAGAAATGTTGTATTAGGTGTACGTAAATTTTCTTCAAAAACGACAAGAGGGCCGATTTTGATGGTTAGTAGCCCTTCTCCTTTACAGCATGGACCAGACATGCACGTTTCAGGTATTTAACCTTCGTCAGTGATCCTCAATCTAAACAATGTAATATGACCAAAATCTGTGAAATCATGTCCTAAATATACCGTAAGACGTAGTAAAATAGCTGGGATATGATGCTACAGGACCCAGTTTTAGAAATTTGAGAAAATGTTGTAAACAGAAATGTTCAATTGCGTTTGAAGAAACGACCAACCCAAATTGATCAACTTGGCTACATGTGCCCTCGGGGACTCTTGGTCCACCAGTAGTGACACTCACCAAGTGGTACAAATATTTAATGTTTTCATATTCATTAATAATCAATATCAAAATTGAACATGTTTTAAGTTGAGAAAATATTTCCCTCAAAATCTGAAGAAATAAAACTTATTAATTGAGAAATTGTTGAATCTTTTCTTATCTTGTTTCAAAATTATCATTAATATGTGTGGATTTATATTAACATCATCCCTCTTTTGTAAAGGAATTAATTTACTTTCGTGTCCTGAAAAATTCAACAATTTAGTTAAATTAGAGTTACTGCTCTTTTGACAGTGTGGGAATTCCCTAACACAAAGTAATAATTCACCGTAAAAATGGTTAAAGATTGCGTTAACGGTTAAGGTGACATTAGTACGATGTTTGCGCGACATCCGAGTTGTAGCGATCTCTTATGCTGTCATAAAGTCTTTCAATAAAAGAGAACAAAGAAAAGAAGATGCCAAGTTGGCTTGTATGTATAAAGTACAGACGAGCACAATTATATATGTACACATTACAGACAAAATTCAAACATTAGGAATATTTTTATCAGTTTGTTCATAAAGGCTTTGAAATCAGTTCGATCTAAAAAAAAAACTTAGAAAGATGCATGCAGGAGATGCTGACTTTTCCTGGGAACCTGGTCTCGCTCTCATGTTCGCTTCTTTTCATACGGTGGAAGGTTTGTTCGTTTACTGTTGTATCCTGATTTTGTATTCATTCGGTTATGATTTTCTGAATTATCGATTTTGTACTGTACATTGGGATATGGTCATTGTCCATATTTGTCATTTGAATGACGAAAAGGAATGGCATCATACGCTTGACATTATAATGCTTATTAGTCAAATATGTCACAGGCCTAAAGATCGCCTTGATTCGCCCATGCTCCTATTATAAAAACAAGGCCAGTAACATGGGTTTTCGGTCGTGTCGGAAAAAAAATCTTGGAAAAATAAAAATCCTGTTCATCCGATTGTTTTTAACTATTCGAATCGGTAGATAAAAGGTTAAACTATACGCTCTACAAGTTTGGTTGACCTATACCCCTATAAAAGGAAGATACTCAAAGTAAACAAACGAAACACTAACGGTTATTTTTACTCGACATTAGCTGGTCCACTCCCGTAGAAAGCAGCGACCTCCAATGACTTTGTCTCGCGTCCTATTGCAAAATGCACTATAATTTCTGCTTTTTACTTCAATTAAACTCAATTGATTTCCTACCTTAAATCAAATCATGATGCTCCCGATTCGCTGTATGAAGAAACGTACACCCCTGTGGTCACTCTTTCAAGCAAGAAGCCATTTTTTACTATCAACGAAGGTTTGGCCGATAGGAAAGATCTGATTGGCAGGACCAATCGGAGGACAGCAGATCAAATTTTTCCCGGGGCATTTTGGCGTCCTCTGGATATATCTGTAATTGTTAGGATAAATCTGAACCAAAACATTATGGCGTTCTACGGTCGATATGGGGAATTCGTCATACACTATGATGTCCCACTCTCCAGAAGGGTGGATGATATTCTATCATAGACCATTTGAGCCATCCAACCAAAGATTGTACTCTACGTCTTCCGAAATGGAAGTAACCGGATGTGACAGTTCTACCGAATCGAAGCGGCGAGTGTTGCATGCAAGCAGGAGATGCTTACCCTTCCTGGGCACCTTGTCACACTCTCATGTCGGGAGTCCACTTCTTTTCATGTGGTGGAGGTATTTGTTTGTTTGCTTTGGTTTCTGTTTTATCCTGATTTTGTATGCCTTCTGTTTCTGATTTTCTGAATTATCGATCTTGAGCTGTATACAGGGATATGGTCATTATCCATATTTGTCATTATTTAACAACAAAACAGAGAGAAGTGTTGGATTTGGCCACAATGTATATATCGGTGGTCAGGCAGGGACTGGTAAAACATCTGTGGTTACTAAAATATTCGAGGTATTATCCAAACAACGAAAACGAGTGCACCTTACATGCTCAACAGTCATAGCATGCTCCAGTTTCCCTTCTTGGAAAGAGCCAAAACGATCCACAGTTGGGCTGGCTTCGATGATGGAAGGTAAATATTGAATCTCAATATGACAGAATCGTTGAAAAAATAGAAGGGCGTGGATAGCAATTACAAATGTAACGAAATGATAATCATCCTGCCAATCATTCGATATAAATACCCCCAAACTAGCCAATTAGTTAGAAGATGGATTACTCTCCTGTTCACTAAATCCAGAGCACCTTGTTTTGGTGATTTATTCTGTCGTCTGAAGAATTTCGCCATAGATTATTGTTTCCGAGAATTGACCTCCTTTAGTCGCCACTGGAAATTAACTTCAATGAGTGAAAGAAGATCCTGACGACAATCTCAACAGCACTCACAATAGAGCACAAAATTAAAAATCGACGGACCCCTAGCAAGCTAAAGGTGGGACCAGGTGCCCGGGAGGAGTAAGCATCCCCTGTTGGCTAGCCGCACCCGCCGTCGATATTTATTAAGCATGGAAATGAAAATATATAAAATTCATGCTCTGTCTGACGTTATGTCAATATAGAAAGTGCTATGGCGACAATGTCAGGGAATTATATTCAAAACACTTACTGTCAAACCCCTCGCGGGGAACTTTTTTACGAGCTTCACACGGCAAAGGGCGTAAGTGTGACACAAATGAGTTTAAGAGGATCCTGACGACAATCTCAACAGCACTCACAATAGAGCACAAAATTAAACATCGACGGACCCCTAGCAAGCTAAAGGTGGGACCACGTGCCCGGGAGGAGTAAATATCCCCTGTTGGCTAGCCGCACCCGCCGTCGATATTTATTAAGCATTGAAATGAAAATATATAAAATTCATGCACTGTCTGACGTTATGTCAATATAGAAAGTGCTATGGTGACAATGTCAGGGAATTATATTCAAAACACTTACTGTCAAACCCCTCGCGGGGAACTTTTTTACGAGCTCCACACGGCAAAGGGCATAAGTGTGACACAAATGAGTTAAAGAAGATCCTGACTACAATCTCAACAGCACTCACAATAGAGCACAAAATTAAACATCGACGGACCCCTAGCAAGCTAAAGGTGGGACCAGGTGCCCGGGAGGAGTAAGCATCCCCTGTTGGCTAGCCGCACCCGCCGTCGATATTTATTAAGCATGGAAATGAAAATATATAAAATTCACGCACTGTCTGATGTTATGTCAATATAGAAAGTGCTATGGCGACAATGTCAGGGAATTATATTCAAAACACTTACTGTCAAACCCCTCGCGGGGAACTTTTTTACGAGCTCCACACGGCAAAGGGCATAAGTGTGACACAAATGAGTTAAAGAGGATCCTGACGACAATCTCAACAGCACTCACAATAGAGCACAAAATTAAACATCGACGGACTCCTAGCAAGCTAAAGGTGGGACCAGGTGCCCGGGAGGAGTAAGCATCCCCTGTTGCCTAGCCGCACCCGCCGTCGATATTTATTAAGCATGGAACTTACCCTATCAGCTGTCTTCAAAGCGCAGTATGAAAAAATAAAATGTCTACGGGAAATTCCCATGTTAATTTCAAGCCGCCGCCATTTTGTTCTCCGTGTCAACAATAGTAAACGGTGACGTCAAAGCCTCCGACGTCACACATGTTCAGCGATTTTACTATAGAAAATCCCCATAGACTTTATTTTCCGTCCTATTTCTAACTTAGCTGCCGCACAGACGAAACAATGGTATTTTCTGTTACGACTACAGGAGTACTATAAAATTGATATCTTTTTGGAAGATGACATTATCATATTTTCTTTTTCTTCCTTCCTGTTTTGGCACCTGGCAACCCTCTATTGGGTCAGTTGGCTGTATTGGTGTTATATTGCGGGGAACTCATTCGCCAACTGCCCGTTACAGAGTACTCTAGCCAGGCCGTTCCCCTATGGGGTGCCTCATAGCCCCTTCTATTATTCAAAGGGCGGAGTACTACCCCATTTTATGCCAACCCTCCACTTGTGTATGTGGTGTATGCATGTATGCAGGAGGGTTGTATAATTATGTACTGCTTGTATGGTCCGTATTTCCAACGGCTTTTATAAGGTGCCATCACACCTGATTATTCTTGCCGCAACATGAACGTAGATACCCAATTTAGAGTAAACCGGGAAAACAGGGTGCTCTGGAATAAGTGAACAGGACAGTAGTATACCTAATTTTTATTACTTGGTTTTAGATCCTGTCTTGATATCTTGTAATTTACCATATACATGTGTATGTGAACTTCAAATAAATACAGAAACCAATAAAATATTTTAAACTAAAAAGTAATAAAATATATATACATGAAGGTCTTAATGAAAAAAAAACCCTCAGAAAGTTGTTCAATTTTCTTAAAATCTTGATTGAATTGATTTGATATTTTTCTGTATAAAACATAAATAATACATCAAAAACATCATAATTCATACATATAAAAAAACTACAAATAATGTTTTTTTTAAATTGTCAAGTTAAGATTTATTTATATTGAATGTACATATTCAGACATGATACATCCAACTTAAAGAATCTACTGATGCACCACAGGAAAGATGTCATTCAAAGAGTGAAGGAAAAAGATGTCTTATTCATAGATGAAGTGTCCATGATTTCGGAACCATCCCTCCAATGCTATTTTGAACATAAATTTTATTTGGATATGCTACTGAATCGACCGTACAGGAAATTTGGAGCCGCGCGCTCTCTGTAATGTAAATGTAAAAATCTAACTTCAAAAAATTAAAGAGGGCACTACTGAAACTATTTATGGTGGCGCCGCTGAAAGCATCACTGATGAGAATTTAATATTCGAAACACGTGTCTGGTGCATGTAAATTGATTTGGAATTTTCTTCAAGAAGGTAGAGAGTTGGAACCCTTCGACATTATTACTATAGATACTTATTCCACGTTGCATTGTGGAGCAGTTAAAATCGTTCCCCGTGGCCTGATGTTTGTCAAGTGTATTAATTACTTCTTTCCAGCTCTGTCACCTGAAAGAAGCTTCGTTTTGGCGCTTTAACAATGAGACATAAAATATATATCTCTTGCTATTTCGGATACTAGCCATTTCAGCGATAAATATCAACGAAATTAAAGGAGTTTAACATCTTAGCACCATCCCTCCAATGCTATTTTGAACATAGATTTTATTTGGATATGCTACTGAATCGACCGTACAGGAAATTTGGAGCCGCGTGCTCTCTGTAATGTAAATGTAAAAATCTATTTTTAAAAGATTAAAGAGGGCGCTACTGAAACTATTTATGGTGGCGCCGCTGAAAACATCACTGATGAGAATTTAATATTCGAAACACGTGTTTGGTGCATGTAAATTGATTTGGAATTCTCTTCAAGAAGGTAGAGAGTTGGAACCCTTCGACATTATTGAAATGAAAGTACACTTGCTGGAGTTGTAATATTGATTCTTCATTTTCTGCTGCTTCTATATGTGATAATAACCTGAAATGCAAGTATTTAGTAGAATATTATTTCTACATTATTTATGTTTTAATGTAGTTCTATAACATATAACCTCGCAGCGAGACGCGAGGTTATATCTGTCAGCTCTTAAATGGCAATGAGGGATTTCGCCTAGCATAAAACATATTTATTTCGCCTATATTTCAAACAAGCATCATTTTCTTACCTTTGTATTGTCAAATTAAATTATAATTCTTATCATTGTGATTAATTCGTTGATCAAATATGTTATTTATTCGCGATCTAATGATCCAAATGAAAACTCGGGTTCGAGTTTTTCGTATCGCTATATTCCACTGGTGAATCCCATGTAGTCAGATAATGACAAGATTGCACTAAGTGTTGGACTTTATATAACATTTTAAAGGTTAGACCATAATAATTTAATATATTATCCATCTTTTCAATGCAACCTTACTCGCTGTCAATGCTATAATCATCGTAATTTCCCTGTTCTAGTTTCCGCTAACATCGCGATGCGTAAAGAACTACATACCAACATGGCGGACAGCTACAAGACTCCGGTGCGTTAGCAGTATACCGGAGTCTTGTAAGCAGGACTAGTTTTAATGTATAGTGGGAAGCAATTTTATTCACAGAATTGTGACCCCCCTTTATGGTGTTTGTTATCTGAGATTAGGTCAAACTGGACAAAGGACATCAGTGTCACACATACTTTATGTTAAATGTATTATCCTCTTAAACACTGCTTGCTCAATCATCTACATGAAATCTATCCTCATTAACTAGAGATCAAGGAAACAACAGAGAACGACAGATCCGCTTCGCACTTGAATATACATCTATCTTTCGACGCAAACGGCCATTTGAACACCTCACTGTATGACAAGCGTGACGTTTCAGCTTCCACATATTAACTAACTTCCCTTTTATGAGTAGCAACATTACGTCTTCTCCTGCTTATGGCGTTTTTGTTTTTCAGATGATACTGTACGGCAGGGCATGTTCCAAATATGAAGATTTCATCATTAGAGCCAGACGGCTAGCAAGTAAGCTTCTTGTGCAGGGTTATGTTACACAACGACTGAAATCATCATTGAGGAAAAGTTCGATCGCTACGGGGATGTATTAAAAGCATACCAGATCCCCTTTCCAGAATGATCAGTGACATTCTAGATTGTGATTGAATGGCTGTCATCATCACAAAAAAAGACATACGTACCTGATATGTACATCAAGAAGTTCATCGAAACAATCACCGAATTTAACAGGTTTCCATGGAACTGTTGCGACGGCTGTTGCATGCAATCAGGAGACGCTGACTCTCCAAGAGCACCTGGTCTCACTTCGGAATGTTGTTCATTCCGGGGCTCGCAACAGTTCGATGGGAATTCTCACGATTTTGCCTCGACTTTGAGACTGAATGACGGTTAAATACTTCTTTGATGTTTATTATTAGTCTATTTCCTCGCTCTTCTCTTGCCCATTTTAACGTATCTTTCTTTGTAGTAAAACGCCTACTGCTTTCCGCACACGTTAATAAAAAAAATTTTCTTCCTGCTTTGCATTCATTGGAGTTATATAATTTAGTTCCCTATATTCCTTCTTCTAGCTGTCTGTAATTAACGAACGTTGAGGATTGCATGTGGACGCTGATTCTTTCATGTTTTTCATTGGTGTTTTGCACTGACCGTTTTTTTTTTAAATTTTGACCTCCACCTTGGACAGACAACGGGCAATCTCAAGTTCAAGCATTCCAATTTCAAGAAGATGTTTTTCCGTTACAAAAATGACAAGTGACACTTTCTTAACGCCTTTCTCAATGAATTTATCTTCACATTCCAACCAACAAGTGTTGTGTTTTTAGTCCGGATCCGTCGATAGGTGGCGCCACCACAGGCAAAAGTAGGTCACAGGGTAACCCTCCGTTGAGAAACTTCCTTCAGAACCGAGACACCTATCAACAAATCGAAGGCATCAGGATAATCTGGAAGGATGTCCCATCAAATGTTGTTGTTTTTCGTTCCACTCCTTTTCGATGTTGGTCACAAATACACAATTTTGCACTATTTCCCTAACATGACTCAATACATTTTACACACTTATTTATTAATTATTTGTCATGTTTAAGTTAGTTAATTCTCTGATATGTATTTTATGCTACATTTAAAAAAAAATATGACTTTTTCCTCATGTAAAAAAGGAATAGGGGAAATAATTTTCAAAAATATTGTTCGACAGTCTATTCTCGCAGTGGAACATGTATCAACCAGATGTGGATTTTAAAGAATTCGAAGGAACTTTTAGAACATCTGAATCCACTCATTTTAGTAGAGTCCATGGTAGCAAAGCTTTGATTTTTCGACACTTACACTACAGTCCAACATTCTCAATTGAAAGAAAGACTCGCAAAAATTATAAGTAATGTGTTTACAAGCAAGAACGGCAATAGCAAATACAAATTTATTGTTATAAACTATGACAAAACCTACTTTGAAAAAGAAAAGTCCAATTCTGAAAATAAGTACACTGAAATAGACTGATATTATTCACATGTTAAACTTTCTGATAGACAACATTTTTGTGGTGTTTGGCGGAATTCCAATGGGGTCCAATTGTGCCCCATTCCTTGCCGACATTTTCCTATACTCGCACGAAGCTGAATTCATTGAAACTTTGGTCTCTGAAGGGAAAAAATACTTAGCTTCTGACTTCAACTTCACTTACGTACATAGACGACGTGTTGTCCATCAATAATCCAAAATTCGCGGATTACCTCAGCAGTATATATCCTTCGGAACTTGAAGTCAAAGAAACTACAGAGACAAGAACGGAGGGGATCTCCAACAAAACTCGGTTGCAGCGCCAACAGTAACACACCAAACACCCACAGAGAAGACACATGCAGCAAGAGACAAGGAACAGAAAACGAGACCTCGAACATAAAAGACAACACATAAACCAACGAGACCCATGGGCAATTGGTGCCGACTTAGGACGGCCATCAGCCACGTTAGTAACAGATGGTGTGGTTATCCTGGATTACGTGCACACAACCCTCCCACTTTTCCGGTTACCAAAAGGTGTCGAAGAACGCACAATTGTTGTGTAAAATAACCTCCTCACTGTAAGATGACCATACAAACAAGACAGCACAACGCAGGGGCCCGAGGAACACAGATAAATATGTAAATGTATATAAAAATAAGGTAGGGACGTACGAAATGCAGTCCATGCTCTGCCGGCTGTAGCGAGCTAATGCATGTTATCACTCGAGAAGTCCGACCGACATTCAGAGAGAACAGGTGGTCGGGGCCAAATCTTGGAGTCCCGTCGTCACAGTCGGTCAGAGTGCAAGTCTCAAGCATGCGCTGGTACAAGACTGTAGATTGGTCCAATACCATGCTGAGTGTCCGACTAGTGACATTAGGATCATATCCATGGTATAAAAGGCGTTTGATGATTCTGACGCATTTACAATGGCTATGCTGTCTGCCTTTGATCCTTCTAATTTTGTTTATTATGTCACCATAAAAGCAGTCTGTGAAATACCCAAAGTAATATACCCTGTTGCTTGTAGAGGTCCGAATTTTAATAGTGGCTGACTGTAATTTTTGTAAAATTTCCAGTAAGTCTTTACAAGTTTATAAGGCGGAAATCTTGACCTAAAAGTTTTTTGATTATATGTACATTTCTTCTATGAAAATCCAAAACATCAGTGCACGCTCTAGACAAATAATTCAGCATCCTATTTGGACATGTTGTCCTACGACACTGATGGTCTCATGAACACCTCACTCTATGACAAACGTGATGAGTTCAAATTCAGCATTACAAACTTTCCTTTTCCCTTCATAGCCTGCTTATGGCGTGTTCATATCTCAAATGTGCACATAGATCACAATGTGAGTATGAGTATATGAATGTGTTGTTACTTTTATATGCATGATGACTTTATATTGAGTTAATGCAATAAACGAATTTGAATATCTCAGTTGATACGCTAGATATGCCAGAGCAAGTGCCAAAGATACGGATTTTGTTCTGAGAGCTAGTTGTCTTTCAGGTAAGCTTCTCAGTCAGGGATATGTTTGTGACCGACTAACATCGTCACTGAGGAAGTTCTGCGGTCGATATGGGGAACTCGTCACACACTATGATGTCCCACTCTCCAGAATGGTGGCTGATATTATGTCATAGACCATTTGAACCATGTCTATGTCTTCCGAAATGGAAGTAACCGGATGTGACAGTTCTACCGAATTGAAGCGACGGGCGTTGCATGCAAGCAGGAGATGCTTACTCTTCCTGGGCACCTGGTCTCACTCCCATATCGGGAGTTCTCTTCTTTTCATGTGGTGGAGGTTTTTGTTTGTTTGCTTTAGTTCCTGTTTTATCCTAATTTTGTATGCCTTCGGTTTCTGGTGTTTTGATCCTATTGATTTTGTACTGTATACAGGGATATGGACATTATCCATCATTGTCATTTCCTACATTTTCAGCTTCTTTTCCAGAACCACTTTTCATATTTTGAAGAAACTTTATATGTAAGAGGTTCTTACCAACAATTCTCTGTAAGAACTTAAGATTGTCAATGACATGTTGGCACGGCAAGTCATGGATTTTAGAGATTGTTGGTATGAAAGTTTAATATGAAGTACTGGTATGTAAATCTACCCTTGTTTTGTTCAAAAAGGTTGTCGTTGCCATGGTAACCGTGTATGAAGTTTCAAAAATCGAGACAATTGATAGGACGAGGCATATTTGCAGGCTTCGTTACCATGGATACAGGTATTTTTTTTATCTGAAATTGCTTTCAAATTGATTATTTTCTTTCAATTCTTATTATACATATGTGTGAAGTTTTTTACATTCACCTCGGATGCCTTTTGTATACAAGATGAAGAATTAGGCCCAAACAGGGTATCAAAACGTTTTGTTTTGGGCTCTTAAAGACCCTTTTTGCATGTTTTTACTGTTTTACAAGGTTGAAAATTTCATAAAAGCACCAATTTTTGAAGTCCTAGCTATCCAATTAGTATCATTTTGAAGCTATACATTGATATAAAAAAATTATTGGGCTAATTTTTGCTTTTATATGCAAAGCAACATCAAATTTAGTTGCTATGGCAACAGTCAGCTGAAAGGTTTCGATACGATGAATTTAAACACAACCTCGATCAAACTATCTACACATGATATTGGAACAGAAGGTCATGCATACATCTATCAGAGGGGTTTTAATATAAAGATGACCTTAATTTCAAGGTCACCCACTGTATTTCCAAGGTCATTAAACTTTACGTGACCAGATTTGACTAAAAATCCTGATTTTTCATTAAATGAAGGTGCCAATATTTTAGAAACCTTTAAATATTGAACTTATAGTAATATGCAATAAAATGATAAATCAATCACTTATTGAATTGAATTATTGATAACGTTTCTTCACCTCTCTAAATATCTAAATTCTTGGTGAGTATTTTGATAAAAAGGAACGAAATCTGTATTTTCTTGAATTTTGAAGGAAAAATATTTTCCTATTAAATTGTTACAGTTCAATAAATTCTAAGATTTTTCTTTCTTATACTCATGTGCTTTCATAATAAATATGACCCATGAAAATTTTCAAATCAAACAAATCATTAAAATCGGTAACAAAAAAAAAATTAAATTCATTTTTTTTTTTTCAAAATTTGAGTCACAAAGTAGAAATGATCTTGAACCTTAAGCCAATGACCTTGAACATTTTAGTTGTTTTTATGTAAAAGATTTAAGTCATATCTATCCATGCATACATATTGACAATCTTATGTACCTCAAAAGACGAATAAAATCAATTTCAAAAATAAAATGAAAGAAGCAAAAAGGTCTAATATTGCCATGGCAACGGTCTTTGACGACAGAATTTAGGTTAAACTCTTAATAAGGCTACTCCAATTTTTCATTTATTTCATTTGCCAATAAGCATATATTTTCTTTTATGAAAATCCCTCGTCTCCTTTTGGTGCATTTTGTTCTTCTTTGACTCATTTGTGATATGTAAGATTGAAAATGGTCAAAAACACACTAAATTGGCCCTTATTTTCACCTCTATTTTTCGCTTCATTTTAACTGATTTTGGCTTAATACTATAAGCTTCCTGAAATATATATCACATGACTAAGTGTACTTAATATGAATGGAAGTAAGAAAGAATAGATTAAATAAAAATGAACAAGGTGTTGCAGTGGTACCCATGGCATCGAAGTATCAAGAGCTGGGTTATTTCATGGTCCCAAAAGTGCTATAAATAGAATGACCTCGTTACCATGGCAACCAGAGGTCACATTGACCGAAAAGTGTTATTTTCATGGTCAGTACTTTATATATGAAAAATATGGATAATGACCATATCCCTGTTTACAGCACAAAATCGATAACCCAGAAAATCAGAAACCGAAGGCATACAAAATCAGGATAAAACAGGAACCAAAGCAAACAAACAAAAACCTCCACCATATGAAAAGAAGCGAACTCCCGATATGAGAGTGAGACCAGGTGCCCAGGAAGAGTAAGCATCTCCTGCTTGCATGCAACACCCGTCGCTTCAATTCGGTAGAACTGTCACATCCGGTTACTTCCATTTTGGAAGATATAGAGTGCAATCTTTGGTTGGATGGTTCAAATGGTCTATGACAGAATATCATCCATCATTCTGGAAAGTGGGACATCATAGTGTATAACGAGGATAAAAACAATCAATATTGTATCATTATAACAAAGAACCATTGGGGAGAGCGGAGCAATAGTCAGTAAACAAAAGAATTTTGTGCTTACAGTTAGCTGTGATCCAAACGTTTATGCCACTGGTGTAGATCTACGTAAATACGAGTACAGAACTTTCAGATAGATTTGAAAACCAAACATGGATACCGTAGAGCAATGCGCAGCGAGTTGCCGATTTTATGGGCCTTTTTTATCAGAATGGGACTTTGGCGCAGGGCGCGTGGCCTTCCAAATCACTAGTCCTCCTCAAAAATAAGTTTAAAAAGCCAGGAATTTCTCACTTTAAGTCAAAATATCATTCTGATTCAGTTTCATACTTAACTTGTTCCTACATTACAACAATGTTCTTAAAATTTACTTTTTCTTTTCATAAAGAAAATTGAGCATAATTACATGTATGAAATCAAATAAAAAATCTATGCTTACCCATTTCATTTTAGAGAATTCTCTGAATCAAATTGACAAAATATTCATTCTCATTACATAATTTCTTAAAAAAGTATGGTCTCGACCGAATCCTGAGATATATAACTCCGACATCATAGGTATTAATTCAATTATTTTGATGACGTATAAAAATATGTAGTACAAACGTTCAATTAACAGAAAATAAAGCTTTTTGTTGTTAATCTTGAATACAAAGACCACAAAAACGTGCTCGAGGAGGTTTTGCTAACTGAAAATTGCCATTTTCACCGTTTTTGATGGGTCCGTTTTCTGTTTTGCTTACAACTACAAGCTTAAACTTTATTAAACGTCTAATATAGTTTCTAAAGATGTCATAAAAACAATTTTATGTTAAAACAAATTTTTTCTCTTGTTGTTCTGATCAACTAAATATGCCACATTTGGTCTTTTTGTATTTTGACTAAAATGAAGGGGTGTCTAAATACTGCACTTCCCTTCAAGTATCGAGTGAGGACTTTATATATGTGTTTTGTACGTGTGTTTAGACATTCATCAAGTCTTAAAAATTCTTTTGCAATTACTTCGATTTCAGCCCATTTTTGGCATATGACTGGACTAGCTTCAACATACGCCCGTCGGTATTTTTTCTACATAAGTGAATACATTCAAATTCAAAGCTGTGATGTGTATTCTACTGTTTTCAAAGCAAGCATATGACGATTTTTTATTCTCAAAAACATTTTTCCCTAAAGCTTTATTCGACGAAAAAGGCCTTGAACTTTCATTGATGTTTATCAATGACCTTGAAAATCTAAAAAAGGTTCTTGCTCTTGTTTAGCTAACAAAAGAGGTATATATGATTTATATTTAAATCGACTTCGCCAAATTTAAATTTTGTTGTCATTTTTAAAGAGTTAAATATCTATATTTTGATAAATCTAGATATCAAAAAGTACTCCTCGCTTTCCAAGACATTGTAAATTTAGCTTATAAATCATGAAAACTGCCGATTGTATCAATGTGTCGCGAAAAAAAGCATAATTCTTGATTACTTTCATCGGAAAAGTGGGAGGGTTGTGCGCACGTAATCCAGGATAACCACACCTTCTGCTATTACCGTGGCAGATGGCCGTCCTAAGTCGGCACCGGTTGCCAATTGGTCTCGAAGGTTTATGTGTAGTCTTTTGTGTTTGATGTTTCTATGTTGTGTTGTCCCTTAAATGTGTCTCTTTCTGTGCTTGTCTGCTTTGTGTTTTTGCATTGGGTGTTTTGCTGTGGGTGCTACAACCTGGTGTTGTTGGAGATCCCCTCCATTGTTTCATTGAGATAACATCGAGAGGGATCGTGAACAACCTTAGCAAAATATACCATTTTTGAAGTTCATTATTTCATGCACAAATGAGATTTTGCCGTGATTGGGGGCCGCTATACTTTATATACCATATATAGTCCAGACCTTTAAATCTAAAGGCTCAGGCCTATGCAAATTACTTTATGTTACCCCCTCCCTTTATGAATCATTTCTTTTGTGTGAATGAACATGCTTTCTTCTTTAAATATTCAAATTTTCAAATCATTTTTGACCAGAAATAGATTTTTTATGAATTTTCGGAATATTTTTGACAGAAAAGCTATTTTAGCCCAAAATTACCATGACCTTTGACCCATATCCTTGAAATTCAATGGGGTTCCTTATCTTCCTATAGGCTATGTACATGATAAATTTGAATTACCTAGGTCTACCGGTTTAGGCTTTATCGTGGCCAGAAGGCCCACAGCATTAAAAAAGTAACTTTATGTTACCTCCCTTTTATGCATAATTTCTAACTAATATGGCATAAGACATAAACAACCGTAACCAGAATATTGGAATAAAAGTTGACACTGCCGCTGAAAATGCCAATTTTGAGTCACTTGACTGCAATTGATAGGTGATCAATAAGAATCCTGTTGATGAATCTTTTTCGAAACTAAGAAAATGATCAACAATGTTCAGGTATACGTATGATAAAAAGAGGAAAATTGAATTTAAGACTGAAATATTACAAGGCTTTACATTTCTGATTTTTTTTTGTTCTAAAATCGTCCATTTTCAACAAAGTGACATCTGCTTTTCTATTATGTAAACTTGTTAACGATAACATTGTGAAATAGATTGTATTTTCAATTGTATGTATGCAAAGTTTCAATGCGATACGTTTGGTGTTAATGCTTTCACGACGTTTTAAGTAAGAGTGCTTGTGACACCATTTCCCCCCAATAACGTCGTGGCTTGATTGTAAATAACGCCAAAGTCCAAATTTCTCAAAGTGGCATAATTTCTTCAAATGACGTCGGGATTTTTTAAAACTTCATCAGGAGATTCCATTTTGTAAAATTAATCAGTGTTTCAAATGTTTTAATGAAGTTAAGACTGCACTTTTCTTCTTCACTTTTGCTCGTACCCTGTGAGACAGCCTATGTGAGACACATAAGTTGTCTCAAAGGCTACATCATCCAATCTTTAAACGTCATATACCGATCAGCTGTTCCAAACGACCAATCAGAGATGTCGTACTAAAGACGCGTGCGGCTTTTTAAAGTACTTCCGGTAAATGGCAATAAAATGTTGACGAAGCTTGAGTTTGACGTCAGAGGGCTATCATGTGATTTTGCAGACGCGGGACAAACTATTGTGAAATTCAATTTATCAGTAAGAAACGCACAATCTTTATCTAGTCATTCACTGTTCTCTACCAGTTAGCATTTTGTCTCGACAATGCGTAGTAATCGTTGTCAAGGAGTAACGACAAGATCGTAGCTACATAGAAATGAAGAAGAAATAGATTCCATCACTTTCTACTGAGTGAGACATAAAAATTTACAATCGTGACGGAAATTCTTCATCTTTTCCCTCGTTCCGCTACGCTCCACTCGGGAAAAGACGAAATTTCCGTCACTCGTGTAAATTTTTATGTCTCACTCAGTAGTGATAGAACCTATCATTCCTAGGAAGTGAGAAAACAAATAATGCACCGCCATCTTGCTGTTCAATTCCTCCTTTAAAAAATCCCAAAACCTTAACATTTGACTACTGACCCTGAAAAGTAATAGGTGTCTTTATCTTATGCTATCTACATGGTAAATTTAAAGTTCCTATGGCTAATGGTTAAGGTTTATTGCGCGGACAAGGGAGGGGGACGGCAACGCCATGCCATAATGCTTCCCGTCTTATAACGGGCGAATAAAAGTGGACTAGCAATGCTTTACTTCATCATTGTTGTAACTACTATCCAATATTTCGATGTATAAGAATCATCGGGGGTTTTTTTTCGTCTGTTCATTCGTCCGTCTTTGACTCATTAGGTTTCGCATTTTATGCATCGCTTCACTTTAGATATCTATACTTCTTAGGGCTGAAGGTCAATGTCATAGTTTTCTTTCATCCTTTATTACAAAGTTCTGGATGTGATTCCCATTTATAATGGTGCTCTCGCTTTGAACATGAGTAAAAATATGTTAGAGGTCCATGAATGGTGCTTCTTTTGATATTTCAGATATGATACTTTTCCATAGACGACAAACGTGTAATGTCTAAATATTCAAGTGCATTTACTTTGAAAACAGGGGATTCGTTTAGGACAAGATTAACAATTTCTCATATACAGTCTTTCACATCAAGCTTAGGTTGTGTGAAAACACGTTTACCCGTACGTGATTTGTTATTTTTTACAAATGATGTATTTGTTTTCATTTGTTATTATAATTGCATACATAATTCGTCTATATAGAATTTCGTGTTTAACAGATTTTCTTCAACAAACAATAAAAACAAAGATGGTTAATTTGATAAGCACATTCACAAAGTGATACATTGTCATACTAGCCTTTTATGTACTTCTTATGTACTCATTATGTTACATTGTAATCCTGAACTAGATACCTCCCATCATTTCGTGATATTAAACAAACATATTGCAATATACGAGGGTTGTCCATAAAGTGTGACACAAATGAGTTAAAGAAGATCCTGACGAAAATCTCAACAGCACTCACAATAGAGCACCAAATTGAGCACCGACGGACCCCTAGCTAACTAGAGGTGGGACCAGGTGCCCGGGAGGAGTAAGCATCCACTGTTGGCTAGCCGAACCCGCCGTCGGTTTTCATGCACGAAAATGAAAATATATAAAATACATGCACTGTCTGAGGTTCTGTCTGTATAGAAAGTGCTATGGCGACCATGTCAGGTAAAATATTCAAAACACTTACTATTAAACCCCTCGTGGGTCGCCGATCACTGTCAATGATCTCACGTATATCATTTATACAGCAGTTCCTTCTTTATAAGACGGTATTCCCTAGCGCATATCATCCTGTAAACTGTCCCTCTCGTCCTCTGTGTCACTTGAAGACTATCAAACGGCTAATTTTGCCATGGGTCTCTGTTGATGGGATTTTTTTTTTTTCGAAGCCTTCGCAAAATTTTATCATTGCTTTCTTCTCCACCTTTTGAGAAAACGTCCTTTCCTCGAAGAATGACGATCATGTCATCTGACATTCCGATCCGGTTTTCTCTGCTATCTGTTTACAGTGAATGTTCAATTTTACAGGCGTAATTTCTATACTAGTGTCAATATCACAACGTAAAAAGCATCGTTTTATCCGCGGAATTTTACAATATCTAAATGAAATGGATAACATGATAAACATATAATTTTAGTAAATATTTACAGACCTGCGACTCTCCATTCCATGTCTCATAACGAATTAGTTAAAGAAGATCATGAATCTCAACAGCACTCACAATGGAGCACCAAATTTAAGCATTGACGGACCACTAGCAAGCAAGAGTTGGGAACAGATGTCCGAGAGGAGTAAGCATCCTCTGTTTTGCTTGTCGCACCCGCCGTTGATGTTCACGCACGAAAATGAAAACAATATCTTAAATGCATGCACTGTCTGAGGTTACGTCTATATAGAATATGCTATTGCGCCCATGTCAGGGAAAATATTCAAAACACTCACTGTCAAACCCCTCGCAGGGAACTTTTTTATGAGCTCCACACGGCAAAGGCATAAGTGTGACACAAATGAGTTAGAAAAGATCCTTACGATATTCTTAACAGCACTCACAATAGAGCACAAAATTGAGCAAACGACGGACTCCTACCAAACTAGAAGTGGGACCAGGTGTCCGGGAGGAGTAAGCATCCCCTGTTTTATATAACCTTGTGTTATAAATTTTATTTAGCTTACGATGAAATGTGTCGGAGACAAGGAACTGCTGATATCAGACCTAAAAAGATTTTGTATCAGATCGAAGAAGCTAAAGGGAAAATAAGACATTCAAATTATTTTAAACAGGCAAAAATAGAAAATACGTAAGACTAAGTGTTTATCTGGTATGTGAGTTGCCGTTCTGTTGCACCCTATGCCACTCTATTTCAAATACACTAAACGTGGTAACTAATCAAGCACACCCTCCTTACGTACTATATGCTTACTCTCCTCACATGCAGTCCAGTTTCAAATATAAATTAATACTCCTCTCCCCCTTTTTTTCTGAAAGAAACCTATCAGTAAATTATTTGGTTGCATTCACACTGTTTATGTTATGTAATCTGTTTACCTATAACCCTAGTTACTTCGACAGAACATCGCTTCAGATGCATTGTACCTATTTTTGTCTGACGAAAACAGGACGGAGATTTTGTGCGGGAGATAGCTCGTGTGAGAAATGTTTGGATAGGGAATATAAAATCTTCTCGCACTAATGCTCCGGCATTGGCGGTAATAAAATTGGTTGTTTTCAATAATACAAGAATCTGTCTTTCTAAACAGAGCATATCATTGTATTGTATGTGTATTGTATAGCTAAAAGATTATATTTTTTTTAATTTAGACACATTTTCAAAAGGAAATAATATTGCTTTATTCCACTTGTGTTGTAAACTCAAAAAGTATCAGACTCCATGAGATCTCACCAATGTGTTTGTGTACAATGAAAATAGAAATGAGGGGATCTCCAGAAATACTTTGATGCAGCACCCACAGCAAAATACCAAATCAACCCGTGCAGAAACGAGGCCAGTTGGAAACCGGTGCCGACTAAGGACGGCAATTTACTGCGCCAGAAGTGAATGGTGTCGTTATCAGGATTACATGCGCACAACCATTCAAACATTTCCGGTTACAAAGAGGTCTCGAAGAACGCACAATAGTGGTGTAAAATAACCTCACCATATATCAAGACAGCATGGCGCAGTGGTCCGAGCAACACAAAGATGGTTGTGTAAATTGATAGAAAATAAGAGGCGTAAGAAATATAGTCTGATCTTTGTCGGCTTTTGTGGGCTTTGATATTTTGTGTGGTGAATTCACAGGTGGAGTCTCGTGATGAGGTCGGCTGTTATCGTTACTCATACTCCTTGTCCTCGTTCTTTGACGTTGAAAACAAATTCAGACAAATGCATGTCAGTTTAGGTATCATGTCTATCGTTCCGCCCTTATTCTAACGTTCTTGCAGAAATCCCAAGTTTTTAATGTGACAATGTTTTTCTGGAAGCATTTTTAATTCTTGTTTCGACAGATAAACTCATCAGTCGCAAAGTCGAAACATATTTCACGTAAGGTAAGAGAAATGTAATGAGCTAAAGAAGATCCTGACGATAATCTTAACAGCACTCATAACAGAGCACAAAATTAAGCATGCTATAGGTTGGACCAGGTGCTATGTACAAATACTATAAGGTGGTAGTCTAGGAACATCTCTGTCAAGCCAGATTAAATTAACTATGATGTATAAAAACGATGTTTCTTCTTTCTGATCCCCTCCTTTCTTTCATACACACCTGTATGGATTTCTGTGAAACATCTATACCACTAAAGGAACGAATTAGCCGATTCTCCGTCGAAACGAAAAATCCAGAGATAAATGGTGTGTTATGAAGGTATAGCATGTGATGTGCCAATGTGAATTTGATAGATAATTGTTTAGAAGTGTAAAACGTCTTCAAATTCAATAGCATCATTTAAGTCCTGATAAATTTACAGCATGGACCAGACATGCACGTTTCGGAAGGAATTATTTCCAATTAACGTGTAATAATTAATTATGTCTCATCGTTTTCCTTAAATCTTACAAAATCTTAAGTTCATAACCGGCGTCGGACACTAACCATTAGCTTCCTATTTTCTTCTGAGTTCTACTCCCTTTCTTATCCCCGAATAGATTTAGTAAGCCAATTCTTGCAAGACATTTCTCATGGTACTTGTAGTACGAGGCGAATTTCGCCTCGACACATATTCAAGATTCCATTTTCGTTTTCTGAAATATAAGGCGTCCAATCTAGAACATTCTAGAAGTAAATGCCTTTTCCATCAAAGTCTATGGAGCACCCATCTCTGTTGAATTGCGTCCCACGTCTCTCACAACATTCATCCTGTAGTTTCATCAAAAGTTGTATACAAAAAGGTTTATGGTACCTGTACCGAAGAATAATAACTAGAGAAGTCTGAAAAAAAAAAAGATTTAGGAACTTGAAGATTAAGGTCCAATTAATGAATAACTAAAATGCGATTTTTGAATTCACCACAGGACCCCTTATAAATCGACCTTTCATCCATAGCTAAATGACAAATATGGATAATGACCATATCCCTGTATACAGCACAAGATCGATAATTCAGAAAATCAGAACCGAAGGCATACAAAATCAGGATAAAACAGGAACCAAAGCAAATAAACAAAAACCTCCACCGCATGAAAAGAAGCGAACTCCCGATATGGGAGTGAGACCAGGTGCCCAAGAAGAGTAAGCATCTCCTGCTTGCATGTAAACCCGCGGCTTCAATTCGGTAGAACTGTCACATCCGGTTACTTCCATTTCGGAAGACATAGAGTACAATCTTTGGTTGGATGGTTAAATGATCTATGACAGAATATCATCCACGATTCTGGAGAGTGGGACATCAAAGTGTATGACGAGTTGATAATTAAACAAATAAGTCATATTCAAATTACTCTATAATTAAATAATTTCACGTCTTTATACTGATCTAGAGTCATTATTTAAAGTGGGAACTAAAGTTTCGAAGGCAGTAAGGGATTCCCCACATTACATTATTAAGATTGAGAATCACTGACGAGGGTTAAGTACCCAAAACGTGCATTTCTGGTCCATGCTGCAAATTGATCTGTTCACAAATGATGCTATTGAATGTGTAGACGTTTACAATGTGATACCAGAAATGCAGAATGGAAACCAAAGACAAAGTAGGCGCTTTACAAAGCTCTGCAAAACTTCTGATCATGAGCATTGCAAAGTAAGTTTTTGTCACTTATTGGGTCAAGGTCACTAGGTCAAATATTACGTCATAAATTGAAAGGTCTTGTCAGAGGCAACCTACCTTATAACATGTATGATATTATATTTCTACTGTGTATATAGTTCCTGAAATTTTGCTTCAACCAGAAACTTTACCAACATCTTTAACTAGGTCAAAGTCCAAGGTCAAGGTCACTAGGTAAAATGTTATGACATAATTTAAAAGGTCTTGTCATGCGAGCAACCTACATGAATAACATAAAGTTTCTAATGCAAATAGAAACTTAACCAAAATCTTTAATTATGTCAAAGGTCAAGGTAACTATGTCAAAAGTTACTGCATAAATTGAAAGGTCTTGTAATGGGTAACCTTCATGTATAATATAAAGTTTCTTCTGCATAGTCCCTCAGATTTTGCTTCAACAAGAAACTTTAACCAAAATATGTACAGACAAGGAATAGTTAATCTTAACAACTCTCACGTTAGTCCTCATTCATTATTTATATGTATTCTTAGTTCACGATTTTTATCGTTTAATTAACCTTAGTTATTGATTTGCTCACGATATTACCAAATAGTCCTTATTCATTTGTATGAATACTGATTGAAAAACGTACAATGGTTAGCGCTTATCTCATTCACGTTTGTATTCAATTTTTCTTATTCATAGCGATAGTATCAAATTATCTGTATTCATTGTATCGTGATAAATGAGTAGCGCTAATTATCCATTCTATCGTGAGCGTACGCGGAAAAAAAATTCTATCGTGAGCGTATGCAGAATTAACCGTTAGCGTATGCATAATAAACATTACTATGGAGAATAACGTGAATGAATTAATATTACGACTCATAACTTGCAAAACGAATAAATCTTACTCAGAATCCGAATTTTGTTTATAATCTTATGAAATTTGTACATTTTTATCGGGTTTATCGGATATTTTTTTTATTTGCATTTTTTTATTATACGTATTATAAGTATTATACGTACTTTATATTAATCTGAATTCATACAATGATAATATACACATAATACACATGTATTTCTCTACCAAAGTGGTCTGACCGGGCGGAGATAATTCAATCAAGCAAATTAGACCAGTCGATAAAAAAATTAGTTTAAACATTGTTACATAGAGTATGAAATGCCTGTATGATTATAAGACCTGTAATTTTGACATCTTGTATCACCTGCCTATAATGAACTCTTCCGATGACCAGGTAAAACTATGCTTCGCCCTGCCACAACAATACCTGTGTTATTTCAACAATTACCTGTCATGTGACACGAGCTGTTTATCGTGTGTAAATCGTGCCAAATCACCTTATTTTATTTATAATGCCGAAAATAGTTTAAAATTTAGTTTAAAAAATAGTTTAATTTTACTTTATTCGAATATGGTACAAGAAGCTGCTGTAAATATTTAAGGAATTTTCTTTCTCGGCGCTTTCCCTTTTCTCTAATTCTTTATATTGATGGTTTTGAATAATTTAATTTTCACATGTTTAATTCAGTAATTTTGTCTTCCGTTTATGTTAATATACATTTCTTTTTTATTTTAATGCAAGATGTAATCAAAGTTACATGGTGGACAATCTCGCAATGCAGAACTTTCGGTTTTTCTCTAATTTCATGTACTATTATAATAGATTATTTAGTTAATTTCTTCCTCCCGACATTTGTTCGTGTTGAGTGATTGACTGACTTTAATCTTTTATCTTTTGATTTAAATAACCCCTTGTCATCATTGTGTTTTTTTTCAAAGTCTTTTTAACTCCATACACTACAGAGTACCCCGCCCTTTCTCCCACCATCACCGCTATACCCCGTGAGAATAGTAAGATAGACACGTTAATAATGAAAATAATACATCAGACATAGAATATATTTGTACAAAAGTATCGGACTATAGAAATGCATGTATCTCCGCTTCTTTCAGATCATGAAATCCCTCATAATTCACAATTATTTATCACCATGGCCCGCCTCTGGATCCACAAGCTTTTCAGTTTTAACAGCCAAAGAAATTGTGAGAGTGTTGAATCATGATTGCTCAATTTTCTTCCGTAATACCTGGAAAAAAATCGAGAACATCCCATTTACAGTTTCCTTTTAGTTAGGTCCATGGCTTCTAAAAAAAACCCCATCCTTCTCCTCCTTCGACAAATATGTATATATAGATCCGCCTGTATTACGGAATACCTTAACAACATTTTGATTTTTTCACTATTTAATCGTATAGGGCCAAAAAGGCAGGTTACCGCACCTTCTCCTTTCAATTCATGAAAATAATGGTGAGAAAAAGTGTTTATCATTAGTCGCTTCGCATTTTCTTATGTATATGTTTACACTAGTATTTACACAACTAGCCTCCCCCAAAAAAGAGTTGTTATTTTCTGTGATTTGATAAATGTTACTTTCTTGGTGTCTTTCAATGGCCTCATAGAAATCTCAAATTGAGCGATATATACATCTTTTACATGTACGCATGAAAACCTTTCATTATTTTCTTGTCACCAAGATAATCTTTCGTTTTAACATCACAAGATCAAACAAACGTGTTCAACAATGGTCTTAGAAATAAATTTCGCACAATTATCCGAGGCTGACTTCAGACAACCTCCTCCCACAAGTCCTCCTACCCCCCTCTGATTCGGCGCTTCGCGCCTTGACCATAGTCCTCCCGGGGAATATACCCTCCTCAGTCAAGAAACGACAGCAATTCAGTCTACTGTGAATTAATCAAATTTAAATAATTAAATATGCATTTTTGCCTGAATTATTTCAAACATACATGTATTTTTTTTTAATTCTCTTTCATCGTCTTTTGTGATGTACGTATGTATAACTTCACTAGTTTTTTAAATATATTTTTTTTTCTAATTTGACAACGTATAGACTTACAATATACATATACTACCCTCAGTGGCTGATCGATTTAATTTAATTACACAGCGACAGCTTTGACATTAGACGAAGTATAAATTCATTTTCAGAAGAATTATTTCACATTTTTATTTAAAAAAATCATTTACTTCCCTTATTTAAACTAAAATGGATTGATTTGTTAAGAAATCCCCAAATCATGTATTTGAGGATGATGAAAGAACGTTTTCAAAGAAGAAAATCCAGTGTAAAGCAAAATTTCTGTAGCCCCCATTCCGATCCCCTTTCCGATCTGGGGCTCGGATTGGGTTCCATATTTTTTCTTCATGAATTAGCTGCAACTTTTCAGAATTTGCTACACCTCCTTGCACCTTTGTATTTTTGTTGGTTTCAATATAGAATTTTTTGCACGTATTTGTTTATCTTTCTTTTGTTCAGGTATTCCTTCGTTGGGGGGGGGGGATCGGGCACTTTGACATAAACAGCAGAAAACAGGATCATATTCAAGTGAAGATGAAAGGGGACCTATAGTTCTCTCTTACGCCGTCATGTACAATTTTTCTTTTCTATTTAGATTCTGTTTACTTGCGAATTCAAAGTTTGTTCCGCCGATGGCGGGGGGGGGGGGGGGCGAACGCAGAACCGGTAAATTGAATTTATAAAAAATCTTCAATCTCACATACACATAAATTATGCACGAAAGTTCAAAGAAGGTTTATGTATGTAAAATACCTGCCCCAGTGGCATCAAATTATCAAAGATTGTAAACAAATTAAAATTGGAAGGTTGATAGTCACACGTCTCCGTGTACAGGGGATGTTAATATACAGGTGAAAGAGCGGTATGAACAACATGCGAGGCATTGTTCGGAACCCTTTGAAGTACTAGACCAAGGCGCACACATTTTTTTCTTTTGTATTACGGATGTCTTTGGAATTCATTTTTACTACATCTTTTGATTGAACTGTTCATTTGAGACATTAGTACGTTTGTTTGAAAAAAGAGAGCAAGCAAGCTTGTATGAAAATGACAAAAATAAAACTAATTCATGCAAAGGCGAACATTTTATAATGGAAATGTCGTTATATTCAAAAGAGTCAACTAATCGAAATTTTGTCTCCTCACTTTCGCAGGATAATTTCTGCGTCTGGAGAGAGAGAGAGAGAGAGAGAGAGAGAGAGAGAGAGGTATGTATGTATAAATAAAATACAAGTAAAAAAAAATATTTCATTACAAGGTACATCATGCATTTCAATAGACACATTTATAAAATCAAATATGCATGTTCGATAAATGAAAAATTGATTTCTGCCGGTTTTATTACTGTGAAAATGCGTACATGTGTATTTCCGATCTTGATCAAGTAAGTCGATGTTTGACGAGTTGGGACCACAAATCTTTTCTCATAATTAATTTCAGGGACGAACATGTGTTCCAGTTAATTTCTAACGGAAGTTTTGTATTGATCTCAAAAATGTGCTAATTATCTATGATCTTGTAAACAATAATGTACATTTATTAACAGGGACGTATACTTTATATATACGTCCCTTGTATCAATATATTTAAAAACAATAACATAATTTCCCTGAATGAAAATAAAAATAATCATATACACTATATCTTTACAAATATTTACAGCGATAAATCAAATAGCCATGGTAGAGCTGTACACTTGTAGATTGACGTGTAAAGCTACATGTATATGTATATACATGTAGAACCGAGTGATCGCACTATGTTGATGATACAGATAATGATTGACACCTGGACCAAATTTAATCGGTCAAAGGCGGGGTTTAGAAGTATCAATGACATTGATCCCTTAATTAATAAAAAGAATCGATCTTTGAATGTTGTCATCAAATTAAGCTAGAATTGTTTTTATTTTCACATGTGCCGAGATTTTCCGTTTTTACTTCTTATAAAAGTAAAGTTTCGACCCTCAGATGGTTTTAACCCCCCCCCCCCCCCTTTGGAAAAAGTATCTAGACCCCCCCCCCCTTATTTAAACTAAATATATTTTGTCATTTTTATTATCTAGCAGCCATAGATAGTGTTATTTATCTCTAGCTGAAATCTTTTGTATTGACATGTCATCGGACCTTGCCGATATCTCATTTAATAATGCGGCATAATTAAGATGACCTGCCGGTATGTCTTTGATGTCACGTACCGCTCGCGACTCTAGAAGACGTCGCTATCTACAAAAGCTACCGACCATACAGAATTTTTTTCCATTGATTATTTTATAAGCTAATCACTAACTTATTAAAGGAAAGCGGCAAAAAAAAAAAAAAAAAAAAAAAAAGAAATTAGGAACTACATGTACATGTATGCAGTGCCGGAGTCCATGATTTTAGTAAAAGAAAAAAAAAATACTGAGTCCATTAAAAATGAGTGATATGAGTTAAACAATAGATTTTTTTTTCTAAATATAATGATTTCCCTCTTCAGTTTCATTCTTTGTTGTTTATATGTAAACATTGATTTAAATTCATTGACAAATACATGTATATATTTTTGCTTGGAGCCGGATTAATATAAATTTAAGATTCACGATAGAAATAGCAAAATGAAAATTCTAAGCGTAGCTTTTAGCTCATTCACGTTAGTCATTCTCCATACGCCAACGTTAGTGATTATTCATACACATAGCAATGCGGAATAAAACATATGGTTAATGACAAGCGTTAACTATGAGGAATCTATCAGTAATTATTTTATGCCTACATTCACGTTAATTATTACATATCTAACCATTTATTCACCATTTTTCGCGATAGGTCCTCATTCATTTTCGTTTATTATTCATAGAATTTGTTAACATTAACTATTCCTTATCTGTAACTAGGTCAAAGGTCAAGGTCACTAGGTGAAATGTTATAACATAATTTAAAAGGTCTTGTCATGCGAGCAACCTACATGAATAATATAAAGTATCTAATGCAAACAGAAACTATAACCATAATCTTTAATTAGGTCAAAGGTCAAGGTCACTTGGTCAAAAGTTACTGCATAAATTGAAAGGTCTTGGCATGGGTAGCCTTCATGTATAATATAAAGTTTCTACTGCATACAGTTCCTCAGATTTTGCTTAAACAAAGGAGGGGATAATTTAACAAGAAACTTTAACCAAAATCTTTAACTATGTCAAAGGCAATGTTAAGGTCACTAGGTCAAATGTTACAACATAAATTGAAAGGTCTTGTCATGGGCAACCTTCA
Organism: Pinctada imbricata; assembly: GCA_033119305.1. Classification (NCBI taxonomy): domain Eukaryota; kingdom Metazoa; phylum Mollusca; class Bivalvia; order Pterioida; family Pteriidae; genus Pinctada; species Pinctada imbricata. The sequence goes on along the minus strand of VSWD01000005.1, from coordinate 47,556,116 downwards.
TGTATAATATAGATGTTCCACTGCATACAGTTCCTTAGATTTTGCTTCAACAGGAAACTTTAATCAAAATGTTAACGACAGACGGACGGAAGAGCAGACAGACGGACATTGTCAATCTATAGACCGGAATTGCTTTGCAATCCGGTCAAAAAACCGGAATTTTCTGTAGTCAAAATGTCTTCAAGAAATCTTGAAAATACGAAAATGTTCCAATTTTAAACCATCTTGAAGAAAATTTCAAACCAATTTATTATGCGCCATACACGTGTTTTGGATATTAAATCCTCATCAGTGCTGCTTCTAGCCAAAGTGATTTCAATAAGCCGCCAAAATTCTTTTCAGTAGTATTCTCTGGTTTGAAGTACCATAAAAAAAAATAATGAAAAAGAGGAGAGTTCCAACAGTATAAACAGCCAAATATACCATAGAATAACAAATGAAAGAAAAAGAACCTACTGACTTTTTATCGCTTGATATTGATTATTTCGATCTGCTCTCCTTTCAATTTGTTTCGGTAAAAACACGCCCCAGGTGTTCGCATTCCTTTGAAAGCATAACCACCTTCTGATTGAGCGGAACCTGTGTAGTAACACTCACAAAAGTAATTAAAGTCTTGGTACAGACATGAATCATAGGTTTTTTCATCCATGATTAATGAAATATTATCCAGCAATTTCACCCGTGATTTTGACAGTCTGAATTGGCCTTAATGATGCAATCAAACCTTTGGAAGATGTAGTTAATTCCCACCTAGCGGAAGTTGCCGACAGGATTCGATTTCAACTTTTGTTCAAAGGATCTTATGTCTGTATTGGTATGACCTAAGGCACCGAAAACAATATTTTCAAAATGTAGCAGCTTCTATTCATATCGTATCGATTGATTGATTTACGCCCTTCCTTTGCGAAAGAATATAGAGGATGAGAATGATCAATCAAATTTTACTGCATTATTTAAAACTTTATTTGATTAGGTTTTTAATGTCTGTTTTAAAATGAGGTAAAGAAAATCCTGACGACAATCTCAACAGCACTAACAATAGAGCACCAGATTGAGCATCGACGGACCCTAGCATATATGTATACCCCACAAGTTACATGTATATTCACATCAATGATCCTAGGATATATATGATTGTTGTTATTTCGAATTTGAATGGAGTTCATAACAATTTCTATGTAGACATAACCTCAGACAGTGCATTTATTTCATATACTATTTCAATTTCGTGCGTGAACATTGACGGCGGGTGCGGCTATCCGACAGGGAATGCTTACTCCTTCCGGGTAACTGGTCCCAACTCTTTATTGCTAGGGGTCCGTCGATGTTCATTTTGGTGCTCTATTGTGAGTGCTGTTGAGATTATCGTCAGTATCCTCTTTTATTAATTTAAAGTCTGTGTAAATTTATAAATATGATTGTTTTTCTTCTTTTTACTCAGTTTATACATTCGTGTGTTGAGTGTTTTGTGTGCATGCTTTGTGTTTGATGAACCATTTGTGCGAGTGTTACTGCATGTCTACTTGTCTTTTGTTGATTATTGAAGTGGTCGTGCTTTATATAGTATTTATCTGATCAGCGAAGGGTATTTTTCATGAATAATGCATAAAACATTGCACACTTAGTTTTCTTTGTAATTGGTTTATTTACTGTCAAAATTGGCTTTTACCTTAACATATAACCAACAAATTTTTACTACATCTAGTCTTTGTTTCTGCAAGTTCTGTCCGTTCAAACATTCTTGATACCAAAAACGATGAAATACAACATGTGCAAAGTTCGAATTTTGTATGCATTGTAACTAGAAAAAGACCCGCGCAAGCGCAGGAAAGATTGTCATAGATACGTTGGCATATTTAATTACGTTATGTTTGACTCTAGTATGTAATACATGTACAAAGGGATTCTGTTCAGCAGTATATTGTTTGGCTTAGAAATAGTATAATTTTCATTGTCAAAGGTAAGTGGATGTTAAACGTCTTTAAATTCAATAGCATCATTTAAAACCTGATATAAAATTTACAGCATGGATCAGACATGCACGTTTCGGGTACTAAACCCTCGTCAGTGATCCTCAGTCTAAACAGTGTAATACGGCCAAAAAGTATGAAAATTATTATGTCAAAAAATGTACCAAAAGACGTAGCAGAATGGATGGGATATGATGCTACAGGACCCACGTTTTGGAAATTTCAAGAAATTTTGTAACAGAAAATTTCATATGCGTTGAAGAGACACACGATCAACCGAAGTTGATCGAACTTGGCTACATGTGCCCTCGGGGACTCTTGGTCCACCAGCAGTGACACTCACCAAGTAGTTCAAATGTTAAACGTCTTTAAATTCAATAGCATCATTTAAAACCTGATATAAAATTTACAGCATGGATCAGACATGCACGTTTCGGGTACTAAACCCTCGTCAGTGATCCTCAGTCTAAACAGTGTAATACGGCCAAAAAGTATGAAAATTATTATGTCAAAAAATGTACCAAAAGACGTAGCAGAATGGATGGGATATGATGCTACAGGACCCACGTTTTGGAAATTTCAAGAAATTTTGTAACAGAAAATTTCATATGCGTTGAAGAGACACACGATCAACCGAAGTTGATCGAACTTGGCTACATGTGCCCTCGGGGACTCTTGGTCCACCAGCAGTGACACTCACCAAGTAGTTCAAATGTTAAACGTCTTTAAATTCAATGACCGTAACAAATTAGTGTCATCTCAATATGTCAGTATCAAAAAACATTGCATTATGACGTGGTAAACATCGCGTTTATCAGTTTCCGAAGTGAGTTGAGCGGAAAAAAGTCACAACCTCTTTCCTTTGTTGATAGGACTTTAGGCTCTTGACTCAAACGTAAATCCGAAGCATGTGTGACTGATTTTGTATTTGATTGAATTCAAGCAGTCTGGTATTCCCATTTTCAGTAAATGCTTACTCCTCCCGGGCACCTGGTCCCACCTCTAGCTTGCTAGGGGTCCGTCGATGCTCCATTTGGTGCTCTATTGTGAGTGCTGTTGAGATTATCGTCAGGATCTTCTTTAACTCATTTGTGTCACACTTATGCCCTTTGCCGTGTGGAGCTCATAAAAAAGTTCCCCGCGAGGGGTTTGACAGTAAGTGTTTTGAATATATTTCCCTGACATTGTCGCCATAGCACTTTCTATATAGACAGAACCGTAGACAGTGCGTGTATTTAATATATTTTCATTTTCGTGCGTGAACATCGACGGCGGGTGCGGCTAGCCAACAGGGGATGCTTACTCCTCCCGGGCACCTGGTCCCACCTCTAGCTTGCTAGGGGTCCGTCGATGCTCCATTTGGTGCTCTATTGTGAGTGCTGTTGAGATTATCGTCAGGATCTTCTTTAACTCATTTCATAAGAGGTAGCATAAGATATGTAACATTGAAAAAGTTCTTTTTCAGACAAGCTGCTCGAATTTTATAACAAAAGCTTGTGAAATGTAACAGAATATAAAGCATGGAGACTGGAGTATTTGTTTAACCTCTGTGTTGAAAATTTAGGTATTTGGATAGGGCATAAACAAGATATTAAAGGAATCAAACTTTACAATAAGGAATACTTCATCTCACAATATGCAGACGATACAAAAAATCTGAAAAAAATCTAAAAAGTGTCCTTGACCTACTTTACCAATTTGCAAAATACTCCGGCTTCAACCTAATATTGACAAAACAAAAGCAATTTGGATAGGATCAAAAAGTAATTGTAATGAAATTCTGTGCAATGAAACAAACCTTCATTGGACATCTGAACCATTTAATGTACTAGGTATAATATTTACAGCGGACTTACATGGTATGGAAGAATTAAATTATACAAATAAATTGAGAAAAATTACTAAAGATATTATTTCATTGAAAAAGAGAAATATAACTCCATTTGGTAAAATAACTGTTATAAAATCTCTTCTACTGCCCAAATTAACACATTTATTCATATCTTTGCCTAGTCCTGACGCAAAGTTCATCAAGGAACTAGAATCTTTATTTTTCAAATTCATTTGGGGAAATAAACAAGACAAAATTAACAGGAAATTTTTAATTCAAGACTACAAGGATGGGGGGCTCCGAATGACAGATATAGTAATTTTTATAAAAGGACTTAAAATCACATGGTTTCGAAGAATGTTCCCAAAAGTAAGGACAACAGATTGGCAAACTTTATTTGAAGATGTTCACCAAACCACAATTGATTCAATTTTGGCCAGGGGAGACAATTATACCTATGAAATTGCTAAGAAATCAGATAATATGTTTTGGAAAGAAGCTTTGCTTAATTTATCTCAACTACACAAAATTTTGCTCAATGAAAACTCTGAAGATATATTGGAGGCACCTTTATGGTATAACTCTAATGTAAAAATTGACAATAAACCAACTTTCATTAAAAAATGGAATGATAAAAATATTTCAAATATTCGGGATCTCCTCAACACTGATGGGATGTTTCTTTCTTATGATCAATTCTGCAATAAGTATCATATCCAGACACCATTTACTACATTCATTGGTATTAAATTAGCAATTCTAGAAAAATACTCATTTGTTGGTAATATACATTTTGATCCGCTAAGACCTAGTTTACCAAAATTGGCTAAATTGTTATAACACCATAAAAAAGGCTCAAGGATTTTCAATGACACTTTTCTAAATGAATCTATAAACACATGTAAAAAGAGTTATGAAACAAAATGGACAATCACTCTAAACCCAGCCCCGATAAATTGGAAAGATATTTACTTTTCAAATATTTGTTTTTCAAAAGAAAACAGACTTTTATGGTTTCAGTTTAGAATGACTCATCGTATCTTAGCAACCAATGAACTACTTTATAAATATAGAATTAAAAATGATCCATTTTGTGAATATTGCAAAAACAAAACAGAAACTCTTGAACATTTATTTTTTTATTGTGAACAAGTACATAAACTATGGACAGACTTAATAAATTTTATCAGAGATGAAACTAGATTTGAAATAACACTTACAGCCAACTCAGTTCTGTTATTAAACAATAAAATGAAATGTGCTGCTAGTAATTTAGTTATTGTACTAACAAAAATTTACATATATAGGAAAAGATTCTTAGACAAGAGGCTCCACATAAATGAACTGAAAAAAGAAATTGCATATAATTGTGAATTAGAAAAATATCAATATAAATTAAAAGGAGAATATAACACTTTTATCAAAAGATGGAATCCACTACAAAAACCTATTCCGAAATGATTATAAGTTTTTTTTGTTTTGTTTTGTTTTTTGTTTTTTGTTTGTTTGTTTTTATTTTATTTTATTATTTTTTTTTATTTTTCTCGTTTGTAATAAGGGACTGTACTGGCACTAGAGAAGTGTACAAGAGAGAGTAAGTGTGTGGATGAAAGCTTGTATACTAAAAAAAACCCCATCAAGTTCTAAGTTAAATAATTGACTATATCATTAATTATACATCTATATAGACTTAATGTTACATAATATTAAATGTGAATGATGTATCAGATGATGGAAAAAAATAAAGCATGGAGAAATGTTGTAACAGTTGTGTTTTGCTTCATTCCGAAGAAATTTTCTGATGTTAGCAAGGATTCATATCTACCGACATTCTTTACTCAATAGCTAGACCTTATTTCAAGTATGTAACACTATTAAAACTATTTTGAAAACAAAAGAAGGATATTCTAATAGAAAATACATATGTTAAACATAAAAGCCGGATCACATGCCATTCGGAAGTTAAAGGAATAGAAAACAAGATGTTAATTAATATAGAAAATCACGTTACAGGGCATACTCATTTGGAACATTCATACTGGTTTGAATCCCGGTTAATTATGTAGGGGGAGGTTAAACGAAACTATCAATCCCGATTACGCACAAAAATGACGGAATTATACAATTGCAATATTAAAGCTCTTTCGTTGTTTAATACCTTGAGTCCTTCTCGTGGACTAAAATTGTTATTTTTACTTAAAATAAAAAAAAATCAAATTCAAGGAATTATGGTCCCCCGCTTTTGGGTGTTTGTCTTTAAAGAAATGCTTACAGACATCCCCCATTTTTTAAGTTTTAATAATATATCTCATATATTATCAACATTCTAAATATGAAAGATTAACTCCAAGAAAAGGTAAAAAGGTCTAACTTTTGTTTTGTTACCAAGGGACAGGGCTTATGAAAAGGTATGCACATGTGAAATATTTAAGACCTATCATTTAAATTACCATCCAAAACTTATGGTCGAAGTTGAAGTTTTTAAATATTGGTCAACCTCCATGGACGAGGTCACAAGGTCAGAATGTTGTTACCAACAGAAAGGTCTTGTCACAAGGAATACACATGTGAAATGTGAAAGCCCTATCATTTTCCATTAAAAAATTATGGACAAGGTTAAAGTTTTTTTCAAAAGTAGGTCGAACTCAAAGGTCATGGTCACAAGGTCAAAAGATTTGGTATCCATGGAAAGGTCTTGTCACAAGGACTACACATGTAAAATATCAAACCCTATCACGTACCATTCAAAAGTTATGCACAAGGTTAAAGTTTTTGTGGCTGACGGACAGACGGACGGACGAACCGGTTTTAATGTCCCCGCGCTTTCGCGAAAGCGGAGGACAAAGAATAGTTGCCAGAGTCACCTAATGCTTGAATGCATAGCATAATGTCTTGAATGACAGCCAATTTCTGAAGCTCACATTTTTCTCCAATTTATATAATTACAAAAAATTGTATACTCATGTAGCACTTATACTTTGCTCAATATTGGCTTCTAATGGCAAAATCACTCGAGCGGAAAAAAGAGTAGGTCAATGTAATTTAATGTAAGTTTGATTAGAGATACATCCACCATCTCACTCCCATATCGGGAGTTCGCTTCCATTTTCATGTGGAGGAGGTTTTTGTATGATTTGGTTCCTGTTTTATCCTGATTTTGTATGCCTTCGGTTTCTGATTTTCTGAATTATCGATTTTGTGCTGTATACAGGGATATGGTCATTATCCATATTTGTCATGTAAGTTTGAAACATGTAGCACGTATACTTTGCTCAATATTGTCTTAAAGGCAAAATCACTCAAGCGGAAAAAGTAGGTCACGGTCATTTTATGAGGTTTGATCAAAGATACATCCACCATGTAAGTTTGGAACATGAAGCACTTATACTTTGCTTCATATTGGTCATTAACGGAATATCATACGCGTTTCAGTAGCCTCCCTTAGACGAAAATTTTTAAGAAATCTTCGCGCTGAAGATTTCCGATTTTCGTAACTTAAAATGTCTTGATCTTCTGGCTTTATAATAATCGCTCAATCGGCAAGTCGATCCAATAGCTCAGAGGTAGAGCTCTTGCCCACCATGCGGGAAGACCGTGGTTCGAGTCTGAGCTCAGGGGTTGGAATCAGATTGTTATTAGTATGTATAAAAATATGTTATTTTTCTTTGCAAAGTAATGGTAAGCCTAGAGTGACCAACAATAGTCAAATTTTTGACCTATTTGAAAATTTTATTAAGACATTTTTGTTACCTACATGCATATGTCGTATCTATTCAGAAATAAGTCAGGTGTCAGTAAAGTGTTTGAATGTAGAGAAACTTAAAATATAGTTACCCATATGGTAATATCATGACACATGTGAACATACTATGACCGTGCTAATTATGTATCAATTTCTTTAGAACATTTTCTAAATTGACACTCTTAAATTATATATGTTAATCTTTATAATTCGGCTCTTTTGATTGGTAATCCTTCCTTCTTTCCACTTTGAGATCAATTATGATAAATACCCGAGGCAGTGTCAGTGACATTAGTTACTCTTACTTGTTAATCCTTTAATTGTTATACTAATTGTTGTAATATTGTTTATATACCATTTTATCTATGTGTAAAGGTCAGTTGGAGATCAGCTTTCGTACTGATCAGTTCCCCGATAGAATAAAGTGATCGCGTAAGATACAGTAAACGGAGTTTTTCCTTTTTATTGTGAAAATCGAGACAACCGTTTACTGAGGTGCAAGGACTGCACTATTAGACATCTTGCAAGGTCATAATTGGTGGAGAATATCCGGGTGTGTCGACTTTTTAGCTCGACGCACGATTCCTTTTGGTACCTGATTTTGGACTCTACAAACTAATTTCCCTAAAATGAATAATTTCATGGACAATTATTTCGGACCATCTTGGATATTGCCGATGTATGGAAGCTCATGTGGACAATGCGGAATATTCAATTTATGGAAACCATGTCCCGCACAGTTTTCGGAGTGTTTCAAGTGTGGTCACATGGGACATTTCTCGCGGATGTGTTTTACACGGATTTCCCGGAGGAACGTCACCATCAGCGCCATTCAAAGAGACTCAACAACTGCGACATCGATATCGGTTAAAACGGAAAAAGTGTTACAAAAAGCAAAAAAATCAAAGAAAAAGGCAACGCGCGACAGAGAGAGAAAATTCGAGTTTGAATCAAGGAGAAAACTGATGTCAGTACTGCCATTCAGTAAGATAAATAATGAATCTTTATACATAGAAACTGTCCTTAAAGAAGAACAAGCTAAACTAGAAGAGGAAATCGATGAATTAGAGCATATCCTTGAAATTGAAAGAGAATGCCATTCAGATAAGGAGCAGAAAGTCAAGGACTTAACCAGGCTCATCGCAGGCAAAGATGACAGAATTCAATATCTGTTAAAAAAAATGCTGAACTCCGCACCGAATTAGAACAATGTAGATGTGTCCCTGAAATCGCGACAGTTTCAAATCGCAGACATCATACTTACGGCCAAAGTCAACGGCAACAATCATGGAGAGGCAGAAGATATATTCGACCGCCAACAACGAGTGAATTTGATCAAGTCTATGATCCTCGCCCAAAATGCCACAAAAGCTGTCGTAATTACGAGTTCTGTATGAGGATCCCTTGTACTGGTCGAGGAAAATCAAAGAAAGGATTTCCAAGGCGATGACAGGAAACGAAGAAAAACACGGGACGTGTTTTAGAGGGGGCGGAGGCAGATATGACCGTGCTAATTATGCATCAATTTCTTTAGAACATTTTCTAAATTGACACTCTTAAATTATATATGTTAATCTTTATAATTCGGCTCTTTTGATTGGTACATGTAATCCTTCCTTCTTTCCACTTTGAGATCAATTATGATGAATACCCGAGGCAGTGTCAGTGACATTAGTTACTCTTACTTGTTAATCCTTTAATTGTTATACTAATTGTTGTAATATTGTTTATATACCATTTTATCTATGTGTAAAGTCAGTTGGAGATCAGCTTTCGTACTGATCAGTTCCCCGACAAAATAAAGTGATCACGTAAGATACAGTAATCGGAGTTTTTCCTTTTTATTGTGAAAATCGAGACAACCGTTTGCTGAGGTGCAAGGACTGCACTATTAGACATCTTGCGCGGTCATAATACTGTCGTATTATCACACAAAATCTGTATTCGGCTCTATTTATTTACATATTGCAATCTTTGTGAGTGAAGGAACACTGATGTGATAGTTAAAAAAAGTTGGTTTTATAAATTCGGATGCTTTTGTCTTTGGTCACATAGTAAAGAAAGATAACTCGCTTTGCACTTTTAATTTTTTACATGATAATTTACACATCTAGTCATATTTTGCAAAATATGACGAGGTCATTGAATGATTTCTTTCTATAAGAATTTGCACAATATGATGAGGGAATCATATGTGAAGTTTCATTTGAAAATCTTGAGCTGAAAAAAAGATATAGCCAAGAAATGAGCATTTCCATTACAATCAATGGATGGCTACAAAGTCTAATCAGTTTCAAAATCTCAAAATTTTGGATGGTGACCTCCTAATATTGTCCCTTGCATCTGAATTACATTAGGAAATCAGAATTATGCTATTTTGTTGAAAATAAGTGTTGTATAACATGAAACGTGTGATATCACCTTATAGGCAATATTGTTATCTTAACATTTGCCTTATCATTTGAAATAATTTAAAATCCCCACCCCAGGGGATACATCCCCATCTGGTAATATTAAACAAAGTATAATTAAACATTAACAACAAAAAGAACAAGCAAAATATGAATATAGGAGAGGAAATTGTGTGATCTTAACATTTACCTTATCATCTAGTTCGGACGACGCTGACGCCGATGCCGGAGGTATTGCAATAGCTCTTTTGCACTAAAGTGGAGTCGAGCCAATGATATACTTAACCTACTGATTTCCGTACTTTAAGTACCCGAAACGTCCATGTCTGGTCCATGCTGATAATGCTCTTAAATGATGCTATTGAATTTGAAGACGTTTAACAATATATCTGATAAGTTTTCAATTTTTATGAGTGTGCGCATTTGGATTTTATTCGAATATCTTCTCAGTGTAGTTTGAAATTCCTCCCTTTTATTTTCTTATAAATTTTCAGAGAAAAATGTCCTATTTCCATAAAAGTACTACAATTCTTTGCAGGAATTCGCTTGTGATAATAAATGTAATCTATTGACATTTTGCCGCACCCTCTTGATCGTGTTGCTATATTTTCCGAAACTAATTCATTAGGAGTTATCATCCACATAATATATACTTGTACGAACTTAAAAATAGATTTAAGGACAACCCGCATACATGTTATGTCTCGCTCTGCATTTCTGAAGACGAGCAGTATTCATTGTGTAGTTTTGCACAATATCGGATAAGGTTTTAACGTAATGGTTATAAATGTAGCAATCAATCGCTTGTTCGTCCACAAAGTGATGTGTTTTGAGTCATGGAAAAGTCATGAAATTTTGGAAGAGAATTTCGAATGAACCATAGATTACAGAAAGAAATACTATTTACTTGTTATCCCCTTTCAATTATTCTGCTGTTTGTATAGAGGCTAACCTTCCGGCAGCAGAGTTGGAACTGTTGCAGATTTTTTTCCCCGGAATGAAAGATTCGGGGATATATATTTTTGGCCTCTTGGCTTATATGTTTGTCCGTTGCAAAAAAATAACATTTGAATTATACAACATGTATGAAACAGTATTCCTTGTGACAAGACATTTTCATTGATACCAACATTTTTTACCTTGTGATAGAGCTTTCATATTTGACTTGTGTATTCCTTGTGACAAAACCGTAAAAAGTTTCTAATTATACTAACATTTTTTTTTTCACTTTGTGAGCTTAACTTTTGACCTACTCAAGAGAAAATGGTGTTAAAGCTGGCTAAGATGCCGATGAGGGCATTCTTTTTCATGAACACATATTTTATTTTTTCACTTTTATCTCGTAAACGCTGTGGTATACAGACTCCTAGATGAGCGAGATAGAGCACTAGGCGTATTCTTAAACATTTTACATGTTAATTCAAACGTTTTTAGCAATCCCCTTATGATGTAGCAGAAATCATCAGGGATACATGCATAGCCATAGACTCATAGTTAAAGCTGAACTAAGTCTTTAAAAACCCCCATGACGTAGTAAATTTTTTTAGGGAACGGAAATTGTTAGAAGTGAAACTAACAATCTCCGTCCCCTAGCTAAAAATACACTTGGTCATGTGTTGATTTGAACTTTCCCCCTGATGACGTTTTGCATACTAATGTATCGTGACCCAAAATCCACTACCTCGAGTACTCGAGCGGTATATAAAGAAGCCTTGACGAGTGGACATTGTCATTTGTATGAGATGTCGTCTACCTGTAAAGATGAGTAAATTGCATAGAAAATCATACATTAAAATATATAATTTTCAAATAAGAATAAAATTATTTTCTCATATATAGTTATAATGAATGAGATCTGCCCCGGGTACGTGATAGAGGGAGGGGAACTCGGGGGACGGGAGTTGGGGTGGGGGGGGGGTGTTCCGGTACATGTTTCACATATACAGCACCTCCAAAAGAAATTATGGCGTATGCATTATTATATATACAAGTACTATGTTTAAAAATCAAAATTAAGGTACAGATTTAGATTGGAAAAGTTTGGGGGGGGGGAGATTTGCTACAAGTAAATCATCATGAAATGTAGTAAATAACAAATGATTATTTACAAAGATAACATGATCACAAACTTATCACAATCATGACAATGCATATGCATGTAGGGAACTCAATGTTTCAAAATTTGGACAGATCAAGAGGGTTTGGAGTTCGGGGGGGGTGTGATCGAATGGTAGCCCAAAATCAAAGCGTTGAAATAAAATATATGAAGCGAAATATTATTTGCTTGTAATTTACATAACAGATCCGGACGAAAAAAGATCTGGGGAAAAAGAAGCGTTGTGAGGTTTCGAGTTCGCGGGGGGGGGGGGGGGGGGGGGGGGGGGGGGGGTGCGCGTTACAGGGAGGAAGTAATGCATACTCCAAATGTAATTCAAAATTACACTCTTTTACATAGTGAAATGCTTCTTAGCTATGTCTGCCTATAAAATAGTCATTTTCAGTATAGCTGTATCTTACCCAATTACATAAACTGATAAATACACTTAGTGACCCACATTATATATTTACATTGTACCTGTTTACTAAACGTCTAAAATACAAAAATTTCCTAGTTTCAAAATTTATTTTTAACAAGTCCATTGTCTCAATCTTCTAAAATTATATCAGAATAAAAAACTGCACATTGCATGGTTTTTACTTACATGTTGATAAAGCAAATACAATCCTATATATTACAAATGATCGGTACACATGTTACCATTTTACACGCATGTGAAAAAACCGCGTGTTCGATTAGAGCTTTAGTAATACTTGTCTTGTAAATAATAAGTAAGATCACAATTTCGTTATCCTAATGTTCTATGTTTGGAACAAAATAAGGAGTGATACATCTAAATCAAAATGGCTCATATTTTGATGAATTAAAGCGATCTATACATTTTCCAGGGGGGGGGGGGGGGGTGGGCTGTTTCCAAGTCGTCGCTGTCAGTGTAGGGGTGGGGTGTCCCCATATGGGCATATATATGGTTATTAGTAAAATTCAACTTGAAAACGAAAAAACCCAGCAATTTTAAACAAATCACAAGAATGAGGGGGAGGGCCCCCATAGTTTGTGGGGTTTGAAAGTATTTTCTGAAAGTATAAAGGCCCTACTCAAGAATGAATTTGATTTACATGTACACTTTACCAACTCAGGTATTTCGTGGAAATTTTGGGTTAAAAATAACAAATTTTATAAAAATGCTGAATTATTTTATTCAATTTTTTGGAGTCTTTACATACTTTGGACAATTACTCATATCAAAAGTAGTTAATGAATCTTTTCAGTCATCACATTTCAATTTTGCAAATTGAATCAAATTAAGCAATTCCAACTCAGAGGTATCTTGAAGAAATCGGATCTATATGGGGATACCATATTTCCAAAAAAATACAAAATTTCCAAAGATAAGTGCAAATATCAAACTTTAACTTTCAAATTACGTGAGTCTACCATATTTTACACATATCTAAAGCTTCAGAATCTGATGTGAATTTGTCCAAAAGACGGTGAAATTATTGAGTTTTTCCTTTTTCAGCGATTTTTGATAAAAATTAATATAGTTTTTACCTCCATTTTTTTTTCTCGTAACAACGAGATTTTTTTTTTCGTAACTTCGAAATTTGTTTCTCGTAACTACGAATGTTTTTTTTCTCGTAACTACCACAATTTTGCTCGCAACTACGAGTTATGACATGGTACGAAATGGCTTCTGTAGGAAATACACGCTCATGGACTAGAATATTTTATACATATTGGGAGTATTTTATTTTTACTTAGAACCAACAACCTTTTTTATCGTAAAGCGATACAAATCCCCTACCGGTATAAATCTGAGACCAATACTGAACTCAATGCATGTGCAGACAAATAACAGTTCGGTATCTGTAATAGTATCAATAAAGAAAAGACAAGAAATCTGAAACTGTAATGAAAATAACAAAGTTAAAGGGTAATAACTCTATTAAAACTAGGTCAGCTTCAGCAAATATTGAACATGATCTTTCACAAACCAAAACACAGTTCAACATTTGCGATACATGTAACATTAAAAAAAAGTCTGAATTCTTATATCTAGGAAAAACTTGAATTTTACTAAGTCCAAGAACAAGAACTCTTGTACAAATAGGTCAATTGAAACTAATTTGAATTTCCTCTGAATTTCACCGACATATATATTCACATACTAGTACCAAAAATTAGTACAATAGATTCAATAATGAAGAAAAAAAGTCCAGAAAAGTTAAAATATTATGAATGTAATATGTACTCTTCGGCGTGCAAAAAGGAATCAAGACTAAAACTCTATCTTTATAAATCTAAGATATACTTACATATCAAAACTTATTTCAATATATACAATAAAAGTTTCATAAAATTCGAAAAACTAAGGCACGGTCCATTTGATATTTGGGGGGGGGGGGGGGGGGCTTTGGGTTTTTTTTCGAAAAAAATATTTTGCTCTGAATTTTGATGGAAAAATTAATTTGCTTATGGTGTGTCAGAAAAAAATAATCTTGTTTTCACAAGTAGTCTAAATTTGAAGAATTACCTTAAAATTTCGCTGAAAATTCCTGAAATTTTTCCGGCTCGCTTCGTTCGTCAGTTTTCAATTTATATAAAAACAAATTTTGGCTCGCTTCGCTCGCTGTAGTTTTCTATCAAAACATTAATTTTAATGGCAAAGATTATATTTGAAAATATCAAAAGAATGCATGTTAATGGGGGAAAAGGGCTTCCTTAGAGGCTTATAAATATACCATGAATATAATGCATTACTATTACATGCAATAGATGCATGTTTCACCATAGAGTCTAATTTCATATACAAGCTTCGAAGGAGAATTTTAGTTTTTACCCTAATTTACAATTCTAAATTCGAAAATTTGTCTAGAAAATCCTCCCCTCAGACCCTCATACAAGATATAAATTTTGTTTACTGAGGATTATATTGTAAATACTTCTATCTCTCTGTTTATAAGTGAATTAAATTTTTCATAAAAACAAAGTAATATTTTATTAGAGTTTTGAATAAAAATCAAGAATTTCTATTAAAACACAAACATTCATTATGTATTGCACATCACTTATTATAAAAAAAAATTCCTTGCTCCAACTTTGCAAGAAAAAAAAAATTTTGCTCCGGTATAGGGCGAAAAAAATAATCATGCTCCGACAAAAAAATCCAAGCCCCCCCCCCCTAATATTAAATGGACCATGCCTACAGACAGACATACCTCGCTGAGAACGAGACGTTCAGTAGTTTTGGGGAACTCATGCATTCGAAAATCATTGATAAAAGGGAAAAAAGGAATAGCTATTCAAAAATGAAACCATGTGAATGCATGTATAAAAGCTTTGATGAGTTTCAGATGAAATTAATTTTAAATTCCAATTCCTATACTTTTAATGTGGATTTAAAAAAAATCACAGAAATTCAAAGTAATTTTACTTTTTCTTCCAACATTTCTGCTCCAGAGTAGTGCATATGATGATCGTTCATGGATGATTTAGACCAAAAAAAACCCTCCAACTCGCCACTTTTAATTTGCTGGATTGCAAAGCAATTCCGTTCTATAGATTGACGATGTCCGTCTGTCTCTCTGTCTGTCTGTCTGACTGTCTTTCTGTCCTTCCGTCTGTCTGTCTGTCTGTCTGTCTGTCTGTCTGTCGTCAACATTTTGGTTAAAGTTTCTGGTTGCAGCAAAATCTGAGGAACATTACGCAGTAGAAACTTTATATCATACATGAAGGTTGCCCGTTACAAGACCTTTCAATTTATGCCTTAACATTTGACCTAGTGACCTTGACCTGGAGCTTTGACCTAGTCATGGTTATGGTATCGGGAAAGTGTGTAGACTGTAAGGCCACTATGTTCCCCATTCCCTCAACATAAATTTTGGACCCGGCCCTGAAAAGAAAGGGTTATACAGAATTTGATTTGGGGGGGGGGGGGGTAGTTATTGAGATGGGGATATTGAGAGGAAACGGATCCAAGACATGGCTTAGGTAGAGTTGTTCGACGAAAAATAGTTTCAACACAAAGGAAACCTATAAACTATTGATAAATAGGATTGTCAAGAATTCTATAAATTGTTTCTTTCCCATTTCCTATGCGAATTCCATCTGTTGCATCCCAAGGTCTCCACGTTCACGCCCCCCCCCCCTCTTTAACACATCAATGGAAATAATCATACAAACGATCATAAATATAAATTCCAATGGATAATGAAGCTTATTCAAATATTCGGTAACTAGTATACATATATATTTTAATTGATATGAATTTATAAAAGCCCATTTTTATTATGCGAATAATCTAATCGAACACGCGATTTTCACATGTGTCTACACAATGAGGTCATGTTTGTTGTAGAAAATTGTATACCGACCATAGGCCTGTATTGGATTGTATTTTCTAAAATATCATGTAAGTAAAACACTATAATTATCATGCAGTTTTGTATTCTCGAAATTTAGCTGATTAATTACATTTTCTAAAAGAAATTTTGAAATGAGGAAAATGCAGAGAAACAGCTATGTACTTGCCTTTCACAGTATACAGGTATATGTAACAAAATCGTATGTAATGAAAATAGAATATTATAGAAAGAATTTAACTATCGTATTTTAGTATGTTAATGTATGTACTTTTATTGTGCTTTTTTGCATGACAATGTTTCGATATAACATCCCCCCCACACACACACACCGGCATCCCCCTCCCAACTACTCTTCCGTCTAATAAATTGCATGCCATTCTTTGATGTAAACTCTTAGCAGTAAACACTGATCAATATACTATTTCACTTCAGATAATATAAATTTTCAATAACTTAACCGCCTCCCCCCCCCCCTTTCCGGCCCAACATGTCTTGGTTGATCATAAACATTGGGCTCCCTCTTCATCTACATGTATATTTGATCTCCTTTGCTTGTGATGAATCATTTCAATTTACTTTCATGTCTGTTGGTTTGAATGATATACTTGAATCCAACAACATCCCACCCCACCACTATTTCACATATGTACCAAATTTTGATCAATGTAAACCGTAGCATATAATTTTTTGACATTGTAAATACATGTAACTATGGATATTTTGAATTCATCTTTTTGGTTCGCAATATTTCATATAAAACATATGAAAAAACCTACCCACCCGGTCCCGTCCCCATCCCGTTCTGAAACAACCCCCTTCCACCCATCCCCTTCCACAAGTTCCCAAGATTACGTACCCGTCTTTTAATTATTTCAGTAAAACTAAAGATTTCATGATTACTTTATCAATTTTCTATTTCAATGTATGGTTTTCTATGATATTTTCTAATTTCTGAATTCATCTTTACAGGTAGACGACATCTCATACAAATGACAATGTCCACGCGTCCAGGCTTCTTTATATACCGCTCGAGTACTCGAGGTAGTGGATTTTGGGTCACGATACATTAGTATGCAAAACGTCATCAGGGGGAAAGTTCAAATCAACACATGACCAAGTGTATTTTTAGCTAGGGGACGGAGATTGTTAGTTTCACTTCTAACAATTTCCGTTCCCTAAAAAAATTTACTACGTCATGGGGGTTTTTAAAGACTTAGTTCAGCTTTAAATTAGTGAGGGCACAAGGCCGAGTAATGAGATTGAGAACTTTGCCAATATTTCTTCATTTATGACAGATTCTTAGAAATTCAATTCTCTTAAATAATTTCCTGCTTAGAGAGTTGAACTTCTATACCATAATACTGTATATTTAATTACTGTTATACTGAATACGTTAAATAGGAGATATTTTCTCAGATGTTTTCTTAACGATGGACAAATTCATTTGTTTTTGTTTTTTTTTTTAAATGATGCTATTGAATTTGAAGAAGTTTAATACTCAAGCATCTCCATGAAAAACTCAATTTAAGAATAATCAAGATTTCAGCGTTACATATCAATCTTTATCACGCCTCAGACAAAAATGTTGGAATCTGATTGGTTAGATCATGGTCACATGACGCCGTGAAAAAAGCCGTATCAGGCTTGTAAATCCGTATCGGGAGAGAAGTTTATTATGACGTCGTGAATTGTATGATACAGAGACCCCCACGCAAACATTTATGCCCTGTTCACACGAGTGCGCATTAAATCTAATTCGCATTAGATTTTTTGATGCGCTTTATTCTAATGCGAATTAGATTCGCATTGCGTTCACACGACACATTCTAATGCGCATTAGATTTTGGTACATTTGCACCGAGAGCCGTATACTTTAGAAGTAAAAGGGTCGAATGCATGCCTGTATGTTGTTTTGCGCATAATAATTTACCTCTTCGAAAGTGGGCTTATGCATGCATTGCATGACGTCATTGTGAGATAAAATGACGTCATAATATAATGTTACTCAACGTAAGTTAAGAGACGCAGTACAGTTACTTAGAGGGTTCATTGTGAATGAAATCAAGAATTTTTACCTCTTACTCTATGTTACGAGGTCCAAGGGTGATTAAAAGTGCTCAGTTATGATGGAAATGTACTGTAGAATTCTAGTAAATCATATACGCATGCGCCAGATTTAATGCGAATTAGATTCGCTTTGCGTTCACACGGCAAAATCTAATGCGCATTAAATCTAATGCGAATTAAACTAATGCGCATTAGATTATCCGTGTGAACGCAACTAAAATCTAATGCGCATTAAATTCGATTTAATGCGCATTAAACCCGTCGTGTAAACAGGGCATTAGAGGTCTTCGACGTGATGAATTCGTTACACGGTTAGTTAGTGATACGGAAAAATACATACTTTCGCCTCGCCCGATACGGGTTTTCTTTTCACACCATGTAATTTTCAGTAGCAGGTCACTAAATAACCGTGTAACTAATAATGTGTGACTAAAATTCAAAATAATTACCTCTCCTTTGAGTCGCTTTACTTGAAAAGGTACAATGTACAACTACCTCTATGCATTGTGGAGCGGACTAGTTCTCATCAGTGAGGGGACAAACACATATGCCAATGCTCGTGTTGTTAGACGATCTATTCTTAAGAAATGGAGAAACATACATGTATCAACAGGAGATTCGCATTGCGTTCACACGACAGATTCTAATGCGCATTAGATTTTGGTACATTTGCACTGAGAGTCGTATACTTTAGATCGTAAAAAAGTCGAATGCATGCCTATATATTGTTTTTCTCAAAATAATTTACCTCTTTGTAAGTTAAGCTAATGCATGCATAGCATGACGTCATTATGAGATAAGATGACGTCATAATACAATGTTACCCTACGTCAGTCAATAAGAGACGTAGAACAGTGTCCATTGTGAATGAAATCAAGTATCTTTACCTCTTATTCTACGTTTCAAGGTCCAAGGGTGATTAAAAGTGCCCAGTTATGATGTAAACGTATTGTAGAATTCTTGCAAATCATATACGCATGCGCCAGATTTAATGCGAATTAGATTCGCTTTGCGTTCACACGGCAAAATCTAATGCGCATTAAATCTAATGCGAATTAAACTAATGCGCATTAGATTCGCCGTGTGAACGCAGCTAAAATCTAATGCGCATTAAATTTGATTTAATGCGCATTAAACCCGTCATGTAAACAGGGCATAAATGATAAATAATAGGTGTTTTGATGTCGTATTAGGTGTTCCTTCTCCTTATTGCATCCCTTGCCGTGCATGCTTTCTATGTGTTCTTATTTGATATCCCTTAATTTCTTTTTAGGCTCACACAATCTTTGGGTTGTAAATTTACATCTATTCATACGATTACAAGACGGACGATGAAAATAGAAATATTAAAATCAAGAAGAAAATATGGCGTAAATCAAAATTAAATGACAGAGAAGTTACCTAAAGTCACCAAATAAAAATGTCAACACCAAGAAAGAAAACAAGAGATAAGAAGTAAAACACTCGAAAACAAATACGACTATTATTGTTGATCCCATTACTGATTAACAAGACCGTGTATCCCGAGCAAATTTATAGTACCTTCGTGTTTATGCGTAGGCAAGGAGCCCTGTAAATTTCAGCTCCCTTACATGTACCAGTTTTAAAATTTTGTAAGGAATTCAAGGAGAGTATCTCCAACAGGTTTCGGTTTAACAACCCCAGCAAAGTAAATAAATAAATAAATACCCAAATGCAAAAACACAGAATGGACAAACACATCAAGAGACCAAAAGGACAAGGAAAACCCTACAAAGAAAAAAACGACAGCAAAATATCAAATACACTAGAATACAAATCAAACAACGAGACCGATGGGCAACCGTTGCGACTTAAGACAGTCATCTGTCACCTAATTAGCAAAGGAGCTGATAAGATAAGGGCCGTTTTTTGCCCTAAATCTCGTGCCGTATTTCTTCCACATGGCTGTACATATGCAGACAAAAGATAATCATTATTGAAATAAAATGTATTTGAAGACTTTTTGTATGTATTACTTTTCGATGAAATACTAAAATGATTCTAAAATGAAGGTCCAAAGAGGTAGGGGGTACTCGAGTAATAAAACTGATAATATCGACCATAAACGTAGAAGTTTTATAATATTTTGCCTGAAATGGATAAATATTAACTAAAAGATATCAAATTCATCTACATTGTATATCAGAAATACATTTCGAAAGTTCTATTTCCTCTAAACGGTAAATAATAAAATCCGGAACTCAAAATACGGTCTTATTTTGTATGTAATGGCTATAATAGATGCTTTTTAGCGCAAAATACACATTAGAGGAGAAATCCGCATCGCTCCTGCTTATTTCATTCCTAATTGTTGTACATTTCATTCGATCGTATTTAGAACCCATTTTCTGATGAATTAAGGAGGATAAATGGTCAAATTTTCCTTATTTAATGATCTTAAAGATCGATTATTTAACAAATGCACCCCCTTCCTTTTTCGGTTTTTCGTCTCTGGGGTAGTGTTCCCCCCGGAGATACAGAACCCTACTTTTCCAGAAAATTTGTATTATGATTTTATACCTCCAGTATTAGTGGCGTTCTGTATCTCCGGGGGGAACAATGTTAAAAAAAACTTTTCCGTTTTCTATTGATTTCTATGGGGAAAAGACAAGTTTTGACCCAAATATTAGCAAGATTATGCATAATAGATCTAAAATACCTTTAGAGTTTCATGGGATACTGTATTTGTATCAAATTAATGAACGATTTTTCTTAAAATTTCCATTTTCAAAATTCCACTTTTTAGGGCAGATTTTACGTCTTATCTTATCAGCTCCTTATGTGATGCGCACAATCCTTTTACTTATATGGATGAAATAATGGTAATCTTCAAAGTTGCATTCCTCTGTTACGGGGCCTTGTATTGTTACTAAAATTAAAGATTATATACATGCACCTAGTAAATACCTGACAGTTAAAGCTAGAAATAAATTTTACGTATTCAATAAAACAAATGTTCAGGGACACTGTATCTTTGAATAGAACAGGTAAATTATTTTGAATGTCCCTCTCACTTGGATTAAGGGGATGCGGGTTACGTTTTGTGCATCCATGTCTGGCTGTGTTTTTTAAACTAATATTTTAGTCAGTTGAGCTCCCCTTTTGATGAATTGCTCTTATTAATTGTTGGATATCCATCAAAAACCATCGCTTAGCTTCTATGTTTTGGATGTACTGTTTAGTAGATAAACGGTAATTAGTACTTTGAACGTATTCTTCGAGTACATAAAATTAGGCGTCATAATTATACAGCCACTGTTTCCTTTATATCACAAATCGTGCTAATATTCTCTTACAAACGATCAGGTATGTCTGGTAAGTTACAGTTATGGAAGAGGGTATGGACGCCAAGCCTGTGGAAGAAATTATGTGTATGATGCTTTCAAATGACAGGGTATAATAACAAAATATCTGTTACAGAATCAGCTTTTACAGTACCTACCACGGGTTAATCCTCTGGTTGTAAAAGATAATATTAAAAACACGGATCTCGAAGGGGGAGGAATCAGGGCTTCTCTAAAGAATTTGTCAAACAATTGTTAGAACACCATATCACATTGTTTTGAGTTTACCAATTATATTCTATAAGACTTTCCTATCATCATGAATATCGGAACATCGATGTCACATAATCTAAAGATGAAAGCTTAAAGATTAGGTAATCATCACTCACTTCGTACGTAAATCAGGTGTTTCTACGTTAGACAAGAATTTGATATTCATAAACTAGAATTACGTTAACCCGTAATCTGCACTATTAACAAAATTATAAGGTCACGAATATTGTCATGTAGAGGAATCCAGAATCTTTGTACTTTTCCATCGGAACTCCTTTGATGACATTGCTATCATGATGTAACAAGTAAAGAGCTGTAACGATAATGCTTGATTTAGTCCTGAAATAATTCGCTTATTTCTCGTTCGCTTTCCTTCCTTTGAAGGAAAAGGTTGTTCAGGAGAAAAATAAACGACAAATATGGATAATGACCATATCCCTATACACAGCACAAAATCGATAATTCAGAAATTTTTAAATCATAAACCGACGGCATACAAAACCAGGATAAAACAGGAACCAAAGCGAACAAACAAGAACTTCCTCCACATGAAAAGAAGCGAATTCCCGATGTGGGAGTGAGACCAGGTGCCCAGTATATATAAGAAGATTTTTTCATAAGTACTTTATTTACAAAAATTATAATTACGGCTTGAATAGGTAGGGGGTAACAATGTCTGAAAATGTCAATAGCGAACGAAAATATAGAACAAATGCATTTTTTTTACATAAATGACAAATATGGATAATGACCATATCCCTGTATACAGCACAAAATCGATATTTCAGAAAATCAGAAACCGAAGGCATACAAAATCAGGATAAAGCAGGAACCAAAGCAAACAAACAAAAACCTCCATCATATTAAAAGAAGCGAACTCCCAATATGGGAGAAAGACCAGGTGCCAAGGAAGAGTAAGCATCTCCTGCATGCATGCAACACCCCCGCTTCATTTCGGTAGAACTGTCACATCCGGTTACTTCCATTTCGGAAGACATAGAGAACAATCTTTGGTTGGATGGTTCAAATGGTCTTTGACAGAATATCATCCACCATTCTGGAGAGTGGGACATCATACTGTATGACGAGTTCCCCGTATTTTACGTGTTGTATGTTTTAATCCCCTCTTATTTTGAAAATGAGAAAGGAAAGAATAACTTTTTTTCATAATTTTTTTTTACATAATTTTGCCTGAATTTAAACAAATTATCCACAAGTCCAGGCATCCTTGTGAAAATACAATAATAAAACAGTATAAAGGAGAAAAAGAAAAAAAATATTACTCAATTATCGATTATGTAGAAAATAATAACTTCGATCCAGCATGTCAATGTAATCGGTAAAATACGCAATCCTGAGACTGAAAACAGCTATATTTTGTACTAAACATCCCGTTGTTAGCTTTCAGGCGCGAAATACACACTGTGTAGAAATATACATTTTATATCGTTGATTTCATTCGTGTATGCTGTATATTTCATCGGCATCCACTCAAATAGATTGTTCCATTGTATAAGAATAAGGAATGGACAATTTTTATCTTTATAACCGCTTTTAAATCAGAGTCTTAAAAAATAGTCCCCATCCGGGTTTTTTTGGTTCGTTTTTCGTCTGTGGGACATTGTTCCACCCCGTGTTACAGAACCACACTTGGTCAGAAATTGGTATTAATAATAAACACCTTTGGTAAAAGTGGCATTTTGTAATTCGGGGTGGAACAATGTTGTTGAAAACTTTTCCGTTTTCCATCGATTTCTATAGAAAAAAAAACCGCATATCTTAACCCAAATATTGGTATTGTTATTGATAATTTATTCAAACAGACAATAGATTCAGATATGTTAGTTGATATTTCTACTGAAAAATTTCTTCAAATTTCCCATTTTGAAATTTCGACTTTTCAGGGACAGAGTTTACGTCCTTATCGTTACAGCTCCCTTTGCTTTTCACGTTAATGAGATAATTAAGCTGTTGTCTGTGGTTGATTCGTTTTAAATTTTATTATTGTTATCGCTGTGTTACAATATAATGTTTTTGACCGCCTAATTCCCTTTCTTTTCGAGTTATGAATGACAAACTTCCTATTCCTATGGACTTGTTTCACTAACCATAATTCCATCACAAAGATCATTTGTTTTTTACTTCTTCTTAGAAGACATATATCATATGGTGATTACAATCTATTACGCGATATATTACACAAATCTTATGATGATATAATAAGAAAATCAGCTCTGCTACAAATACCATATAATACTTATACTTTTGTTCTATTCACAACACAGTTTTGAATAAGAAGCTTGAAGGATTCCGAAAACTATAAACTACCCATCAGGTAATCTAAACTAACCAAACAACAATCAATAACCACGGTCACAACCATTACATGTATAAGCTACATGTACTCTAAAGAGTGAAAGAAGATCCTGACGATAATCTCAACAGAACTCACAATAGAGCACAGAATTGAGCATCGACGGACCCTTAGCAAGTTAGAGGTGGAACCAGGTGACCGGGAGGAGTAAGCATACCCTGTTGGCCAGCCGCACCCGCCGTCTATGTTCATGCATGAAAATAAAAACAATATCTAAGATACATGCATTGTCTGAGGTAATGTCTATAAAGAAAGCGCATTGGCGACCATGTCAGGGAAAAATATTCAAAACACTTACTGTCAAACCCCTTGCGGGGAACTTTCTCCAGAGTCCAAAAAGGAACACAACGATAAGTATAAGACAAAACAATCATCAAATACTCACATAGCCGCATGTATCATAATAGGCTTGAAACTTTCGTTGAAATACAATAATAGTCTTCCTCAACAACAATACTATTGGCAACTCCAAAGACCATCTTGGGTTATTCCGTGACTCGATGTTTGAAGTGTAATGATTACTTCTTTCCAGTCCTGTGGCTTGAAAGAAGCTTCTTTTGGCTCTTTATCAATTTGACATCATATATTTTATTTTGCTTTTTCGAAAACTTGCTATTTCATCCAAAAATATCATTGAAATTGAAAGAAGGTTAAAGATGCAGTGTCCCTGAAAATAATTTTTTATTGAAAATGTAAATTTTACTCCAAACGGTCTAGATAGAGGACAAAATGAGCCGGAAAAAAATTTATTTGAAAATATGCAGTAACCACTCTAATATTTTCGATTTTGTAATAATGAAATATCCGTACCCCTCTATAGTAAAAACTCAATACATTGTAGGTGGCGCTAGTGGAATGAATTAGAACTGCGCACCCCAAATTCAAAATGGCGTTTTTAAAGGTCTATAACTGCGAAAGTATGCGTTAGATTGGCCTGAAAATTTGAATTTGTACAAATGAGAATGTATACTTTCATATAAAAAGAAAGATTTTGCATTACAAAATTTTGTAAAATTCATTAATTTTCAGGGACACCGTCCCTTTAACATCTGCGCACCATCCCTCCAATGGTATTTTGGTCATAGTTTTTATTTAACATTGCTACTGAATCAACCCTACTGGAAATGCGGAGCCGCGCACTGTCTGCAAAGTTAATACCCAAATCTAACCTCTAAAAAAATAAAATCAGAGGTGCTACGGAAATGAACTTTGGTTATGTCTGAAAATCAAATTGGCTGGAATGACAAATATGGATAATGACCATATCCCTGTTTACAGCACAAAATCGATAACCCAGAAAATCAGAAACCGAAGGCATATAAAATCAGGATAAAACAGGAACCAAAGCAAAGCATCATAAATGAGGATTTACAATCCAAAACACGCGTCTGGTGCATTAAAATTGATTTGACATTCAAGAAGGTAGGGCGTTGGGGGCGCTTCAGTATTATCCTAAAACCATCGTCAGCTTCCCCGTCAACCAACACTTGCTACTCCGAAATCACCGCAGCTACACTTCTAACCACCATTGGCTACCCCCACAACTGTAATTTGCTACCCCCGCAACACCATTGACTACCTTAACAACCATCAATGGCTATACCCTACAATCACTATAGGTGTCATCCAAGGAAATAAAAACCTTCTTTGTATGATTAATCATTTAGCTCAATTTGAGTGACTTCCAATCCTTCAATAATTATGAATTTGGTCTCGTTGGATTTGGACACCTTTCACACATGAAAATAACAGATCAAAGTCATGCATACCGTTTTCTCACAAATTCCACTTATTTACATCACCCGTCTATCCGTTTCGAAAATTTTACAAATTTCATCTTTTTTTAAATCGATCTATAGATTGCACAAAAGACAAAAACAGGTTCAAAACTCAATTTATCCCGACTTCAGGGAATGGCACATTGATTTCATGTGCTATTTTTAAATTTTCAATAGTTTTGACCAATAGTGTGACACCTTTTATTCTGCCCTGTTCACCAGTCAAAACTGAGGGGATTCCCCGCTTAAACAATTTCCTTGGATTACACCTATAGGCTACTCCGAAAACCATCATCAGCTACACTTACAAGCATAACCATGATAAGTTACCTCTGCAACCACGATCGGCTACTCCAACCACCACCATTAGATACCCAACATCAACAATCGGTTACCCCCACAACCACCATTGGCTCCCAGACACCTTTCATTGGCTAACATTACAACCACCGTTAGCTTCTCCCAGAACCACCACTGGATAACCAACATCAACCATTGGTTACGCCCACAAACACCATTGGTCCAAATACAACCACCATTGGCTACCCCCACAACCAGCATTTGCTACCCCGCAACCATCATTGGCTACCCCATAACCAACATAGGCCACACCCGCAACTATCATAGGCTACCCCGCAACCACCATTGGCTACCCACACAACTCTCAACTGCTACCCATATAACCAACAATTAGTACCAAGCAATCACAATTGGCTACCACTACAACCATCATATACTACCGCCAAAACCACAATTGGCATCCCCTACAACTATCATTGACTACCCCTACATCTTCCATTGGCTTCCCCACAACCATCATTGACTACCCCTACATAAACCATTGGCTACCCCACAACCATCATTGACTACCCCCACTTCTATCATAGGCTACCCTGTAACCATCATTGGCTAAACCCGGCAACCACCATTGGCTACCCCGATAACCATCATTGGCTACCCCACAAGCACCATTTGCTACCTCGGCAACCAACATTGGATACCCCCTCAAATATCATACTATGCTTTGCCCATTCATATTACCATCAACATATATCCTTATTATCATCATCAGTTACCCGTATAACCATAAACTTACTTTATAACCATCATCAGATACCCACGTATAAACATCATAAAGTATGAAAAATATATTCGAATTGAGCAGGAACACTACCAATAAATTTCAATTTTAAGAGAAAATTATCGGCTTCTTTGATATGAGTACAACGAAAGAGAGCATATGTTAAATGTTGTGAGTGCAAACTCTTTTCTTTTTATTATTTGGCTCAAAAATACATAGATTCACAGTGCATGCAACTTTCAATTTCATTTGTAATTGAACGTTGTCTATCGTTATCAAGAAAGTCAGACAAAGTCATATACGATGACGTCATAACTTGACATACACCCTGTAGTTATCAATAAAGTTCTAAATCAGCGGTTGATAACAAGATTTATGGAATTATATTTCAAAATGGATTGTCTAAAATCAATTTATTTGTCGACGTTTTGGATTGATTGCACTATACAAATTAAAGGAGCATCCAGAGATGAAATATGCTTGCTTGATTTTTCCATGAAGGTCAGAATCATCTGCTCAGTGCCAGGGTTATTTCAGAACAAGTCGTTTTTATTATTTCTTTTAGAAATTGTATACCTTCATGTTTCACTTTCATTCTTATGTAACCATGATGTGTAATTGTAATATATGATTAAGGACGTTATCGCTGTTAGTACAATGTAACATAGGTCTATGCAACAAAAGGTTTGACGTTTTTATTTGAATTTTTCTAAAGGGGTAGGGCCACGAGACCCCTAAATCGGCCCTGGATTTTTCTCTTAAAATAAATTTCATGAGGAATACTTGATATCTCTCATGAAAATACACGAATGTTTACCGCTTTTAGTGAAAAGAATATTCTAATGCACTCCGTTTGTAACGCGCATTCTGATTGGCTGAGCGATAAAAAAACTGCAAGGGGATTCACGTTTCACTGCGGTTTCTGCTATGACGTCATGCGTTGCTATGACGACGTCGTTCAAAGCAGACGTTTTCTAGCTTCTCACTGACCAAAGCATTAGAATAGGGTTACCATACTGATGTTTTACAAAAACTGACAGGGTATCGGCGAATCCCCTGTCAGAAATATCCGTTTTACCACTCGGCTGACGCCTCGCGGTAAAACTCAATTTCTAACAGGGGATTCGCCGATACCCTATCAGTTTTTGTAAAACACACGCATGGTAACCCCTAAATATCACCAAACAACGTGCCATTTAACTGTAATGACGTCATAAAGTGACGTCATTTTGACGTTATTGACAAAATATGGCGAAAATTGCTGGGAATTTTGTCTTTTGTTGTAGAATTCAATGTGGCCGCATGCGTTAACTGAGATAAAACGTTTATGACAAAAGGATATAATGATAATCTTTCACATATAAACTTTCCATCATAGTTAATGCATGCGGCCATTGCTAATTTAATAGAAATATTGAGTTTTTGCATCAATTTCGTCGAATATGACCTATTTTGGTGTTTTCAAAGGGCTAAAAGGTGTTGATAAAACCAAATGTTTACAAAAAGTAGATTCGTGATTCAGTAGAGAACGTTTCAAAATGTAAAATAACAGTTAAAAATTCTATGAAGTAAAATGTTCAGAATTTATCAAAATTAGGGCCAATATCGGGCTTCGTGGCCCTATCCCTTTCCAACGCTGGTGCTAAAGGGAAGCTTTGACCAGATACTACATGTACATTGTAGTACTGTTATGTGTTTTTTTTCCATGTATCTCTTGTACTTTTTTCTTGTAATAAAACAATGTTTGATTATGTCATCACCATCATATATGTGTATAATATCTATAAGCTGTATGGCTTCTGAATAAACTGAATTGAATTAAATTCACTGTTTCGTACGCCTTCTGTTTTTATATGCATTTACATATTCATCTGTGTGTTTCTTGCAAAAAAATTGGGCCTCTGAGTCATGCTGTCTGTATGATTATCTAACAGTCAGGAGGTTTTTTACACCACAATTGTACGTTCTTCGAGACCTCTGGGTAATCGGAAAAGTGGGAGGGTTGTACACACGTAATCCTGATACTGTCTCCTACTGGTGTGGCAGATTACCGTCCTAAGTCGGCATCGATTGCTCATTGGTCTCGTTGGGTTATGTGTAGTCATTTGTGGTTGATGTTTCTGTGTTTCGGTGTTCCTTGTACGTTTTGCGTGTCTGCTCTGTGCTTTTGCATGGGGTGTTTCGGGGGTTTGCTGTGGGTGCTGAAACCGAGTTTGTTGGAGATCCCTTCCTTTCTTTTAATTAAACTAAAGCGTCTATTGACAGCCTGTCATTTCATTCTAGTCAGTGAATCAAATTCAAACTTTAACCCCCAAAGGTAGAATTCAAAAATTACTACCAGGCATATAAACTCTCTAGAAAAATGTAACAATGACAAACGTAGGGGGGATCTCTACCATTGAAAACAGCTGACAATGCTCACGATAGAAGAAAGGACGGAAAACGCTTTGGCTGGAAGCGTCATGAAAATGGTACGTAACGGTAACGTCGATTTTATACCGTCATTTCCCAGACTTTGGGAACTGTTTCCATAGAAGTTGATGACGTCATAGTCAGTCTACGTCAGGGAGGTAACTCTAGTTTTCGAAAATAGCGAATACAAGACTAAGTGTATTTCATTTAAGGACCTGACCTACTTCGAACCCCCCCCCCCCCCCCTTTAAAAAAATCAAACCACATGAAATTTAAAAATTGCCTACGGGGAAGATACTGAATTATTATGGCTTTTCTGAATCATTTCCTCGAAGATTTGTTTGTCATAAATATGAATGATAAATACATGTAGAATATGAATGCATAAAGATGTACAAATGTAGTTGTTTTTCTTTAATTTTACATTTGTTTTACAAATCTCATGGATTGAGGATGACATATACATATATTAACCTTTCCGAACATCCCTTATCAAGACATACTAGGTAGCCACACGTTCTACAACATATCATGAGATGACAAAGAAGAAAGATGTGGAGGGAGGGATAAGGTGAAAGCAACTGTTTACCTTAGTATTTTAACCAAAATATATTGCAATGTATGATATTGACGAGTTGGATGTGCCTCCTCTCCAAAATGGCAATGTGTAATAATCATTTGTAACAAACATCAAAATTGCCAAAACAAATAATGAAAATTACGGAAGAGGACAATATAGATCAAGAAGACATCAAATAAAATGTTCAAAATTTATTCAGCTGATCACAGTATGTCACGTATTTACAAACAACTTTCGGAATAGAAAAAAAAATTCTATACAGTCAAACCAATCAATGATGAGATGAGAGTCTTTAATGAGTAATCAAGGTATTATGCATGAGTAAGTCACGGTCACAATATGGTTTCAGTATTGTCAAAAGCGGCATAATGTCCCGCATGTTTCATCACTCCTTTTTTTTTTTTACTTTTTATTATTTTATTTTTATTTGAACAACGTTTTTTTTCAGATTTGTTTTATTCTTATGAATTCCTGCCGAGTCTAAGCATAGCCATAGCTCTCTTGTCTGATTCTGAATCCGATTCAAGCCTTTTACCGAGTCGGAGCATTTTAAATGGACGTTTTCCCAATCTTAACATAGGCATTCCCCTCTTTTCATCATCGGATCCTTCACTTCCTCTGCCCAAACGGAGCATTTTAAATGGTCGCTTTCCTAATCTCAACATAGGCATACCTCGTCCCAATCTGAGCATCGGCATACCTCGTTTGTCGGCAACATAGTAGCTACCATCCTTAGCAACATCAATGTAATAGTCCGAATTACCTTTAACCATAGGCACTTTGATATCTCCCTCCTCTCCTTCGCCGTCTTCCTGTTCGCGCCCAATACGCGGGAGAGGTGGTGCGCGCTCAACGCTGTTTACTTCCGCTTCCTCTTGGGAAACATCCGGTTGAAGCATATGGGCGGTAGATCTCCTGAAACGGCCAGGGCGAGGACCGGGGCGAATCTGTCTTGGTGAATCCTCGTCTAAGTCGTACATATCTGTACGCCTTTCTTGGCTTGGCATTCTTTGTAATTCTTCTATAAGTTCTTGCATGCTGCTTAGATCTTTTCCATACCGTGGAAAAGGAATTTGTCTTCTAAATGGCTCGTTGTCGTAATTTTCCTCTTGTAACAAAAGCGAAATGATATATCGAATTTGCTCTTGTGTTATAGAATCGGAGGCTCCTCTTCCAAGTCTGAGCATGGGCATAGCCCTCTTTCCCAATCTGAGCATTTGTAAACCACGCCCCAAACGAAGCATGCTTAACCCGCCTCGCCGGACTCTTGATAATGGCGCATTCTGCCTATTTGTTTCTAAGACTTCATCTTCAGCACCTGTATTATAAAGTAAAATTGTCCATTAGATTATTATGTCATTTGTCATACATTAAGGTATTACATGTACATGTATAATGAGCGACATCATGTTCAAAATATTGATATTCTGTATATAGATTATTTTATATTTCGCTATCGCTTTTGATGTTGCACATACTTCTGAACTATGAGGTAGATATCGGAAAAAAGGATTTTTTTTTTCAAAAAGGACTTTTTTAGGAGTTATCTATCCTTGATGTACGTTGAATATCAATTATGGAAAGATCTATACGGTGAACTTGATATTTTTCAGTGAAATTTGATAAATTCTAATTTTTAGAAATTTTCCATCCGTCCATTATTATGGCTGAAACATTAGATTTTCCCTAGACTGTAAACTCTGAGGGCCGAT
This sequence comes from Pinctada imbricata, assembly GCA_033119305.1. Classification (NCBI taxonomy): domain Eukaryota; kingdom Metazoa; phylum Mollusca; class Bivalvia; order Pterioida; family Pteriidae; genus Pinctada; species Pinctada imbricata. Next base: position 47,524,157 of record VSWD01000005.1, on the reverse strand, counting down.
GACTCTAATCGGAACACACTTTATTACAAAAACGCATTGATGAAATTTTTTTCAATAAATTTGAGTATGATAACTACGTCTTAAGTTTAGAATAGTTTACGCGAGATCGCAAATGCAGCGCGTGCAGCGTGTCCGATCTAATTTTTCATTTAGTCACCTACGTAAACCATTGCTCAAAACTTATGCACCTTTTCTGCCCAAGTAAGTCGATGACGTCATAACAAAGGAGAACAATCGAAGAGTGCGCGGGAATATTCGTATAGTCTTGGCTAGAAGTATTTGCGATCTTCCGTATTCAAAACTCAATAAATGTGTGAACCATTTATCCCTCATAATACATCTTATGCCTTAAGTTTGAAGCATATTCAGCCTTTGTCAAAAACACATTTCAAAGTTATTGCAAAAATGATTAAATAAATAAATAAATAAATAAATAAATAAATAAATAAATAAATAAATAAATAAATAAATAAATAAATAAAATTAATAAATAAATAATATGAGTAAACAGAAAAGGAAAGTTAACGTTCCTCAACATGGCTCCATTCCAGGCCCCTGTCAAAATTCGTTTGAAAAAAAAAATGAGAAAATTGAAATAAATAAAAATTATTTGTAAGAATACTAATTATCCGTTAATAATTCTAATAACTGATACGTGTTGCCGACATATGAATTGTATTCCTTTTTGTGTATTGTAACACATCAATTGATAGCAATGCATTATTCAATTTTTTTTTCATTTGTTAAATAAAGCAACAAAACGTTATCTTTTTATCTTTACTTTCTTTTTTAACTGTATTCCTTTTTTGAATTGTATTCCTTTCTTGAATTGTATTCCTTTTTGTGCATTGTAACACATCAATTGATAGCAGTGCATTATTCCCTTTTTTCACTTGTCAAATAAAGCATAAAAACTTTATTTTTTTATCTTTACTTTTTTTTTTAATTGTATTCCTTTATGAATTGTACTCCTTTCTTGAATTGCATTTATTTACCTTTTTGTGTATTGTAACACACCAATTGCATTATTCAAATTTTATTTCTTTCACTAGTTAAATAAAGTAAATTGAATAAAACTCTATTTTTTAATCTTTACTTTCTTTCTTTTGTCACGCCTTGTGTAATCACATTCAACAAAAGAAAAAATACATAAAATATGAAAATGAAAGAAAGGTAAAGCTTAGAATAAAAGTAAAGGAAAAACAAAGTGTGTTACTTCGTCGTCTCTTCTTAAAATTATTTTGACTTTTTGCTCTTGATATAAACAAACACAAAATAACATGGTTATCCATTATCAGTTATGAATTTCCGTTATGAACAACTTATCAAGAATTGATGATCAGGTTGAAAAGTTTATCATAAATACCCATCTCTCGTTTATTTCGTGTATTTGTCAGATTTATCTCAATTTACAGACAAAATTATACAGACAAATTATCAAAGCTAAATATAAGGCTCAAGATCTTCCAATTGAATGGTTTATCGCAAATTCGCTTTTATAGAGCGTGGAAGGAAATTGCGTCTTAACGGCTATTATAATATGATACGGTCAAGATTTTCGATAAACATTCAAGCCTAGGTTGATCAGTTTTTCGATACCATAAAGGGGTCCTTATTATTCTCATACATTACATAGAATTATACAATAAAGGAAAAGTCGATACGATTTCTGGCAGAGTTTCCGGCAAGTGTCGTAAAGCAATTTGCGTTGAGCAAAACACTTGCCGTCATATTAAATTATCGTTACAACAATGTTACGGGAATTTTCCTATTAATTACCAAGCTTTAATGTAGGACGTTAGTGTTTAATACTCAACAAAAAAGAAAAATTCCAGATATTGCAATTAGATGTCGTAAAATATTGCCATTAAATGTTATGGTCTCTGTGAACAAAATTATGACATTTCTAACAGCTCCGAGAAACTGCAATTTAAATCACAAAAATCAGGGCAATGAAGAGTTGTGCAAATATTTAACAGGTGTTCTTTTTCCACGGTTATGTTCCAAGTTTTACAACAAAATCTATACGCCGGTTGTTTTCATGTACAAAACGTATGCTCTAGGGCAAATAGGCTTTGATTGCGATAAAACGAAAAAAAATATAGAAGGTTTGAAAATAAAATCAGATGGTAAATCTCACAACCGCATATTTTTTCAGTTTTTGAAATATAAACAGTGCCTTCAAGGATATTGTGCCTATGTTTAAACAAGATTGACTTCAGAAGCATGCTTCCATGTAAATTTCCTGTTTAGACGCGGGAAATTGCATTTTAATTTACCTATTCATCGGGGAATATTAAAATTAATTGGTTGATTGAAATTAAAATCAAAGATTGAAATGTAACAACACGCCCTAACCTAAACGCATTTGGAGGAATTATTGGCAACGATAAATGACCATGCAATACAATACGTATTTGTACGCCGGAAATTCTACAAGAGATATCCATTCCGTTTTTAACGAGTTTTATGATTGTCAGTCGCGTATCTATAGAAGAGTGATTAAAGTCGGGGTATGAGGCTGAATGGAGGATGCGCACTTACTATTCTAATATCATTATTCGTCACGAATCGAGAGAATTAATCTTTGGGACGTCAATTGAATTCCAGGGAAATGCTTTTACTCTTAACCAAATGAAGAGTATTCACAAAAGCACCAATTAACAGTCCTGGAAACTTGGAAGGAAAAAGTGGCATTATCGGAAATGACTGGGGCTAAATTGAAATAGAGTGTTTTATGTTATAATTTAACTATACGTTCGGCCTTTTTTATACTTGAAGAAATGTTGTAAAACTAATGGATCGCATGTGATAAACAGACGATTTATGCTTTTAACAACTTCTGTTTTCTAATTCTAGAGTGATTTCATGAAGATAATTTTCATGGGTTCTAACAAATAAAACCATCCGTTGTAAAGACATTGAAAAGAAATGAGCATATTAAAAGTTCTTGCTCAATGGTTATCCAATTTGCATGACAAATTATTTAAAAGACGACCCTTAACAAAGGTATTTTTTCTTCCAAGAATATAAACATGGTAGAAGCTGAAGGCGCACAAACAAGATTACAAGTACTTGTACAGACATACTTTAAGGATTTATTTCTTCATTTTTCGAACATTTGTCACTCTTTCTTGATAGAATCGCCACCAAATTTGATTTGCAAATATTGACCCTTTGACTCATGTCGGGCAATTTGGAAGATTTAACTTAAACTTCGATCCCGAATACATCATTTTTGCCAATCGGTGTGTGAGAATAATTACATTTATCTCAATTCCGATCTCGATAAATCCAAGACCCAATCTAAATATGCAGAAACGGCTTACAAGAGAATTAGTCCGTTAAGCTTCCGTAACGCTGACGATTATATCAAACTTGTTCCTTCCCCGATTTTCTTGTTAAATAGAATAAGAAGACAACCGTATCTAGCAAAATGCACTACGTCTTTAATATAAAACGTTCCATAGCCTCTAGTAAGTAACAAATTTGATTAAGATATTCAATTTACTCATAGAAAACAACCGTTTGTTCTTTCTTAATGAAGTGAGACATAAAGCCTTTCTTTGGTCAATTCGATCAGCTTTAGATTGTTAATTGTCTTTTTGCTTTATTCCCATATGATTTCAAAAATGCCAGAGTGTTGTGTCTGTAGACCAACTCACCACAGTCGATAGACTTTGATAAATTAAATCTGTTCTGATTTCTATTGAACTTGGAACTTTGAACTATATAATTCCTTATCTTCGAATGAATCGGGTTAAATCGGTTTAGGAAATGTGTATAGAGACAAATTTTATAAGCACAATCTTATTAAAGCAGCAAAGTCCGCAAGAAACTTGGCAAACTTTAATTTAAAATATTGTAAATTACAGCACACATATTTACTAAACCAAATACAAAAGGAGCTGATAAGATAAGGGCCGCATATAGCCCTAAATCTCACGCCGTATTTCTTCAGCATGGCGATTCGATTGACGGGAGAAATACATATCGCTCTTGCTTATTTCGTTCTTTATTCTCGTATATTTCATGCGATCATATTTAAAATGCATTTTTGAATGGATCAAAGAGATGAAGTCTCAAGTTTTACCATATTTTGTGGTATAAATACTGCTTTAAAATAAAAACATTCATTTAAGGTCTCTTTCATTTGTTGATTTATCGTCTCTGGGGTACTGTGCCCCCCCCCCCCCCCCCTCGGAAATAGACTTTGCCAAAATTATTTCATCCTGGATATACACAACCAGTACAAGTGGAGTTCAGAATATTCGGGGAAAATAATGTTTTCTGTTTTCTATGGGAAAAGACAAATTTTGACCAACATGTTAGCAATATTATACATGATAACAGATCTATACGAACTACAGATTCTGAAGGGATGCCGTATAGGTATAAATTTTACGAAAGTTTTCTTGAAATTTCCATTTTCAAAATTACACTTTTACATGTAAGGCTAACCTAACCAGCTCCTTAAGACACCTCTGACAGATAATATGAGTTGTTACAGCAGTTCAAATGTTAAGTAGATTTTGAACATGTGCAGCGCCGCACAAAATCATTTAAGTATCACCTCCTACAACGAATTCACATTCAAAGATGTTGACGTATTTGGCTGTATCTCTATTACCATTGAATATTTTGTCGTGAAATGTCACAGAGGTGTTACTAGTTTTAAATATACCCCAAGTTATTTTCCTTGCCCCTAGCGGACGGCATATTCAACCTACATGTACTTCAGATCTGTACTTTTTCTTGAATAATATAACAAAGCTAGAAAATACCAATTTGTACCATAAAAGCACTCGGTAAGTATGAGCTGGAACTTTTTAATGCATGTGTTAGGTAAGTATAAGTATAAACACCTTCTTAAAGCTGTGTAATCTGACTATATTTCTTCTTTTAGATAAGTACGGTACAGCCCAAGCTTTGGACCCGCCCAATACACGAACAGCTCTAATAATAAAGAATCACATCAATGTAGATGTCGCCATCGAAAAAACAAAACAAAATAAAAACAGATAAAAAAAAAAAACCACACACACACTTACATACCCGAAACGTTCATGTTTATCGCGCTTATTAAGTAGTGTCGGGACTTACACATTTTATATGTTTCAGAATTTATCAATAAATAACTGAGACTCGATGATCTATTGTGACATATTAAGAATTATCCGACTTGGACCACATGGACCCATAAAATACCGTAAAGTCAGCGGATACAAACGATGAAATATTTAAACCTAGTAATAATTACATTTACAATGCACAAGTAACGTCATCATCTACAATACTGCAGTTAACCGGATGGCATGCACTCACCTCCCCCGCCACTCCCAATTAGTGTATCAGACTGGTTCAGATAAATTATCAGAGCAGAAATTGCATTAATCTATTGTTCATTTCATTGAATGATAAACATTCTTGATCCTCTACTTCACATTCTGAGGTGTTCCCCGATAAAAAGACATTTCCGTTTACGTGGAAACCATTAAAAATGTGTCTCTCACCCTATCTGTATACACGTGACACAACTAGTTTTGACTTAATCAAAGGTCATTCAATGAATGCCTTACTTCACAGGAATGAGTGAGAAAAAAATGTAAGACAAGAATGAAGTGTGTATCTTTATACCTTTTAGCACTTCAGGAATGGTAAAGTATAGAATGTCGAAAATAGAATACACATAAAAGCACGATATGCACAAAATCAAACGATCATTTGTCACACATTTTCTGATATACGAACATGTACATGTAGGTCGACGAGTTGAGTTCACAAGAACTTTATGAGCCGTTCTATATCGACTATATTTTTTTCATTTCCTGACATTTTCGGATCATTTGGGAAATCTGTTTATCATTCCCGCCTCAAGGTGGAGTCAAGTTGTAACGTTATACTTTCGTCCCTGTGATCCTTTAAAGCATATCCGAAATTGACCATGAAACAGACATCATTTTTCTGACAACTTCAGACCAGCAACGGTTTTTGGTGCCTGTGGCGACAGACGAAATGACGAATCTTGGAATACGATATATACATGTATTAACCTATTGGTCTGGTAATTTTGTTTTGTACAAATAGTGATCAGTGAACGACCATTTACCCTTTAAACCAACGTAAAAAGCTAAAAAAAAAAAGTAATCTTACACAAAAGAGAACAAACTCATTAGTTTAGTTGTTAATGAAACATTAGCAGCACTTGATGCTTATCATGTTGCCTTTTCAAATATAGTTTGATATATTTCTTTAGTGTTGTTGAAATATTTGTTTGGAAATATTTGGTTACAAATTAAATGCTAAAATGAAATTGGGTTTTATGATATCTTATTATCAGAAACGCATTACAAAATAATGATAGAAAAGTTTTTTTTTTTTTATCTTGAACTCTTCTGGTCTCTTTCGTGTATTGTTTGATATACTAGTATACATGTATGTACTTTACCGTTAGAGTACAGCAAGTAAGGATGACAGCAGTAAATGCGTATATTTTAACATCGTTTTCTATGCGCCATCTAGTTCTTTGTAAAATAATGAAGAATAGCACTCTACATTTGACATGAATAAAATCTTCCTGATAATTGCTTATTTTTTTCCAATCAGATAAAATATTTCTTTAAAGATTCATTAATGAAGCTTCACAACGACGAAATTACCTTGACAAATAAAAAAAAAGATTACCACCAACCCCTCCCTTCATCTAGAATTTATCTCCATCCTGCTCAGATTTTACATTTTCTGTTTTCATGCACTCAAGTTTAATTATATTTACCCTTGCAATTACAATTAATGATTGAAAAAAATTGTGAGTGATCGATTTGATCGGATTTTTTTTTTATTTGTAATTGCCCCCTTCTTGACCCATAAAATTTGCGATAAGAGATTTCCCTAACCTCCTTCTGTTGGAATACCTGTTTATATTGCCATCATAAAACGATAAAGATGAATTGATCTTGTAATGACATTTATTGTGACTATGCTGAAGAAAAAGACAAGTGGTGATAAAGACCGTTCAATTCTTGTTACACTTCGAAAGATCACATGACTCGTTTCGTGATTTACTTTCATTTCGTTTTCAAACATCGATCGCGAAATAAAAGATAAAGCAGGAAAAACTGAACAGACTTTCTTCGACTAAAAGCTTTCTCTATCAATCAAGTGGAAGAAGAATGAAAAAAGGTAAAATGTTTTGGAAAATCAGAGACAGATATTCTCTTGAGCATTTGAAGAAATTATTGACCGTCGAGCAAATTAACTTAGTCTAGGAAAAGGTAGATATATATAAACCGACTGTTTAGATGATTTTTTCTATAAAAATATTAGAATGAGAGAATCGTTGTTGATACCATAATTACAAGTAATACCAAAAACAGACAAATCCTTTTCAACAAATTAAAATATTCAAGCTCTCAGTCTAAGAGTTCCAATAAACATTGTACTGCAAATGTACAATGGTCATAAGAAATGAGATCAAATTTATTTCTAAGGGAGGAGCGCGATGTGAAAGAAATTATTAAATGTATTTTAAGATATTTGTTATTTTTTCATTTGATCCCACCTTGCGAAGATCAGTAGAATAATAGCCGATAGAGTCTTTGATGTATTGCTTTCTTTTTGCAAGTGAGGTCGTACAAGATATCTTTCAGTCCACACGTACAGTATGTAAAGAATGATATAATCTGGTTTGCATATGACACGGTGACTTATTCAATGTTTCCTACTTTTATCTCACTTCAAATGTGTGGCTTTTTTTTGCTCTGGTGTTTTGCGAACGTGAGTAGACCTGGCAATCTTTTAAGGGAAAAATCACGGCGCCGTTCAATGGTCAGAATAATTATCTATTTCTCTACATGTATCGGTTGGGAAAATATCATAATTATGATGATCAACAAAAATATTTTTAAAAAATGATTATGTATGTTTTTGATTTGATATCGAATGATCTTGTAACAATTATCGCGATTTATGCCAAAAAGAACACCTCGTTTTAAGTATCACTATGATCATTGTCCCACTCTTTTTAGTTCTTATTTTATATATTTCTGCACAATAAATGATAATATATGATAAAAATAGCCTTTTTTATATTACAAGTACATGTCTAACATGTATAGGGGCGATGCTGTGAAAGAGAAAAACAACTAGATCGCGGCCGTAGATTATGTACACGAATAGATACATCTAGTACATGTAGTATTTATTGGGGAAATGAATAAGGGACTCAACTTCAAAGGATCGCTTTTACTTCTAATTTTGGCTTAAGGTTTGTCATCCCTCATGTCTCAGATGCTCATATTTCCAAAATAACAACTTTAACAATACTTTCATTAACATAAATCCAAAGCTTATGTTAGACCTGATATAAAAACAAAATATAGTTCGTGATTTCGTGAATATACCGAGAACTTAAGCGGTTTGAACTTTAAGATTGGACGCTATGGACAAAGTAAGAAAACTCCTTTTTAGAGGTGATGAAATGTAGCTATAAAATTTTATTTTCCTAAAACCATATTAGTTTGATAATCTGAGCAATATTCTGAGAAGAAAAAATAGGGTATCCAGGCAAAAGATTACCAGCAATTCTGACCTTGGGGATAGTTTACCTAAAAGTACCACTGTCAAGCATTCATTATCCGAACATTCACATATTGCTCTACGCATTAAAATGTTCTGTGTAGAAGGTAGAAGAAAACAAGAAAATTGTATGTTTTCAAGAAATAAATTGGTATGTTTTCAAATTGGTTTGTTTTCAAATTCAAACTTTATCACTATTTCAAAGCAAAAGTGTGCAACAAGGTTTTTTTTTTCTTTTCCTTTATTTTTATGTGAATATATATAAAAGAGAAGTTAAAATTGTTTCACGTATCAACTGATATTATAAAATCCTAGATTTGCAAAAAATAGGGAAAAAAAAAGCTTCCATCTTTGGAAATCCCTATCCTTTATATTAGATTTCTATCAATGTTTTCGTGACATGTCATAATTCAGCGATCATATTTTCTTTATACCGAATGATTGAAACTTTACAAGAAAAAAATCCTTGGAAATACTACACTTAATCGCTTTGTTAATATGCTGTTTTTGTCAACAGATTACATTCAACTGGAAAAAGCTTTGGCATTAACTGATATTCAATTACCGGTATAATAGAGAACGTGATATCTGTAATTCACAGAGTACCATCATAGCTAGGCAGAACTTATCTTTGTGTGGTCACGGGCGTTTTCTGATTTTGCTTTTATCCAGAAACCATGTTTTAAAGAGTACGTGTCAAATATAGGATTATTTCCATCAACTTGTTCTTTATCAAGCGTTAAAATAAGTTATGATCTGCCATTGCTCTTGAGTTTTAATAAATTACGATTAAAACAACTTCACAAAAAATATTATCGTACCAGAAGAGCGCTGCATTCTTGCATCAGAAAATATTTTTAAGCTTGATGGCAACATTGAAGATTTGGATTTATATTACTTACTTGAAATTTAAATGCATTTATTTCTACGTTTTACGAAACGTAAAAACGAAAGGATGATTGTGTTTTAAAGACAACGACTCTGTTCATAACACCAAATAAAACATCTTGATAAAATGCTCGAGCACACTAAATTGTGATCTATTAAAGTTTCTTTTTATCGTATATTTTGACGATTTCGGGTTGTCTATAATCTTGCATAATAATTGTTTCATAGACGTGATTGTTCTTTCATGTCCGTATCTTCTAAAATCAAAATACAATTATAACTGAAAATTACAAATTTATACCAGAAAAAAACCTCAAACACTGCCAAAAATTATTCAATTATGAAAGAAACAAATAAAAGAAAAAAAAAAGGATTCTTCGAGAAAGTATGTTAATAAATAGAGATTATTACAAATGCAAAAAAAAAAAAAAGATGAAAAAATACATAAAGTTTTGTTTTTACTTACCTATAACTTTGTGGTAACAATGCAGCAATAATATTAAAGGAACTAAGTATTTCATCATACGGGAAGGTTAAAAAGTTCGAAAACTTAGTGTCACTGTATCTTTCCCTCTCCGTCTCCTTTCCGACGTAACGACAACGTTAACCTCTGTTTCTAGCGTTTTCAATAATACTATTGGAGCTCACAATTCAAAATGATAAATAGAATTAAATGTATTATTGCATGATTTTCTTTCTAGATGATTGTTAAGGTGAATTTCTCCACTTTTATGCCTATAAGTGGGATGAAACAGAGAGTGGCTGTGACGTCATTGCTGGGGATCAATTGCCAGAGCGGCTCTTGTACAGGCTTACGATGGGAACGTCACTAAGCTCCGCCCATTTCATAGATAAACATAATTTGATAATGATTTCTATTATTTTCCCTAGGCTTAGTGAGCCTTTAGCTGACAAAAGCTTTGAAAATGCGTGGTTACCCCTTTGGTTTAAAGATATACATTAATTATATGCTTCAAAATGAAATGCCGTCCATTGTTTTATTGATTAGGATGGCTTGATCCAAGAAAATTGCCTTTTCGTCATTGACGATAATGTTTGTAACTTGGCTATGTATCTAATATTGAATATGAAAGTGACGTTTAAATCATAACAGTCATATACAATACTTAAAGTGTTGAAGTATTTAATGCTTGTATCCTAAAGTGACGTGGGTGGATACATTTGACTTCAAGGGAATTGCAATTATAATATTTCATGGTGGTACGTTGGCATTCCTTTCACAAGGTAATCGAGCTCATGGTCTCTTGAACTTCTCTAACAATATTAGCCCTAAGTTTTCTTCAATGTACATGATGCCTTTGATGATTTGACTCTTTAGATCTGACTTCTTAACCAGCCGAATGCAGTATGTGTTGTTTGCTTACTAATGTTACGAAAAAGAAACCACATTCTACTAGATCTACATGTATTTTCTTTTGAAACTTAAGACTTCCCATTGAATATTTTACTCATTTATAATTTTACACGACTTGCTATTTCGTCCTATGAATCTTCCTCTTTTATAAATGACACTGAGACAATCTTTCGATAAAACCAAACTGTTCTACAATTTCATGGAAAAGATGCAAGACATTTTATGAAAATAATATGACGTTCGATATGTCGTCTGATCTGCTTAGTATGAGAAGACCAGTGAATGATAAAACACTTATTCAATTGATTATACACATCAAAGAAGTACCTAACAGTTATTCAGTCTCAAAGTCGAGGCCAAATCGTGAGAATTCCCATCGGAACGGTGCAAACCCCGGAATTCTAATGGACAACATTCCGAAGTGACACCAGGTGCCCGGGAAGAGTCAGCGTTAACCCATTTGTGGAATTGCGAGTTTTATCATTTTTTTTTTAATTTGATGTCCTTGGCAATGATACATGTGATAACTCGAATCAAAGAAGTATGTATCAACTAAGAGAATTTAATGGTGAAATAGGAAAGCTGTATGAATATTTAAAAGTAATGAACAAGATGAAAGTCTTTGTACACTATACTATAACTAACTTGCATAATATATGTAAGACATGATCCATGCGATAATTATGCCCCCGGAATCAAAGATTTGGGGGCATATAATATTTGGTCTGTCTGTTTGTCCGAAAAACTTAATCATTGGGCATAACATTTGAATGGTAAGTAATAGGGCTTTCATATTTCACATGTGTATTCCTTGTGACAAGACCTTTCCATCGACACCAAAAATTTTGACCTCGAGACCTTGACCTTGACAATTGACCAACTTTTCAAAAACTTTAATCATTGGTCATCATTTTTGAATGGTAAGTTATAAGGCTTTCATATTTTATATGTGTATTTCTTGTGACAAGATCTTTCCATTAATACCAAAAATCTTGACAACGTAACCTTGACCCTGTCCTTTGATCTACTTTTCAAAAACTTAAACTTAAATATTGGTCATAACTTTTGAATGGTAAGTGATAGTTAGGGCTTTGATATTTCACATGTGTATTCCTTGTCATAAACACATGATTTATTTAATTGATACCAACATTTTTTAACCTTGTGACCCTGACTTTTCACATACTTTAAATGTAATTGTGTTTATACTTACAAAGATGCCACCGGGGGCATTCGTGTTTCACAAACACAGGCTTTATTGATTATGTTTTAGATTGAAATATTCCTTCCAGAGGGAAGGGATGATACAAATAAAAACATAAACACTCAAATTCACAAAATTTCGACCCCTTTACAAATGATTTTGTCATTTCATCTACACTTGATAAAGGTTAAGGGGCCGAAAATTGTGTATTTTAGTGTTTTTATATTTGAATATGCTTTAAATTACTAATTAACATGGCACAATTTTATCAGTTTTTTTGGACTCTGGAGATTAGTCCTTAGATAAAGTTGTCCTTCGTGTTTCTTATGGTTAGGGTAAGGATTTTGTGTTTAACTTTCATGGTTTAGGATTTTGTGTTAGACTTTCATTTTTCTCACTCCTAATTGGGAGTTCGCTTCTTTTCATGTGGTGGAGGTTTTTGTTTGTTTGCTTTGGTTCCTTTTGTATCCTGATTTCGTATGCCTTCGATTCGTGATTTCCTGAATTATCGATTTTGTACTGTGTATTTGGATAGGGTCATTGTCAATATTTGTCATTGTACACTACACACCAAAGAAGAGCAGACATTCTATGTATAATTCTGACGTTTTACATATAAAGAAGGGGGAGATCTCCAACAAGACCCCGTTGCAGCATCAACAGTAAAACACCAAAACACCCGATGCAAAAACACAAAAGACGAGTACAGCACGAGACGGAAAAGAGACACACGACATGTAAACATCAAACACAAAAGACTACACATAAACCGACGAGACCAATGGGTAATCTGTGCCGACTTTGGACGGCCATCTGTCACGCAAGTAGCAAATGGTGTGGTTATCCTGGATTACGCGCGCACAACCCTCTCACTTCTCCAATTACCCAGAGGTCTCGAAGAACGTACAATTGTGGTGTAAAACAACCTCCTCACTGTCAGATGACATCACACATATATATGACTTTGGGTTTTGGATTTGACTTTTTGTCGCCTGAAAGAAGCTTTGTTTTGTTCCTTTATCAATTTGACATCATAATTATATAACTGTTATGTTGCTATTTCGGAAAATTGTCATTAGGCCATTTCTTGTTTTTATTCTGTTTTGCGTCCTTTTGAAATTGAGAAAGCTATAAGCCAGCCAGGGAGAAAAACAAACAAGCATATCAAACAAAATTACAATTTCATATAATATGGCTATGTGAAATCTGATAGAAACTTGTGTCATTTGATTATTAACAGATTTCAGTCAACAAAAGAACGATGGACAAAGCACTGTCTTGAATCATTTCAGCACTTTTACATCAAATATGAAAAATTAATCAATTTCTCTTTATTTTTGTAGAAAATACATTGAATTTGCAAAATTTTTTATTATTTTGATTTTGTTTTCTTTTATGACTATGGGCTCATAACCTACCAACACGAGGACGCAAAACAGAAAATAACAAAGAAATGGCCTTACATCTTAAATAAAATAGCAATCAAAGGAGGTTAACATCTGAGCACCATACCTCTAATGCTATTTTGGTAATCGATTTTGTATAACTTTGCTACTGAAGCAACCCTACAGGAAATCTGGAGCCGCGCACTCTCTGCATACTAGTAAGTTATTGAACAGATTCAAATTCAAACAAATTTATAGAAAACAAGAGGTCGCCACTGAAATGAATTTTGACTGTGTCTGAAAATCACTTTGGCAGGAAGCATCACTGATGAAGATTTTAATATCCGAAACACGAGTCTGTTGCATTAAAATTGGTTTGAAATTTCTTCAACAAGGTAAAAAGTTTGAACACTTCTATATTATTTCATTCACTGATTTGTACAAAACATATCAAAGAGGAGCAGGCACTCTATGTATCATTCTGACGTTTTAAATGCATGCTAAACAATATATATTTGCAATTATATATAATGAAAGCATGTATCTTTTCGCTCTTATCCCTCAGTAATTATAATGATTTATAATATTTAAATATTTGTTCCATCGTAATGATTTAGTGCACCGTATCTGCATTTAAAAAAAATGTATCATCAGTGATACTCAACGCAGAAAGAGAGGAAATCATAGAAGCCAATATTATCTTTCAGATAAGCTTCTCAGTCAGGGATATGTTTGTGACCGACACACATCGTCACTGAGGAAGTTCTACGGTCGATATGGGGAACTCGTCATATACTATGATGTCCAACTCTCCAGAATGGTGGATGATATTCTGTCATAGACCATTTGAACCATCCAACCAAAGATTGTACTCTAAGTCTTCCGAAATAGAAGTTACCGGATGTGACAGTTCTACCGAATTGAAGCTGCGGGTGTTGCATGCAAGCAGGAGATGCTTACTCTTCCTGGGCACCTGGTCTCACTCTCATACATGTATCGGGAGTCCGCTTCTTTTCATGTGGTGGAAGTTTTTGTTTGTTTGATTTGGTTTCTGTTTTAACCTGATTTTGTATGCCTTCGGTTTCTGATTTCTGAATTATCGATTTTGTGCTGTATACAGGGATATGGTCAATGTCCATATTTGTCATTTGAAGAGCGAAATCATAAAGATAACCTGAAATGTATGCCAAAGAGTCGCTATGCCATGAGGGAGATACGTCTAAGTTCCATAATAATGTGTCAAAGTTAGCATAAGAAATTTACAGATATATCACGTCACTAGGCAAACAATATAATAGCAGTTTGGAATAATCAAAATATGAAATAAAATACAATGTATGGTCTATCGTTTTAATTTAGTTGCACAATAATTTCAATTTTATTTAGAATAGTTCAGTGAAGAGGCGAAAGTCAATTCTCTATGTTCAGTCTACACCGAAACTCACATTCTCAAAATAATCACATGACAGAAAAACAAAACAAAACCAAAATAAATCAAAAAAACCCCAAAACAAACAAACAAAATAAACCACTTCAAGCACAAACAAACACGACAAACAAATGTCATGGCAGAAATACATACAACAAAACACATATAGCATGATAACAAAACTGATGCATATTGCAAAAAATACAACAGACACACAATTATGGCAGTAAAATACAAAAGAAGCATACAAATTTAAACAGAGCAAACTTATGGGAGGAAAAAGTCACAGCGAACACATATACATGTACATGTAACGGTACAACAGAACGGACCAACATGGCTTTGAATAATAAGGAAGTGTTCCAACTCAATACCTTCGTGAAGAAAATTTCAAACGAATTTTCAAGCACGACACGTGTTTCGGATAGTAAATCCGCATCAGTGATGCTTCCATCCAAAGTGTTTTTCATAAGCCGTCGAAATTCATTTCAATAGCGCCGTCTGGTTTTATATTAAGAATTCAAATTTGATCATTTATTTTGTAGAGAGAGCGCGGTACCTTTTCGGTAGGATCGATTCTGTAGCAAATCCAAACAAAATTTGTTCAATATAGCATTGGAGGATTAACTCCTTTAATTTCGATGAAATTTTTCTATAAAATGGCAAGTTTCGGAAATAGCAAAAATATATATGATGTCAAATTGATAAAGGGTAAAACAAAGCTTCTTTCAGGCGACAGAGCTGGAAAGAAACAAATTACAATATAGAAAAAAAAACACATGGCAATAAAGACAAAAAATACATACAATAGAAAACAACGCATATACATAAAAAAAATCACAATGAAAACATTAATGTGAAAGAAAGGAGGGGATCTCCAACAACACTCAGTTGCAGCACCGACAGGAACATCCCCAATCACCCACTACAAAAACAAAAAGCAGACACGCACAGAATGAGAAGGAAAATGTACAATGAACACCAAATCACATAGAAACATCAAACATAAATGACTACACGTAAACCAACGAGACAAATGGACAACAGTGCCGACTTTTAAAAACGGCCATCTGCCACGTAAGTAGCAGACCGCGTGGTTATCCTGGATTACGTTCGCACAACCACACAACAAAATTAAGACAAAACAAATACAGATGTGAGTAAAACAAACAAACAAACAAAAAAGACTATACATAAACCAACGAGACCAATGGGAAACCGGTGCCGACTTAGGACGAACATTTGCTCCGCAAGTACAAATGGTGTGGTAATCTGGATTACGTACATCCCCCTACTTTTCCGGTTACCAAAAGGTCTCGAAGAAGGCACAATTGTAGTGTAAAACAACCTCCTCACTTTTAGATGACTACACAAACAAGACAGCAAAACGTATTGGCCCAAACAACACAGATGAATGTGTAAATGGATATAAAAAGGGGTGTACGTACATGTAATACAATCCGTGCTCTGCCGGCTGTGGCCCGATGTGTCCGACTGATATTCAGAGAGGATAGATGGTCGGGGCCTTGTTTTCTCTAAAGAGGTTTGGACAGGGCCTGTCATTGAGTCCCGTGAGAACTCCTCTATGATTAAAACCTATCCTCAAATTTTACTCAGGTTGAAGTAATTTTGCTGCAGTAACTACTTACTTCATTTCTCTTAGCAAGAATGTGGTCATTACTATTAAGATTCCTTGATCGCGGTGGTTTTTGTTTTCTTACATACACTGTGACCTGAAATATGACATTTCATCAAATTGCTTAAACTCATCATATAATGTTAAACGTCTTTTTTATAATATTATCATTAATTTTTTTTAGTTCTCGTGCAATCTAGTGCTAATCTGTATAAGCAGGATTAGCTTCAAGCTCAAGTTTAGGCATCTTTTACTGTTATTTTTTTCCTACCGTTTTTGTTTTCGGGGTCGTTATTTATTTTATTATATTTATAGCCATTTTTGTGTCACCTTAAATGTTATTAAGGTAAGTGACGAGGAAACGACGAACAATTATCTTTAAAAACTACCCAGAGATTTCATTCGAACTAGATTCTGATATAAATTGAATTAAAGTAAAATATGTCGAACCTGAAAAATCATTCTTGTTCATTCGCTTTAAATAAAAATTGAAATTTTAGGAACTTCATAAAGCCCTATGACAAGTTCTTAATTTTCGTGATATATAATAATACATTGAACCCTTCCGTATTATTATTGAAGGAATTAATGTCATTCTATGGCAATTTTCACAAAAATACTTACGATAAATTGAGAGTTTGTCGTCACTTTCAAGTATATATATTTCTAAAAATCCATATTCAATATTTAAATCTTATGCCACATTTTGGATATTTCAGTAGTTAGAGAAAGAAAATCAAATCTGTTTGTATATTGTGATTTATTTGACTGAGATATGATGAATTGAAAGTTACGACTGCACTTTGATTTTGGTTTCATACGTTTATACTCCGTTGTGACCACTGTAACACCGTCTTGTTGAAAATCTTTCCCTGCTTAACTTTACTGAGAATGTAAATACTTGATAGTCGAATATTTCATTTTGTAAAATTTTCGAGACGTTGGGATTTCTCCCTAGATGCTAGCTTCAGATTGTTCTATTAGAAAGTTTTACATAATTTTTGCACTATTTTATTAAGATATACATGGTCCACGTTGCCAATTCATCTGTTCTTAAATGATGCTATTCAATTTGAAGACGTTTACATGCAAGAGTTGACAATGAATGTTTTGTTTATGATGTTAAAGAAATGAACTTCGGATTTGCAGATGGGTCATTTTTTTACATGCACTAGATCAGCCCGCATTTGAAAATTAGAAAAATTAAGCTTACCAAATACTTTCTTCATAATTGTAGTAAATATTCAGATTAAATGTACATAATGTAATTTGATCAGCTAATGTAAATAAAGAAATAATTTTTCATACAAAGGATATGGACTAGCTGTTCTGACCGAAACGTTTTTTCACAAATAAAATGATAAGTCTTCAATTGGAGGTAACATCTATCTGAGTTCCTAAATACAATCGATATGAACTAATGTATTTCCGCAATCTAAACACGTGCCTGTCCTTCACACCAATAATTTCGTTTCACAATCTATAAAAATTATGACTTTTCATTACATTTAATCATGTTATCAAATGTTCAGCTGCAATATGAGAATAGGTTGTGGGTTCGATATTATCTTACTCAGCATGAAGAAGGGTTTTTTTTATTTTCCTCACAAATCTCGACGTAAAAACCCCATTAATTTACGTCATCGAAAGACGTTGAATTTCTTGTTTGTACTAATTCATATACCTACCATTGAACCTTTCTAGTTCTTTTAACAAATGAAACTTTAAAGCTTAATAAACATAATATTTTATCTCAAACTTACAGGCATTTCACTCCGATCTTCGGTGACTAAGGAAACAATTTCGACTAAGACCAATGTTAGATCCAAGTAGTGTAATCTGACCTCGACCTTTGATCGTGTTTGAGGTCACGAAACAATCCTTGGATCTTAAACAATAATTTTGTAAAATATGGTACACCATGTTAAGAGATAGGATCTATGGCATGAAGAAGTTTGACGTATGTAACTTATTGTAACCTTGATCTTTATCATTCGTTTTATGTTATAACACGCCCGTTAGTTCAAAGGAATAATTCTGTAAAATATTATTGCTACCATACAGGTGTGGCGGGGGAGAGGAAATAATGGTCCGGATAGTGTTTAATTCATTTTTTTTTATTTAAAAGTGGACTGTGACTTTGACTTTTGATCAAATTATGACACACCCTTGGATCCTAAGCGACAATTCTTTAAATGTTATCAAAACCAATAAAAGGGAAAAGAAGACATTGCTCGTATGGGGCGCCGTTTTACTATTTATTCCCTATTTTTTGATATCACAAATTCCGTAATATTTTGTGATATCAAAAAATCAATTTTTTGACATCACAAATTCGATCTTGTGACATCAAATAATCGATTTTTTGATATCACAAATTCGAAGGAGCTGATAAGATAAGGCGTAAAATCTGCCCTGAAAAAGTGGAATTTTCAAAATAGGAACTTCAAAAAAATTCTTTCACAAAATTGATGCCAGTTCTTGGTTTCATCATAATCAGCAGTTGCATAAGATTTATCATGCATAGTTTTCCTAAATTTGGGGGCAAAATATGTCTTTTTTCTATAGAAACCAATGGAAAATGGAAAAGTTTTTTAAAACACTGTTCCCCCTCAGCTACAGAACGCCACTTTTACAGAAAATGTATATCACTAATACACATCTTTTGACAAAGTGGGGTTCTGTAGCTAAGGGGGGAACGATGCCCCAGAGACAAAAAACTGAAAAAGGGAGGGTGGGGGGCTTTTTACAAATCTGTGTTTAAGGCCATAATATAAGCAAAATTTGATTTTTTTCCCTTTTAAAGTCATTCATTTATTTATTCTAAACATGTTCACATGAAATGCACAAGATTTTGGAATGAAATAAACAGGAGTGTGCAGTTTATTTCTACACAATGTGTATTTCACGGTAAAATGCCTACATTGTAGTAAATGAATACGAAATACAACCATATTTCAGACTCAAGATTTTAAAATTTATGGCAAAAATTGATACCAGTCTTTTGAATTTAATTTCTAGTATCTTGTTTAGACTATAACTATGTTTTAAAGTTTATAGTTACCCATATTAGCCAGATTGTTCTTAATTTCCAACGTTTTTTGATCAATATTAGCTTCTTTTCAACATGGCTACCCTCTACTCTTTAGACTGTAATTTAAGTATCTAGAAATAAGCTTACCAAAATAAAACTTGTATGAGGAATCTCCAAATACATTACATTTTAGTAATTATCAAGTTTTTCTTGCATACAGATCATTATGTAGAAGAAATACTTGACGAGATTCAGGGCTAAATACAGCCCTTATCTTATCAGCTCCTTTGTGATATCACAAATTCAATTTTGTGATATCACAAAATTGATTTTCTGATATCACAAAATATGACGGAATTTGTGATATCAAAGAATCCATTTTGTGATATCAAAAAATCGAATTTGTGATATCACAAATTCATTTTTTTTTATATAAAAAAAAAGGAAATGAATAGTAAAACTGCTAATACAAATTGATTTTTTTATATAAAAGAATCCATCATTCGATATAAAAAAAAATGGAATTTGTGATATCACAAAACCGTTTTTTTTATATCACAAATTCTGTCATATTTTTTGATATCACAAAATCGATCTTTTACCATTCATCAAATTGTAATATACTTTGACAGGGGATGCTCACTCCTCCCGGGCACCTGGTCCCATCTCTGGCATGCTAGGGGTCCGTCGATGCTCAATTTGGTGTTTTATTGTAAGAGCTGTTGGGATTTTCGTAAGGATCTTCTATGACTTATTATTATGAATGCTGTTGAGATTGTCGTCAGGATCTTCTTTATTTCATTTGACATGATTTTTTAGCCTACTCAATTGGTCCAAGGTCATGACATACCATTTGGTCCTGAGCAAAAATTGTGTTCGTTTTATATTTAGACCATTGTTTGTGTCATTTCTTCATATGTGTTTGTCTGGGCTCAATCACATGATTCATGTGATGTTTGAATATGTTTAGACTGTACACGGTACCATTCTAAAGCGCCACCTACAATGTTTTCTATACTTGCTCTGGAAATTATTCATTAGATTAAGATGGCCTCAGACAGTGCAGTTAATGTTTTTATTGTTTTCATTTTCGTGCATGAACATCGACGGCGGGTGCGGCTAGCCAACAGGGGATGCTTACTCCTCCCGGGCACCTGGTCCCACTTCAAGCTTGCTAGGGGTCCGTTGATGCTCAATTTGGTATTCTATTGTGAGTGCTGTTGATATTATCGTCAGGATCATATTTAACTCATTGGTGTTTCCATGAAGCTGTGTTATTCTTTCGGCCTGTTTGTCCCATTTTCTTTTTCTCGAGAGAAAATTCTGTTATACTGTTTCACGAAGTTGTAAGCCTTCTGATGGTTAATTTTGGAAAGTGCTTTCGGACTTTCATTCACTGATCATAATGAATTTGCGTGACATCTCTTCAATATCGAAACGGTACATGAATGCGCGAGATCAGGTATAGAGTTGGAACCCTTCGACATTACTTATGTAGACACTCTCTTGTTCTTGGATAATTTACATCTTTTCAGTTCTATGAAACTAAAACAGGAAAATCTTCAAGTCAATAAAGAACTACATTAGGTTAGTAAGAAGTAATTGGACCACCCATTGATGCATCCTGAGACATAAAAACACAGCATAGTTATAAAGTAAAAAATAATTAAAATTTTTGACTATTTGGATATCGAAAAAAAAGGTTACCTTATGAGTTACGGACCCTTACAATATACATTGAACTCTATGAGAAAAGATTCATATTCCTGAAATTTTTCAACAGAATGATGGGGCATCAAATATCGATTGGTTAAAAATTTCTAATTTCGCTGAAAAATCAAAAGTTCACCAAGTAGTTTTTCTGCAATTATTTTTTACCTTTTTTCATCAAGGGGAGATAACTCCTAAACACGACCCTTTCAAAATATTTCTTTTTCGATATCTACTAAGCTAGTGCAAAAGTTTTTAAAATATATTGAATGATAAATACATCTAACTCCATTGTTTTCGGCTTCATTTCCCATCGAATACTTTCAGTGAAAAACTGAAGAGACTATTATCATATCACAAGTATACGGATATTAACAAACATCGAGAATTGTTCTTTATATATTTGACATTTGTATGACTATATAGGACATGTTCCGTCTGTCTATTATGTAATTTTACCATGTTGAAACTGATCCTGCATCAAATCTGAGAAGTTTACAGGAATTATTACGTCGTGTGTCTGGCATTTTAGAAAACAATTCATGCAATTATCTAATAAGAATATTATTGTACATTATATAATTCCACCTACATCTACTTTCTTTGTATTTGATGTCCATCTCTGATTATATGTGTCTTTCTGTGCATATCTGCTCTGTATTTTTACATCGGGTGTTTGGCTGTGTGTGCTGTAACATGTTGTTGTTTGGGATCCCCTCCTTTGCTTTACTCAAATGCTGAATGACAAAATTTGGACAATGATCATATCTCAATACACAGTACAAAATCAATAATTCAGAAAATCACAAACCGAAGGATAAAACAGGAACCAATGTTAAAAGTCTTCAAATTCAAAAGCATCATTTAAGAACAGATAAATTTGCAGCATGGACAAGACATGCACGTTTCAGGTACTTAACCCTCCTCAGTGATTATCAATCTCAACAATGTTATATGGCCAAAGAGTGTAATAGTTATCATGTTCAAAAAATGTACCGAAAGACGTAGCAGGATGGGTGGGATTTGATAAAAGAAATTTTCGAATACGTTGAAGAATCGATCAACAGAAGTTGATCGAACTTGGCAACATGTACCCTCGAGGATTCTTGGTATGCCAGCAGTCACACTCACCAAGTAGCTCAAGTGTTAAAAGTCCTCAAATTCAAAAACATCATTTAAGAACAGATAAATTTGCAGCATGGACCAGAAATGCACATTTTGGGTACTTAACCCTCGTCAGTGATTCATATTCTGAACAATTTAATATAAAACAAACCAACAAAAACCTCTACCACTTGAAAAAGCGAACTCCTAAAATGAGGCCTAGGAAGAGTCAGCATCTACTGCTTCCATGCAACACTGTCGCTTCAATTCGGCAGAAAACTTCCAGTTCGGAAGATTCACGTATAGTATGTGGTTGGATGGTTCAAATGGTCTTAGACAGGCTATGCAAATATTACTAGAGGAAGTCCAAGAATATCTATTGTTGTTTTTACATGTATATCTACTCTGACTTTTTATATGTTTTTTTTTTATTTACATAACAGGTCATTTAAAGGTATAATCAACTTATAGCACCTCACTCTATGACAAACGTGACGACTTCAATTTCAGCATTACGAACTTTCCTTTTCTGAGTAGCAACATCCCTTCATCGCCTGCTTATGGCGTGTTCATATCTCAGTTGATACGCTATGCCAGAGCAAAAGAAAGGAGGGGATCTCCAACAACACGAGGTTGCAGCACCCACAGCAAAATCCCAAAACACCCATGCAAAAAACACAGAACAGATACCCACAGAAAGAGACGCAAAAGGGACAAGGAACACCAACTCACAACATAGAAACATAAAAGACTACACATAAACCAACGAGACCAATGGGCAACCGGTGCCGACTTTGGACGGCCATTTGTCACGCAAGTAGCAAATGGTGTGGTTATCCTGGATAACGTGCGCACAACCCTCTCACTTCTCCAGTTACCTAGAGGTCTCGAAGAACGTACGAATGTGGTGTAAAACAACCTCCTCACTGTAAGATGACGTCACACAAACAAGACCGCGAAACGCAGAGGCCCCAGAGACACAGATGAATATGTAAATGGATATAAAAAGAGGGCATGCGTAATACAGTCCGTGCTCTGCCGGCTGTAGCGAGCTCATGTATGTAATCACCCGAGGAGTCCGACTGACATTCAGAGAGGACAGGTGGTCGGGGCCCTGTCTTCTCTAAAGAGGTTTGGACAGGGCCCGTCATGGAGTCCCGTCGTCACAGTCAGTCAGAGTGCAAGTCTTAAGAATGCGCTCGTACAAGACTGTATATTGGTCAAGTATCAAGCTTAGTGTCCGTCTGGTGACATTAGGATCATATCCACGGTATAAAAGGCGTTTGATGACTCTGACGCATTTTCGATACATATGCTGTCTACCTTTGATCCTTCTTATTTTGTTAATTATGTCACCATAAAATGCAGGTTGTGAAATACCTAAAGTAATATACTCCGTTGCTTTTATGGGTCCGAATTTCAAAAGAAGTTGATCATAATTTTTGTAAAATTTCCAGAAAGTCTTTACTAGTTTGTGAAAGCGAAAACCTTGACCTAAAAGTTTCTTTGTAATTTGTAGATTTCTATTATGAAAATCCAAAACATCAGTACATGCTCTAGCAAGTACCAAATATACGGATTTTGTTCTGAGAGCTAGGCGTCTTTCAGATAAGCTTCTCAGTCAGGGATATGTTTGTGACCGACTAACATCGTCACTGAGGAAGTTCTACGGTCGATATGGGGAACTCGTCATACACTATGATGTCCCGCTATCCAGAATGGTGGATGATATTCTGTCATAGACCATTTGAACCATCCAACCAAAGATTGTACTCTATATCTTCCAAAATGAAAGTAACCGGATGTGACAGTTCTACCGAATTGAAGCGACGGGTGTTGCATGCAAGCAGGAGATGCTTACTCTTCCTGGGCACCTGGTCTCACTCTCATATCGGGAGTTCGCTTCTTTTCATATGGTGGAGGTTTTTGTTTTTGTTTGCTTTGGTTCCTGTTTTATCCTGATTTTGTATGCCTTCGGTTTCTGATTTTCTGAATTATCGATTTTGTACTGTAGACAGGGATATGGTCATTATCCATATTTGTCATGTAGCACTGTAGCATCATATCCCACCAATTCTGCTACGTCTTTCGGTACATTTTTTGACATAATAATTTTCACACTTTTTGGCCATATTACATCGTTTAGATTGAGGATCACTGACGAGGATTAAGTACCCGAAACTTGCATGTCTGGTCCATGCTGCCAATTTATCTGGTCTTAAACGATGCTATTGAATTTAAAGACGTTTAACATTTGAACTACTTGGTGAGTGTCACTGCTGGTGTACCAGGAGTCCCCGAGGCACATGTAGCCATGTTTGATCAACTTCGGATGATCGTCTGTCTATTCAACGCATTTGAAATTTTCTGTCATAAAATTTCTTGAAATTTCTAAAACGTGGGTCCTGTAGCATCATATCCCACCCATTCTGCTACGTCTTTCGGTATTTTTTTTGACATAATAATTTTCACACGTTTTGGCCATATTACATATGACATGACAATGTAATAACAGATTAATGTTATTTTAGTTTAGATTTAGGATGACGAGAGTTAAGTACTCGAAACGTGCATGTCTGGTCCATGCTGCAAATTTATCTGGTCTTAAATGATGCTATTGAATTTGAAGACGTTTAACATTATACTTTTTCCAGATTTTTGAAACGGAATGTAAGATACAGACTGGATCTAGATAAGATCATTCACATATGTTTGAAAGGGGGACGGTTGAATCACGATAATAAGCCTTGCTTTGAAGATATACAATCTGAAATTAACAAAATATCATGCGTAATATTTAACCAATATATATAATTATGCCTGCATTATGTCTTCTATTGCAAACCGACCTAACCTGCAGATGGAACATATTGTCGGATGTTGCCTAAATTTTGACGGAAAAGACTGGGCCTTGATCCGTCGTAATATCTAAAAGATTGTTAGAAGTGGATGTGATCAGCTTTTCTTTTGGTGTGCCTTTTACAAAATCCTTTAATTTTTTTGGTAAACTCAGCGACATATTGTCACGTATTCGTGTCAAATATTTTTATTAAAAGATCTGTACATCTTGGAGGACAACTCTGTAAATTTTGATAAGTTGGAGGGTTCAAAGCTTGTAATCCGAATAACTACACGATTATTTACACATGTACATATAGAAAATTGCCGTACAATTCGGCACAGATTGCATGTATGTCAAATATGACCATTCCCCATTATACGGTACAAATAATCATCAAAGAAGTACCTATAAGTTATTCAGTCTCAAAGTCGAGAAAGCAAGGCAAAATCGTTAGAATACCCATTGGAACTGAATAACATTCAGAAGTGACACCAGGTGTCCGAGGAGATTCAGCGTCCTGTTTGCATGCAAGAAAAATCTTACTAGACGAAAATCAGTAAATCGTGGTCATAAAAAAAAAATCAGTGTAGAACAGGAACGAAAACAAACAAACAAAAACCTCCTACACATGAAAAAAGCGAACTCCCAATGTGAGTGTGAGACCAGGTGCCCAGGAAGAGTCCGCATCTCCTGCTTGTTTCGGTAGAATTGCCATTTCGGAAGATAAAAGTACACGATGTTGTTGGATGGTTCAAATGGTCTAAGACAGAATGTCATCGTTCAATCTGGACAGTGGAAAATCATCATGTATGACGAAGTACCCGTATCGACCGTAGAACTTCCACAGTGACGATGTTAGTCGGAAACAAACCTATTCCTGACTGAGAAGCTTATCTGAAAGACGCCTATCTCTCAGAACAAAATCTGTATGTCTGGTACTTGCCCTGGCAAAGCGTATCAATTGAGATATGAACACGCCATAAGCAGGAGATGAATGGATGTTGTTACTCAGGAAAGTTTGTGATGTTGAAATCGAAGTCGTCACGTTTGTCACAGGTATTCCGCGAATTTTGGATTTTTGATGGACAGCACTTCATCTATATATCTGTAAGTGAAGTTAAAGTCAGAAGCTAGGGAAAGGGAAGGATCTGTAGCATGACCATCCTGCACACACCTATCGAAACAAACCCACAAGAAAGTGACACAATGATATAAGACAAAACTAAAACAGCAGGACGCAATATTCACTA
Source organism: Pinctada imbricata (assembly GCA_033119305.1). Classification (NCBI taxonomy): domain Eukaryota; kingdom Metazoa; phylum Mollusca; class Bivalvia; order Pterioida; family Pteriidae; genus Pinctada; species Pinctada imbricata. Next base: position 47,497,723 of record VSWD01000005.1, on the reverse strand, counting down.
GAACATCATACAAAGCAATTAATTCAGACGTAGAGAAACATCAAACTTTAATGCCAACTCATAAAATGAAGGTGACCAATGTGTATCCGGTACTGACTTTGGACGGCCATCTGCCATTAGCAGATACTATTATTATCCGGATTTCGTGTGCACAACCCTCCCACTTATCCGGATACACAGAATCTCCAAAGACACACAATTGTTGTATGAACATAAAACTTGATGCATGGACAATCATGCATGTTTCGGGTACTTAACCCTTGTTAGTGATCCTAAATCTAAACGAAGGAATATGGCTAAAGAGTGTGAAATTGTAAAAACACGAATGCCATCGTCGGTATATCTATCAGTAAAAATTGTAAAATGGTCAAACTCCAAGATCAAGGTCGTAATTTTGGTATCCATGGAAATGTCTTGTCACAAGGAATACACATAAGAAATGTCAAAGCCATATCCCTTAGCATTCAAAATTTATGACCAAAGTTTAAGTTTTTGAGGACAAACAGAATAGGACATGCCCCCGAATCTTCTGTTATGGGGGCGTTAAATGTACTGAAATACGTAGCAGGATGGGTGGAATATGATGCTACAAGACCCACATTTAAGAAATTTCGATAACAGAAATATTCGAATGAGTTGAAGAAACTCGAACTCTGCTATATGAGCCCTCAGGGACTTCTGGTAATCAAGCAGTGCAGTGACACTAACCAAGTAATACAAAAGTCTTCAAATTCAATAGCATAATTTAAGAACAGATAAATTTGCAGCATGGCCCAAACAAACAAACGAGGTTAAATGGCCAAAGAAATTGAAAGTTATTATATCAGCTAAATATTTCTTGATTGCTGATGATGTTAGCCATTCAATCGCAATCCAATGTGTCACTGATAATTCTAAAAAGGGGGTCTGAAGAAGGTAGGTGAGCCCTGTGATAACTCCTGAGTAACTAAAGATAGCTTGTAAGTGGTAATTTCTAGATAAAACTAACCCTCTGATGAATTTTACCCATTCGAAATGGGTGTCGAGCTGTACGTCTCTTTCCTTTCAATATATTCTCAAAACTTCAAATTCGACATTTCTATAGAAATTCATTGCAACATAATGCATTTAAATCAGAAAACGTTCAAAATAGAAAGTTACTCTGTATATCGGAAATGATATGCGTGAGAAATATATCTTTTTGGCTCTAGGAGAGTTACACTGAATTGCAAACTTATACACTTAAATTACGTATGAAATTACAGTAACTGTTAATCGTTGCAAAGAAACATAACTTTATAAGGAAAGGAAAGATGAAAGGAATTGTAAGACTTACAATTAAATTTATTTCCCCTTAATAACAAATAGTTGCAACGAACTCTTGAGGAAAGGATAGGTCAGACGCAGTATATTTCAGCAGGTCAAAGGAGGGACGAATGGAAGGGAAACAGTACAAACTGACAAGCGGTTCACTTACAAAATAACACTTCTCTTGCAGACTATCATTTAGATAGTAGGCAAACAATTGAACAACTAAAAATTCTCCTGCAATTTGAAAAGATTAACAATTCATAAGCAGACCAGAATATTAATCGTACCAGTCTATAAATTTCTAATACATGTAAGTTGATCCTGTAGCATCATATCCCACCTATCCTGCTACATCTTTCGGTACATTTTTGACATAACTTTCCCACTCTTTGGCAATATTACATTGCTCCTTGGACCCCCTCACGCCAACATCTGAGCCAACGTGAGACATTAACATAAGTTGTGGAACTTGTTTGTTAAACGTTGTAAAATAAATAAAGTTTAAATTAAAATATTACAACAGTGGGCAAAATAATTATGAACTTGCGCGCTAGTTCATTTTTGCGCCCGCCCGGGGCTGGACGTACAGCAAAACTAATAGTGTCATCGCGTAGAGGATACCTGAGTTAGTCGGAATCCACATTTACCTGTAGCGCACCTGGTACCTGAGATATTCACCTTAATTACAAAAAAATCCTGCGGGAAATAAAAAAATCCTGCGGGAATTTTCAAAATCCTGCGGGAATTATCAAAATCCTGCGGGAAATTGATGAATTCCTGCGGGAATTTTCAAAATCCCGCAGGAAAAATTGCTTGAAATAATCCTGCAGGAAAAAAATTTCCTGCAGGAAAAATAAAATTCCTGCGGGAAAATTTTTTCGAAGTAAAATCCTGCGGGAGAAAAAAATTCCTGCAGGAAAAATTTGAACTTAAAATATTCCTGCGGGAAATATTATATGAACATTTTTTTCCCGCAGGAAATTATGCTATGTTAAAAATTCCTGCAGGAAATTTATTTAGAAAAATTCCTGCAGGAATTTTTTTGAGAAAAAAGAACTCCTGCAGGATTTTTTATAAAGAAGTAAAATCTTGAAGTACATTTACAAAAAAAATACTACTACAAATAAAGAATGAATGAATGAATGAATGAATGAATGAACCTTTAAGTAAATCCATTTGATTTCCAACCATGATTAGGCTGCAATGATATGCCTAGCCCACGATATGACAAGTATTATAATATTTACACATGATACGATTCACATCACAATCCTGAATTTAAAATACAGATATAAAAGCATTTCTGTACTTTGCCCAATATTTTATTAAACGTTCAGCGACAACAATTTATTTAGATCATATCATCATTTCTTGAATGTTTTAAGATCTATCAGGTATTTATATCATGGGTCATAGCAACTTCCCCTACTCAAAATATAGGAATATAGGTATATTGTGTGTGAAAATATAGAACATATATAGAAAATGTTTTAGAAAAATAGGAAAATCTTAGGATTTTTAAATTTTTAGTGATTTTTGAAGTCTTCCGCGCATGTAAAATCACTTGTACATGGTGTAAAAATTTGACAATAAATAGACGATATTCACATTAACGTGGTAGACTTGAATTTTACATTTCATGACCCGACATCACAATGTTTGACATTATTTCTTACTATGTCATGATGTCGAAACATATCTATGATGTCATAAAGTAAAATAATGTCATAAATATTATAGATACGTTTCAATGCAGTTTTTGTCAGTTTTCCAGACTTTTTTTTCTGCAACAAATAGGTATTCAGGTAAAATTTGATACTCGGCTTAGTCTTGTATAGTTACAGAGCAAGTTCAATTTTTGTCACGCTTGACCTATTCCTCGAATCGATAAAGCAGATAAAACCTCAGAACTGAGCTGCCCAGACAGTAAGTTTAATTAAAACTCATGTTTAATTGAAGATAAATTCATAGGCAGAGTTGCAGGATATAAATATATGCCACCAGCAGGGGACTTATATCGCTCAGCGATCATAACATTTTTCATAAATATATTAAGAATAAAGAAGTGGTTTTGTAGATTTGAAAAAAATCCTGCAGGAAATTTTTAGAAATACAATTTCCTGCAGGATTTTTATCAGAACATAAAAATCCTGCAGGAATTTTTAATATACAGAAAATTCCTGCGGGAAAAAAAAATCCTGCAGGAATTTCTTAAGAACAAAATTTTTCCCGCAGGATTTTTATCTTTCCCGCAGGAACACCATTTTCAAGATTTTTTAAAGAAAAAATCCTGCGGGAAAATTTTTCTCCCGCAGGAATTTCTTGAAAAAAAATGCAAGAAAATATTCCTGCGGGATTTTTTTTTCTCCCGCAGGAAAACAAAATTCCTGCAGGAATTCATCAATTTCCCGCAGGATTTTGATAATTCCCGCAGGATTTTGATAATTCCCGCAGGATTTTTTAATTTCCCGCAGGATTTTTTTGTAATTAAGGTGAATATCTCAGGTACCAGGTGCGCTACAGGTAAATGAGATGTGCATTCCGACTAACTCAGGTATCCTCTACGCGATGACACTATTGGTTTTGCTCTACGTCCAGCCCCGGGCGGGCGCAAAAATGAACTAGCGCGCAAGTTCTTATTATTTTGCCCACTGTTTTACATTGTTTAGGTCTAGGATCACTGGGTTGAGAATCCGAAACGTGCATGTCTGGTCCATACTGCAAATGTATCTGTTCTGAAATGATGCTATTGAATTTGAAGACGTTTTAACATTTTTACCACTTGGTGAGTGTCACTGCTGGTGGACCAGGAGACCCGACGGCACACATAGCCAAGTTCGATCAGTTTCAGTTGACCGTTTCTTCAACGCATTCTAAATTTTCAGTTATCAAAATTTCATGAAATTTCTAATACGTTGGTCCTGTAAAATCATATCCGACTCATCCTTCTTCATCTTTCGGTACATTTTTTGACATAACGGTCACACTTTTTAGCCATATTACATTGTTTAGATTTAGGATCAATTACGAGGGTTGAGTACCCGAAATGTGCACGTTTGGTCCATGCTGCAAATATATCTTCTCTTAAAAGATGCTTTTGAAAACTCTCCCACACTGACTGTTATTTTAGCTATTCCAGTGCCCTGTTGCGTCCATCTGCAATAACTAAATATTTCGCTTGTTTAAAAAAAGTTATAACAGGTTATAACAGAAATTGGATAAAACTAGAACAAAACCCGCGTAAGCGCGGAAAAGATTGTGTTTTCCGGTACCTGCATATATGACCGCGCAGGGGATCGATGTCATGGGGCGTATATATATTTTTTAGGGGGGGGGGGGGCGGACAGGGGTACCTCTGCTTCCCCCTCCTTTTCAGCCTTTCCTTATCTTGCCCTTCCTCACCCTCCCCTCCCTCCCCTTCCTCCCCTCCCTTTTACCCTGTCCACCCCTCATAATTCAGAATTGTTGGCGCCGAGCACCTGTGATTTTCAGGCACCTATGGAGATATCAATTATCTAGTTTCTACAAATCCTTTTCTTCGTATTAAGTATTGAAGAACGATCTATCAGCAACAAAGTACTCCTTGTCGCGGCTTGTGTTTCATTCCACATGATGTGCATTATTCTTTATTAGCATATGCGTACATACGTGCATGAATACCTGCTATGAATTAACATCCACCCCCACACACCCATGGTCAGAATCTTTCCGAACTTTACATATATCTTTGTCGATCCTCAAATATTATAATGATATGAAATACATATTAATAATGCTTGTCAATGTTTACATTTCATGGTAAACACTGATAGCTCTGATGTCATTTTCGGTGACCTGATTTTGTTACAAATTTGATTGGCTTATACAGCCATGTGACCTTTTAATGGCCTTTCTCGAATGTTCTATATGCAAACTTAAGTAAAATTGTACGTCGTATATTTCAGAAAACGAATATGGAATTGGGGCGAAATATAGCCTCCTCCTAACATTATTAACGTCTTGCAAGAATCGTCTTGCTAATTAAATGATGCTTAAGAAATCAGTGGAAAATATGAAGTTAATGGTTAGTGTCCGACGCCGGTTTTGAACTTTAGATTTTCTAAAATTTGCTTTAGGAAAACGGTATAACATAATTAATGATTACACATTCATTAGAAATAGTTGCTTCTTAACAATTATCCAATTCACATTGTCATATCATATGCAATATCTTTTATTACATCACATCATTTATCACTATCCTCTTCGTTTCGACGGAGAATCAGCTAATTTGTTCCTTTAGTAGTATAAATAAGTAACGTTTTAGATGTTCAAAATCAAAAATGAAATACATTTCTTTTTGCAAAAGAAAGGACTGGATCTCCAACAAAACACCCGATGCAAAAGCACAAGCACACACTAGACACGTACAGCAATAGATGCAAAAGGGACCAGGAACACTAAATACTACATAGAAACATAAAACACATAAACTACGCATAAAGCAATAAGTTCAAAGGGCAATCGGTGCCGACTTAGTAGCAAATTGTGTGATTATCCGGATTACGTGAGCTTTATTCACCTTTTACTAAGTTTCTTTCATCCACCTTTAAATTTGTAGCAAGCCTAGACAATTTTAGATATCTCCTCATGCATAACGGATATGTTATTTCTCATGTATGTATAGTCTATGTTAAACGTCTTCAAATTCAATAGCATCTTTTATAAACGGATAAATTTGCAGCACTGACCAGACATGCACGTTTCGGGTACTCAACCGTCGTCAGTGTTCCTTAATCTAAATAATGTAATATGGCCAAAGAGGGTGAAAATTATTATGTCAAAAGATCTACCGAAAGATGTAGCAGGATGGGTGGGATATGATGCTACAGGACCCATGTTTTAGAAATTTCAAGAATTAGTACGAGAAATGATTATCCAAGGTCCATCGTACTAATTTTGGTGTTGTACTGTTTCATGGTACTTTCTGTATATGTGTGTGCTATATTACCCCATTAGAACATAGGCTTAATCACGAAAGCCGTAAACGCTGTATGATGTTCGACTCGTTAGACCATTACCTTCAAAACTTCATAGAGTCGAGATTGTCTTTTCTGTAAGATTCGTCATATTTGCTTTTTGTAATCATAATCTTACAGCACAGAAGACTGAAAATATCTTGGAATTCGCCTGTGAAGGATAGCGACACTAAGCGATCACTTTGTTCGTCTGTCTGTCACACTTGGATGTCTGTCACACCCTATGTAAAAGTTATTCCTAAGTGTTGCTATGTTTCGAAACCGACACATGCATTTCATGCAATGATTTTCTAATATGCGGAGGATTAAGACCAAAATCTAACTTGACCTGAGAGACACAAAGATATAATATTACATACAAAACATTTATTCGTAGGATAAAATCTTAAAACTGAGGTGAAAAAGGAAATTTACAAAAATCAAGTACCCTCAATCTGAAAATTCAAAAAAATCCAAACTCAATGTTGATCTGACAATATTACATTAAGATACATAAATTTATATGGAAAACATCAGTAATTTTATTCGATAACAGTAAAAATGTCTGCATAACTAATGCACGATTGACAAATGTACAAGTCCTCTCTGCCTCCATTGGTAGGGGATGAAATACTGTTAACCATAACACGTTACCTCTTTCTCACTTTGAACCATCCGTGAATCATGATAAAAATGACCCGCTTAGAACATTTTTTCACGAAACAACACGGGTAGCAAGTAGATACACGTCCATAACATCTTCTTCTAAGCTCTAGAGCACGATTCACAAGGAGGTGTCTTGTTCCAGGCTGTTTCCTAGATGGAGGTTGTTATTGTACATTTCCTTCTTGAAAAAAATGACGCAAATTCATTTTTTTTCTTCATATTATTCCCACCTTTGTCGTAGGTTTTTTTCGGACTTATAACCATGAATAATAGAGCAGAATTGCATCTATGAAAAAATATGCATAAGTTTGACGACAAGAAACATGAGTGCTTGTGCACTTTATTTGTTCAGGAAATTCAAATACAATACCCACGGCATTGTTTTAGCTTACAGATAATTAACAGAAAAGGCCATTTCTTGTTTTTATTCTGTTTTGCGTCCTTTTGAGATTAAGAAAGCTGCCAGCCAGCCAGGGAAAAACAAGCATATAAAACAAAGTTGTAAATTTATATCATTTGACAATGAGAAATCTGACAAAAACTTGTTTCATTTGACATTAAAAAATATAAACTTTCACATTTTTATGTGAAATATAAAAAAGTAATACAATTTTCCACATTTCTATGTGAAATGTAAGAAAAGTAAAATAATTTTTCTTTAATTTTTGTAGAAAACACTTTTAATTTGCAAAAGATGCTATGGTTATAATTTTGTTTTGTTTTTTGAGTTTGGATTAAAAACCTACCAGCACGAGGACGCAAAACAGAAAATAAAGAAATGGCCTAATTATGCATATCAGAAACATGCATGTAAGAAGCACTGTATTGTTTGATAATTTTGGTATAGAAAATTCAAAATTTACTGAATTATTCGAACTCAAATATAACTGAACTTTCACACTATTTGGCCATCCTACATTGTTTATATTCAGGATCACTGACGAGTGTTAAGTATCAGAAACGTGCATGTCAGGTCCATGCTGCAAATTAATCTGTTCGTAAATATTGTTATTGAATTTGAAAACGTTTAACCTGATGTATACAAGAAAGATGCACTTTTCGATCACACATTTTCTTAATTTTATTCATAATCTTGCACTGATGGCAAATTCAAATATTAATCAACCGAGGAGTTTGAACTGTTGAAAGTTGATTTATCTGGTACACAGCCAATTGTGCTTCATATGAAATTCATGTCAATTTTACATGAACTTTACATAAAAGTTCACATGAAATTTATGTGAAACGAGGACGAACATGAAATTTACATGAATCTTTTTTTCATGAAATTCAGGTGAAGTTTCTAACATTAGGTTTATACAAGTTCAATTTCGAATGCAGGTCACAAAGAAAAATTCATGTGAAGAAAATTTGTTTGAAATTCATGTAAAATATTTTTCACATAAATCTTATGTAAAATTGATATGAATTTCATATGAACTTTCAAGTGAGGCACAATTGGCTGTGTATATCGTATAATGACAATGATGTTTTTAAATTAACTGTATGATAAAACTGATCTGATGATATACATGTAGCTTTACAGCATACTTTATGAGGAATGTTAATTAAACTGATAAAATGTGTGGGCAAAAGTTATTATGATTCGATTTGGATTAGTTCGGAAATAAAGCCAAAAAGAACAGGAAACAAATTATTGTATGATGTGGGAATAATAAGTACGATATGGTCATAACTTATTGCTGTCTATATTTAGATAATTATTTTCTATAATATGGTAATTGTCTCCTTTAATTTGTCTTCGAGCCATCTATAGATCTGTCGTCATTCATATTTGCTTAATATACAGAGAACTTTGCTACATTTAAAATGGCGGTTGAGTTATGTAAATTATTGAATTTTTCCAAATAAAGATAACTTTAATCCCTTTCTTAAATACAAATTTTTTACGGAAATCCTTACATTGTTTTTCAAAATGTAAATTAATTCAGACAAAACTTAAACAGCAGAATGCAAAAAAAAAAAAGTTCTTAGTTGCGTACCCGGGACAGATATGTAATGAATCACTTAACGAAATGAAAACAAGAGATGAAATACAACATTTAGGCCAAATCAATTTAATCTTTAGTTCTTCGTTAAATACCGCTCCCTAAGTTTCAGAATTCAAATTTAGATTTAATCCCGCACCTGAAAAAGCAGTGACCGATCCATGAAAACGTCCGTTTTTGCTTTGTATTCTATGTATACCCCAGATGGCTTTTATGCCTTCAATGTAATTGTTCTGGGAAAAATTCTGTTCAAATAAAGCCTTTAGATAGGTCATAAAAGAAGGTTTGTGAAATATAACACAAAGGGATCCAGGACCTTAAAAAAAGGATGTAAAATCGGTTTTCAAAATTTTCACAATTTATTGAAATGACCTTAGAAAATTGTAAAAACTATATATGAACAACAAGTGTCTGACCCCTTTCTGTAAAAAGAAGGGAGAAGATCTCCAACAAAAGATATTGCCGGATATTGCCCGTCACGCTGGCAAAGTCAGCTATAATCTTACCATCCTTCGGCAATTTTGGTTGAACTATGCACAAAAACCCATGTAAGTCTGATAGATTTTTTTTCAAAATTTGGAATGGACGCCAAGTAGAATGGCTTATTCAGAAAAAAAACGACAGACAGGTATTATTTGACAAATTGTCCCGGGAATGGAATTAGCCATTCTAATTAGCCTTCATGTTAAAATTAGAGAAAACCCAAGAAAAAAGTAGCATCAAAAGTATATATATTAGATTTACATAAAACCACACCTTTTTATGCCGTTACAAATAAAGGGCGAGGGGATCCGAATGTCTCATGCATATGTATTAAAAGAAGAATATTCAAGGCCGAAATCGATGGAGATTTATCCGGATTTGCTGAAGAATTCTCACAAACAAACATCATTTAAATTCCAGAGGAACCTTAATAGCTAGTTAATACACGAACGGTCAATTTTTCATTATATGCAAAAATTCATACAAATAAAATTGAATTGATTTATGAGTGATAAAAAGGGGGCCTTTAGGTCCGGGATCCATTCTACACGACCTTGATAATTAACATTCATTGTTTGATTGATCAAGTGGCCGGTGACTGAGTGACTCGACCCGATGAATATTTACCTGTTTATGAAATATTGCAAGAAATATCTGTCATGAATTATCAACTCTGGAAGAATTCGATTCAAATGTTAAACGTCTTTAAATTCAATAGCATCATTTAAAACCTGATAAATTTACAGCATGGACCAGACATGCACGTTTCGGGTACTAAACCCTCGTCAGTGATCCTTAGTCTAAACAATGTAATATTGCCAAAAAGTATAAGAATTATTATGTCCAAAAATGTACCAAAAGACGTAGCAGAATGGGTGGGATATGATGCTACAGGACCCACGTTTTAGAAATTTCAAGAATTTTTTAACAGAAAATTTTAAATGCGTTGAAAAGACAGACGATCAACCGAAGTTGATCGAACTTGGCTACATGTGCCCTCGGGGACTCTTGGTCCACCAGCAGTGACACTCACCAAGTAGTCAAATGTTAAACGTCTTTAAATTCAATAGCATCATTTAAAACCTGATAAAGTCAAACATAGAAAAGTAAATATACAACACGCAAAAATTTCTGAGATAATGCATATCCGATTAGGATTTCTTGAATCGAACACCCTTTGATTTGTTTACGTCTGACCACATTTCTTCCTTGTTTTGTAGGGTTTAGGTCTCTATGTAAATAAATGTTAAACGTCTTCAAATTCAATAGCATCATTTAAAAGCAGATTTTACAGCATGGACCAGACATGCACGTTTCTGGTACTTAACCCTCGTCGGTGATCCTCAATCTAAACAATGTAATAAGACCAAGAGTTTGAAAGTGAAAATTATTATGTCCAAAAATGTACCGAAAAATATCGCAGGATGGGTGGGATATGATGATAAATGACCCACGTTTTAGAAATTTGAACAGTTTTTGATAACATAAATTTTCGAATGCGTTAAAAAGACTAACGATCAACCGAAGTAGATCGAACTTAGCTACATGTGCCCTCGGGACTCCTGGTTCATCAGCAGTAACACTTACAAAGTGGTACAAGTGTTAAACGTCTTTTTATTTAATAAAATCATTTAAAAGCAGATAAATTTACAGCATGGACCAGACATGCATGTTTCGGGTACTTAACCCTCGTCAGTGATCCTCAATCTAAACAATGTAATATGACAAAAGAGTGTAAAAATTACTATGTCGAAAAATGTACCAGGATGGATTGGATATGACGCTACAGGACCCATCTGTTAGAAATTTGAAGAATTTTTGATAACAGAAATTTTCGAATGCACTGAAGAGACAGACGATCAACCGAAGTAGATCGAACTTGGCTACATGTGCCCTCGGGGACTGTTATCTACCATGATACGAAACTGCATGATTTCAAAAGAACTAATTGCTAAAATATGTAATTTCCGACAGTTCATTCAAATTACGTAAGTTCTATTCATTTAGTATATTATGCTTCATGACGGACACTTAGATTTTTTTCTTAACCTAAGGAAAGTTACTTATCCTTCAGGACTTATATCCATCCAAATCTAATTATAGATATGCCGTCCCAATGACTAAGAAAATCTGTACTGCCCCTGAGTCTTGTTTTGATTTAGAAATATGCCCCTTATTAAGAATATGTCATCTACCATTTGGTTTCATTTCATAGCTCAGAAAACATACAGAACTCTTCTTTGTCATAATAAATGATCAGTTAAATTATACTTTGGTTCTGAAAAACTGATATGTAAATATAGAAACTGGAAATTAATCTGATATTATCAAATATTGGTTAAAAAAAGTAAGAAAAAAACCCCCTTTTTCGCTCGCTCCATAATTTGTTCATTTGGAAATTCAAATATTAAAATCATAAATCGCTCGCCCCTAAAAATTATATTCAGATAACGGAGAACTAAAAGTCAATTTGGTGTGGCCTTCGTCGCCATAGCACTTCTTATAGACATAACCTCAGACAGTGCATGTATTTTAGATATTATTTTCATATTCGTGCGCGTACATCGACGGTGGGTGCGGCTTGCCAATTGGGGATGCTTACTCTCTCGGGCAAGTGGTCCCACCTATAGCTTGCTGGGGGTCCGTCGATGCTCAATTTTGTGTTCTATTGTGAGTGGTGTTGAGGTAATTGTCAGGATCTTCTTTAACTCAGAAAAATCTTGGTCAATGGACATACAAACCTTTGAAAATTCAAAACCAAGATAGGATCCCAAGCAATGATAACAGCAACACGAACTAAAAAGAATACAAACAGACGAATACTACATTACCTAAGGTATCACACCACAGATACATGTACACGAAGGACAACATTGTGCGTGTGTCCAAGCTTACACACAAAAAACGCGCCAACATCTTCATTTCTATTATGACGTCATAATTGATCTAGAACTTTCCGATGGGGTTCTTTCGGATACAGTTCTGGACCCCCTTAAGGTAGAGCATCCCTCAGGTCTCAGATGCTCATATTTCCAAAATAACTTTTTTTTAATATTTTCATTTCCATATATTCAAAGATTATGTAAAACCTGCCATAAAAACGAAATATAATTCGTGAATAATTATTCATGATTATACTGAGAACTTATGCCGTTTGACCTTTAACATTGTACCCTATGGGATTAGTAAGAAAAATATCTTTTTAGAGGTGATTAAATGTAACTATAAAAGTTTTATTTTCCAAACCATATTAGTTTGATTATCTGAACAATATTCTGAAGAGAAAAAATAGGGTATCCAGGCAAAAAGTTACCAGCATTTCTGACCTAAGGGATACTCTACCTTAATTATGAATCTTTGAATCTGATTTCGGGCTTTGTGTTTGACTTTTATTCAATGGATTACATGCATGTAAACATTTTTGTTCATCTGTTCAATTATATAACGTTCTAATTTAGCCAAATCATGGCAAAGAATTCTTATCTTAGCATGCTGATAACTATACATATTCAGTCGTAACATGTGAACGTCCCTCTTGTCAAATGCATACAGCTTGATCAAGTTGTGATGAGAGAAGCGAAATATCATTTGTAAATAAATCAATTATCCGTAACCTGGGACATCTATTAATGTGAACAACACATAATATAAATAGGTTTAACACAAATTGGATTGAAAGCAATTCTGGACACTGATGTACAATGATGAGATAGCCTCGCATTTCACCACCCGCTGTAGAGGACCAGGGGAGGAAATCAGGTATTGGAATTATCACTGTAAATAATGTATTTCTCCCCATGACATTTTGTGGTCTTGTTGATGCACGGTAAAAGCCACTATAAAATGGCGTAATATACTTTCATTATGCAGTTTGGTTTAATTTAACTGAAGAAATATAGAGATGAAAGGACATGCAAATAGAAATAAAGGGTTGACATTTTTTTGGTAGTAAAACGCTTAAGCAAGAAATACGAAGTGTAAAAATGCTACTTCCAGAAAACATCCCTCTAAGCTGAACATATAGGTAATGATTGTCTTAATCTTGGTGTTGGTAGGTGAATAACTGGTATACCACGTACATACCTTCCGTTAAAAGCTTCGAGATTTAAGTCATTTGCGCATGGCCAACTAGAATCTGTGATGCTTCCAGCTAGTGATTCTCAGACAGAACCGAATTCATTTCAGTTGCGGTCCCTTATTTTATCTTTTTTAATTCAAATTTGTACATGGGCAGAATGCTCGGCTCCATATATCCTGTATGGTCGTTTCAGTAGCATAAGTAAATAAATGTTATGACCAAAAAAGCATTGGAGGGATGGTGTTTGAATGTTAACCTCCTTTTGTTTCGATGATATTTTGGATGAAATGACAAGTTTCCGAAATAACAAAATAATATGTAAGTTGTCAAATTAATAAAAGAACAAAACAAAGCTTCTTTCGGGCGACAGAACTGGAAAGAAGTAATTATTGCACTTCAAACATCAAGTCACGGGAAACAAATTGAACTATTCCACACTGCAACAAGAAATATATTTTTGTAATAATTATACGGAAGTGTTCCATCTTTTTACTTTCTTTCAGAATATTTCAAACCAATTTTAATGCATCAGACACGTGTTTCGGATAGTAAATCCTAATCTGTGAGCCAAACCGAGAATAGTTGGTACAAATGTAAACTCCAAGTCCGATCAACATCTGTTGATCTTTTCTTCAAACGCATTCAGAATTTTCTGTTCACAAAATTATCTCGCAATTTCTGAAAAGTGGGTCCTGGAGCATCATATCCCATCCATCTTGCCACATCTTTCGGTTTTTTTACATAACTGCTATGAATGCTATTGAACTTGAAGACGCTTAAACATTTGTACCACTTGGTGAGTGGCACTGCTGGTAGACCAGGAGTCCCCGAGGGTACAGTCAACGCATTCGAACATTTCTGTTATCAAAAGTTCTTGAAACTTCTAAAACGTGTGTCCTTTGCTATCATATCCCATCCATCCTGCTACATCTTTCGGTATTTTTGGATATAACTTTCGCAGTCTTTGGTCATTTTTTATTGTTTGTATTGAGGATCACTGACGAGGGTTAAGTACCCGAGACGTGCATGTCTGGTCCATGCTGCGAATTTATCTGATCTTAAATTATGCCATCACCATTTAAGAGGTGTATAATATTGAGAATAAATAGCGCAAACGTAACATTGAAAATATCTGTTAGAAAAAAAAACACTATGAGAATATTTGATAAAAATGAAATATTGAGAATAGCTTGTGGGAATTCAACATTCAGAATACCAGGTTCAGATGTAACATACGCATTCAAAAATTTCTGTTTTCAAAATTTCTTGAAATTTCTAAAACGTGGGTTCTGTAGCATCATATCCATCTCAACCTGCTACGTATTTCGATACATTTTTTTTACAAAATAACTTTCACACTCTTTGATTATATTACCTTGTTTAGATTTAGGACCTCAGACGAGGATTAAGTACCCATAACGTGTATTTCTGGTCCATGCTGAAAATTCATTTGTTCTTAAATGATGCTATTGAATTTGAAGACGTTTAACATTTGTACTACTTGGTGAGTGTCACTGCTGGTGGACCAGGAGTCCCCGAGGGCACATGTAGCTAAGCTCGATCAAGTTCGGTTGATCGTTTCTACAACGCATTCGAAAATTTATGTCATTAAATAAACTTGAAAATTTCGAATACATGGGTCCTGTAGCTTCCTATCTCACCGATCCTGCTACATATTTCGGTAAATGTTTTTGACATTTCACATTCTTTGACCATATTACGTTGTTTAGATTGAGGATCACTGACGAGGGTCAAGTACCCGAAACGTCTGGTCCATGCTGCAAATTTATCTGTTCTTAAATGATGCTATCGAATTTCAAGACGTTTAATATTGAGAATATCTGATACAAATGTAACCTTGAGAATATTTGATACAAATGTGACCTTGAAAATATCTGATACAAATTTAACATTGAGCACATTTTATAAAAATGTAACATTGAGATTATCTCATAGAAATGTAACATTGAGAATATCTGATACAAATCTAACATTGAGAATATGATGAAAAATGACCGCGTATCAGTGACTGGTCACTGTGGAACAGACGAAGGTAACATGCAGAAATGTAGTAAAAACAACGGTGACCCCATCACTATACAGACGATTACAACGAGAACAATCAATAGAAACGTAGTAAAATTATGGTGACCTCATCAATATACAGACAAATACAACGAGAACAATCAATAGAAACGTAGAAAAAATTATGGTGACCTCATCAATATACAGACAAATACAAAGCGAACAATCAACAGAAATGTAGTAAAAACAACGGTGACCCCATCAATATACAAACGAATACAACGAGAACAATCGACAGAAATGTAATAAAACAACGGTGACCTCATCAATATACAGACAAATGCAACGAGAACAATAAACAGAAATGTAGTAAAACAACGGTGACCTCATCAATATACACACAAATACAAAGAGAACAATCGACCGAAATAGAGTAAAAACAACGTTGACGTCATCAATATACACATGTTCAGACAAATACAACGAGAACATAAAAAACATAGAAAACAACTCAAAGGAAATGGAAAAACACCAAAAACTGTATTGAACGGAATTCATTGTAGAAGGCTTCGCAAAAAAAAACCCCCAAATAGAAATCCATTTAGATTAAGGAGCATATGAAGACCTTAAACTTTCATATCATCATATGATGATTTTCATATGATGATTTCTGTTGGTGATTTTTGGGATTCGCGAGGGAGTATCTAATAGTTCATGCAAGGTGCTAAATGAGCACTGGGATCTTTATTTATTTTAATTTGAATATAGTTTTTCATATGTTTTCCATTCTTTTTTATGTCTCTCTCCCTATGGTTTATTTTTGCTTTTTACTTATTTTCGACGAAAAAAACGTAGAATCTAAAACTGATAAAATTCTCTTATGTCTTTACATCCTGTCTCATATGCATGTATATCGTCATTATCAATTTTTAACAGATATATTGATTTCTCTTAGTTATTTATTGACCGCAAATGGTGATACAGTGACCAATTATACAAAAGAATTTTGGTCGATACACTTGTACTTATTTACCATTTCTTAATACTCTACCTGAATCAAATTATCGTACTAATCACGGACAACAGCGATTTTCAATGTTATGTGGAAAATCACCGGGTGTCAATTGCGTATTACCCATCATTTAATACTGTTATAAAATCTCTGATTGCTTCACACTTAAATTCGTTAAGTGAACTTAATCAACCCACTTACATGAATAAAACTGTCTGTAAGTGTTAATGATTCGATATCCGAATACACATAGAGATATTGATTTAAGGTAAATCCTATTTCTGCTTAGATATTGATAAACATTCTTAGAATTCTACATTAATTAGTCCCACCTCTAAATACTAGATCGGCAAAAATACCCTCTCCATTTATCATTTACGGGCCATTCGAGCCAATGCGCACTTTACACCGACGGAAAAGAACAATTACAGCCCTTTAACTATAGGAAATCGACATAGATTATTTGTAAAAACGTCGGAGTTGTGGTGAAACTAGAGAAAACTCCATACAAGATTTACGACTTTCGTTGATTCAAATATTTGCTAAAAAAGTAAATATACCTTATAATTACTGATGCAATAATCTCACAAGAAATGATTACTTTTTAATTCTCAAAGAAATATTAGTTTACGAATGATTAAGGTATTTTCCTTGTATACAAAGCCATTTACAACGTTGGACCAATAGAATGAATTCCTGGAAAAAGTTAAACACTCTATATCGATCCTCGATCTATTCTTGTCCACGTTCAGTGATCTTGATAAGATAAATACATGACTGTGTTTTCAATGATAAAAAAACCCTACAAATTCTATTGAATTAAGCGAATGAGGAAGTCGAAGAATAGGTACAAAGTTATTGTTCTGCAATGCAATTAGATTAACAACAGACCATGCTCTCTCGAAATCTAAGATCATAGGTAATCAACAGACAGATTCAGGTTCAAAAATGGAATCTACACGTGGTTACATTCCTTTTCTGGACCAATTGCGAAAACAACTTCTTCAAAGGGGTATTTCAACATAAAATGCTTTGATATGCTGAGTGGATATGTTGTAACATTGATCAAGTCCCAGACCCTATGAAGGAAACGTATGTGCATGCATGATAAAAGCCTGCTTCAATATCTATTTCTGTTTTTGCGTCTTTTATTTTGATTAACAGTTCTTTAGGAATTGTGAAATGATAGAGCCCAGAGAGAGAGAGAGAGAGAGAGAGAGAAGTCAAGAATAGGTATTTATTGTCCTGCTATTCTATTGTTCAAGACAGACGAGGGTCTCCCGTAGCCTTAGTTCATAGGTATTCAACAAATGTCCATTCTAAAATGAAATCTTCATGTGTCTTTTCACTTTTCTAGGGCCACATATCGAAAATATGTAAGAAATGTTTTCACTTTTAAAATACTTTTATATACTTACTGGATACGTTATTTCATTGATCGAAAATCAAGACGGACCTAATCAAAGAAACATACATGTGTGATTTCCAAAAAAAAATGTGCTATATTTTTATTCTTTTTTTTTGCGTCATGTGATTTCATAACTGAAAAATAATATGCAAATATATTCGTCAGAGCTCAACAAATAAAAACTTTTGTACGTGTAGGTGTAAGAGTTCAACGTGTCCCGATGACACGATCAGGCTAGTCGTTGTATAACTTATCGAACAGTGAATTTTCATGGCGCCGTCTACAATACAGACTTTTAATTTCCTCTTGCTAAAAATTATTGTAGTTTTACAATTTAAAACCTCTTTTCAGCAAAAAAAAAAAAGGAAGAAGATTCCATTTCATTTGCTTAAGTGGAATTCTCACTCTCATATCGGGAGTTCGCTTCTTTACATATGGTGGAGGTTTTTGTTTCTGTTTGCTTTGGTTCCTGTTTTATCCTGATTTTGTATGCCTTCGGTTTCTGATTTTCTGAATTATCGATTTTGTACTGTAGACAGGGATATGGTCATTTTCCATATTTGTCAATTTAAGTCAATGAAATATAATTTTTCTTGCGGTTGTTCTAACTACAGCATGTAAAAAGCATTGCAATATCCCAATTTTCAGCGATTATTCATTCAAAATTCATTCTTTTCCCAATTTTCGTACTTGCAAAGTGCCAATCTGATATTTAAAATGAAAGGCAATACATTTATTGTGCGTTTGGTACAAAAATTGTTATTTTATCTACCGTATGAAAAAAGATATGACAATTTCTCAATTTATAACGGTTTTTCATCGAAAATCTATAGTTTTTTCCCATTTTACGGACGAGTTAATTGATAAACTGAGCTTGAGACTTTAAGGCAATGGCATTGCTGTTCTTTTTATACCAAATATGTTGTTCTGGCTAATACATGGACAAAGTAATTGCGTTTTTCCAATTTTCAACGGTTTTCTTTGAAAAATCAGTATTTTTTATCAAAAAATTGCAAATTGCGAATCTGACTTCTGTATTATTTCAAATGAACAGCAATAAATTTATTGTGCGTTTGGTACAAAAATTGCTTATTTAGCTACAGAATAAAAAAAGATATTGTATTTTCCCAATTTTCAACGATTTTTCATCGAAAATCCATAGTTTTGGCCATTTTATTGACAAGTAAATTGGTAAATTGAGCTTGAAACTTAAAGACAATTAAATTGTCGTTCTTTTGGTGCCAATTTTGTCGATCTAGCTGCGGCATTGAAAACGTAATTGATTTTTTCCAATTTTTAACGGTTTTTCTTCGAAAAATTCCATTTAACCCCAAAATTTCGAAATGCCCAAGGATGCCAGAGTGGCATCCGCCGGATTATCATCACTTTCATGCAAAAACATTTTGTGCGTAACATTTTTTTGGGTTCCCCCCAAAATAGCCATTTGGCAACTTGACTAAATGAGCGGCTCGATCCTTTTGTGCAAGGTGTATTCAGAAGCGTATTTAAGTGAAAAATATGGCCAAAATATCTTTAGAGGGTAAGCACAAGGAGCTTAATTCTAAACATGACCATGGATTTTTGAATATTTGTTTGATGGTTTGATACCTGGTTGATGATTTCATGCCAACGTTAAATGTCTTCAAATTCAATAGCATCATTTAAGAACAAAAATAAATTTAATATATTTGCAGCACGGACCAAACGTGCACGTTTCAGGTACAAAACCCTCGTCATTGATCCGCATTCATGGCCAAAGAGTGAGGAAATGATGTCCATAAACGTACCAGAAAAACGTAGCAGGATGGGTGGGATATAATGCCACAGGACCAACGTTTTGGAAATGTCAAGATTTATTGATAACAGAAATTTTCGAATGCAATGAAGAGACAGACGATCAACCGAAGTTGGCTACATGTGCCCTAGGGGACTCCTGGTCCACCAGCAGAGACACTCAACAAATGGTTCAAATGTTAAACTTCTTCAAATTCAATAGCGTCATTTAAGAACAGATAAATTGCAGCATGGACCAGAAATTCATGTTTTGGGTACTTAACCCTAGTCAGTAATCCTCAATGTAAACAAGTAATATGTTCAAAGAGTGTGAAAATATTATGTCCTAAAATGTACCGAAAAACGTAGCAGTATGGATGGGATACGATGCTACAGGACCCATGTTTTAGAAATTTCAAGCTTTCTTGATAACAGAAATTTTCGAATGCGTTGAAGAGGCAGACGATCAACCGAAGTTGTCATGTTTCATTTTGACAAATCTAACCTCTTCATATCGCCGACTTGGGTACATAAGTACTGTGTTTACAAACGAGTTTACGTGACGTTCGAACAACATATCGAAGTTTGAAAGGTGACACAAACACCTTAGTTAGGGGAAAGATCGGCAAACTATTTTGGGTTTTTGAGTCTTCAGTGATATATAAAGTTTACATTCAGATTGTTCCCCATCATTCCCAGCCGGGATTTTTAAAGTAAATAAGGTGGGACGTTTCGTCCCTCTAGGTGGGTCATTTCGTCCCTCCAGGGTGGGTCGTTTCGCCCCTCCAGGATGGGTCGTTTCGTCCATCAACGGGGGGGGGGGGGCTCAACGACCCGCAGCGAAGGGGAAAGGGGAGAAACGACCCAGGGGCGAATACGAATAAGGGCGAAACGACCCGACTCCATAAAATGCATTTAAACATATCGTTAGCGAAAAAAAAAGAATGCCCTAAACTGCTCTTAACTTAAGAGCGCCCAATTTATTTCAAAATGCCACATAATTTACTTGACTAAATGTTATGACTTGAAACAGTATCTGTATTGTCATTGAAAACATTTGTCAATTGACTTCGTTTTTAAACTTCAAAGGCAAGTGCCGACTGGCGTTCCGGCTGGATTTTTTATATACGGACTTGAATTTCAGACAGTCCAAGACCCGACACCAGAACATTTGATGTTATTTCTTACTGTGATGACGTAACAAATCTATGACGACGCTGCATTAATTGTAGAGATAAGGGAAGGATCTCCAGCATGACCACCCTGCGCTAAGCAAGCGAAACAAACCCAAACGAAAGCGACACATAAATGACATCAGACAAAACTAGAAACCACAAAAAAACACTACAATATTCACTTGAACATCATACAAAACAATCGGAACAGACGTACAGAAACATCAAAATTTGATGACAACACATAAAAGGAAGGAAACCATATGCACCCGGTTCCAACTTTAGACGGTCATCTGTTATAAGGAAATGGAGAAACACCCGCGTGGGGTGAGCAAAGGGAACAAATATAAAGACATTTAACATTTGAACTACTTGGTGAGTGTCACTGCTGGTGGACCAAGAGTCCCCAAGGGCACATGGAGCCAAGTTCGATCAATTTCGGTTGATCGTCTGTCTCTTCAACGCATTTGAAATTTTCTGTTACAAAATTTCTTGAAATTTCTAAAACGTGGGTCCTGTAGCATCATATCTCACCCATTCTGCTACGTCTTTTGGTACATTTTTGTTTCATACTTTTTGGCCATATTACATTGTTTAGACTAAGGATCACTGACGAGGGTTTTGTACCCGAAACGTGCATGTCTGGTCCATGCTGAAAATTTATCAGGTTTTAAATGATGATATTGAATTTAAAGACGTTTAACATTCAGGCAACCGCAAAGAGTTGTAAAATAATCTCATTAATCAACCCCTGTATAAAAAATGTGCAATTTTCTTTTAAATTAACTCGAACCTACTGAATACATCTTTTCGACAGACATTGCATCTAATGAACACAAACAACAACAAGAGGCACAAGGATCCACATCGCTCAACTCATTACACTGTACATCAAACTTATTATGATAATGGAAATCCAATAAAAGACAAAGATTTATGAATCAGTCTAGGACCTCACGTACTTCACAAAAATCTCTGCAGTAATTTCTAAAGAGTAATGGGAAATGTAACTCATTCATTCTTGTACATAAAGGCCAGAGAGAAACCAATTTTGTATCATCTTGCATACTTGCTTCCTGTTAGGTTTTGTGAAATTTTGTGCAGTGGTTGCAGACCAGGAGTGGAAAATGTGTCAGCCAAAAAGAACCCTCAGCGGCTATGATTCTTGATCAAACAACTATAGAAGAAAAAACTTACAAACTTGAAATTTTTCATGAAAATATGTAAAGCGTTTGCAGTGATGTCAAAAATGTTTACGTCGGACGGTATGCTTTGGCAATGAGTCACTTGAGCCTCGCTGAGGTGAACTAAACCATTATCAGGTTCAGCAGATGTGAGGCAGACTCTCAAATTTAGGTTATATTAGGGTCCACATCCACATCGTCAAATAAAAAGAAAACTTAAGTCGAAATCATTTGCCATGCAAAACATTCTTGCAAACTTTAGGAGCAAAGTTTGTTGCCAGTGAAGATATGGTGCATGTTAGATCACATTGTTTTGTACTTAATTGCTTTTAAAAGGTCAATGACGTTTGAACTCAGAGGCGACAAATGCTCCTTTAAGAAGCTTTAAAGAACGAAAATTAAAGCGACTTACGATGTCATTGCCTGATTATTTTCCGTTTTGTTTCATAAGTTAGAATAAATTTATTTTAGAAATTGAGCATGTAACTCTCGCTGTGATAGTTGCAAACGTAACCTTGTCATAGATTTTTGAGCATATAAATGAATATTAATTATACCAGAGAAGAAGTACAATGTACCAATCGTGAGCGTCCTCTGGCTATTCCTTTACACGAATAAAGGAAAAACATTGCGTGTTCGAACTCATTACCTTCTTGCCTCAAAAGCAACATATTATATTACTATGGGTATCTTGTTTGAGGCCTCTGGATAACCAGAAAGGTGGGAGGGTTGTGCACACGTTATCCAGGTAAGCACATCGTTTGCAACTTACGTGGCAGATGACCGTCCTATGTTTAAGTCTGTTACTGTGTATGTCTCCTGTGTTTCGCATGGGGTGTTTTGCTGTTGGTGCTGCAACGATTCTCTCCTTTCTTCTTGAACAAGATTTTAAAACCAATTTCACAGACTTCTGTAGTAAAGGTCATATAATGTTAAATAAATTACAAGAATAACTCTTTTTGTCCATGAACTTTTGGCCTCATGACCTCTTTGTGAAAACACAGGTCACATTCATTTCTGAACAGGAAACAACAACAATAAACTCAGAAGACGATCTACCGTCCATCGTAACCTCAATTTACTCATCATAGCACGCAACGGCGACAGACACAAACTACTACTTGCTGTAACATCTCCATATTTTCCATTATATCAATTTAAATACATAGTGGTTGAAGGTTGCATACTTAATAATACGGAAGTGTTCCAACTCTTTACCCTCTTGAAAATTTCAAACAAATTATAAATGCACCTGACACTTGTTTTGGATATTATATCCTCATCAGTGATGCTTCCAGCCAATTTAAATTTGTACACCTGAATAAATGGATATGTAGTAACCTGTTTCTTGTCCTTCCTCTTTGACAACATTTATGTTTCATTTGTTGAGAATCTCTACAAGCAGGTCTTAAGGGATCCCTATGGGTACTATATTATAACTGTGCCTTCTTGTTGCAGATTTAGTTTAATACAATTTTGAAAAAGAATTTATCCAAATTCTTCAAAATTAAAGAAAACATAATGATTTGAAATGTTTTAATGGTACTTCCAGGTACGTGGATAATATTCTAACTATCGACAATCCTGTTTTTGAAAAAGATAAGAATGTTACATGTATTTATCCACAAGAATTGACCTCGAACAGGTCAAACCTAACAATCACAGAAACACCATTTCTGCATAAAAATTGTAAATGGAGAAATTCATACGAGTGTGTATATCAAAACAGATAATTCTGGATTCAACACAGTAAATTTTCCCTGGCTTGACGGTGATGTTCCTAAATTTCTGTCATACGGTATTTACATTTCACGACTCATCCTGTACGCAAGAACATGTACTTATGTTTTGAATTTTCATAGAAGAAATTTACAAATTACGGAGAAACTTTTGAGTTAAGGTTTTCGCTTTCACAAACTAGTTTAGACTTTCTGTAAATTTTCAAAACAAAACATTTTTTTTCTTTTAATTCAGCTACTTTTGAAATTCGGGCCTATACAATCAACGAAGTATACAAAGATGGGTAGTTTACAACCTGTCTTTTATTGTGACATAATAAAAAAAGAAGGATCAAAGGCAAACATAATTAGCATCGAAATTGCCAGAAGTACCCTCCACAATCGTCAAACTCGTTTTACCTGGATATGATCCCGCTTTTACCAAGAGGTTTCTTTGTTTCGTACTTGATTAATCTTAAAAATTGTACTCTGCCTGGCAGTGACGGCAGTACTCCATGACGGACTGGGCCCGTCTTTAGAGAAGACAGGGCCACGTCCACCTGTTCTCATTAAAAAAATGTTATTTGGGTCTAAAAGCGAAAAAACGTACTCCTAACCGGGCGATTTTGATGACAATTTTTTGTACTTTTAGTGCAATAATGATGGTTTTCATTAAAAAAAACCCCGAAACTAGCACCAACGCGTAGATCGAGGGAGCATGTCAAAGTTAAAGCTGTATAAGACCCAATGGGAAATCAAACAAAAATAGCCCCAAAATAGAATTTTTGCATACTTCTATTCGGGTGATTTTAGTTAAAATCGAAATCATAAACTTAAGATGACAAAACGAAAATTTTCATGAAATAACATGAAACTAGCACCCCGTAATAAAAAAAACGTTCAAACACGAAAAGATATTTTTCTTATGGTTCAGATCTATTCTAGCGATTTGGATAAGAGTTATATAGTCAAATTTTAAACATACAAGAATAAAAGGTGTCGGCAAGGACACCACGGCCTGTTTCGCAGGCATGAAAGAAGGCTAGGTATCAATTTCTAATTTGGTTACCATAGCAACCCTTTTACAGACTTATTTTGTTTTTTGTAAAAAAAAATAATTCTCTACAAAATCAAAATAATACTTCAAAAATTAGTATTCATGTATACAACCCAATGACCCATGATTCAAAACATGCCTCCAAATGGAGAAATTGGAGCAAAATAGGCCAAAGTCACTTTTTTCTACACAAAATAGCAAGCAAGAACAAATTCTATAAGAATCAGCAGCTACTTTACAATAACAAGAAAAAAATCTTCCTCTTTCCATACATACCGAATTCATCTGATGTTGATCGGTTTGTTTTCTCGGTATTTTCCACGAAACAAGCAGGACCACAAAAATACATCTCAAATCAGCACATGTGAGAGTCGCTCAATCCGAAAAGTAGAAAGTGTGTACTAGCTCTCAGAACATTTCATACTTCTGCTTATGCACTTTTTACCACATACAAGTATTACTAAATTATCAAAAATCCTGTAAAACTCATCATAATAACTCATATCCTAGAAATTCTATGACATAAATCAATTTTCAAAAATCAACAGTGGTGACTTTTACGAAAATATGGCTAAAGGTCAAGGTCAGGTCTTTACTGCTACCAATATTCATAAAAAATAACACATCCGGGATCGACTACGGGAGCATCTCAAAGGTAGCTATAATGGATGATAGCATATTTTCTGATAATTTTATCAGACTTTATTAAGTGAAAACTTGATTCTTTAATTTTCAGTGACAAAAGAAAAAAAATCATGGAAAATTATATAAATAACAGCTTGTGGTGTAGCGGGGAACATCTCATCAAAGTCATTATTTCCATAGAAGAGAAAAAGAAGATCTTGACGATAATCCCAAGAGCACTCACAATAGAGCACAAAATTAAGCATCGACGGCAAGGTAGAGGTGGGACCAGGTGCATGTCTGGTCCACGTTGCCAATTTATCTGTTCTTAAATGATGCTATTCAATTTGAAGACGTTTACATTTATACCACTTGGTGAGTGTCACTGCTGGTGGACCAGGAGTCCCCGAGGGCACATGTAGCCAAGTTCGATCAATTTCGGTTGATCGTTTCTTCAACGCATTCTAAACTTCTGTTATCAAAACTTCTTGAAATTTCTAAAAAGTGGGTCCTGTAGCATCATATCCCACCCATCCTGCTACGTCTTTAGGTACACTTTTTCGACATAGTAATTTTCATACTTTTTGGCATATTACATTGTTTAGATTTAGGATCACTGATGAGGGTTAAGTACCCGAAACGTGCATGTCTGGTCCACGTTGCCAATTTATCTGTTCTTAAATGATGCTATTCAATTTGAAGACGTTTACATTTATACCACTTGGTGAGTGTCACTGCTGGTGGACCAGGAGTCCCCGAGGGCACATGTAGCCAAGTTCGATCGATTTCGGTTGATCGTTTCTTCAACGCATTCTAAACTTCTGTTATCAAAATTTCTTGAAATTTCTAAAAAGTGGGTCCTGTAGCATCATATCCCACCCATCCTGCTACGTCTTTAGGTACACTTTTTCGACATAGTAACTTTCATACTTTTTGGCATATTACATTGTTTAGATTTAGGATCACTGATGAGGGTTAAGTACCCGAAACGTGCATGTCTGGTCCACGTTGCCAATTTATCTGTTCTTAAATGATGCTATTCAATTTGAAGACGTTTACACTCTACCTAAATAGAAAACATTGGGAATTCTGATAAAAACAGCACTAAACATCATTTTGCTACAGTTCTTTCTAATCAAGAAATTTAGATTTAAATCAAATACCGAATCAGTTGTGATAGACGAAAATGTTCAAGGAAAACAAACCCACAGAGGGTTTGACAGAGGGAATATTTCAAAATTGTTGACTATATCAGTAGAATATACATTGTGGCACGTCAAACGTTTTGATAGTATTAGAATTTCAGAAAGACGATATGGATTCGTTAGCGGATAGATCTAGATTATTTTTCGTGGAGGGGGAGGAATCCCACATCCCGTCGAGGAAGGGAGGAAGGGACCCGGGAAAAGGGTTTAAACATGCATGAAAACGGTGAAAATAAGGATATTTAGAGTGTTTTGAAATTCTCCTCGATATCCGCACTTGTGAAATTAACAAATAAGCTTTAGTACGGATGCTTTGCCTCCTTGTCTCCACAAAAGCTTTGTACTGGAAACATTTATCGGTGTCCGAGACTGTTTTGATACTTCCCCCTATACTATCTACCACTTGATCACTTCTATCTAAATACTGATTGCACCTATGATTGACACTTCAAATTTATAAGTAAATATTTTAAATCATCCGTCTTAAGGAATTCTACACAGAAAGACGGACGCCATTAGTTTATTTGACCGCTCGTTTGCAAAAAACGGGAACAAAAACAAAAAATGTAAACGATGTTTTTAACGGATAAAAATATCTATGAAAGAGGATTAATATTTGATATTTAGTAGCATATGGAGCTCTAGATCTAGATCGTCTATAAATGAACAAGAAGGATTTTATTCATTCGTCATGTTTATCGACAAAAAGGGACGTAATTTCTGAGAATTTAATTTTTTTAAACAATACACAGAAATAAAATTCTTCTTACAGAAAGAAGCAAAGTACGTATCATTATTTTTATTCTTTAACTTTTAGAGGGGGATTTATCAAAATATCTTTAAATATTTGTATACATTTGATTTAGAAAGACCTTGTTCAGATATGGATTTAAAAAGACCCTGTTAAAAAAACTAGCATGTTATAATAACCGTCAAATGACTCCTTCTTCATTTCTAAGCAAATGACTTGAAAAATTATATGTCGGTCATTTTGTTGAAAATGGTAAATACTAAGTAGGAACAAGAATACAGTAAAAATAAAGTGACGTAGGTGGATCCAGCAGTTTCGAAAGAGAGAGTGTCGAAAGAATAGGGTTTTCAAAAGAAATGATATTGAATTTGAACTTCGAACTTCCTCGTTAGGTATATCTTATATATAGGGTAAATGTCGACTAGTTTAATTTTTTACGTACTAAGTGCGTTTCATGAAATAACGTAGAATTACGCAAAAACGCAAAAGTAGACTAAGAAAGTCAAAATTTTACACCAGTGCATGTCATGTCCGAAATTTACGTAATTTGTTTAGATAAACATCAACGAAGTTAAGATGTAATCTGCATATTCTATAACTATTTCTCGATTAATTTTTGGGGAACTGTGTTGTTTTGAAGCTTCATTGGTATTGGCTTTCTTAAAATATGTCAATTATCAATTCACAAATTGCATACATGAAAAGAAATCATTGTCCGTTTATGCATTATCATACAAACCGATTACGAATGTTTCAGGTAATCTTAATTCACTTATTGAAATGGAAAAACATTTAAAAGGTGTTATAGAATTAAGATTTTTTCTCTCGAATTAGGGGAGAGGAGGTGATAGCTGACGCAAAAATAAAAATCAAATTGATAGTACTGAAACCATTCTGAAAAAGCGAGGGTAGCGAGTCGGAAAATCTTAAGACATTTATCTTACCCCAGTCATTCTGCACATCAAACAATGAAAAATATATAATATATTTATATATTTATGAATAGGCGATCAGAGCGTGTATGATGATTATCGGCCTTTAATGTTTTGTCTAATGAAAAATATGGATAATGACCATATCCTTTTATACAGCACAAAATCGATAATTCAGAAAATCAGAAACCGAAGGCATACAAAATCAGGATAAAACAGGAACCAAAGCAAACAAACAAAAACCTCCACCACGTGAAAAGAAGCAAACTCCCGATATGGGAGTGGGATCAGGTGCCCAGGAAGAGTAAGCATCTCCTGCTTGCATGCAGCACCCGCCGCTTCAAATTCAATAGCATCATTTAAGAACGGATAACAGTATACTTAGAATAAAAAGTACAGAAATCCTCATTGAGAACACTGCACGAATCTTCTTTATACATATACTGCCTAACTCAGCAATTGAAAGTGCATCACAAAAACACGATATCAGAATCCAGGAAACACAATCTTACAAATTATTTTAAAGTGAAAAAAAAAAAAAACTTTCTCAGGAGAACAACACAGTACCATCGATACACAAAGGACAACACAATCTGAATGAACGATCTCATAAGCCCAAAGTAGGTCGCGCTGTTAAAGAATAACATCTATACAAGATAATAAGAATTATTAGAGTTTAAATATATTAAAAAATAAAAGATTATATCCAGCAAGACCACTGGCCCAGCGAAACAAACCCACAAGAAAGTGATATGTAAATGACATCAGACAAAACTACAAACCACAAAAAAGACACGACAATATTCACTAGAACGTCATACAAGACAATCGAAACTGACGTACAGAAGCATCAAATATTAATGTCAATACATAAAAGGCAGGAGACCAATGTGCACCCGGCGCCGAATGTGGACGTCCATATGCAATTAGCAAATGTATTGGTTATCCGGATTACGTTCACACAACCCTCCCACTTTTCCGGGTACACAGAGGTTCCATAGACGCACAGTAGTAGTATAAACATAAAACTTCTCACTGTAAGGTGACATCACAAACAAGACAGTTAAACGCAGCGGCCTCTTGTAACAAATTCTATGTAAATGGTTATAAAAAGTCTAGGGCATGCGTATAACAGTCTGTGCTCTGCTGACTAAAGCGAGCTCAAGATGTATCACTCGAGAAGTCTGAACAACTTTCAGATAAGAAAAAATATCGTTTGAATCATATTACAGATACATGTATAATGAAAATTATAATATCTAATTGAGCAGGATTAAAATATAAGCAGTAAATGCTACTTTCTAGTCAAGGTGTGTCATAAATTGTCATTGCATGATTGGTCACAACCCATTTCTTCTCAAGTCTATATTAAGTATATATTAAAAACCCCAAGGGAGGACACTTCCTATATAATAGGTAAACAGTGTATATCTCTTTTGTACACGATCGTGGCTTCAATTTCTTACGATCTGCATTCGAGTGGTGCTACTATAAGTTTGAGTTTTCGATTTGGATATGTTTACCAAAAAACATATCAATTAGGCCATGGGTTCAGCCTGCAGGAAGTAAAAAAGAGAAAGTAACGATCGTGTACAAAGAGAGTGTCCGTCCTTGTGGTTTTTAATACATACTTGTAGAGGAAATAAAGGGTTTGTGACCAAGCTATGACACCTCAACCCTGTGGTATATGATACCAATTCATAAAAACAAAGAGACACGATGTTGATAAGAGTGTTCATTTTGTCGTGTAGTATTTCTGTTGCGCGAGACAAATTATTCTACATAATTTTACAAGGATAAAAAGTTGCATATCTGACACGATTTGACAACAATTGTACAGAAACAAATACAAGAAAGGAATAGAATCAACATATTCAGATATTCGAGTCAGTGGATGATGAGAAATAAAAACAAAAGATTTCTGATTTTTAAATGTTTAATTTCATAATGTTAGCAGTTGTCTCAGACAAATGTTAGACTTTTACAAGAATTGCTATGTTGGTCTTCTCTTGGATTGTTTTGAACGGTCTTAAAATGGTGGAAAGATGAGGAAGAGATATTCAACATAATGACGTTGCACAGATCAAACAGAATACATAGGTTAGAAACCATGATTGCCTTCTGGCTAAGTAGTAGGAGACTAATAAAGGGGGAAATTACTCGACGATTAAGATCACATTATTATTCACCACAGTGTTCAACAAAATTTAATATGAACATAGGCTAATCATATAGGAGAGCGCAGTTAAGTATTTCAATCTTCAGGAGTTATTACTTTTGTTCATTTAAGGGGTATGGACAAAAGTTTATCGGCCATATTGGATTTGACGTGAAGCATACTTGAAAATCTGTCGTTCTGCAGAATTAAGACTCCAATCTTAACCATTTTAATACTGAAATTTTCTTTACCTCAACATCGTCATTTTCCCATCATTTTAAACAAAAACTGCATCAGTATTTTTACATGACAACCATTTGAACTTAGTGCACCGAACTGCGCAGCTACAGGTTTGCAGGATTCATGATTAATACTATAACCTACCTTAAACGTTACTATCATCGTATGTCTACAAACATTTGTCCTCCAATTTTGATCATACTTTCTCAAAATACCGGGTATCTTCATTTTACACGCAAGGGGCTAGTAGCCATATCAACATAGAAATGAATCCAGGGGCGGATCCCCGGAATGTTGCCCATTTGTATTTTGTCACCTATAATTCACATGACTTTCCCACTTTTCTAATATATATCATGTAAATAATTAAAAATTGAATCGCAAACAGTCGAAATTCTAGTGAATTACCCCAGGAACTTTAAAATCGTTTATTTTTTCTACCTATGTTGGGGCGGATCGGCACGTGAAAATGGCTACCTGTAAAAACTCGTGTACGAAAAGACACCGTGTTGTATTAACAAGAGATTTATATGATAATGAGACCTTGTACTCAAAATCGAAGGACAAATGGCTGTAGATACAGTATCAATGTAATGTTTAAGGTAAGTTATAGTATTATTAATAAATTCTTCTGAGGTGCAGCTGTGCAGCTCGGTGCATGAATTTGAAAAGTTTCTAGTGTTAAAATCTAAATGTAATTTTCCGTAGAAAATATGGGAAAATGTAGCTATTGGGGTTGAGAATACTTGGGAATAAAAATAGTTGAAGTTGGAGCCATGACTCGGTGTAAGGAAAGATTTTCAATAACACACTACATAAAATCCAATATGGCGAATAACGGTTTGTCATACCCCTTAAAGTAGTTGCCCTCCACCATTATTTTGACATTCCGCTTTATCGCATTATTTAAAAAAAAAATATTAGCTTATTTTCTGATTGGTTTGATATCATTATGTGGTAAACCTAATACTTTTGTCTCTGTGGTGTGCCAAATAAACCATAAAAAAATAGTGCTAAAATAGAGTCAGCATCAATTTTCATAACTATCAATTTTTTTTCAAATTTGAAAGAATCAAACAAATATTGGTATATCATGATTCACCTGGGTCAGGACCTTTTTCTGAGGTGTGTCGTAACCATGGCAACCGAGTTTGAAATTTGAACCTAGGAAGCTATATGGTCAATATGGTTGCCCTCCACCATTATTTTAACATTTCGCTTTATCGCTTACCCCCAACCACTTAAATTCCTCATTATGGACTATCTAATGTGATGTCATGCTATGTATTTGGTATCAAACGAATCAGAAAGATTTAAATTTTTCATTTATAGCTCTCTTGTTAATACCATGATAGCCTTTTACATCAACATTCAGTACCCCTAATTTTATACGAAATGGTGGAGTGGAACGAAAAAACAAATTACGGGTTAGCTCGAATTATTATTTCAAATCCGGAATGTTCTTCCGGACGCGCATGTGCCCAAAAAGCAAAAATACGTCATCTCCGGGATTTCCCTTCGAGACAAAATTTAGGTACTGTTGAGGAGGTACGTAAAGGGGGTTTATGAGGGGTTTCATCTTTTTTTTTTTTTTGCTTTTTGGAGACATTTCTACTTTGTGCTCTCTATTATAGGCGGCGTCAATTTTAGTTGAGCCAATTTTAAGGTTGAATTATGTAAATGAAATACAAATACATGTATGCATCTATAATATATAATAACAATAAGTTAATTCGTTTTTTTTGTGTCGTGTCCCCCACCGTACCTTAATATTCAAATGTTTCTTTTTAAGATATTAGGGGTATAATAAGAATATCGTTAAAAAAACTAGGAATCATGTACTTCCATATCTTCCTATTTTTTTTGTAGATATTTGATATTTTTTAATGTTTCATTCAACTCAACATGAAAATATATGGTCCCGAACATCGCGCGTCTTCCGCAAACTTCGTGGTATTTAATTTTTCTGTTATCAAAACAATCGGAAGTAGAGTATTATACCCCTAATACCCTAAGAAATGACTATTAGTTCTTGTGTTCATGGGTTTATGATTCTTGTTGGTCACGTGCAAATTCCGTGAATAGCGATTCTCGGAACATTTGCACATGGCCCATTGGAATTATATTGTATAGAATGATCGAAATTTTAGAAAACAGGAATGACATTTGTGGTGCATATACGTATATGGAATAAATGTCATAATTTTGTTTCGGGTATGCAACAATAGATTGCATTTTATCGTAGCGCATTATATTTAGAAATAACTAGCTTCTGACTTTATGTTTGCGGACGGTACATTTTGTAAACGAGTTTTTCTGACGACGTGTTAACGGAGCCAGAAAAACGGATGTTTGCACCGTAAAATCAGCATTTACCATCCGCTAACATAACGTCAGTATCTACTTATTCCCATTCTGATGCAATCTATATCTTTTTGAATATAAAGCGAAATGTGATGTTAGCAACGTCAAAGCCTAGTATGTTCTCGTTTTAAAATCGTAACTAAAGAGCAACAACCAATGAAATTCAACCCATGAAATACCCCAGCAGTATCTAACCTTTGGAATTTTAAGTCAAATAAACTACAGAGACAAATAATTCAGCATCCTATTTTGACATAATGTTTTCCTACGACACTGATGATCACATGAACACTTCCCTCTATGAGAAACGTTACGACTTCAATTTCAGCATTACAAACTTTCCTTTTATGAGTAGCAACATTCCTTCATCGCCTGCTTATGGGTTCATATCTCAGTTGATACGTTATGCCAGAGCAAGTACCAAATATACGGATTTTGTTCTGA
Source organism: Pinctada imbricata (assembly GCA_033119305.1). Taxonomy (NCBI): domain Eukaryota; kingdom Metazoa; phylum Mollusca; class Bivalvia; order Pterioida; family Pteriidae; genus Pinctada; species Pinctada imbricata. The sequence continues at coordinate 47,464,130 of VSWD01000005.1, read as the reverse complement.
GAGCTAGGCGTCTTTCAGATAAGCTTCTCAGTCAGGGATACCTTTGTGACCGACTAACATCGCCAATGAGGAAGTTCTACAGTCGATATGGGGAACTGCAGTCGATAATGTCCCACTCTCCAGAATGGTGGATGATATTCTGTAATAGACCATTTGAACCATCCAATCAAAGATTGTACTCTATGTCTTCCGAAATGGAAGTAATCGGATGTGACAGTTCTACCGAATTGAAGCGGCGGGTGTTGCATGCAAGCAGGAGATGCTTACTCTTCCTGGGCACCTGGTCTCACTCCGAAATCGGGAGTTCACTTCTTTTCAAATGGTGGAGGTGTTTGTTTGTTTGCTTTGGTTCCTGTTTTATCCTGATTTTGTTTCGACTGTTGTTTGGCCCTGGGGTAAAATGACTAAACCATGTTTCATCCATAGGGACACTTCTTTGAAGAACATTGACAGGATCACCCTAAAAAAGTCAAGATTCTCACGCGAGCTAGTACGCCTGGTGTGTTTCTCATCAACTGTCAGAGGTTTTGGTACCCAAACGGGCCGAAAACTGTCTGATTTAAAGATCTTCGGTCAGAATGGAATGTATTCTTTCCTGTGAAATGCCAACTGTACTGGCTATATATCTTTTTGCAACTAGTCTGTCAGTCATAACAATATCATGGACTTAATTGATAATGTCTGAAGTTGTAACAGTGATAGGCCTTCCAGGACGGGGATAATCCTCAAGCCTATGTCTGCCGCGGTTAAATTCCGCCATTTACCTTTTCACTGTATCATATGAAGGGGCATCTTTCCCTAGCGCTGTTGCCATATCATTATGGATGTCCACAGGTGTTAAACCATTTCTATGTGTATATTGGATCACTGCCCTTTCATCAATTTTGTCCATTTTGCAAAAGCAACTTGTCTTGATTACTTTAGAGTGTTACCTCGTCTTAAGTTTTTAATTTGACGAAATGAGACCAATTTTTGGGTACATTGGCTTATAAAGTCAGATAATAGCAGAACTTACAAAGAACATCCTTGCGTATCTCCATCAATACGAGACTCACAACATATCAATCAGCCCTAAGTAACCGGATGTGAAAGTTCTACCGAATTGAAGCGGCGGGTGTTGCATGCAAGGAGGAGATGCGTACTCTTCCTAGGCACCTGGTCTCACTCCGATATCGGGAGTTCGCTTCTTTTCATATGGTGGAGGTTTTTGTTTGTTTGCTTTGGTTCCTGTTTTATCCTGATTTTGTATGCCTTCGACTTCTGATTTTCTGAATTATCGATTTTGTGCTGTATACAGGGATATGGTCATTATCCATATTTGACACAGGTATATGTGTGACTTTTGACGTGACTGAAGAGCAGACAGGCACAAGATATCATTTTTACGTTTTTTTTTTTAATTCACAAAGAGCATGATAAGCCATACTCTACGACATTTTTTGTAATATGAAGAGAGTATTACTTAGTACTAGTATATGAATAGATGTAACTGAATAATGCCACAAAAATTGTTCTTAGAAAATGAAGCCTGTTCAACGTTTATCTTATTTTTCTCAGGAAAACCTTTGTTGGTTCATTGTTTTATGATGATACATACATATATGTACATGAGAATATTTAGAATTCGTCGAAATGTTTCAGTCAAGATTACATACTATTAGAGGCCAGGGTCATGTGGCATTTATTTCATGACGTTTAGACCGGACTCATAATGAAGTCAATTCTACACAGTTTGCTAGAGTCTTACAACTTTGAAGCTTAAAGCAGTATATACATGTATGTTGGAAAATGTTGCAGAGTATAATAATTTAATGTTATATAATTGCATATTTGTTGCTTTCAATTTTCTACGACGATATATAGTCTTAATGGATCTTCGGATAACCACACCTGCTATTTCCGTGGCAGAGGCCGTCCTAAGTCGGCACCGGTTGCCCATTGGTTTCGTTGGTTTATGTGTAGTCCTTTGTGTTTGATGTTTCTGTGTTGTGCGTTGACGTTCCTTGTCCCTTATGCGACTCTTCCTGTGCTTGTCTGCTTTGTGTTTTTGCATTGAGTGTTTTGGGGTTTTGCTGTTGGTGCTGCAACCTGGTGTTGTTGGAGGTCCCCTCCTTTGTTTTCGAAAAACATATATATACCTGTAGTTAAAAATATATCATAATAAGTTTTAAACGAAATATTTACAGTTATTATCAGTTTTTATCTTTTCAAATCTTTATTTCCTTTTTATGCTCTTGAGTAATATTAAATAGCATTATCCTGGCTTACTAAATATCCCGCTTGGTATTGACAGCTAACATTATCTCTTGTAAGCTGTTTATTTGTTTTAATGTTCCAAAGTCATGATATTATTTTTCATACGTCCTATAAAAAATGAATGACACAACATGAATAAAGGGTTTTTTAGTGTGATTATGCGATTTCGTGTTATGATAAGGTTACTTTCATGTACATCGGATTTCGAGGATTATTACATTGTAACTGTTTTTTTAAAGGATTTTATATACGTAGTTGGATCAAATGATACACGTAAACATACATTTGTATCAATCAGTGATGATTATTTGATCAATTGATCATAATCAAAAGTCGTCAAGTCGAAAAATATCTACTAAAGTGAAGATAAACTGACTTATTCCACATGTACGTATATTGTTCGTGTACGAACGTTAAACTTTGATTTTATGACCTTGACCTTCGTTGATGTTTGAATTCTGGATTATATCCTTATTCTCATTCTGGTCTAACAATATGTCAAATAAAGGCAAAAAATCATTTGAACTTCATGATGATTGATGTTATCGGTTGATAGAGGGACAGTAGGAAGTAAGCAAAAATTGTAGTTAAAAGTATAAAAAAAATCAATAAAGGTGTATAAAAAACAAAGATAAATGAATACTTTACTTAAAGGGAACAAAAAATACATACCTTTTTAGAGGATCTGTTAGAGAAAGTAAGCATTAAAAGTTTACATAAATAGCAGAGAACAGGGCAACTGAAAATATTGGTACTTATTTTAGGTAGTGCCAATGCATAGATAGTTGGGAACAAAAATAATAATAATATCCAGTTATATTTTCTGAAAAGGCAGAGGGGAAACAACTTTAAATGTATGCTCCTGATACGGCAAGGCATAAAAAAGGTTCATATTGTGGCACAGTACACATCTACAAATTTTAAATGAAATCTGTTTTGGCACTTTATCAATTTGACATCATAAATATTATCTGGCTATTTCGGAAACTTGTCATTTCAATTCAAAATATCATCAAAGTAAAGGAAGTTAATGTCTTAGCACCATCCCTCCAATGCTATTTTGAACATAGATTGTATTTGGATATGCTACTGAATCGATCCTACAGGAAATTAGCAGCCGCGCATTCTGCAATGTAAATGCACCCAAAAAAAAACAAAGGGCGTTACTGAAATGATTTTGAAGGCTACGAAAAACACTTTGGTTGGGAAAACCACTGATGAGAATTTCATATCTGAAACACGTGTTTGGTGCATAATAAATTGGTTTGAAGTTATAGAGTTGGAACACTTTAGTATTATTGAAAATAGATAAAACGGTCAACCGTCTTCATCTCCAAAGTCAGTGTGGGTAAGTCAAACACCAAATTCGAAATCAGAATAAAAACTCACAATCAAAAGGCTTACAAACATTAAACAACAAAAACAAACAACAAACAAACAAACAAAACAAAACAAAACAACAGAACACCCCCTTCAATGCTATGTTGAACATAGATTTTTTTAGATATGCTTCCGAGTCGACCCTACAGGAAAGCATCACTGATGGGGATTTCAAAATATCCGAAACACGTATCTGGTGCATAATAAATTGGTTCGAAATTTTCTTTAAGAATGTATAGAGTTGGAACCATTCTGCATTATTGATATAAACACTTGCGCTTGCAGTGTGGAGGAATTATTATTTCTTTTAAAAAGCCCATTTTTATATATTTTTCAAGATTAAAAAAAAATATCCTGTACATGTGGGGCAAGAACCCCATTGGAAATAAATCTTTGGGCTTTTATGGGCTATCCAAGTTTTACCATGTCTTAATGTTTAATGTCTTCAAATTCATTAGCATCATTTTAGGGCAGAGAAATTTACAGCATGGACCAGACATGCACGTTTTGTGTATTTAACCCTCGTCAGTGATCCTCAATCTAAAGAATGTAATATGACCAAAGTCTGTGAAATTTTTGTCTTTAATACACCGAAAGACGTAGCAAGATAGTTGGGATATGATGCTACAGGACCAAGGTTTTAGAAATTTGAGAAAATTTTGTGAACAGAAATTTTGAAATGCGTTTGAAGAAACGACCAACCGAAAGGAGCTCGAACGATAAGTATGGAATTCCGCCCAGTTGGGACCGAAAATTTTTTTTCTCATTAAAAGAAATTAAAACTCTGAATTCGGTAAGATTTTTGCTGAATTTTATGAAAATAGTAATATTTTAAACATGCGACCTATATTTTGTGTATTATTTGGGTTAAAACAGTCGATTTTAACACCAAAGCCTATGGAAACTGGAAAAGTTTTTTAGAGTATTGTTCCCCACCTTGCTACAGGATTTCCTTTTAATAAAAACTTTAGTTTGACAAGATCTTCCAGCATGGATCCTGTAGCAAGGTGGGGAACGATGTCAACCAGGCGATCGAAATATAAAAAAAGGGGGGGGGGGTGGTTGAGAAGGCTCGAAATCAAGAGTAATTATACATAAATCTATCTCGTTTTCTTTCGATGGGTTTAGAGTGATGATACTTTGCAACTGTATCTAATATGTTAATTAACTCATCATTTTTATGATGTCATTTTATGCTTTGGGTGAGTAGTAAACATTTTGCGACTACATTTTTTTCTTTTGAGATATTCATTCAAACACTTCCAACAAAGAATACTGTTCTCGATTATATTTTATTTTCCTCTACTTATCAAACACTCTTTTATTTGTTTTTACGAATAACCACCAAAAAAATCTCTTTTTTCCGATCGTTTTTCGCTTACATGTATCTTTTCGTAATGTAAACACACTAAGCGTATTCATCCATTGTGAACTATAGGGAGTATAGTGATGAACCAAAAATGTAGTTCTGAATACGGAAAAGAAATACTAGTTTTTGACGGAGGACAATAATTCTAACGTTTATTAATGTTAAACGTCTTTAAATTCAATAGCATCATTTAAAACCTGATAAATTTACAGCATGGACCAGACATGCACGTTTCGGTTACTAAACCCTCGTCAGTGATCCTCAGTCTAAACGATGTAATATGGCCAAAAAGTAAGAAAATTATCATGTTCGAAAATGTACAAAAAAGACGTAGCAGAATGGATGGGATATGATGCTACAGGACCCACGTTTTAGAAATTTCAAGAAATTTTGTAACAGAAAATTTCAAATGCGTTGAAAAGACAGACGATCAACCAAAGTTGATCGAACTTGGCTACATGTGCCCTCGGGGACTCTTGGTCCACCAGCAGTGACACTCACCAAGTAGTTCAAATGTTAAACGTCTTTAAATTCAATAGCATCATTTAAAAATCACTAAATGAATGATAACTTAATATAACTCAGAGTAAAACGATTTTCTCAATTTCATCTCATCTTATTGAATTTTATAACGTAATACCACGGACTCTAAATGGTGGACCCCGCGTTGCTTCGATTTCGAATAAATGCCAAGTAGGTAATGTTAATGATAAACATTTGAGTAAATATTATAGATTATAAGTTTTCCTATCCATAAATATATATTTTATACCTTAAAGTAGTTTTAGTAACCCTGGAGGAGATTTTATTATCTGGGCGGAATTCCCGCCAAATCGTGCGAGGTCCTTAATTGAACTTGGCTACACGTGCCCTCGAGGACTCCTAGTCCACCAGCAGTGACTCACCAAGTGGTACAAATGTTTAACGTCTTCAAATCCATTAGCATCATTTTAGGGCAAAAAAATTACAGCATGGACCAGACATGCACGTTTCGGGTATTTAACCCTCGTCAGTGAATTTTGAAATGCGTTTGAAGAAACGACCAACCGAAGTTGATTGAACTTGGCTACATGTGCCTTCGGGGACTCCTGGTCCACCAGCATTGACAAATACATTGCAATGGACAAATACCTTGCAAGTAGCTTCTTTTATATTTTCTTTATCTTTTTAAGTTGCGCGATACTCATTTTCCTCTTTGTATGTATGAACTATCATGAAAACGTCCTACGATTTCTTTTGTTAAGTTTATCTTGTTTTGTGTGTATAGGAAGAAAAAACTTCCTCTTTATATTACTATGACGTTTGACTGAAATTATCATAATTTATTACTTTAGTTGGTTGAGTCTTTGTCTGCGCATTTCACAGTGGAATGGAAACCATCAATTGACCTTCTACCAACTGATCTAAAGAATACAAAACGAAATCAAAATGATGGTGCATTAACCGTTTTTTTACTACTTCTGCATGGTTAAAATAGCTGGAGTTCCCGAAGAAAATATCTCATAACAATTTGGAATTCACTTCTGTTTCTTTGCAGAATGTTTACTTAGATAGAGAACATAGATTTGAACAACAACGTAGATTTTATTTGTATATGCTACAGAATCAAAATTTTGGAATCGCCTAATCTCTCTGTGAAGTAAATACACAAATTTAAATTCTACAAATAAAAGCAATGTTCGCCACTGAAATGAATTTTGGCGGCTTATGAAATCACTTTGGCTGGAAGCATCACTGATGTGGATTAAATAACCGAAACACGCGTCTAGTGCATAATAAATTGGTTTGAAATTGTCTTCAAGGAGGTAAAGAGTTGAAACCCTTCCGCATTATTAACATAACACTTATTTCTGGCTGCAGTGTGGAGCAGTTAAACTCGTTTCTCATGACACTGGATGTTTTTAAGTGTATAGAGTTGGAAACCTTCCGCATTATGTAGTCAATTTGCTCATCAATTTGTTCTGTTTTGCACTGATAGTGCGTTCATATTAAGGAAAACAGGTCTGATTTTGGACGTCTGGTAAACCTTTGTAATACGATGGCATATTTGATGTGACTTAAATTGACGTGGCTATCTGGTAATTATTACAATAACGTTGTTGCGCAAAGTCGTTTTGCACATGTACTCTTTGACTAACAGATCGGTCCATCATTACTTAAATAAGAAGAATGTTACAAAGTATAGTGTTATAATTCGTAAGTTTCATGTGACTATGTTTCTGTATCACGCTATACGTTACATATATACATTTATACCTTGCACGTTGACATGCATTTTGTCATGTTCGTATATGCATGATATGGCAAAATACGATCTCTCTATAATTATAGCATAGTTATTTCTGTTTTCAAATTTAGAAAACGCGAATTTCTACGATTTATTAAATAATATAATCTTATAATCATAGAGACATGTTCAACGAAATAGGTCACAGTGCATAAATATATACATGCAGTGTCGTACGTGCTATTTATATTGAATTTCATTCAAGTAGACCTTTACGATTTACGGAAACAAAACGTTTTTCATCGTGTGTAACTCATTGGGAAGCTCATACCTCACAAACCCCGTGGGGCAATTCAAATGAAAACCTTCGGAAGGCGTGTCCTAAAATACGACAATCTCATTGGTTAGCTACGTTTTCAGCGCTAACCGATGAGCTGAATTAAACGCTCATTTTTACAATTTGTTACACTGTTACATTAATGTTACAACAGTTCACGACATGGTAATTGGGGGATCCCCCAAAATAATGGTGGCATCAGAATTTTACATAATATTATTCATTTTTTCGAGTAAACCTCATGAGTGTTTATGTTTTTAAAAGGTCTTTATGAGACAATGAATTTTTGTTTGTTAAATTAAAATAGGACTTCAAACAAAACAGTTATTAAGGTAAGGGATGCGACTACAGGGAGATAACTCTATTTTCATATCACGTAATATTTGAAACCGTCATGGACGATAAATGGTATGAGCTCAGTTGAGTTCGTTTTATCAGAATTTTTCAAAATAGGCTTTAATTCATACACATGCTATAAGAATCCAGACAAATAAGGGTATTATGACCTTTTGAAATTTCATGCATTGCAGAGGTATGTTAAGTTATGATGTGGTATTCTCTAAAATGACGAAAATGTTAAGATAGGCCAAAAATGGACGTTTATAGCCAAAATACGAGGCGGGCAAATTTTGTTTTTTTGGTCTGAATAGTTCGAGGGGGTGTTCCTCTACATGTGGACATACCCATCTTTCTTCTACCTCATTTCTATTAAAAGTCGCCATCCTGACCTTAACAAAAGAACTTTGATGACTGATTTTTAAAAAAATTGTTTGATATTTTATTTCTTAGCTTAAAATGTATATGTTATAGGCGTGATTGGTATCAAACGATTAACAATTAAGTGCTGACAATGATTGTGAACAGAAAATGCAGTAAAACTTTTAAATAAAGATCTAGACATTTTAAGGTCGGGATGGCGACTTTTAATCGAAATTAGGTAGAAGAAAGATGAAGATATCCACGTGTAGAGGACCCTCTCCTCGAACGACCCGTCTCGTTTTTTGGTTTTTTGTTTTGGCTATAAACGTCCATTTTTGTCATATTTTAACATTTTCGCCCTTTTACAGAATACCACATCATAACTTTAAATACCTCTGCAATGCATGAAATCAAGAAAATTAATATAAATAATTATTTTTCGGGTTTCTTATAGCTTGTGTATGACTTAAAGGCTATTTTGAGAAATTCTGATTGTGCGAACGTAATCCAGGTTAACCATACCGTCTGCTATTTCCGTGGCAGATGGTCGTCCTAAGTCGGCACCGGTTGCCAGTTGGTATCGTTGGTTTATGTGTAGTCCTTTGTGTTTAATGTTTCCTTGTTGTGCGTCGACGTTCCTTGTCCCTTTTGTGTCTCTTCCTTTGCTTGTCTGCTCTGTGTTTTGCATTGGTTGTTTTGGGGTTTTGCTGTGGGTGCTGCAGCCTGGTGTTGTTGGAGATCCCCTCCTTTGTTCTGATAAAATAAACAGTTCTGAGGAATTTTTTATAAATACTATTTTGCTGGTTGCCATGGCAACAAATCAAAATTTTTATTAATGGCTAGAAGGTCTACAGTTGTACATTATTTTTATTCTACGTATAGAGCTATGGAATTGCTTTATCCTAAAGCAGTCATACCAATATGTACCCGAATTAGTTTTGAGCAAAATGACTGTTTCTTCTAATGGAAGTTAACATTTGTATTATCATATCAATAATGATTTAAGATTATTGGAATTAAATCTGTAAAGATTTCATACTACTGTTATCTTATTGAATTGTATGTATGCACATGTACATGTGTATAAAGTAAGCAATATGATAATTGCAAAATACTCTTGCACCAGTTATTTCCATCTGAAATGCAGTTGTACTTGAATTGACAAGTTAAATCAATTATCGTTTCTTATTTTATTCTGTTCAGGAATTTCTTAGCTGGAAATGGATTTCATAAAGTCTAGAAAAAATCCAACCTTATTGTGCATAATTGTTTAAAATTGGTATAAATTGCAGTGAACAGCGATCTCCGGATGAACCGAGAAGCCAGGGTATTAAGTGGATAGCTAGTTTCCTCTAGGTTAGCTAAATTGAAACTATGTGGCAACTAGCCTGCTGAGAAATAACTGAGAAATCGACATAACAACTTACGTTCTTTCATTTACCGATCTCGAAATTACGCTGAATTGAATATAAAATACGGACGGTTCCGGGCACGCTCAATCCCCAATGCGTCAATTTAAGCCAATCATGACCATTTCATTACAATTATGGACCCACATAAAATGGCGTTTGTCGCTGTTTTATACTTTCTACATTTTGTAATTATCGTTGTCTTGAAGGCGCTTTTGGATATTGATCGCCATTGATTACACGTTATGTTCCAAGTCAAAACGCAATGATACACAAGATTTATCATGATTTTATTATATATCATACTTAGAGGGCGAAGCTTTGATCGTTTTACAAGCAAAAATGCTGCAAGAATATTGGGAGCGATGTGTTTGATTGACACGGAATAGCAACTTTAATTGATGAGAGGAATGAACAATGTTGGCAGTGACGAGAGGGTACTGACAGGAAAATGGACAAAAAGTGCCGATAAATAATAAAATCATGACCTGCTATAGGGCATTTAATTTGAAGCATTTATTTTGACCTTTCGTAAATATCAAAAAGGACTGGTACGTTTCGGCACGATAATCTACAGGCATGTTTGAAATTTTTCTTTTCTGATGCAAGCAGCATCATTGTGCGTTGGTCGATGTCTAATTGTGCTATTGATGACAATATTCATGCACATGTAATCCATCAGCCCAATTTACACTGTGCCAACTAGGCTCTAAGACGCACCCCGAGATTTGAAATAATGATGAGTTCGCAAAGATTGGTATCGGAATTTTCCAAACTTGTTACATGTAACATGACGGCTATAAAGTCACTTCCCAAAGTATATCTAGCCACACCTTGACTTGATTACGACAAACGACGATATAGACTGAATAATCCAGTCTCTTGGCTGCCGTTACAAGAGACTGAATCCCACTATGGTTGTTGCAGAGCGAAGTCTGACAAATCCGTTGCCCAACGATTTCTCCATATTAAATACCTTGAATATTGATTTTCTTGCAAAAGGCAACTAGCTGTTGCTTCCTACCTTGCATTTTTTTTCTCGCTTCGTTATTACATTTTTTTTTTCGAAATGTTAATTACCTACCTCACCAAACAGTAGGGCTGTAACAATAGGCTTCGATTATTTTCGATACGATACATATCAAATGAAAGAAAACAGAAAATACCTTTTTCCTTTATTGACTTCTTTTTTAATGCTAAAATATGACGGTGATGCCTTGTGACATGATGCTATTTTGAACATAGATTTTTACTTGGATATGCTACTAAACCCTACAGGATTTTTGGGGCCGCGCACTCATTGTAAAGTAAATGCAGAACTTTAAATTCTAAAAAGTAACTCAAGAGGGCGCTAGTGAAATTAATTTGGACTGCTTATGAAAAGCACTTTGGCTCGAAGCATCACTGATAAGAATCTACTATTCGAACACGTGTCTGGCGCATGAAAATTGGTTTGAAATTTTCTTCAAGAAGGTATAGAGTTGGAACCCTTCCACATTATTTAAACAAAAGTTGATGTCAGAAATAGGAAATTCCTCTCGAGGTCATTAATATCAAAATCTTATTGATAATGTTTGTTAACAATATTAGAGAGGTTGTGCAAACCGAACGTGTACATGTACGCGTACGTCAAAAATGTTATGACGTCACCATATTTTGCGTTCCACGCATCTGTGCTACACGTTACACGTTCGGTAAAACGTGTAAAGCGTTTAGTAACGTTTATGATTACTTGTAGATCTTATGAGCAACTGAAAGCAGATGACCTATGAAAACCTATATTCAGGAACGTATGTGCAAATAAAATGTATCATATTTCAAAGAAGAACCCTCAAAGTTGACACAAAATTTTATTCTTGAAGTTTAATTTTTATGTTATATACATCCGATTACTTGGAGTAGAAAAAAATAATTCACCGTCTTTGCTGAATGTACCATACCGTTAGAATCTAGATGCCAAGTTCTTGACGAATACGCAGTCTTAAACGAAAGATAAATTACATCACAAAAACGTATATACGATTTACACGTACCAGTACGAGTTGTGACATCTGCTCAACTGCATAACGTCAAACAGATAACATGTAAATACATGTACAAGTTCTCGTACACGTACAAGTTGGGATTGTTCAACCTCTTTATTGTCTAAGTAAGCCAGTAAATCGTTTAATTAAAAAATTCATTGCCAAATGCATGTACAGATTATCCGCTCATGATTTAAATGTAGAAAGAGGTTGTTTTCAGAATATTAATTGACCTGACAGAAAATGTGTTAAGTGTAGTCTGAAAGATTTGGAAAATGAATTTCATTTTATCCTTAAAGTCCTGTTCACAACCCGCCGTGCGTGCTTTTAGGACGTGCGAGTTTTGTGGAGGCTACGTGCGCTAAGTTTTTCTGAAGACACATCGCACGCAAGGTTATATGGGTGGTTACATGCATCATATGTAGTACAAAAAAGTAAGTGCGTTGCACGTACTTACGACTTGCGTGCAACTTGCTTACAACGTACTTTCTCCGTACGTCTTCTGCGTAATTGTAAGGATGTCGAATTTACACGTACTGCTAACACACGGTTTCCTCACTTCCTTGCGTCGAAGGTGCGTTGCACGTACGTGCAGCGTACTTACAACGTGCGTGTCGTACTTCTTGTGTTGAATTCGTAGACAACACGCAGACAAGCGCAGCGAAAGTTCTGTATGCACTCAAACTGCTACGTTCTGTCTGCGTGTACCAAAATCCGCAAGGAGGCCGTACGGGATACGAACTGACAACGCACAGACACCGTTTAAATATCCAAGGTTTGCCTACGCTTTTACAGGTAGACAGCACGTACGTCCACGTACAGCGAGTTGTGACCACCGCTGAAATGTCCGTTCTATGACGATATGAGGAATTCTTATATTAAACTTTTAGTAACTATAACAAGAAACCTTCCGTTTTACAAATTAGTTAAACTTCTTAGCGTTCGAAATATATAGGTTTTGAACAAATTAGGTCAATTTTTAAAGAAAGCTAGTAAAAAAAAAACGTGGCACGTAACAAAATCGTTAATGGTCAAATACATTCATTCTCTGTGCTATATCACCAATCATATTTACTTATAAATATATGTCCTGTGTTCACTGTTGTCATATTTGCATTATATATGTTTACTCTTGAGTAAAAAAAATTATTTCTGACTCAGGTAAGTCACTTTACGGGTAAGAATGTTAATACTATTCAATTTGAAGACGTTAAACACTCATACCATATGATATCCATTTACACTTAAAACATTTGCATCTTGTAGTTATAAAGTATTATTTGATCACAGCTACTCAATCATATAATATATATTAAATTTTTATATTGTATTATGTTTACACAATCATGTATTGTACATATAGTTAACATGCTGATATGCTTGATGGCATAAAGTGAATAAAGAATCTGAATCTGCTTTTGTCTAGAATCTGTGTAATATATGTAATATATGTAATAATTATCGATTTGCCTATCAGTTATTTACACTCAAGTCGAGAAGGCAAGGCAAAATCATTCGAATGTTAATAGGAACGGTTGCGAACATCGGCATGAATAGCATTCCGAAGTGAGACCAGGTGTCCGGGGAGATTCAGTGTCTCCTGATTGCATGCTTCTATTATCAAAATTTCTTAAAATTTCTAAAACGCGGGTCCTGTAGCATCATATCCCAACCATCCTGCTACGTTTTTCGATACATTTTGAACATAATAACTTTCACAATCTTTGGCCATATAACATTGATTAGATTGAGGATCACTGACGAGGGTTAGGTACCCGAAACGTGTATGGCTGGTCCATGCTGCAAATTTCATCTGTTCTTAATCTTGAAGACGTTTAACATGAAACAACCGTCGCAACAGCCCCATGAAAATTTGACCAATTCGGTGTTCGTTGATTGTCCCTATACTAGCTTGTCAAATTCGGTGATTGTCTCGATACTAGCATGTCAAATTCGTTGATTGTCTCGATATTAGCTTTTATTCGCTGATTGTCTCGATACTAGCTTGTCAAATTCGGTGATTGTCTTGAAAACTTGTCAAATTCGGTGATTGTCTCGATAACTTGTCAAATTCGGTGATTGTCTCGATACTAGCTTGTCAAATTCGTTGATTGTCTCGATACTAGCTTGTCAAATTCGGTGATTGTCTTGATACTAGCTTGTCAAATTCGGTGATTGTCTCGATAACTTGTCAAATTCGGTGATTGTCTCGATACTAGCTTGTCAAATTCGGTTATTGTCTCGATAACTTGTCAAATTCGGTGATTGTCTCGATACTAGCTTGTCAAATTCGGTGATTGTCTTGAAAACTTGTCAAATTCGGTTATTGTCGCGATAACTTGTTAAATTCGGTGATTGTCTCGATAACTTGTCAAGTGTGATTGTCTCGATAACTTGTCAAATTCGGTGATTGCCGGGTTAGCATCATTCTTGTGATATTTGAATATGTTATAATATATATAACATATATATAATATAATAATATAAACTCCTACATGTAAAATGCAGTCATTACTTGCACTGGATATATATTTCATTATGTAAAGTTGTCCATATTATTTCCATGAAGCTGCATAATTCACTGTGTAGCATCACGTGACTTTAGTTGGTGAAACCACGAAAAAATAAAAAGCTCAGTTGGGAGAAAGAAAACAGGGACTGCAATAATTGCTATGATTAAATTTCATCTTTTCATAGCTTATATCCTTGTCTTAACTAATGCTTATACAGTCATCGACTAGTAAGTAAGTAAAACGCCGCTGTTTTTACAAACATTGTGACAAAAGCCGTAGATATTTGCGTGGAAACCACCACACCATGATTGTGTTTATCATATTTCGACCACGGCGTTCCTTTTGTGAGAATGTTTGAAAAAACTAACAATGGTTTCTTGATTGACAAACAGGGAATCATAAAATATCATTTTTTACAAGGACATCGGCCATGAAAAGATAAAATTAAATCAAAACAATCATCACAGTACCTGTTTTCTTTCCTCCAAACGAGCGGTATGCCTCCATTTTGTGTTCGTGGTTTCACCAACTTATGTCACGTGATGCTACACAGTGATAATTGTGTCAGTCTGTTTGTCCTATTTTTCTTTTCACGTGAGAAAGACCTTTTGATACTTTTTCAAGAATTTGTAAGCCTTTTGATTGTGATTTTTGGAATGTGATTTAAGGTTTTGTGTTAGACTTTGTGTTGCCCATTGGTTTCGTTGGTTTATGTGTAGTCCTTTGTGTTTGATGTTTCTGCCTTGTGTGTTGACGTTCCTTGTCCTCTATGTGTCTCTTTTTGTGCTTGTCTTTTTCGTGTTTTTTGCATTGTGTTTTTGGGGTTTTGCTGTGGATGCTGCAATCTGGTGTTGTTGGAAATCCCCTCCTTTGATTTATTTACTGATATAGACGGATCTTACATTGTATATTACATGTTTATCGATTACCCTATTTAAATTCTATGAGAACATGTGTATTCACATTTAATTAAGATTTATGTAGATTTAAAGCGAGCCAAAAAAATTAGAGGCATAGTTGATGAAACTTTTTTTTCTGAATATCTTCCTTTCCTTACAGAAAATTAATGGTAATTCATGTAATGTAGTCTCGAGTCCGGGTGGTCGTGATTACAACTTTATTAATTGTAGGAATGCCGTCGAGAATCTGAAAAACCGGGACAGAATTCTGTTGAATTTGGAGTTTGATCAGGCTTAGTCTTTTCCAATAATACGGAAGTATTCCAACTCGGTGCTATACCTTCTTCAAGAAAATGTCAAAACCTGGTCTCACTCCCATTTCGGGAGTTCGCTTCTTTTCATGTGGTGGAGGTTTGCGTTTGTTTGCTTTGGTCCTTGTTTTATCCTTATTGTGTATGCCTTCGGTTTATGATTATCTGAATTATAGATTTTGTTCTGTATTTGGGGATATGGTCATTATCCATATTTGTCATTCATGCACCAGACATGTGTTTCGAATATTAAATTGACGTTAGGTCCTGATTTGTGAGCCCCTAACGACAACGGTGAATCCCGACCTGGCCCCGACTTCAGGGCGGAATCCCGATAAAGAATTAAAACCGTGTCGAGGTGTCTCTTCGACCTATACTCCGACCGACTTCATATCGTTCTTATCAAGCTTCGACATGCCCAGACCGATGCCAACAAATCCGATTTTCAGGTCGGGACGAGTCAATGAGCGAAATATTCAGAGTGGCTTGGACTTTCGATATACTCGTATTTTTTGCAATATAATGATGTTAACGGAAACATAACAAACACACATCCCCAAAAACCAAACAAAATGACAATCCAAAATAAATCAATCTTACACATAATTCAAAATGTCTTCCAAATATGCTAGCCTTTTGTTTGATGCAACTTTAAAAGTTATTTAAATGTTAAACGTCTTCAAATTCATAAGCATCATTGAAAAGCAGATTAATTAACAGCGTGGACCAGTCATGCACGTTTCGGGAACATTTTTTTTCGGGAACAAAACAACATTTCAAACCAATATTAATTCATCAAACACGTGTTTCGAATAGCAAGTCTTCATCAGTGGAATTTGAGCCAATGTTAAACGTCCTCAAATTCAATATTATTTTAAGACAAAGCCAAGTTTATTTTAGTAATTTTTATTCCGATATCAAGTAATGTTCTTAAGTTTCAAACGGACAGGTCCCCACTCTAGACTGATCATCACCATTTTTTGACGTAAGATTCAATGATCTTTAGACATTAACGTTAAATGATGTACACGTGGCTTCAATAGAGGTGAAATAAACATCAATGAGGTACCTAACTGTCACTTAAACTTACATGATTTTTGTCGCCAAGTCTCACAAAATAAAGCGTTATCAATCTGAATGAATCGCAGTTTTGTGTTTAATCGCATTAAAATTCTCTAGTTTATGACGTCAAATGTGTGTTACATGTAGCTCAGCGTTATTTTCATTGACACATATCTGATAACGTGTTACCATCGCTAACTTTTAGCGTTTTTTACATAGCGTATTATCAAATAGCATTTCAGCCTATACATAAAAACACAACTTCAATAGTACATGCATTTCGATACTTCAACTTATTGCCCTACTGATTTAGTCAATAACTGTCTACGACATCAACACTGATACATTGGTAAGTAGGCACTGCGCTGATCTTCGCTTTTGGAAAATGTAAAGCGATCTGTAGCGTTTTCTTTGACCAGATTATAAATTAAAATGGATGTCTTTACCTAAAAGTGACAAATATGGGTAATAACTATATCCCAATATACAGTACAAAATCGATTGGTACCTATTGTGACCTCTCTACCGAATTGAAGTAGCGGGAGTTGCATGCAAGCAGGAGATGTTTATTTTTCCTGGGCACCTGATCTCACTCCTTCGGAGGGAGTTCACTTCTCTTGATATCGTAGATTTTTAAAATTTCTGTTCCTTTGCTTTAGTTCTGATTTTATCTTGGTTGTGTATGCCCTTGGTTAGATGAATTTACGATTAACATTTTTGTACATCTTAATAGGGATATGGTTTTGTCCATATCTGTCATTTTAGGAAATACAGCGCCTCTGTGAAATAGTTTGTAGTAATCAGTGAATGAAAGTAAAAGCCAAGACCCCAAATGAGAATCATAACAATAAATTCAAGCAACTGCATGAAGTTGTGGACCATGAAAAGATGTTGGGTATCAGATTTCACCTTACATGTAGTGTAATGCATATACTATACCTGTACGCTATTCTTTATGTTCATGAGATTCTGATTCCATGATTTAATCTTCAGTTTTGCTTACAAATTATCTTCCAGACTATCTATCGACTAGTCTATCAATTACACGCTTAATTTTAGTTATCCACACCGTGACTTTCAAAATCTTTTTTTTTCGCTTTGAACATAGCTGGCTATTTAAAATAAAGAGGGCCTTGAGGTTTCAACGATTGACGACATCAGATCAACATAAAGGTGGGAGGCTAATTGGGATATGTGATTGTTCTATTCATCTACAGACCTAAAGGGGTTTGTGTTTTGTCTCTTTTCGTTGGGAAACTAACAAGCGTGGCGTAACGTTGTCAATGTTATCTATAGAGATTTTTTTATCTTTTGTCTGTTTTTATTTTATTATCTGTCAAATTGAGTATTTTAATGAAAGTTACTAATATATGACTGAAAATACACGTACGAGGGATGTCCGTAAAGTTCGTGGACAAGTCTTAAATTAAGGACAATTAGCGTCAAAGATATCTATTTTTAGTATATCTATTATCATATACTATTTTCGAATAACGAAATCTAAACAATTATCATATTTTGATTTCATTATATCAACTATGAATTCGAATTAGACATAGGATGGTGACCCGGAGCACGGTGAATTTTTACCAAAATATATTGTTTGTCATTTTATTCATTTCCTTTGCATTTTGTAAAATCCCGCGGATAAAACAATAATTTTAACATTGTGATGTTGACAATAGTAATTACATTACACATGGAAAATTTAAACGTTCAAAGTTCCAAGATGACAGAGAAAACCGGATGTAAAGGTAATAAGACGTGATCGTCATCGTTCGAAAAAAAGACGTCTTCTCGTACATGATGGTATGCACTAAGGAAGACTTTCTATCAAAGTTTTAATTGAAGAACGTGGCGTGATCCACATTGATCGGCGACTTACAATTGGGAAATTAGCAGGTAAATTTGAAATTCGTGCATAAGATCTTATCCCATGATCCTACAACGAGTCATTTCTGTACTGGATGGGTTCCGAAAATTCTTAGAAATTTACATTTAGCGAGAATTGTCAAAATAGTTTATAACAGATAACGTCAAGGATTCTCACGCTAGTGCTCCGGGTATGAGGAAGTGTCTTTTTTATATTTTATAGAAATATAAATATTTGTCCTTTGTTTGTGATGAAATTCGGTAAATTATTAATATGAAACTTGAACTTTATAAAAATTACACTTTCATTTATTTTACCATTGATTGCTAGCTTTTATCAAGGCAGTCTACGAACTTTACGGACAACCCTCGTACTCTACTGTATCATAAAAAATGATTGTAAACGCATTTATATTAATACACATAAGTGAATGAGGGTCTAACACATCCCCCGAAATTGGAATCCACCAATCACAATCAAGGCTTACACAAGGGAAGCCTAAAGCTTATTTTAGTTTCTTTCGCTGTTTTACTTACACGAAAACGTAGGAAGGGGGAGGGATTCACACATTAACCCCGGTACCAAAAGTTAGAATAAGAATATTACCAAAAAGCACTGTAAGTGGTGCCACCTTGAACAAATTCATAATAAAGAAACTAGATGAACAATATATTAACTAAAGTCAAAAATGCAATTTCATTGATACCAAAGCCTGATGAACATAATACCGGTAATTACCTAAGGAATCTGCTATTACAAAATAAAAGTTGAGAATACTGAATTCCATAAAAACGACAAAGAGTAAGAAGCATACTAGAAAATAATCCACGATAAAACACACATAATCAGCTTAAATATTCTGCAGATAATTATTTTTGACATGTTCAATGTAATACACCTGTCAACGTAATCGTTTGAAATAAAGCATCAACAAAGTCGATGACTACTTTTCCAGATTCTATGCATTATAATTTTGATCACACATTTACTTAGGACCTAATTTGTTTTTTGGGGGGTTTTTTTTTTTGGTTTAACGTATCCTTTTATCTTTTGGTAACGTCAAACAAATATATATGAACATTTGAATGACTTTGGAACATGGCTAGAAATCGTTTCATTAACTTAGAACCATACGAAATTACAATGCAAAATTCAGAAAAGTAAATATGACCTTTTTTAATCATAAACAAGGACTTATCTTTTTTATGAGTCCATAGAGGCATTAGATGTAGGATGAGGGATAATATGGTTCATCCATTTATTGAGTTATGACATACTTATAATACAAAAATTTGTTGAACATTTTTCACCAATGCGTTTTTGAGTTAGTTCCTGTAAAAATTATCGATACTCGGAGTTAACATCGAAGTCTATGGAAAATCTTATATTTCAGCCATATTTTCCTATAAAATAATGGGGGGTCAAATATGTATGGATGAAATTTTGTTTTAGAAATTATTCACTGCGAAATCTCAAGTTGACCGTGAAGATCTTCCGCAATTAATTTTTAAAGTATTATCTATCAAGGGAAGATAACTCCTAAATATGCCCTTTTAAAAATTCCCTTTTCCGATACCTACCATCATAGTGCAAAAGTTTTTGCAACATCAAAAGCGATAGAGAAATATAAAATAATCTATAATTTCAATATTTTTGACGTGATTTCGTTCATTATACATCTAATACCTTTATTTATTATTTATTGTTATTCAACTATTACTTTTCCTATTCCATAAATTCTCTTTAAGTAATGAATTCTTGAGAATACACACATACAGAACTTCACGGAATATAATTCTTTTGTGGTAAAGTTGATCGTTTCTTCAATACATTCGAAAATCTCTGCTATCAAAATTTCTTGACATTTCTTAAACGTGGGTCCTATAGCATCATATCCCACCTATCCTGCTATGTATTTCGGTACATTTTAGGATATAATTACTTTGTCCCCGATGGCACATGTAGCCAGGTTCGATCAATTTCGGTTGGTCATTTCTTCAAACGCATTCGAAAATTTCTGATTACCAAATTTTATCAAATTTCCGAAACCTGGGTCCTGTAGCATCATTTCCCGGCGGCTATTTTGCCATGTCTTTTTGCTATATTTAAGACATAATTTTCACAGATTTTGGCCATGTTACATTGTTTGGATTGAGGATCACTGACGAGGTTTAAATACCCGAAACGTGCATGTCTGGTCCATGCTGTAAATTTATCTGTTCTTTAATGATGCTAATGAATTTGAAGACGTTTAACATTTTACACTCTTTGGCCATATCACAATGCTTAGATTGAGGATCACCGACGAGGGTTAAGTATCCGAAACGCACATGTCTGGTTCATGCTGCAAATTTATCTGCTTTTAGATTATGCTTTGGAATTTGAAGACGTTTAACATTTGACTTCAAAGGAATTTTACATTTGTCATCTTCATGACATGAACATTATTGCATTTGATTATTAGAATTTTAAACTGTCCTGTTCACTAAATCCGGAGCACCCTGTTTTCCCGGTTTTCTCTAAAATGTGATATTGTCATCTTCCAAAAAGATATCAGTTTTATAGTACTCTTTTAGTCGTAACAGAAAAATACCATTATTTTGGCTGTACGTCAATTAGTTTAGAAATAGGACGGAAAATAAAAAGTCTACGAGGATTTTCTATAGTAAAATCGCTGAAAATGCGTGACGTCGGGAGCTTTGACGTCACTGTTTACTATTGTTGACACGGAGAACAATATGGCGGCGGCTTGAAATTAACATGGGCATCCGATAGGGTAAGTTAAAGTTAATTTCCAGTTACTACTAAAGGAGGTCAATTCTCGGAAACAATAATTATCAGACAAGAAAATTCTTCAGACTACAGAATAAATGGCCAAAACTGGGTGCTCTGGATTTAGTGAACAGGACAATATTCTCTAGTCCTTGACATAACACACACAATCTATGGATATTTTTATTTATCAGGGAATGAATGAATTTCTCATTTCATAAGCTATTCTAAATATCTACCCAAAGTTAATTCCCATCCGGAACACACAGGTTGGTTCTTTATACATTTGCAAATGGTAAGGAACGACTACTTTGTGTAAGAAAATGGCGCAAAAGTGATATATCCCAAAAACAGATATACCACCCTAGTTGTTGAAATTTTTATATTCAGGCATATATCACATTTTGATAATATAAGTGAACAAGGTACATACATGTAGGTTAACTTTAAGTAGGCCAAACTGAAAGTGAAAGTGCGTTTGAAATGAGGCGGTTTTTTTAAAAAATATTCCTTTATTTAGTGACATGATGATAACAAATTGTTGCTAGTATTGCTGAAGTTGGGACTAAATCGGGACATATGTAACAGTAACTCTATCTTCGTCGATTGGAAAAGTCGAGGGGACTCCTTTTGATGTTGGGTTTCGCCGGGGCCATGTATAAGTCTTCCTGAGTCGGATTAAGACCATATGAAATGAAAAAATATTGTTCGACAGTATATTCTCGCAGTGGTATCAACCAGATGTGGATTTTAAAGAATTCGAAGGAACTTTTAGAACATCTAAAATCCACTCATTTTAGTAGAGTCCATTCGATCAAAGCCTTTGATTTTTCGACACTTTACACTACAATTCCACATTCTAAATTGAAAGAAAGACTTGCAAATATTATAAGTAATGCGTTTACAAGTAAAAAACGGTAATCGCAAATACAAATTTATTGTTGTTAACTATGACAAAACCTACTTTGTAAAAGAAAAGTCAGATTCTGAAAATAAGTACACTGAAACAGACATTATTCAGATGTTAAACTTTCTGATCGACAACATTTTTGTGGTGTTTGGAGGAAAGGTCTACCAGCAAATTGTCGGAATTCCAATGGGGACCAATTGTGCCCCACTCCTTGCCGACATTTTCCTTTACTCGTACGAAGCTGAATTCATTCAATCTTTGGTCTCTGAAGGGAAAAGATACTTAGCTTCTGACTTCAACTTCACTTACAGATACATAGATGATGTGTTGTCCATCAATAATCCAAAATTCGCGGATTACCTGAGAGCATCTATCCTTCGGAGCTTGAAGTCAAAGAAACTACAGAGACAAATAACTCAGCATCCTATTTGGACATAATGTTGACACTGATGGTCACATGAACACCTCACTCTATGACAAACGTGACGACTTCAATTTCAGCATTACAAACTTTCCTTTTCTGAGTAGCAACATCCCTTCATCGCCTGCTTATGGCGTGTCCATATCTCAGTTGATACGCTATGCCAGAGCAAGTACCAAATATACGGATTTTGTTCTGAGAGCTAGGCGTCTTTCAGATAAGCTTCTCAGTCAGGGATATGTTTGTGACCGACTAACATCGTCACTGAGGAAGTTCTACGGTCGATATGGGGAACTCGTCATACACTATGATGTCCCACTCTCCAGAATGGTTGATGATATTTTGTCATAGACCATTTGAACCATCCAACCAATGATTGTACTATATGTCTTCCGAAATGGAAGTAACCGGATGTGACAGTTCTACCGAATTGAAGCGGTGGATGTTGCATGCAAGCAGGAGATGCTTACTCTTCCTGGGCACCTGGTCTCACTCCCATATCGGGAGTTCGCTTCTTTTCATATGGTGGAGGTTTTTGTTTGTTTGCTTTGGTTCCTGTTTTATCCTGATTTTGTATGCCTTCGGTTTCTGATTTTCTGAATTATCGATTTTGTACTGTAAACAGGGATATGGTCATTATCCATATTTGTCACTAGTTCCGACCATAATAAGTCGGAGCCTAACCCCGTTATAACATTAATTAAAACTGTTGAGATACATTTATGACCTATTTTATTGTCATTCCGACCCAGATATAACTCACCGTAACTACCAATAAATTCCGAGTGTGTGAACTCAGTTGTTTTGCAAATGAAACAAATACGTCTAATTAAGGATAGTCACCAATAGCATCCAAAATTAAAATTCAGATAAGAAAATTTTAATCGAAATTTATTCCTATAACAAAGTACGTATATCAATTTTAACGAAAAGAAAAGAAATCGTCGCCATTTTCTTAATGTTCTGCGACATGTGGAGATGCAAGGTAAATGATCGTTTCAAATCATGTCCGTTAAGTTACACAAGACTTAAATGAATGACAATGTCCATATTCCAATACACAGTACCACATCGATAATTCAGGAGAGTCATTCACTCACATGAAGCGTAGTTCTGTGTGTTTAACTGCCTCTATAATTCAGGAAATCACAAACAGAAGGCATACGAAATCAGGGTAGAACAGAAACCTAAGCAAACAAACAAAACCCTCCAAATCATGAAAAGAAGCGAACTCCCAATGAGGAGTGAGACCAAGATCAAACTTAAACTTAATTTGAACCACTTGGTTAGTGTCACTGCTGGTGGACCAGGAGTCCCCGAGGGCGCATGTGGCCAAGTTCGATCAACTTTGGTTGATCATCTGTCTCTTCAACGCATTCGAAAATTTCTTTTATCAATAATCTTGAAATTTCTAAAATGAGAGTCCTGTAGCATCATATCCCAACCATCCCATACATTTTTGGACATAATAATTTTCACACTCTTTGGCCATAATACATATACATTGTTTAGATTGAGGATCACTGACGAGGGTTAAGTACCCGAAACGTGCATGTCTGGTCCATGCTGTAAATTTATCTGTAAATGATGCTGTTGAATTTGAAGACGTTTAAGAAAACTACAACTGTTTTGTCGCAAGTCGTGCACCTTCAAGAGTCGTCCACCCACAGAAAGCGTAGTTCTGCGTGTTTTACTGCAGTGACATTATCTGATTAATGACGTTGACTATGTACTAGCGATCAGCGTTATGTACTTTTGTACATCTGATAACGTGTTGCCTTTGATATCTTCTTCTTATAAACTTGACATTTCTTTGACCAGATTATCAAATATCATTGAAACCTAAACCTAAAAGGACGATCTCAATTGAAGGAGCGTTGGACTTATTTAACATTGCTGGAAATATAAAGAGTAGCACAGCGCCTTTATTGACATCAGCATCTTCATGTTACTGTTACGTATAATTTTAGTACATATATCGCGCGTTTAGAAATGTCGCTGGGGTTGAAATATAGGACACAGTATTTGAATTATTTCAGTAATGTTGCTTTTATCAAAATAAACACCAAAGAAGTACATGTACCTATCACTTATTCGGAATCAAATTTGTCAAAGCTGGAGATTGTCTCGATGTACATAAGTAAATATTGTTAAATAATGATGACAATCCAAAATATCACTGATCATTCTGGAAAAGGGGAACTGATATGTTTTTATTATATCCCCGTAGCGACCGAAGAGCTTCCTAAATGATGATTTCAGCCGTTGTGAAATATAATTAATCACATTTATAATATAATTAAATTAATTAATAGTACTTATAATGAAATTCGTTTTCATTGTATGGTTGAGTACATTCTGCAGTGAAAAGTAGCCATTTGTTGGATTCGAAACCGTACACTTTTAAATGTTGGTTAGCTTTAAATTTAATTGGAGTTAGCTGACATTAAATGTTGTAAAATTCTACTAAGAAGAAAATGGAATAAACAATTTTTATTCTTGTTAGACCAATCGTACATTTCCGGGCTTTTCCGTTTTTATTTCCGATTCAAGCTACGGAAATTTCCGAGGATCAGTGATTGATGTACATGTAGGACGTACCGGTACAAAGACTTTTCGATGCATCTTTCGAAAGAAAATGCACTGATACGATATGACTTTTATTTGTCAAGTCATCTAGACACTTCGGCCGACCTGATGAAAGTATCTTATGCTCAGATTTTAATATGGATTCTGTGTAAAAACCTAAAAAATCAGACATGTTTGGCCACGACATGTCTCAGATTTTGGATATTTTTTGTGTACAAGGTAAATATGATGTCCTCAGAACGAAAATGACCTTCCATTTTTTTCTCCGACGTTCCGTTGCCATGGTAACCAAGGTTTTGTATAAAAACACCTTTAAACAAGGCGTTTTTATGCATCCCGTTACCATGGAAACAAATGTTGAATGTATATGTAATTTTCCGAAAAGATTATTTAAATCCTCTTAAGTTGAAACAATTTGATTTTTCGATGCTCCTACTTTCTGTGTGTCATGTAAATTTGCTTCAATTTCAAGAAAAATTGCTTTATTCAAATTGAGCCATTTTCGACCAATTTAGGCCTTATTTTACCTATATTTTACTTACTTTTGACAAGAGTAATAATGCAATTGCACAAGATTTGAAATACAGTTGACTATTTCCTGAAGAGTATTATCCTAGGACTTCATGGGAATCGAAGGAAATTTATCTAGAAGTGAGATTTTTCTGTTTACATGCCTTTGAAATAGGTTACCATGGCAACATTTGGTACGAAGGTGTAAATACCTGTCATAAGTAAAAAGCTAATTTCTACAGATGTATGCCTGCTATCATTACAAAACTTGGTATGTAGATGTATTAAAGACCATATGATGCTATCATGACCTTGAGAAAATGTCAAGGTCATTTGCTCAATTTTCAAGGTCATTGAAAAATATTTGCTATTTTCAGGTCAAATTTTGTGGTTTTTCACTAAAAAGAGACATGA
The DNA here is from genome assembly GCA_033119305.1 of Pinctada imbricata. Taxonomy (NCBI): domain Eukaryota; kingdom Metazoa; phylum Mollusca; class Bivalvia; order Pterioida; family Pteriidae; genus Pinctada; species Pinctada imbricata. The sequence goes on along the minus strand of VSWD01000005.1, from coordinate 47,438,155 downwards.
TTAACAGTAAACAGTATGGAACCTTGGCAAAACAATCAATTATCGGTAAAAGTATGATAAATGTATTATTTGTTGGGATGAGTATCACATTTATCAAAGTCCAATGAAGACCCCAAAAAATGTCACATATTTTACGAGAAAATTTTAGAAAATCTCAATTCTATGCTCTTTAAAATGTATGTCATACATAGAAGTGAAATACAATTTAACAAAATTGTGATGAATTCTACTTCTTTTGATCGGTTGTTCAACTGTAAATATTTAAAATCAAAATATCTAATGAAATAAGTTAGAGAAATCAATTTAAATTAATTGGAAATCCTGATTTTTGTCTTAATTTCAGTCTAAAGTTAGAAATGACCTTGAGATTTTGACAGATGACCTTGAAATGATTTGAAGGTCGATCGATAATGATAAATATAATTTGTATACAGGTATGCTATTTCATAATCATAGGACTCAAACATGAGGAAAAACAACATTTTTAAATATGCGGTATATGGTAATATGGATTCCAAGTTGCTATAGCAACGGATTTTGATTGGCATTCATGACAAAATGGTGAGTTTCACCAGAAATTTTATTTCTTGATTTTTTCCAGCTATAGACATTTATTTTGGCAAGGTGATGTTAAATACCCATAACATTCACCAAAAATGGTTTTCAACCTTCAAAATAATCAAAAACAGGCCAAAAATGACCCTAAAATTAGACCTTATTTTTGCTAAATTTTCACATAATTTGACTGAATATCAACAACTACGTGATAACCCCCTCCCCCTAAAAAGTTATTCTTGTTAGAGTTGAACTTACAAAGAAAAGTTTTTGTGTTCATAAAGTAAATTTTGACCTTGGTTTCCATGGCAACAGAATGCCACAATATGTCTTATCTCTCATATTTATGGGGGTGTCAAATAAATTGACCCCGTTACCATGGCAACCGTTGTTCAAATATAACAATAAGGTTTGTTTTCATTGTTTTTACATTAAGTATGATAATTACAGAAAGTTTCATCAAAATCCATGACATGCCGTGGCCAGCTGTTTTAGGTTTTTACAGAGAATCCATATTAAATAACTTTGACGAATATTTGCATTTTTTGTAGTTGTCCACCAATCATATTGCCAAGAGCATTTTATCCGTGTAAGTATGTCACGATTGAATACAGTATAGGAATAACAAATTTAACAAATATGAATATCTGTTATGATCAGTTGAATATACCATGATGTTCAATGTCTTACTGTTTCTTGGTGTGTTGGCTGTATACCCATAGTTTATTTGTTAAAGATTCCCCGTTTCCTTTGCCTACATGTAGCTTCTGCTGATGTTTAAGGTGGAGCATCCCTTGGGTTTCATTTGCTCATATTTCCAAAATAACAACTTTTAAATCTTTATTTTCATATATTCAAAAATTATGTTAGACCTAATATAAACCCCCCCCCCAAAAATACATGTATAATTCGTGGTTTCATGATTACAACGAGAATTTAAGAACTTTAACAATTGGACCTTATGGGAAAATCCTTTTTTAGAGGTGATAAAACGTAACTATAAAAGTTTCTTGAACCAAATTCATACATGTATTAGTTTGATAATCTGAACAATATTCTGAAGAGAAAAAATAAGGTATCTAGGCAAAAAGGATTATTCTGACCCGAGGGATACTCTACCTTAAGGTATCCGTTGTACAAAAAATGTACATTTTACATAGCGCTTCAAAAATCTCCATTGTAGAGTATGGTAAATTTTATGCCTGGTAAGGTACTATAAACTATATATTTTCTGAAAGGTAATGATGTCCTGATTACAGATATAAGACTCCCGGATCAAAGGGGAAACACTCTTGCACAACTTTGTTATTTTCGCATATATCATAAAGAGAAAAAAGACAATTTAAATGCTTCAGAAGTTATTCTCCTTTGCTTTTCTGACCCCAAAATTATTATTTCTTAGCAGTGGGCATTATAACCTTTCAGGAAATATATAGTTTATGGTACCTTACCAGGCATGAAAAATGGCCTATTGTACATCGGATACCTTAAGTTGATTCTTATATTATTTTATCGTTCGCAGTGTTTCTATTTTGTTATAATGAAAGATTCAACAAAAAATTATCAGCTTTGGCAGGGTTCGGGGACATCTGAATTGCATTTATCAATTTAAGTTTTGTCCTCGTTATGACGCTTAGATAGGAATTGTCCCAAACGTTTCAAATGTGTCAATATTTTTCTGGCAGTATTTTTATTCTCGTTTTGACAAGTAAATTCACTTGGATCAATAGGCTTGCACTGTGAAATCTTGACTCGGTCATCTCAGCAGATTAGGTCCGGTGTCGACGTCGACGACTTCAAAAGCCACGCGAGGGGATGTGGATTAGAGCAAGTGACCATATTTCGCCGCATGTTTCGTATATTTCCAAGAAATTTTCAAAACTTCGAGGCCAATTGACCCTTCCGAATTGCGGGAAAAGAATGCAAAATATCGTGACGTCACAATGCTTTTACCTCGGACAAACAAGCTTCGAACCTCGGTCAAACATCGAAATTGCATTGTGACGTCATGGAATTTCTCAAAATTTTCCCGCATTCGGAAGGGTCAATTCAATAATTGGTTCTGCTGAAATTTGATTTAACTCCATTCTCGATCGAAATACTACAAAGATATTACATTTTACTCAATTAACTGTTACCTTATGAAACGTCAAAATATTTCGTTTCCATGTTTTCGGGGATGACAATATTTCGCTGTTTTTGTTGACAAGTATCCAATTTACACACAAAATGGACAAAATTATGATTTTGCCGTCAGGAAATCTCTTGTTAAGAATTGACTGTTCAATTTTGACAGTTTACTGGAGTATGAACTTTGGTTTGTCGCATCACAAATTGTGTAAAACCGCGTAAAATCATGACGTCACAATGGATAATAACGACGTCACAATATGGATACGGCCTATACGGCTGACATCAAAAGTCACGCGAGGGCATGTGGGATACAGTGACCCTACATGACGCGTAGCTTTGGGCAATTTCTAACTCATATGGGGGCAAATGGGAGAAAAGATCGTCTCCATTTTCTGTAACGATTTAGGGACGCGCCTTAATAGATGCTAAAGATATCCGTAGATATATACTAGTCAAAATTTCTAACTTACATTTTCCAAGCTACTTCAATATCACGATTGGTAGAAATTAATTATCTAATATCTATATTTATAATAACAACAAAAGTTTTTAAGTGTAAATAAATAAATGATCATCCTGCGATGTGTATCTTCAAATTCTACAGCATTTTAGTAAAGAATCATCCACTTCCGGTTTGTAAGAAAACATTGTCTCTTGACTGAAAAAGGCTACAATAGAAAAGTTCTCATCGTTATTGTGCGATTCGTTTTTCGGATTTTGAAATATCGGCGATTGAAACTGTTATTTCTTCGTGATATGCTTACAAATTTTCTGATGCGTTACGAGTCAATAACACTTCCGGTATCATTGATATACCGGTTAAGGATTTTTGTGTTGAAACATTTCCTGCGAATGCGATATTTAATTTTTTCCCGTGCTAAGCCACTTTTCTTGAAAACGAAGCCTAGAAAAACATGTTTGGTTAATGGAAGCTCATTTTACGCAACACTTACAAGAGTTATGGGCACACATCAATTTTATGGAAAATTCGTTAAGTTTTATTTGCTTATTATCGCTTTTGTAACGAATGTGTTCCGTTTAATTTGTTTTTCTGATCAAACTTGGTACAAACAATTCTTTAAAAGTGGTTTGGTTGTAATTTTCCGATAAAATACGCGAAATTCATGAAAAGTGTTTAAAATTCAAATTTCGTCACGGTCTGTTTCCTTTGAAAGAAATGTCGTTTTTCTTGATTTTAAAGTAAAGAGTGAAATGCTGTATATCAAATCCAATTATCTCTAAAATAATTTGAATTCCACTTTAACGAAAATGCATACCCGTAGAATGGTAAGTTAGAAATTTTGACAAGTATACATTTAACTTTAATGCAGATCAAGCTGATGACACTTTTGTCGCCGGTCTGGCACCTTAAAGCGTCATCCATTCGCATAAAACGTAGTTTTGAGTATTTCATTTAAGTTCTATTATCGGCTATCAGACATTAGTAATACAGTGCTAGCTCACCGTTTTGTACTTTGGTACACATCTGATAACATGTGGCTTTCATTAACTTCTGCTCACAATTTTAGCAATTCTTTGACCCGGGCCCAGCACCATAAACTAAGAAATGACTTTAAAAAATCTAAATTTCAGATCCATTTGTCTCATTTTAATAGCAATGATGACGTTCTTTAATATGTACATTATTTCTTACTTCAGAGTAAAGTAAAATGGACGAATTCAATATATGAAATTTTCACCAATTTGTAACAGTATTTTGAGAGTTTGACTTAAGTCAATTCTTAGTTTATGGTGCCGGGCCCAGATTATCAAACAACATTAAAGCATTTAAACCGAAAAGGACGACTTCAGTTGCCCGTGAAATGCGATACTCGAGCTGTTTTGATTAAGTTTACGAAAATATAGCACCAATTTCTTTCATCGGGGGCGTACCATTGGTCATCGTTAATAAGAAATGCAGTTACATGCACCTTTGTGAAAGGGATTGCAGCAACGAGCAAGCGGTTGCATGAAGATGTTGACCTTCAAGCGATGTTAATGAGATAAAGAAGATCCTGACAATAATCTCAACAGCACTCAAAATAGAGAACCAAACTGACGGACCCCTAGCTGGCTAGAGGTGGGACCAGGTACCCGTGAGGAGTAAGCATCCCTTGTTTGGCTAGCCGCACCCGCCGTCGATATTCATGCACGAAAATGAAACCAATCTCTTCAGTCTCCCTAGGTATCCGATTTCATCTTACTTTGCAGTCCATCTTACTTTTTTATGTTCGCAATTTCCAATAATTTTACCTTGCCTCCTCGACTTTGAAACTGAATGCCTGATTAGTATGTCTGTATGTCTGTACTTCTTTAATGTTTATTTGATTATTTATATATTTTATACTATGTTTTTTTTTTAAGTTTTTTAGAAGTAAAGACACTACCAGATTTAAAGACTACGGAATTGCCAGCAGTTCTGCTTAAGTCATCAGCACGATGACTTGCAAAATTTGTAAACTTTGTCAACAGTTGGTAAAAATAACAGGTCCTGCGGTATCTTTTAGTAGGTAGCGCCATGAAACATGAAGGTGGAAGGCTAATTAGAATAAATGATTGTTCTACTAACCCAAAGGCGTTTGTATTTTGTTCGGGAAATGTGTTTCTTCAAAAGTGAGTCCCAGTTCGCAGAGATACTAACAAGTGTGACGTAACATTGTCAATGTCAGAGACATGTTTTGCCTCATAAGCAGTCAATTAGATTCCAACCGAAGACAATTTGATAAAATTAACCAATGTAGCACTAAAATATACATGCTGCACTAATTGATACGTTGTTCAAACATTTACATATTAAAAAATTATGATAATGATTATTGATTTTGAATAAAAATAAACGCCTTCATATTGTATCGCCCAAGCCTATGATACTTTTTCTTGGATCTTTGCATTTTTATGTAATATATGATCATGCATTGTCGGAATACCAAATAACATTTTTTTCCAGTTTCTTGTTTCCTTTGAACTTAAAGTAGGTTAACCTAATGAATATTGTTATATGATATCTCATGCAAGCAGGAGATGCTTACTCTCCCTGGGTACCTGGTCTCACTCCCTGTTTGGGAGTTCGCTTCCTTTCATATGATGGAGGTTTTTCTTTGTTTGCTTTGGTTTTTCCTGATTTTGTATGCCTTCGATTTATGATTTTCTGAATTATCGATTTTTTACTGTGGATTGGGACATGGTCATTATTAGTCCTCTACCGGCAACGCCGAAGGGGACTCTTAGTTTCCTCTCGGTCTGTCTGTCCGTCCGTCTGTCCGAATTTTAGTTTTCCGGAATTTTTTCTGCAACGGATGGAGATATTCTGATGAAATTTTATACACAGCTTGGGCTTGGATAGTTACAGAGCAAGTTTGACTGTCGTCACGCTTGACCTATTTTTCGAGGAGTTATGCCCCTTGATAACTTGGAAAATTCAGTTTTTGTCAGTTTTTCGGACTTTTTCCTGCATCAAAAAGAGATCTTCAGGTGAAATTTGATACTCAACTTAGTTTTGGATTGTTACAGGGCAAGTTTGACTTTCGTCACGCTTGACCTATTTTTCGAGGAGTTATGCCCCTCGATGTCTTGCACAATTAAGTTTTTGTCAGTTTTCCAGACTTTTTCTGCAACAAATAGAGATATTCTGGTGAAATTTGATACACAGCTTGGTCTTGGATAGTTACAGCGCAAGTTCGACTTTTGTCACACTTGGCCTATTTTTCAAGGAGTTGTGCCCCTTGATGACTTGAACAATTCAATTTTTGTCAGTTTTCTAGCCTTTTTTCTGCAAGAAATAGAGATATTCAAGTATAAGTTGATACTCAAATTAGTCTTGGATAGTTACAGAGCAAGTTCAACTTTCGTCAGGCTAGACCTCTTTTTCGAATCGATAAAGCAGATAAAACCTAAGAACTTAACTGCACAGACAGTAAGTTTAATTTAAACTCATGTTTCATTGAGTTTGAAAACATTTAACATCGAAGAGTAATTCATAGGCAGAGTTGCAGGACATAAATATATGCCGCCGGTAGGGGACTTATATCGCTCAGCGATCATAACATTTTCCATATTTGTCATTAGACACAAATGATTGTGAAAATGATGAAAAGTTGTTTTAAATGTTTATTTTCAAGACCGTTCATAGGAAAATATATTACAATGCAAATGTTGTTAGAGGTAAAATGATTGACGTTCATTTTAATCGTCAGATCACAAGCAATGTTGTCTGCTTCAATCTGCTTCAATGGAAATTCTACACCATTTCATAAAGGAGAGCATTCTTCTTTAAAGATGTTCTATCCCATTTCCACTTGTTATCGTTAGTTTATGTGTGTTATTTTGTGTTTGATGTTCCGATCTGTATTGGTTTTGGTGTTCCTTTACCATTTTTCGTCTCTTGCTGTGCGTGTGAGCTCTGTGTTTTTTGCATGGGTTGTTTAGGAGTTTTGCCGAGGGTGGTGCAACCGAGTGTTGTTGGAGATCCCCTCTTTTCTTTCCTTTCTGTTCTAATGATTTTGACTTTGAGACTGAATATCTGATGGGGACATCCTCGATGTTTATTAAAAGTTCATTGTTAAAGTAATTCAAAGTTCTCTTCCATTTGCCCGTATTTTCTATCAGTGCAGTTATTGGCTCTTTTAGTTTGATGTTTTTTATGGTTATATAGGAACTCTGTATTTACGACTAGAATGGCACATTCTCTTCGAAAGAAGAAATTAAGTCCCTTAAACAGAAATGTGTTTACATGTAATAAGATAAACTATAGAATATAATATAAAAGTACAGTGACTGTCATTATCGACAAATATGGATAATAATAAATGTACATTTAATAAGTACTCATAATTGTCGAACAATGAAGATCGTCTCTATTTTTTGTGACGTAATATGCAACATTTAGAGATGAACATTCAATGATGCCGAGGATGTAAGTACATATAACTGTTGCTTCAATGCAAATCGAACTGACAACAATTTTGTCGCCAGTCTTGCACCATAAAGCGCCATTTCAGCCCACATGAAGCGTAGAATCGTGTATTTTATTGCAGTTAGAATTATGTTTTATGACGTGCGTGATAAATATGCAGCTCGCTCAGCATATGTACATTGATACACATCAGATAACGTGTTGCCTTTGATGATTATTTACATATTTTGCATTTCTTTGACCAGATTATCAGATAACATTAAAGTATACACCCAAAAGGACGTCTTCATTTGGACATGCCTTTCGATAATTAATCTGTTTTGGACTTACTGATTAAATAATTTCTTGACTGACCACAACAGAAGCACGATTGTTTTTAGTTTTGAAATAGCGGGAGTTGCTCTGATCTTTGGGGTTTTTTTTTTGGAACAGCAAAAACAAACAAAACAAAACGAAGTGACCACGTCTGCTGACAGAGAGCAGTCATCTACAAAGAATTTTAATATTGTCATCATTTTCGCGTAAACATCGACGTCGGGTGCGGCTAGCCAAACAGGGGATGCTTACTCCTCCTGGGCACCTGGTCCCACCTCTAATTGGTAGGGGTCCGTCGATGCTCAATTTGGTGCTCTATTGTGAGTGTTCTTGAGGTTATCGTCAGGATCTTCTTTATCTCTTTCTAAATGTGATGTACCAGATAAGCGTGTTTTGAATAACTTATCCTCATCAGTGTAATTTAAACCATAATTATTCAAACTTTGAATTGTAAAACGCTTCGTTGTTTAATTTCATCCATTTCATGATTTTCATCTATTCATGGTTTTCATCTATTCAGAGGCGTATTTGAATTAATAATGTGGCCAAAATAACTGTGTAAGGATGGTGCAAGGGTGTCAACCACCTAAAATTTGATGATACTCTAGAATAAGAATAAAGTTTAATTCAATACTTGAACTTTCAAATACATTGTTACATTGATTTTTTTATCCAAAGAAAAGCTTCTCTCTTGCACCAGCGATGGAAAGTAAGTACGTGTAATTGAAGACACTTCAAACACCAAGTCGCGAGGGCGTTTTTAAAAGCTCCACACTGCAACAAAATGTAAGTGTAAAATATCAAGAAAACAAAGTAAAACTGCTGTCAAAAATAGACTGAATTTTTCTAAATGCGATTTAAAGTAGTGCGAGGTGTCATTTTTAAAAAGATATTGCAACATCACGTGGAAGCGACTGAATGAAGGTGTTGACCGCGATGTACGTTAATTCTCCGCATCCGATTTTTAACCTTAGTGCGCGGTCCACCTGAATATATTTTCTTGCAATATTTATTGAATGATTTTGCGGTTGCTTGATCTCCAAGTTTAGTACACAAATACTCTACCAGATTTGCTGACTACCGGTCGATATAGCGCCATGACTTTCAAAATTCTTTCATTGCCTTGTGCATAACGCATTATTTTTTTTTAATAAACCAGGCCTTTAGGTACCCTTGTATCGGCGCCATGTAACATAAAGGTGGGAGGCTAATTGGAATAGATGGCAGTTTTATTCACCTACAGGGCTTTGTATTTTTATTCGGGATGTGTTTCTTCAGAAGTGATTCTCTGTTCGCTGGGAAACTAACAAGTGTGACGTAACATTGCCAATGTTGGAGACAGTTTTTAGCTTATTAGCAGTCAAAATAAATCTTCAAAATGAAGAAACTTCCCATTTATGACTATAATAATTGCTGTTTGATATTGTTTAACTCATTTACATGTACATAAAATAAATGATAATGAGTTTTGACAGGTAAAAAGCATCAACGCCTTCGGTTAACATTTTTGTGAAACGATCATGGTCTGTCCGTTTGTCTGTCTGTTTGTCCGCAAAAACTTTAACCTTGGCCATAACTTTTGAATGGTAAGTGATAAGGCTTTCATATTTCATATGTGTATTCCTTGTGACAAGACCTTTACATGGTTACCAGAGTTTTTGAGTTTGTGACCTTAAACCTTGGAGTTTGACCTACTTTAAAAAAAACTTTGACCTTGGCCACAACTTTTGAATGGTAAGGGATAAGGCTTTCATATTTCATATGTATTCCTTGTGACAAGACCTTTCCATGGATACCAAAAAATTTCACCTTGTGACCTTGGAGTTTGATCTACTTTTAAAAAACTTTGACCTTGGCCATAACTTTTGAATGGTAAGTGATAAGGCTTTCATTATTCATATGTGTATCCTTGTGACAATGCTTTTCCATGGATACTATTTTTTATACCTTGACCTTGGAGTTTAATCTACTTTTGAAAAAGGTATAGACTTGGTCATAACTATTCAATAGTAAGTGATGGGAATTTCATATTTCATATTCCATGGATACCAAAATTACTTACCTTGTTACTTTGACCTTGGAGTTTGACTTACTTTCGAAAATCTAAACTGTAGTCATAACTTTTGAATGGTAAGTGATAGGGCTTTCATATATCACATATGATTTTCTTGTGTCAAGACCTTTCCATGGATAACAAATTTGACCTTTATAACCTCATAATGTGACCTACTTTTGATCTGTTTTACTGACAAAGATGCCAACAGGGACATTCGTGTTTCACAAACAAAAGTTTTTTTTTTATTTACCCCTAGATTCTAGAATGCATTCTAATGTAATTTTTGGTCATACATAGAGTAGTCAGATAAAACACTTTATATTGCAAAATTAATGTGCATGTATTCCATGTTAATTATGAGCTCTATTAAAACACGTACATATGTTTAACGGCTTAAGACCGTTTTTAAAAATGGAAAAGACATGGTTTAGCTTTGTCAATTTTATCAAAACTTAATCATTTAGATGTTTTAATATCATACCCCTTCTAATCATTTTGTCATTCGTACTATGTTTTGCGTCAGGAAAACAAAAATAATTGTTCGTCATCTATTTATAGATGATTCGTATTAAAACAAAATTAAAGTAAGTTTTATTTTGTTCTTTCTCTATTTATAGATGATTCGTATCAAGTGAGGGTTATTCTACTGTCTCCGAGGGCGTAGCCCGAGGAGCAGTTGAATAACCCACTTGTTGCACGGCAATTGTTAGGCCATCAAACAATTATCACCAATGATTGAGTAATTCCTAGTACGTAACGGTAAGAGAAAACTACTCATAGTCAGTAAACAATGACAATGACAATTGTACAATACACATCGTAGAGAGATCAGAATCTTACGCATTTTAAAACTTGATTTGACAGAAAATTACATTAAAGAAATTAAAAGAATCATTCTTATTGAATGAGAGAAAATAAAAGAAACTAATACGTTATTCAAACTAATGATATATTACTATACCTAACAAGCGAATTTTAGGAGGTGGGTTCGGGGATTATCTGTACAATTTTCCGTAAAATATTAGAAATTGTTGGAATCTTCCGCTATTATTTGTGTTCTGTTCAAAGCTATTCAATGGTTCAGGTCAGTACAAAATTATTCTATCGAAATCTTACTTTTGTCAGTCGCTGTTAATTTGTAGCGGATCCTATTCATTCAAGTGCTAATCTAGAGGGCGCTAGGGGATTCAGGATCCCGCCTCCTCCCTAGAATTTGCCGTTTTTCAATTTTTTTTCACAATCATAGGTTAATTGGACCCCTCCCCCCATTCACAGTGGAAAAAAATCTAGATCCACCCATGATCTTGATGAAAGTAAATAAAATCTGTAAGTCGGGGGGGGGTGGTGTCCTTCTCATTCCTTAGAAAAGCACTTTTAGTGATCTAATAATTCTAAAGGAAAAATGTGTTCCCATTTTTCAGAACGCAAGACAGTTGACTTCGGGTCAGTTAAGGACAATAAACGGTTCAGTCGATCGTTCAATGATTGGTTCAATCATTTATTTAATCATTGCTTCACAATGAAAAATATTGCACCGTCTGGAAAGGTGTTAATTACCGTCTACAACGTAGACCGTGCAACAAACAAAATTAACTTAGTTTAATTTTGTTCTTTATCTACATTTAGATAAACATGCACATATATAACAACCACAATACATAGCATGAAAAGAAACTGCGTAAAATAATAGAATAGTTAAAACATGTGACTCAACTTATATTTTGATGTTTAAATCCAGTCATTTCTAAAAGCTTAGAGCCAATCGATAAAGAGATATCAAGCATGAATAATCAAAGTGTTTCATACAATTGTTCTTGAAACACCCTGACTTGTGCCATTTATAGCTCAATTTTCTAACAATCTTATCAGTTCAAATTTCCTTGTTCTTTTGAAATTTGTTTTTCCGTTTTTATCGAAGATAGTTATCAGCCCTTCTTTCTGCTTGATAGACTATCTCCTTTTTCGATCAGTCGAAGTTTAACATTACTTGTCTTATGTTTTTACTGCTTAAAGATGATATTGACCGTGTAATATTAATGATAATTACATTTGATTTAGATAAAAACAAATCCAATAAACGCAAAAGGCGCGGAAATACTATCGACGAAATTGTTATGATTTCTAGGCATTGAATCCTATCTTTTGCATCAGTGTGAATTCGCTTTTTAGAATAAGATTATTTAACAATAAAACATCATTACTTTATTCCTTTACATATTTCTGGATCTGGTTGATGTACGATTTGCAATAAAACTATATCCAAGAAGAGGAAATCAACATTTCTCTGTTGAAATGACTTTAATTAGCACATTCATAATTACTTATTACAATATGTACTTGTCATTAGTGCATGGTTCGCACCTTTACACAATAGATAATTGCTGGTCAGAAATGACTTGGTGCGTACCAAGTAAGATCTCCATGCTTCATTGCTTCTATACGATATTTTGATAGTAAAGGGAGCTCTCATTTTATTTCTAAGGGAGAGGGATGAAAAAACTTGAAAAAAACTCCGGATGGACCTTTCTTCAATATAAATTTTACCCAAACAACCGAAAAGATAGATTATCATGCAGTCGCCATATGACTGAATAAGGACGAACAAAAAGTGAGTTCGGGATGCGTCCCCGCCCCAATTAAATCAAATGATGGCTCCCGCAGCAGCGAATGTTCAATCATAAAAAAAATCCGGTAACTTTAGGCTCTACGTGGAATCAAACATCCTGAAATGTTACCATAATACATCAACGAATGAGCAGAAAAAACCCAAACAAACAAAACAAAACAATCAAAAAAAAAAAAAAAGAGAGAAAGAAACAGATACAGGATAGAATAGGTAAACGTGTAAATATATCTCTTTTTTCATATTTCCAAATGTCGAATACATATCACTGTTAAACGTCTTCAAATCCAACAAATATGATTTTTATATACATCCGTCATTCCAGCACACGGAACAGTATTCCATTACAGCAAACACCCCCTTTCCGCCATTACTTTGTGTGATGTTTTACTGAAACATTGCTTGAGTTGTCGTGGGGGGGGGGGGGGGGGGGGGAGGGGGTTTCCAGCATATGGTTAAAAAACGACAAAATTTGAATTTTCTTTCAAAGGGAGAAGGTAGGAAGAACTTGAAAAAAAAATAGTACAACTGGAGGTTTAATTAGAATTTCTGATCCAAGGCTCCACGCAGCTGGAAAAAATAAAGATCAAGCAACAGTCATTTGATTGAATTCAGATTTTAAAAAATGGGGTCCCCCCCCAACATAAAAGTGGTCGCTTCCTAAAAATTACTGGGTATACTTTTTATACAAGTATTATCTTTTACAAAAAGCTGGCCGTCAGTTAGCCGACTTTAAAACTTGTAAATTCTAGTAAGAAAACAAAAAAAAAAAAAAAAACGGAAAACACGAGACCAGTCGCACATTTCCGGGGTTTTGCGTTGCGTTTTTTTTCAGTGTGTTAGAAATTGTCTAAACGAGAGAAGGGACTACTTTTTTGATACGCTATTTTACAAGCGAACAAAAAAAAGTACTTCTAAATTTCTGTTATTTTTCGAGATTATTTTGAAGATCTGTTTACTCGTGGGTGGTTCCAAACAAAAAAAACAGGGGGGGGGGGGGTTCAGCATAAGGTTTTTAAATAAATCGTAAAAACGGGATAAAATAAGAATTTCTTTTCAGTTTTCCAGGATTGGTCCTAAACTGCCTAACATCCCTCCTTGTACATTCTAGAATATCAACACATGCATCACGAATTATAACTGTCCTTTCGCAATTTTGGAAGATAATCACATCACGAGTCCTTTAACAATTTTTGAACAACCTTTTTCCAAGTTTTAAGGAGGCTCAATAATCGTTTGACGTCATCAGATATCGAGTACAGTGCGTTTATATGTGGCCTTTTTGTTTTTCGGCCTTCAAACTCCTCCGTAATTCGCTTGTTTCCTGACGGATTTCGACAAGTTTGGTATCGATGGAACCAGAAAATTATCCTCTACAATCTGAGTGTAATAAATATGTAGTCAAAAATATCGTTAAAATTATATATACAAAAATATTGCGTAATTGAGACGCCCTGGCTACCGCCGTAAACGTATCGTTTTTATAACGTCTTCATCGGTTATTCAACCGGTTGTTGCCCGGGATCAAAATTAAGAAGGTAAATTTAAGTTAATGATCAAATAAGATATTTCTTGGAGATTTTAGCGATATGAAAGATAAGATATTTCAAGTTTGGTTTCTCAAATAATCTTTGGTTAAACGAATTTTTCTTCAATTTAGACAACTTTCGTGCTTTTCAGCGAGATGTTATCGAATTAAGTTTCCCTACTTGAAAAATTTCAGCGAATGAATTTTAGTTTTAACCCTGCTTTGTTCAAAGATATATCCATTTTACAGATTACTGCACGCATTATCGAGAACGAGGGAGGTGATTGACGTCCACTTATTGACATGGAACGTCAAAATGTCTAAAAATGCTTCCGTTTACTTTAGGTCTATTTTTCTTATTCATATTTCTGTATCTCTAAATAGCTTCATGGAACCAGAGATGAAATTTTGAACAAAACTTTTTTTTAAGCTTTTACTTCAACTTTTTGACAAAACTCATTTAACTGACACTAACAAAACACGAAATAAAGGTGAGTTTATAAAGGAAAAGGGCGAATAACGCTTGACCAGGGGTATTTAGAATTACACACGTTACTTCCCTTTTTTATTTATTTTTTCGACAAATTATTCGTAAACTTGTTTTATTTTTCCATTTTGATGATCATAGTTGTGTTAGTATTCTTCCTTGAACCAGAATTTGAAACTTTCGCTGAATGTTGGGAAAGAATAATCTCGACTCGGAGTATCTGATCTTTTACCTCACCTGAGGTATTGTCATAGCACGCCGTCCGCCGTCCGTCCGTCGTCTGTCCTCCGTCTGGCGTAAACCAAGTAGATTTGTACAATATGGAAACGAGGTAAAGCGGAATGTCGTGTACTTTTGTAAACAGATTAGAGTCTGGTCTTAAAAAATATGTCAATTATAACAGCTTTTAGCAAATATTTTCATCATTATGACAATGTCAACTACGGGAACGGGGCATTTTAATTTGACTTGTTGCAAAGTTTTGCAAAATCGTTACTATGACAACCAAGTATTTTAAATCAGGATGAACGATAACATGTCCTTTTTTATAATTTTTTTCGAAGGACAGAGTTTGTTATTGAAAAATATGTAAAAGAAAATAACTTCTGACAAAGACTTCTTATCACTGTGATGTCAAATAAGGGTACTGAGTACTTTTTTTTTAGATTCTGATTTTGGGGTGGGGGGTACATAAAATGTACTTTTCTGGAACAGTTTTAGCTATTTCACCCTTTGAAAGCATTATCTATAAAGAAATATACATATTCGATGATAATATGGTGAAAATTATTACAAGAATGGTTTAAATCTGGAATTATTATCAATATATCATGTCTTTATCTATCAAAAATCATTGTTTTGCGACATATCTCGCAGTTGGTTTACATATGTTTATTCAGAGGACTACTAGTCAATCAAATGAACGATGATATGTGATCTTAATTACAAATATAAATCATGAGATATCAATGTTAAATACACAAAAAAAAAATTTCCTCTGACAAAGAATTCTTGGATTATTGAGCCACCTTAAGTCCTTTTTTTACTTTTGATAGGCAAATAATTCCAATTAACTGATAAATGGTCAAGGATTAATTTAAACATCCACTCAACTTGTTTTCATTTTCCATGGAGAAGTATTGCCCGAGGCATAAAATTTTGATAGATTTAGGGGCTGTATCAGAAAATCCTTATATCTGCCCGATCGAACCATGCACTAAGTCGGTTGGTACACTCTTTTCTCGTCCCCTCGACATGCTCCCTCGCTTCGCTCGGGACCATATCTCGGGGTACTTGAAAATCGTGTACCAACCTTTACATAGTAATTTCAAGTTATATCCTGATATAAATGGAACAATTGCATAATTTGTATTCACCGTAATAACTGTTAGACCTAAATCTTATCCTGTTGACATCCGAACAAAACTCAGCAAGGTACTTGACAAAGCTATAGATTCGTAAAAGCGCATTCTTTAAAATTGCATTCTGACTGAATATGACGACGGGACTCCGTCAAGTTTGTGATGTTTTGATGTCCTTCTCTGTGTTTTCATCTGACAGTACGGAGGTTGTTTTACACCACAATTGTACGTTCTTCGAGACCTCTGGTTAGTCGGAAAAGTTGGAGGGTTGTGCGCACGTAATCCAGGATAACCACACCTTCTGCTATTTCCGTGGCAGATGGCCGTCCTAAGTCGGCACCGGTTGCCCATTGGCCTCGTTGTTTTATGTGTAGTCCTTTGTGTTTGATGTTTCTGTGTTGTGCGTTGACGTTCCTTGTCCCTTTTGCGTCTCTTTCTATGCTTGTCTGCTTTGTGTTTTTGCATTTGGTGTTTTGGGGTTTTGCTGCGGGTGCTACAACCGGGTGTTGTTGGAGATCCCCTCCTTTGTTTCACTTAAGGTGTTTCGATGTTTTCCCGTGGGTGCCGGAACCGAATCTTGTTGAAGATACCATCCTTCTTTCCGTGACGATCGTCAAGGAGTACAGGGACCAGTCTATCGACCTCCTTTGGTAAATCCATGCATGCGATCACTCCAGTTAGTCGGGCAAGGACTGTTTTTTTTGTTCGCCCTATGTTTTGATATCTATTTACGAAATTATCTGTGTGTTACTTCAGTCCCTTCAATTTGTTGTGTTGTTGTTACTTGAGCACCTTCAATTCTTTGTCTTGTTAAATGGTCATCTCAGTGATGAGGTTATTATTGAATTAGAAGACGTTAAACATTTGAACCACTTTGTGAGTGACACTGCTTGTGGACCAGGAGTCCCCAAGGGCACGTGCACGTGTAGCCAATTCGATCAACTCCGGTTGATCGTTTCTTCAACGCATTCGAAAATTTCTGTTATCAAAATTTCTTGAGATTCATTTCTAAAAGGTGGGTCCTGTAGCATCATATCACACCAATCCTGCTACGTATTTCGATACATTTTTGGACAAAATAACTTTCACACTCTTTGGTCATATTACATTGTTTAGATTGTTCAAAGATCACTGACGAGGGTTAAGTACACGAAACGTGCATTCCTGGTCCATGCTGCAAATTTATCTGTTCTTAAATGATGCTATCGAATTTCAAGACGTTTAACATTTGTACCTCTTGATGAGTGTCAATGCTGGAGGACCAGGAGTCCCCGAGGGCACATTATAGCCAGGTTCGATGGTCTCTTCAACACATACACAAGAAAGTGCGTAGATAGAGACCACTGCATGGGTAACCGGACAAGTTGAAGGGCTGTGCGCACGTAATCCGGATAAGGCAATTTTCTACTATCGTTGCTAAATGAGCATCGAATGGCCGTTGGTCTCCTTGGTTTACATTGTATATAGGTTGTGTTTTGATGTCGTATTTGCTGACCATTATCTCATTGAATCTCTAACCGTGTTTGTCGGCTCTGTGTTGTGACATAGGAGTGATTCGATGTTTTGCTGAGTGTGTTTCAACAGAGTCTTTATGGATATTCTCTCATTTCCTATACATATTCTTGTAAGTAAGAGAGTTTAGGTCAGGATAAAGATATATGTACAGTCAGGGTGGCCACAGATTTTAACAAATGAAATTCCGTCAAATTTCCATGATTTTCCATGACTCGTACAAGATTTTTCTGACAGAATGCGCACAAATACTAGACTCTTACATTTTACATTGTTATGTCCAAATGTGTAATTAAAGTTCCTTTACTATTATACTTACTCATTTCTAGAAAATTGTACTTAACTTTGCATTCAAAGAGCCCATTGGCGAGCGAAGCGAGCCAGAAAAATTTTAAGATAATACATCAACAATAAAAAGTCTCATTTCTTTGTTCATATCTATATTGTCAATTCCATATTAAGGTACTTGTTATTTTTTCAGCATTAGCTGAATAAAATTCCCTGAATTTTCCCTGATTTTTAAATTCCCTGATTTCTCCGTGCAGGGAATTTTCATTCAGTATTTTCCCTGTTTTCCAGAGTCCGTGGCCACCCTGACCAAAAAAAAAAAAAAAAAAAAAAAAAAAATACAATTTTAACTCCAATCAATGATGAAATTGTTATTGATAGAGCTTTATGTGCGACGCTATTGTGCTTCATCTGTGACCTTGACCTTTGATCAATAATCTTAAAAATTTTTCACACGTTATAACCAAGAAATGGACGATTTGGTCTACTCTGATAGACGAATTATTATTTTATTATTTATTATATTCTGTGCTTTTATGTTTGTTTGCTTTTTAACAGCCTAGGAAATCCACTTACACAATTTGACCTTAAAGATTTTCACATTTTAAGTGACCTCGACCTATATTTGGACTGAGTGTCATCGATCTTGACCATCTTTGCAAGTTTGATAGGAGTAAAAACACTTGTCAAGAAGTTTTTGTGAAAGTGGGATTACCAACCGTAGAAATTCTCAAACAAACGGACGCAGGACAATGCTGACCAAAATGTACCCACAAAATTCGGATGTGTAAAACTATATAGAAGAGCATCAATCAAAATGTCGTTCAATCCAGATGAAGACTCGATATTATAGATATGTTTGATATAGTTGGAGTCTAAGCGAACATCAATAAAAATGCAGTGCAATACTATGGTGGCATATTTCTGCCTCCTACATGCGAGATATTATTCTTTAGAATATGTCGACATGCGACTTGCTTATTTCAACATGCAACTTATCTATGTTTACATGCAACTTATTTATGTCAACATGCAACTTATTTTGTCAACATGCGACATAATTATCTTGCATGTCAACATAATCATCTTGCATGTCAACATACTTATCTTGCATATCAACATATTTATCTTGCATGTTGACATAAATAAGTCGCATGAGGACATAATCTATAAAAAATATCTCGCATTTAGGAGGCAGAAGTATGCCACCATACAGTCCAGATAAAAACTTGACATTATACATGTTATAGGTATGTTAAGAGCATTGACCATTTACCACAAGCTAAGGGGGACACGGACTTTTTTATTGAAATTCAAAAGAAAGTTCCTCTTCTCGAACCATCTTGCTCCGTATTGTGTATAATAATTCAGTTTATTAAAAAAAATGGAATACAGAAGATTGTTTCCTTAAAAAAATCCACCATGACATTTTTTTTTTTAAATTGCCGTACAAATCATAGACCAACTTTATTGATGATTATACTTCAGATTGTAATACATGTGCTGAAGCATCGATATACATGCAATTAATATTCTTTTTAGGAGCAAATTAATTCTACTAATTAGCTACATCGCTAATTATAACCTATAATTAGAATTCAATTATTATTATAAATGGAAACTTTTTTTCTGTTTGAGCGCATTTCAAATCCTCGAAATACAAATATAAATTTAATCAATCGTAATTTTTAACTTCAGTTTGCCTCGGAAAATCTGTACATTTCCCATACTAGAGAGACTAGTACAAACACTTTTCCGGCAAACCAGACGTTCTCAATTTCTCCCACACAATTTCTGGGCGTAAACATGTTCACCGTGACACCATCCCATTTGTTCTCGCATTGAGGCATTGAAATTTCATGGCGGTCATAAATCCAGACAAGTCAATTCGTTTGAAATTCATTCTTACTTTCTATTCAATCAAACTGAACGTGCCGAGCGGCTAATATTTTTTGCCTTGCATTAATTGTCGGATCTATAGGATTTGACGTGATTTTGTACTGAAGGACATCATTTACACAGAATTTATGCCCAAACAATTCATCCTTACTTTAAAGATTTTCCATTTATCGGATTTTCTTGAGCATTTTGACGGTACATGTATGCATATTATGAGGGTTCACGAGAACTATAATCAGTCATCAGTGTTTCCATAAGAAGACAAGCATAGCATTATATAGGCAATTTTCAATAATAAAATAAAACTGATCTTTGTTTTGATAAATGTTATGTGACAAAAATACACATGCATTGCGTGATCGAATTAAACTTCTGTTTTCGTTGTTTGGTGTCCTTTCAAGAATGAGTGTATGAATGATTTAACATTAACTTGTAATTGCATTGGTGGCAGACTAGTGTATGGGAGGGTCAGTGTAATCCGGAAACCACACCATTTGCTACTAACGTGACAGTTGGCCGTCAAAACAGCACCGATTGTCAGTAGGGCTCATTGATTTTTGTGTAATTAGTGTTTGTTTTGACGTCTGATTTGGTGTTCGCTGACCTTTTCTGCCTCTTGTTGTACCTCTTGTTGTTACACAGTACCTCTTGTTGTGCCTCTTGTTGTACATGTACCTCTTGTTGTACCTGTGCCTCTTGATTTACATGTACCTCTTGTTGTACATGTACCTCTTGTTGTACCTGTACCTCTTGTTATACATGTACCTCTTGTTGTACCTGTACCTCTTGTTGTACATGTACCTCTTGTTGTACCTGTACCTCTTGTTGTACCTGTACCTCTTGTTGTACATGTACCTCTTGTTGTACCTGTACCTCGTGTTGTACATGTACCTATTGTTATTACACAGTACCTCTTGTTGTACATGTAGCTCTTGTTATTACACAGTGCCTCTTGTTGTACCTGTACCTCTTGTTGTACCTGTACCTCTTGTTGTACCTGTACCTCTTGTTGTACATGTACCTCTTGTTGTACATGTACCTCTTAATTGTTGTACCTGTACCTCTTGTTGTACCTGTACCTCTTGTTGTACAAGTACCTCTTGTTGTACATGTACCTCTATTGTTGTACCTGTACCTCTTGTTGTACATGTACCTCTTGTTGTACCTCTTGTTGTTACACAGTACCTCTTGTTGTACATGTACCTCTTGTTGTACCTGTACCTCTTGTTGTACATGTACCTATTGTTATTACACAGTACCTCTTGTTGTACATGTACCTCTTGTTGTACCTGTACCTCTTGTTGTACCTGTACCTCTTGTTGTACATGTACCTCTTAATTGCTGTACCTGTACCTCTTGTTGTACCTGTACCTCTTGTTGTACCTGTACCTCTTTTTGTACATGTACCTCTTGTTGTACATGTACCTCTTATTGTACCTGTACCTCTTGTTGTACATGTACCTCTTGTTGTACCTCTTGTTGTTACACAGTACCTCTTGTTGTACATGTTCCTCTTGTTGTACCTCTTGTTGTGCCCGTCTACTCTGTGTTTTCGTATTTCGGTGTTTCCATATTTTGTTGTTGGTGCTGCAACCAAGTCTTGTTGGAGATCCCCTCTTTTCTTTAATAAGAATAATTGCTGGGATGTTTCATGATAGAAGCAATATACACTCTGTTATAATCCGTAAACTATTTTCTGTAACCCTGCAGGGTTTTTTTTTGCCCCGACATCTATTTAAATGGAAGATTTTTGAAAAAGATATTTCCCTGTTGCACAACCTACGGCGGATTTCGTTTTACAATAGATATCTGTGGTGATCGATCGTTTATATACATGTATTTGACATTATTTATTCATTGTCTTGAAGTTTCACAGAGGTCTTAGTGATGAAAGTTGGGAAGATTGTAACTTTATAAAGATAGCGCATTGTTCTTCATGTTTCTATGGTAATATGTTATAGTCTCCGTCTGTTTATCCGCTTTTTTCTTCTCGTTTCTTCATGTTTCTATAGTAATATGTTATAGTCTCCGTCTGTTTGTCCGATTTTTCCTCTCGTTTCATCATGTTTCTATGGTATTATTATGCCTCTACTGATTTTTTCCTATATAAAAAGAAACTCATTAAATTTAATTAAATCCCTGCAAATCGCCCGATAAGACTATTTCCCTGCAAAGGGGTGCGTTAGTTGAGAAGACTATTTCCCTAGGGAGTTAGTTTCAAAATGGGGCAGAGCTTCTTTGGGGGGTGTCAGTATCAGCCAATCAGCGCCGTTGAAGGTTGATCGGATGACGCTATTAATACGCGAGCAGAGTAATCCGCCTCCTATCCGCTTAAGCACATAAATTAATCCGCAATAAGATAAAACAATCAAAAATTAAACATGTATGAGTATGATAAATGATGTTTCTGTTTATCTTATATCATCAAAAAATAATATTTTCCATTACTAAGTCATTCAGTCGAGAAGGCAAGGCAAAAAATTAGAATTTCCATTGGAACCATGTGAACCCAAGACATATGTTTGTTTCAGTATAATGTTTGTTTCGGTATACCTTGTAAGAGATATGTTTGTTTCAGTATAATGTTTGTTTCGGTATAATAAAACAGTTAAAGTATACCATTGAGGGAGTTAGCACGATTCTGGTTCCCCTCGACCAGACCTGTTTCCCTCGGCTTCGCCTCGGGAAATAGGTCTGGTCTCGGGGAACCAGAATCGTGCTAACTCCCTCAATGGTATACTTTAACTGTATAATATATAATAGTCTCCGTCTGTTTGTCCGATTTTTCTTCTCGTTTCATCATGTTTCTATGGTAATATATTATAGTCTCCGTCTGTTTGTCCTATTTTTCCTCTCGTTTCATCATGTTTCTATGGTAATATATTATAGTCTCCGTCTGTTTGTCCACTTTTTCCTATTGTTCCTTCATGTTTCTACGGGATAATGTTTTAGTTTCCATCTGTTTGTCCGCTTTTTTCCTCTCGTTTCTTCGTGTTTCTGTGGTATGATGTTATAGTCTCCGTCTGTTTGTCCGCCTTTTTCCCCTCGTTTATTCATGTTTCTTTGGTAATATGTTACTAGTCTTCGTCTGTTTGTCCACTTTTTTCTCTCGTTTCTATGGTATGATGTTATAGTTTCCGTCTGTTTGTCCACTTTTTCCAATTGTTTCTTCGTGTTTCTATGGTATAATGTAATAATCTCCGTCTGTTTGTCCGCTTTCTCCTCTTGTTTATTCATGTTTCTATAGGTAATATGTTATAGTCTCCGTCTGTATGTCCGCTTCTTCCTCTCGTGAGAGTTTGGTTCAGTTTTCCCTGTTTAAGTTTTTTTCATGAATGTGTATTCCTTCTGATAGTGATTTTTGGTTTCAATATGCTTTCTAAATATAGTACAATGAGGTCTTACTTATGGTTTCATATACATCTAATATTGGTACAACATAATCTAATTAAAAAATATTTTTTTTAATTTCAAGGCCAATGTCAACTCTCAAGGTCAGGACCTGAAATCAGGTCCACTTGCCCTAGCTCTTCCATGCAAAGTTTAAATGTGATATATTACATGTATAAGTACCTTAATAAGGTAAAGTCAAAATTCAATTTTCAAGCATGTCAATTGTATCTTCAAGGTCAAGGTCAAATGGCAAGATCAAGGTCAATACTTGAAATGAAGTTAACTCATTATTTCCTATCTCTATGCAAAGTTTGGAGTTTGAATTTAAAATTCCACATACATATAGTATTTGTACAAAAAAGATTAACTCTAAATTACATTTTTTCAAGGTCAAGGTCAAACCTCAAGGTTGAAAACTAAACCTGCATTCAGATTCTCTCACTCTGCTTTGTCTAAATACCAAGTTCAATCAAATATAATATTCCCCTTATAGTTCTTTTAAAAACAAACATTAACAAAAAATAAACTTTTCAAGGTTAAACCTGAAGGTGAAGGTCAAAGACAATACCTGCGTTCAGATCCTCCCACCATGCTTTATCTTTGTACCAAGTTTGAAGATTGTACCCCTTATAGTTCTTTCTAACTAAACTAAACTAAACACAAAATTACATTTTTCAAGGTCAAGCTCAAACTTCAAGGTCAAATCTAAAAGTTGTCAAAGACAATGGCTAAGATCAGATCCTCTTATCAATTATGAAGATTGTATCCCTTATAGTTCTTTTATGACTAACCTAAACACAAAATAACATTTTTCAAGGTCAAGGTCAAAAACAATACCTGCCTTTGGATCCTCTCACCATGTTTTATCTTTTTAACAAATATTAAGATTGTACCCTTTATAGTTCTGCTAAACCAAACTGTTGATGCAGACGGACAGACAGACAGACATTGCCATTTCATAAGCTTGATTTTGCTTCGCAATCAAAGGAATAATGTTGAAAGAACTGGAATCAAATCAAACACTATATGGCTCAAAGAAAACACAAACTGTGTAAATGAAAAGACAAAGGGTTCTCAATTCCTTCTAGATTTTCATGAAATTCTGTGATGAAGTTGCATCAGCTAATCAAAGCTGTTGTATCTAGATTTCTTAACAGATTAGTAAGAAAAACACAAAGTTTATACATGAAAGCATCCTAGAACTCTAAATTCTTGATTCCAGTGACATAACATAGCCCAATCTGCTGAAAGCCTAAATGAGGCTAAAATATGATTTCTGAATTCCAGTTAAAGGTATAAATTTAATGATAAAACCTCTCAAAAATATAAGAACAGTCAAAATTCAAATGAAAATGTTTGTATCAAAAATACATCAAAACAATAATTTTATCACAATTCTTCATGGTTTTCAAAACTGTCAATATTATCAAAATTAAATTCATCTAAATCGTCATCATTACTTTGAAATCTATTTGCATCATCATTATCATCTAATCTGGATGAATAAAGTCTATATCCTCAATATTAATTTCTTCTTAATTTCTTCATTTCCTTTCATCATGTCTGTCCTTGCCTCATCCCTATCTACACTAATTCCTATACTTTCAGCTTCAGTATCTTCCTTTACAGTCTCTTCTTTTTCTTGCGAATGTTTTGATTGCACATCTTCTTCCCTCATCTCTCTTGTGTTTTGTAAATTTTCTTCTGGTAAGCTTTTCTTTAAATCTTGATTATCCTCCTTTTCTCTGATTTCCCCATCATCTGGTTCTCTTATTTTTTTCAGTATATTCCTGGCTTGAATATGAGATATTTCTCTATGATTAGGGTCCATGGTGAACCACAAAGCAACAGCACATCTTTGTCCCTTAGTAACGGCCTTGACCCCGTGAAATTCTCCTGAATCAAATCCTACAAGTCTGCCACATTTGGGTTTTACCGATACCTTCAAATGACAGAAAAACAAATATGCATATTAAGGTCATAGCTGAGTAATAGACAACTTGCCAAAATCCATAATCATGATAATGGCTGACAAAATGTCTGAAGCAGGTAATTTTCGGGCAATTTTCCATTGTGATGTCTCAATAGAAATGCGTCTTTTAACAGTGAAGTCATAATGAAAACAAACTCCAAAAGATGTGGACTCGGACATTTTGAGTTTTTAATTAAGATCGGAAAATGGTCTATTAGGAAAAAGGATGAATTTCTGCCAATGTTTGAACAAAAGCGGCCTTTCACATACAATAGGGAGTTTTCTTGTACCTTGAAGGTCATGAGTTCAAACTTTGTCAATTTTTTGTTTCTCTCTCTCCTATTACCAAGATATTCAGTTGAAGATAGATTCTAATGCACTCTTTAAACAACACACATTTTGATTGTTTGAGCGATGAAAAAACTGCAAGGGGATTCACGTTTCACAGCAGTTTTTGTTATGACGTCATACGTTCCCATGATGACGTCGTTAAAAGCAGACGTTTTTTGTGCATTACTGACCAAAGCATTCGAGTAAGTTTACCATACTGATGTTTTACAAAAACTGACATGGTATCGGCGAATCCCCTGTCAGAAATACATGTTTTATCGCTTAGCTCGTGCCTCGCGGTAAAACTCAATTTCTGACAGGGGATTCGCCAATACCCTGACAGTTTTTAGCTCTACTGGTCAAAGACCAGTCGAGCTTATACGATACCATGTTGTCCGGCGTCCGTCCGTCCGTCTGTCTGTCTGTTAACAATTTTTTTGTGAGCGCAACTCCTCTGAAACCATAAATGATAGAAAACTTAATTCTTTTTGCATTTAGTTTGGTCCATGGTCTAGTTGTGCACCTGATATTTTGTTTGAGCCTCTGAACCCCAGGGTCTTCAAAAATGGGTGTGGTCATTTTCTCCTATATAAGTCTATGTAATCTAGAGAACACCAATTCTCAGAAAGTATAATAGATAGAGAAATAATTCTTTTTGCAATATAATCAGTCTCTGGTCCAGTTGTGCACCTGATATTTTGTTTGAGTCTCTGACCCCCAGGGTCTTAGAAAATGGGTGTGATCATTTTTTCCTATACGAGTCTTTGTAATCTAGTGAACACCAATTCTCAGAAAGTGTAATTGATAGAGAAATAATTCTTTTTGCATTATAATCAGTCTCTGGTCTTGTTGTGCACCTGATGTTTTGTTTGAGCCTGTGACCCTCAGGGTCTTCAAAAATGGGTGTGGTTATTTTCTCCTATATAAGTCTATATAATATAGTAAACACCAATTCTCAGAAAGTATAATGGATAGAGAAATAATTCTTTTTGCAATATAATCAGTCTCTTGTCTAGTTGTGCACCTGATATTTAGGTTGAGCCTCTGACCCCCAGGGTCTTCAAAAATGGGTGTGGTCATTTTCTCCTATGTTAGTCTATGTAATCTAGTGAACACCAATTCTCAGAAAGTATAATTGATAGAGAAATAATTCTTTTTGCAATATAATCAGTCTCTGGTCCAGTTGTGCACCTGATATTTTGGTTGAGCCTCTGACCTCCAGGGTCTTCAAAAATGGGTCTTGGAAATGGGTGTGGTCAATTTCTCCTATATAAGTCTATGTTACCTTGTGGACATCAATTCTCAGAAAGTATACTTGATAGAGAGATAATTATGTTTGCATTATAATCAGTCTCAGGCCTTTTTGCGCCCTGATATTTTGTTTGAGCCCCTAAACCCCAGTGTCTTGGAAATGGGTGTGGTCATTTTCTCCTATATAAGTCTATGTTACCTTGTGAACATCAATTCTCAGAAAGTATAATTGATGGAGAGATACTTTTTTTGCATTATAATCAGTCTCTTGTCTACATTGTATGTGTGAGCCTGCTATTTTGTTTCAGCATCTGAACCTCAGGGTCTTTGAAATGGGTGTGGTCATGTTCTCCTCTTTAACTCTATGTAATCTAGTGAACACCAGTTCTCAGAAAGTATAATTTATACTGTAGAGAGATATTTCTTTTCCCATTTCATGAGTCAGTGGTCTCATTGTGTGCCTGAGATTCTTTTTAGATTGACCCGTCTTTGAAATGGGTGTGGTCATTTTCTCCTATATAAGTCTTTGTAATCTTGTGAACACCAGATCTCAGAAAGTATACCGGTAATATATGGAGAGTAAATTCTTTTTGCATTACATGTATTATGTGTCTGTGGTGTAGATGTGCATCTTATATTTTGTGTCAGCTCCTGTCCCCCAGGGTTGGAAAATGGATGTCAATTCAGTGTATTTAAGAAAACAGCCAGTAGAGCTTCAGTCTCATCAGAGACTTTTGGTTGTGAAACACACGCATGGTAACCCCTAAATATTGAATCTTTTCATTTTCATGATTTTTATTATACAAAAGTATAATACTTTTGTATTGAAAAAATCCAGGGGTTCATATATTTTACTTACTGCCAGAATGTTTTAAATACATGCTTTGTTATATATTTTTATATCCCTGTATTTAAAAACTCTTCAGTGTGGGAGGTGACAGCAAAGTATCACCAGTGTATGCCTTTAAATAATAATTATCTATTCTGTTACACAGAAGTCCACCTGTACTGTACCATTAAAACATTTGAATACCTGGCAATGTCAATAATAGTCACCTGCATTTTCAAAGCGTTTAATACATAGGCACAAACAATATATACATGTAAAATAATTACAGCGAATTATCTTGCTTTCATCTTTGCATGAAGATATTAGAAGGGTTAGCCATCATGTGAAGAGGAAAGGATAAATCCTTGTGACAGAAAATATGTCGTTTGATGAACTTTTCTTTCAATCAAGATGATCTTGTAATACAGTAATACTGAATCATGTGTATGGCATGTATTTATATCTTAGAGGAACATGAGGAAACAAGACAAAATTATGCAAATTGACATATTAGTGTAATCATGAATCAGTGCATTTGTTTTTTTCCCCATTATGATGAATTTAAAGTTAAATTATTTATTGTAGTCTTAAATTAGCATACGTCAGTCTGAATAGCATAAACTCCCCCTCAGTATGAATCCCACTAAAATAAGTATACATATTCACACTCCGAGGTCAAAATCATGATGGTAAAGCAAAATTGGATCACAGAAAGACAAACAAATGGACAGACAAAAAGACAAGACAGACCTGAAAGACAGCTAGAACAACTACATGTCCCGATCAAATCAAGTATAAAGACATTATTGTACTGTATTAAAGTGACAATGAAAATTATACGAAAAATAATCTAATTCAAAGAATTATGGTGCCCTGCTATTTGTCTTGAAATAAATGAATAAAGACCCTGATTCCTAAAGTTTTATTACATATCTCATGTATTATAACATTACTAAATCTAAAGATAAAAAATCTTAGTCAAGAGTTAAGACTTTTTTAAAGGAAGATCAAACTCCGAGATCAAGGTTACAAAATCAAATATTTTGGTATCCATGGAAAGGTCTTGACAAAAAGAATACAATAATTAAATATGAAAACCTTATCACTTACCATTCAAAAGCTACAATCAAGGTTAAAGTTTTTTAAAAGACTGAACTCCAAGGCAAAGAGGTAAAAACTTTTCGTATCCATGGAAAGATCTTGTCATAAGGGATTCAAATGTGAAATATGAAAGCCCGATCACTTTCCATTCTAAAGGTATGCCATTGGTTACAAAAAGTAGATCAAACTCAAATGTCAAGGTCACAAGGTATAAAAATTTTGTATCCAAGCAAAGGTCTTGTCACAAGTAGCGTTGTACATCGGAAGGCCTCTAGGAATCGATAATCGGAAAATAATCGGAAAGTGTAAAAACAATCGATTATCGATTTAAATCGGAAAAACAATATTCCATGAAAAATAGAACATAAAAGACAGAAAATTTTATGTTGTGGCATAACATTCAGAAAGACTTTGCTGAAAACAAAATATAAAGCATTCAATTTCAAAGTGTCTACCTGTTTACAGGTAAGACAACAAGTGGCGGTTTATGTGACATATGAAGAGAGGAAAATAAATTCCTCAACGCAAATCAACTTCCTGTTAGCGACAATCTATTGTAAGAAATTGAAATCGATAATCGGAATCGAAAGAGTTTTAGCGATCAACAATCGATTGTCGGCGACAATTGGTTCATCACTAGTCACAAGGTATACATATGTGAAATATGAAAGCCCTAAGCCTATCAATTTCTATTCAAAAGATAAGTCAAAGGTTTAAATTTTTTCTAAGAAGGTCAAACCCTGAGGTAAAGGTTACAAGGTAAAAAAATTTGGTATCCACGGAAAGGTCTTGACACAAAGAAAACACGAATGAAATGTGAAAGCCCTATCACTTACCATTCAAGAGTTATAATCGTGGTTAAAGTTTTTTTAAAAGTAGGTCAAACTCTAGGGTAAAAAATTTTGGTATCCAAGGAAAGGTCTTGTCAAGAGGGATACAAATGTGAAATATGAAGGCCCTATCACTTTCCTTTCAACAGATATGTTCAAGATTAAAGTTTTTAAAAAGTAGATCAAACTCCAAGGTCAAGGTCACAAGATAAAAAAAAGGACCAGAGCCACGAACGGCAAAATCGGCCTAATTTGCCACAACGTTCATCTTTTATATTTTGATAATACCATATTTCAGCAATTCAGAACTGGCCAACTTTGTGATTTACGGCCTTGTTGAAGCAAAATATTTTAATGTGAATAGAGGGTATGGTATATTGTTTGCGACGTCATTTGACGTCATTTTCACATATGACGTCGCATAATGTCAGGACAAGTATCATGAATTACTAAGTATTAGAAATGATAAGAGATATTTCTACATTGAGAAAATGTGTGAAATATTAATTTAAAGAAAACATATTTTAAAAATTTCTATAAATACAATATGTGTACAATTTATCATGTACAATCCGTGTTTGTTTTGCCTTTGCTCGAAATCACAGGCTGAAAATGTTCGTCCTGGAACTACAGTATACATGTCTTCAATGTAATACTTTTACTTTTTGTATTCGTTTAAATCGCGTAAGATGTAAGCTGCATCGATCCACAGGAAATTGATGTCATTATTTATGATTATATGACAAAAAATCAAAGAAAGACTTCATGTTTACCATCTTCATGAATCACGGATTCGATACGTTCAAACTGTCCTAGAAGAGTGTTAGGCTGTATCAGATGAGACATAGGAATACCATGTATGCTTCTTCATTTTTTCCAAAAGTTTCTAAAATACTGTTAAATTCAAAGATTTTCTCGTAATAAAGTTGTCAGAACATCTCCAATCAAAAGTGAATACCCCTGTACAACATCAAAACACGGTTCTATATCTGCTGCAGATCTAGATAATTAAAGCATCCACTTAATTTTGCCGTAGATACACCACTGTCAGCGATGTACATGTATGAAGATGAACATTGATGTGACTCAATTTGACATCTATAAGTACTTCAAATTTGTTCCTTTAAACTAGTAGGCTCAAATTACACTGATCAGTTTTTAATCCAATTTCGCGGTCAGTTGCTGGACTAGACAGAGATAATACATCGGCTAAATTGAAAACCCCTTCCGTACACTTCGGTGCATATGAGTCAATGACTCAATATAAATAAGAACATCCAAAACTCTAGTTGAAAAATGAGAAAAATAATGTCTTAATTCATTGCATGGTTTTCCTTCTAAAATCAGTGTGCAATACCCATTTGCAGAGGTTGTGGCGGATACAGGAATTAGGGGACGGGGTATTTCTAACATAAAAGCGAAGGGTCCCATTCGGGTCAATGGTAGCGGACCTTGAACATAGAGAAAAAACAATGGTTGCATTTTGAATATTTCGTATTTTAAATTACTTTTCATGCTCCCGTTCTTATCATGACATATTTAATTATTGATTAGAGAAATACGTGTGACTCTTCTCACATGTATTTGCTAGCACTAGTATAAGTGTTGGGCAATCGGAAGTTAAATCATAATCAATAAGCGGAAATAATCGGATGGGCATAACCCATTATTATTATAATCGTAAAATTCAAAACATTTCTTTTTTTTTCATTTTGCAACCAACAATGAATTGAAATAATTATTATTATTCCTTTGAATAAAATTGTTTTATTGAGTGAAGCACTTTCGATCACAACTACCAATTCGTTCAAGCTTCTTTTTCTTGAATACCATGCAACAGAAAATGTCATACACTAGTATGTACTTTGAAGTACAAGGAAAAAAATAATAGTATAAAAGGGAAATACACGAATTTATCAAAACCAAGATACTAAATCGGACAATCCGGTAATCAGCGATGTCGGCGACAATCGCGTTTGATTTTCAACATCGATTAGTAATGTTCATCGCTGGCCATTCAACGACCGACAATCGATCGTCAGCGATAATCGTTCCATAACTAAACTAGAATCCGTTGCCCTGACTCCCATTCTGATACATTTTTTGTGTCATTTTGTGTGAAGAGAGAACATTTTTCAAAGAAATGTAGATCTATTTACTCCGATTAATCGATTCTCAGAGATAGAATCGATAGTCGGCGAGTTGGATATTTTAGAGACGATAGCGACGATGGCTGCGACTATCGTTACAATAATACAGCGTGTATTAATGTGAACAAGATAGAGATCAAGGTATGGAATACGAATACATGTATACGTAATTATTCGCGCTTAGAGGAATGAAAATTTAGGTACGTTACACGAATAAGAAAACCACTGATCCAAATCTGCCAGAACAGTACTATGAATGTGACAAAACGATGTCATAGATGCACAGCATTATTAATTTCTGGATCGATGGACTGTAGCAAAGGTGATTAATGTTCGAATGTTATGAATTGCAGCGTTCGCGTACTGTTTAAGAATCAAATTTTTTTTCTCACATTTTTGCAATATCGGATGATTGGCGAATCTAAAGGGAGGGATGAGACCAGGGCGAGAAGGGGAGCATGTTCTAGACTCTCCCCTTTTTGCGGTCAACATTTTTTAATGACGTGATTTTTGTTTTCAGAACTTGATGATATAGCTTTTATAACAGTACGGTGTCCTTGAAAATTATTTAATTTTACAAAATTTTTAAATGCAAAATATTTCTTTTCATATGAAAGTTTACGTTCTCATTTGTATAAATTCAAATTTACAGGCGAATCTAACGCATACATTCGCTGCTATAGCCGTTTGAAAACGTCATTTTTAATTTGGGGTGCGCAGCTCTAATTCATTTCGCTGGCGCCACCTACAATGTATTGTGTTTTTATAATAGAGGTATATGGAGATTCGACAATATTATGGTCGTTACTGCATATTTTCAAATAAAACTTTTTATGTCTCTTTTTTTTTTCTCAACTCAGACCCGTCGGAATAAATTTTACGTTTTCAATAAAATTTATTTTCAGGGAAATAGTATCGTTGAATAAATTATTATACCACGGTCTCCTATCCCCTGTTATCCATTATATTGGGCGCTGTACTTTATATTACATCAAAATAAATGGATTGAGAATTGATCCAGCATAGTCTGAACCTCAATCAAAATTCGATGGTTTGATATCGTTCGTCAATCATCTATTTCAAATTAATCATTTGATTTTAATTTAGTTAAAAGTTCAAGTTTTCCATCTTTCTTTTTTGTCTTCAAAAATCCCCACCTCCCTTTTAAAAGAATTAGATCATAAATATTTCTTCTTGGGCGTCGATCTATTTTTCTTCTTTATGCTGCATTCATATTACGTCTTTCTTTTATGTTTCGAATTCTCATTATTTCAATCACGTTTTCTACCCCTTATCTTCCAATTTCTCTATCGTATAGGATAATTGTAGAAAGCCGATGCATTTTTTGATTACATATTTTATTCCCGTATTAGGAACATTTTAGGAAATAACATACATATATATAACAAATAAACCGAAACCCCAAAAACCCGACATACATTATACACGTATATGCCTTCTTTAAAAGATTTTTAAATTATTCTCTTATTTTTTCCTCGTAGCATCACGTGTATACATGTCGATATATACAGGGAGGACATAGAGTGGTTCAAAAGATTTAAGTATAACGAAAATATGTATCGTAACTACTCGAGAGCACAACTTGACCTTTCAGGAAATTCATAAACGTCAATTTTGATGACGTCATTGGTATAGATGACGTCACAAATATTATCTACTATGGAGCAGTTTTCTGAAGAATTGGAATAGTTTGAAATAGGTGTAAAAGTAATAAACCGCCAAATTTATAAAATTTTACATAATTTTAAAAGCTTTCAGATTATCTACTACCTATCTTGAAATACAACTTCTCATTTTCATCGTCTGGGAAGTCTTTTTCATGACGTTCTAACCATCTTGATGAACAATTTGTCAAGAAATGTGCCAACAGAGAACTCATAAAAGTTTAAATTTCGACTACGACCGGACCTTCTACCAAAAAAATCTTCATCGAAATAATCACAGGTATAATCAAAGAATATTTAAAATAATTATTTTTTTGGTAGATTGTCCGGCCTTATGCGAAATTATCGATCAAATTTCATGATATCTCACAAAAATACCGGAAATGCCAATCCTGGCTTGGTTTTGGGCTCTATATCTTCTTAAGACATGTCCGGAATCTCAAAACTTCGCACGTTTTCGAAAGACAAAATGTTCTCCTTTCCTTTTGTTGATAAATTAGAAACATTGTCTGTGTTTGAAAATATACGAAAACTTTAGGCCGATATCGGCGTTCGTGGCTCTGGTCCTTTGAAATTCGAGCAAAGGATACGTATGTCAAATATGAAAGCCCTATCACTAACCATTCAAAAGTTATGTCCAAGGTTAAAGTTTTTCAAAAGTTGGTTAAACTCTAAGGCCAAGGTCACAAGGTCAAAATTTTTTGTAGTATAAATCAAAAGGTCTTGTTACAAGGGATACAAATGTGAAATATGAAAGTCCTATCACTTTCCATTCAAAAGGTATGTCCTTGGTTACAGGTTTTAAAAGTAGATCAAACTCTAAGGTCAAGGTCACAAGGTCAAACATTTTGGTATCCACTGAAAGGTCGTCAAAAAGAATACACAAATGAAATGAAATCCCTATCACTTACCATTCTAAAGCTATCAAGGTAAAAGTTTTTTTTTAAAAGTAGGTCCAACTACAAGGTCAAAGACACAACGTCAAAGAAATTGGTATCTACGGAAACGTCTTGTCACAAGAGATACACATGTTAAATATGAAAGCCCTATGACTTTCAATCAAAAGTTTTGTCCAAGGCTAAAGTTTTTAAAAGTAGGTCAAACTCCAAGGTCAAGGTCACAAGGTTGAAAACTTTGGTATATCCATGGAAAGGTCTTATCACAAAGGATACACATGTGAAATATGGAAGCCCTATCACTTTCCATTCTTAAGGTATGCCCTTGGTTAAAGATTCTTAAAAGTAGATCAAACTCCATGGTCAAGGTCACAAGGTCAAAATTGTTTGTATCTAAGCAAAGGTCTTGTCACAAGGAATACATAAGCGAAATATGAAAGCCCTATTACTTACCATTGCAAAATCCGGCTCTAAATTGTGAAGTACAAATCACAAGGGCAAAATGTACCCATGAAACCCTCACAAGATCACTTCATACATGTACATGTCATCCAGTTATCTGGATGCTATGCCGAAAAAAAAAAAAAAAAATCTGAGGTGCATTTCAATACTGGTCATATACACAGGGTTTTTTCAGTGGATTTGACCTGTAAGGTCTGAATTTTCGTGGTGCACCCCGAAAGTCGTAATTCCTCACAATTTCTATATGCACTCCTGCTTTTCATCACATGTGCAGTTCAGTGAGAGCAGACAGATGGACGAACCTGTTTTAATGTCCCCGCTGGTTTTTGAAAGCGGGGGTCAAAAAGGACTTCTCAATCATTCAGTCTTAACTTTAAAAAATAAGTGTTGCTATGCCTTACAGGCGACACAAAATGGAAAGAATTGATACAAGCAATGTTGTCATAACTAACATTAGAAAGCCTTCCACCCCCTATACCTCTTCTCTTGTCTTTGAGAAATAAATCCAACATAACCTCATGTGAAGTCGGAAAAATTCACTTATAATTATAAAAAAAATAGAAGCTAATTCTATCACTAATTGTAATAAAGCATGTAAGTAAAACCCACCCACATGAAAATGCCTTATCCTACATCTGATAAATTGTTTAACAAATGGGATCTCAAGTCCCATTTCATGGACGTTGTTATAAATTTCCACAGGGTCGTATTTCTCATATTTGTACTAAATATCTCATTCTGCTCTACATTTTCTCTCACAAATAACAGTAATGAGAGGATGATCAGCAATATAAATAAAAATATGTGTGAACATAATTTGATATTAGAAGATATATTTTATTTCAAGTTTCATGTTCTTGTTTAAAAAAAACCCAATATATTCATGATCAAAATGCCCACATGTTCTGAAAGAACGTGCTTAATAACATGTGACAGCAGATTAAGAAAAGGATGTCTTACACATTTAGACTGCTTTTGCATTTGGCAATTTTATTGCATGAAAAATTTGAAAAAAAAAAATAGCAATGCTAATCCTGCAAAATACGCCTGTTGGGACTTTTTTCATTATCAGTTATGTAAATACAAATTGTTCTAAGCTGTGAGCATGGTGAGGTGTACTCTATTTTCAAAACAAGCATATAATATTACCGGTGCTAATGAAAATTATTATACTATTTCAAATTTAAGTAGTAAATTTATCAATATCAATTCCAAACAAATTACAACATGTGATGGCATCTATAAAATCAATCTGAACAGAATCCCTATGTATTACATACTTGAGCAAAACGTTACGTATCCAAAAATGTCAACGTATCTATGACAATTTTTCCTGCGCTTGCTCGGGTTATTTTCTAGCTATAACATTTTGCAAACTTTAAGGAGAACTGATTTGTTGTATGAAGTGCATATTTGTGGGATGATTCAATAGAATAAGATACTTCAATAATTTTTAAAAATGATTTATAGGGGAAAGGAAAAATTTCCTGATAGGTGGGTGGATTATGCGATTAAATTCAAAATGCTGTGGTCAGAGTGTTAGTACAGTATTTTATAAAAGGAAGATTTTATTTAAACGATCATATTTAAGGAAGATTTTATTTAAACAATCAAGATTTTATTTAAATGATCAAACGTGAGGCAAAATAACATGCCAAGCTGAGGGTCAAATCTCGTAGTAAGAAAAAGTTAGAATTTCATGACAACATGAGTTTTATATAAGATACTCTTAATTACTGTCTTTATGTGACTTGTGTTTCCTTAAAGAGATTATGAGATGGTGACAGTAAGAATTCCCCTATCAAAAAAAAAATGTTAACTTGAAAATATTTTCATGCATTTTTATAGAAAAAATTATTCTCCTATTTTTGAAAAAAGAAATCAAATTTAAGGAATTGCAGTCCCCTGCTTTTGGGTGTTTGCCTTTAAAGAAATGCTTACAGACACCCCTTCTATTTTAAAGTTTTCAAAATATATCTCATGTACTATCAAAGTTCTAAATATCAAAAGATTAAACTGCAAGAAAAGGTAAAAAGGTCCAACCTTTGCTACCAAGGCAAAGGTCTTGTGAAAAGGAATGCATTTGTGAAATATGAAAGTCCTACTATCTACCATCCAAAAGTTATGGTTGATGTTGAAGTTTTTAAATGTGGGTCAATCTCCAAGGACAAGGTCACAAGTTTCGAATGTTGTTACCAACGGAAAGGTCTTGTCACAAGGAATACACATGTGAAATATGAAAGCCCAATCACTAACCATTCAATAGTTATCGTCATGTTTTAAGTTTTTGAAAAGTAGGTTAAACTCCAAGGTCAAGGTCACAAGGTCAAAATTTTTGGTATACATGGAATGATCTTGTCACAATGTATACTCATGTGAAATATGGAAGCCCTATCACTTTCCATACAAAAGTTATCGTCAAGGGTAAAGTTTTTGAAAAGTCGGTCAAACTCCAAGGTCAAGGTCAAAATTTTTGGTATCCAAGGAAAGGTCTTGCCGCAATGAATACACATGAAATATGGAAGCCCTATCACTTTTCTTCAAGAGTTATGGTCATGATTAAAGATTTTGAAAAGTAGGTCAAACTACAAGGTCAAGGTCACAAGGTCAAAATTTTTGGTACCCATGAAAAGGTCTTGTCACAATGATAACACATGTGAAATATGAAAGCCCTATCACTAATCATTCAAAAGTTATGGTCAAGGTTAAAGTTTTTAAAAAAGTAGGTCAAACTCCAAGGTCAAGGTCAAAAGGTAAAAATGTTGGTATCCATGGAAAGGTCTTGTCCCAATGAATGCACATATAAAATCCCTCTCATCTTCCAATCAAAAGTTAGGCTCAAGGTTAAAAATTCTAAAAAGTAGGTCAAACTTCAAGGTCAATGTCACAAGGTCAACAATTTTGGTATCCATGGAAAGGTCTTGTCACAAGGAATACACATGTGAAATATGAAAGCCTTATCACTTACCATTCAGAAGTTATGGACAAGGTTAAAGTTTTTCTGTCTGACAGACAGACAGACGGGACAGTTTTAATGTCCCCATGCTTTACCAAAAGCGGGGGACAAAAAGAGGATGCAATAGGTATTTTTTATTTCTCATACCTGTTAATTTTAAAATTCTTAAAAGAGGGATGTCTCCCTCCTTTAACAGTTGAAAAAGAGAGAAATTGTGCTTGAATCAATATTGTGTAATTCATGATATATTGTGACATTTGGAAGGAACTGTCTTTCAAAGAATTTCATTGAATGCTAACCTTCTAAATCTTAAGAAAATGTATAAACAATAACTGCAATATGATAAATACATACTTTACCATTGTACTTGCTGACAGCAATGCATTTTTATTGAAAAATTAATTAATGTACTCTTTTAAGTGGGAGATGTGGCCCAAAAGAGGGACTCTATCTCTCAGGAGGCAGGTTGTAATTTAAGGAGGGAGATAAAGTCCAAAAGAGGGAGACTGCCTCCTTAAGAGGGAGAATTAATAGATATGTATTTCAAGTTGCCATGACAACCTGTTAAGATTTCAGGTATTTCTGTTATTTTGGAATATTGAAATATGTAAGCCATTTAAGGGGGTCGAGAACAGTATCCGAAAGAACCCCATCGGAAAGCTCTGGATCAATTATGACGTCACAATAGAAACAGCGACATTGGTGCATTTTCCGCAAGAACGTCAGGATTAGGTATCGTAGAAATAAGGAAGAGAGGGTAACAAAATCACTATAACTTAAAAACTGACGATCAAATTTCAATAGGGATTTATCGGTAGTTCACTTGACATATGAAGAAGATAATATCAAGTTTTTACGGAAAATAAATGATAGGGTTTCAGATAAACGGACTTTATGATTAAAAATTAGCAACTCAAAGAAGTTTTGAAAATAGACATAAATTTATCTCCTTTCGACAACTTCTTTTAAAAGTCTCAGTGATCATGTATAATTCTATACATATCCGATTGCCCACATCATATCTGAATGTAAAGTACAGAACTTGTTAATATTCTGCCTCTACAGAAGATTTGTAAATGTTTTTCATTACCTAAAATGTATAAATTTTAACGTCACATTAATGGCCTACTTTGGTGCTTTCAATGGGAATATATGTACGTTCGTAGCTTCAAAACTAACAGTAAAACATAGTGTAATCAAAGATTACGAAGCTCACCTCGCGGCAGCAAAATTCAATTAAAACATATCTCTAGGTACTGTATATTGGCTTTAAAAGAAAAATCGCTCAAGTGGAAAAAAGTAGGTCAAGGTCATTTTATGAAAGTTTGATCAAAGATACATCCAATATGCAAGTTTGGTACATGTAGCACTTATACTTTGCTCAATATTAGCCTTTAAAGGCAAAATCACTCAAGCGGAAAAAGTAGGTCAAGGTCATTTTATGAAAGTTTGATCAAAGATACATCCAATATGCAAGTTTGGTACATGTAGCACTTATACTTTGCTCAATATTGTACTTAAAAGGCAAAATCACTCAAGCGGAAAAAGTAGGTCAAGGTCATTTTATGAAAGTTTGATCAAAGATATATCCAATATGCAAGTTTGGTACATGTAGCACTTATACTTTGCTCAATATTGTACTTAAAAGGCAAAATCACTCAAGCGGAAAAAGTAGGTCAAGGTCATTTTATGAAAGTTTGATCAAAGATACATCCAATATGCAAGTTTGGTACATGTAGCACTTATACTTTGCTCAATATTGTACTTAAAAGGCAAAATCACTCAAGCGGAAAAAGTAGGTCAAGGTCATTTTATGAAAGTTTGATCAAAGATATATCCAATATGCAAGTTTGGTACATGTAGCACTTATACTTTGCTCAATATTGTACTTTAAAGGCAAAATCACTCAAGCAGAAAAAGTAGGTCAAGGTCATTTTATGAAAGTTTGATCAAAGATACATCCAATATGCAAGTTTGGTACATGTAGCACTTATACTTTGCACAATATTAGCCTTTAAAGGCAAAATCACTCAAGCAGAAAAAGTAGGTCAAGGTCATTTTCTGAAAGTTTGATCAAAGATACATCTAATATGCAAGTTTGGTTTATGTAGCACTAATACTTTGCTCAATATTGGCCTTTAAAGGTAAAATCATTCAACCGGAAAATGTAGGTCAGATGCTGCATCCGATACATGGGTTCACCTCAGCATCCCAAGATGAATCACTGGTGCAAGTTTGGTTACTGTAGCATCAGTACTTTGTCAGATACTGAGCTACCCCAAAAACTTTAACCAGACATTGACAAAGTCATTCAACCGGAAAATGTAGGTCAGATGCAGCATCCGATGCATGGGTTCACCTCAGCATCCAAAGATGAATCACTTGTGCAAGTTTGGTTACTGTAGCATCAGTACTTTGTCAGATACTGAGCTACCCCAAAAACTTTAACCAGACATTGACAAAGTCATTCAACCGGAAAATGTAGGTCAGATGCAGCATCCGATGCATGGGTTCACCTCAGCATCCAAAGATGAATCACTTGTGCAAGTTTGGTTACTGTAGCATCAGTACTTTGTCAGATACTGAGCTACCCCAAAAACTTTAACCAGACATTGACAAAGTCATTCAACCGGAAAATGTAGGTCAGATGCAGCATCCGATGCATGGGTTCACCTCAGCATCCAAAGATGAATCACTTGTGCAAGTTTGGTTACTGTAGCATCAGTACTTTGTCAGATACTGAGCTACCCCAAAAACTTTAACCAGACATTGACAAAGTCATTCAACCGGAAATGTAGGTCAGATGCAGCATCCGATGCATGGGTTCACCTCAGCATCCAAAGATGAATCACTTGTGCAAGTTTGGTTACTGTAGCATCAGTACTTTGTCAGATACTGAGTTACCCAAAAACTTTAACTGGACGCGGACGCGGACGGGGACGGGGATGCGGACGCGGACACCGGGGTTATAGCATAAGCTCATCTCAACTTCGTCGAGGTGAGCTAAAAATAGATGAAACTTTGCATGTAGAAAACATATGTTTCAATTATAAACATTTATAGTTTTTAGGAAAATTAAATTATAGGATCAAATTTAAGTCTGGCTATCCTGGACCTCCTTAAAACCTTTTTTTTAGTAAATTATGCAATTTTGTCACGAATGAATAATTGTATTCAAATCTTGTATCTGGGGAAATTTTTTTTTGAAATACTTTACATCTTATTTTTATGGGAAAATTTATCAATGAATGAAATTCAATAATGCATTATCATACTTTTAAATTTGGACTGTATTATATTTTGTGAGTGTCAAGTTATTTATTAATCAATAAAAAGATTCACTAATTTGTTGTCTTCACTAATTTTCAACAAATTATTGCCTTTTTAGGTTTTGGTAAAAAGTATAGCAAACACAATGAATTTGAGCAAATCAATTTTTTCATCACATACATCATGTACATGTATCTGCATTGTATTAACAATGTGAAGTACTTTTATAAAATGGATCTGATGACCAATAAGCATACAAAATGTTTGGACTATAGACAATGTATTACATTTATTCTTATCATGTGTCAAAAATTAACACAAAAAGACATCATATGAAATTTTGGCCATTTTTTTTTGCATTTCAGCTGCCACTTATTTAAAACCCATTATCTTTTATCGTTTCAATTGAAAGACATAATTACATATGTATATGGTCAAACTGACATCAAATTCTACCAATGGCAAAAGAATACCAAAAAGGCAAATACATGTAATTCAACACTGCAATGATAAGCTGTAAAATCATGGAGGGTAAACATGTCTGCATTAGCTTTACACGTCAGAAGTAGAAAAGAATTCAATAGGAAAAACAGGAAAAATTTTTAACTTGTTGATGGACAGAATGTGGTTACAGTGTTATGTATTATTTTTAAAGTTACACAACAGAAAACTTTGTACTGCTTATCCCACGCGTGAGGTAAAAATCAAGTGTGAAATAGATAGTGTTGGAGGGACAATCACGTTTCTCTAGATACATGTGCACCTTCAAAATAAATTGTAGTATGACCATGTGATATTTGAAATGATCTGAAAAACAAGTCTTTCCACAACTAAATAAAACTAGGTGCTAGTGATGTAAAGGATTACAAAGGGTCATGATCAATAAGAAAACAAGAGACCCAAGTAGGCTTAAATTTTGTATGTTGCTCACTTGTGTTCAATGATGCTTGAAATAGCAAGTGAGTTCTTCAGGATCAGGCAATGACGACGCTTTTCAGAATTGATGAAATTCTACACCTCTATTGCAGAAGAGAAGTCTAAAATATACCAGCCTATCATATTGATAAACATCCATCTTGTTTAACAAAAAAAAAAAAAAATAAAACACCACAATTGTGGTAGAACAACTTTGGAACTTTTAAATTCTTGTGAGGCTAAGTGAAATTTCATTGCAGTGGTTTCTGAGCAGCAGTTGAAAACGAGTCAGACAATCAGTTCAGTTAACGGCCAAATGGGTGAAAAAAAAATAAACAGGAAAGTTTTGTACAACACCTTGATAAATTGATTCCTGAGGGATTTTGTGAAATTCCCTGCTTAGGTTGTGATAAAAATGAAAAAAAAAAAAAAAACTTGAAATTACAAATATTTTAAGCTAGACAAGGTGACAATGGACAGACAATGAACAGATTGCTATGTTAGGGAGAAAGGCCGAGAACGATCCAATATTCACAGGAAAGAACAATGTGAGGTGCGTTAGCGCCGAGCTTTGTTCTTTCCTGTGAATATTGGATCGTTTGAGGCCTTTCTCCGACTTAAAACATGACTCGATTATTCAATCAAACAATCATTGACAAACAATAAACGAGTCATTGATCTTTACTGGTCAACTTACTTTAAAGCATTTCTTATCTGACGGTAAAACTTGATACACATTCTATGATATTTTTTCCTGTTTTATTTTATACATAAAATGAATTTTATTCATGTTTTACTTTACGTTTGTGAGAAAAATAAACAAGAGGCCCAAGGGGGCCACATCACTCACCTGAGTTGCAAACAAAAGAATGATAGTGGACAATTTGGCATAGGACCTTGAGTACTTGCTTCCAGTGAGGTTTCGATAAATTCTGTGCAGCAGTTTCAGAGGAGATGTTGAAAATGTGTCATCCAATCAGAGCCCTGGGCGGCCATATTTTTTTACCAATCGGCATGAAAAAACACAAACTTGGTTGAGGACCTTGAGTACTTGCTGCCTGAAAGGTTTTACGAAATTCTGTGCAGCGGTTGCAAAGGAGAATTCCAAAATGTGTCATCCAATCAGAGCCCTAGGTGGCCATATTTATTGACCGATCAGCACGAAAAACACAAACTTCATAGAGAACCTTGAGTACTTGCTGCCTGTAAGGTCTTATGAAATTCTGTGCAGCAGTTGCAGAGGAGAAGTCAAAAATGTGTCAGCCAATCAGAGCCCTCGGCGGCCATATTTGATAAACGATTGGCATGAAAAACACAAACTTGGTAGAGAACCCTGAATACTTGCTTCCTGTAAGGTTTCATAAAATTCTGTGCATAAAATTGCGGCCATATTTGTGAAACGATCGGTTGAAAAACCCAAACTTTGTAGAGGACCTTGAGAGCTTGCTTCCTGTAAGGTTTCATTAAATTCTGTGCAGCCGTTGCAGAGGAGATGTCGAAAAAGAATTTCATTGAATGCTAACCTTCTAAATTTTAAGGAAATGTATAAACAATAACTACAATATCACCGTGTGGGATCAAAACATACGGTGCTGTGATTCCTTAGACATTTTTTGGTATTTTTTCATTTTCTACGATTAAAACTTTACAAAACTGATGGGCCATTGAAGTAGGACAATGCCTAATAAATCAATCCATATCATCTAGGTAATAGTTTTTACAAACACTTCAATAGTTTGTCGACGACAGAAACATTCTTGACCTAGCAGAACTCTTGAAGTGTTTGCAAAAACTACAGACTTTTCAGATATAAAAATGATATTGACTTACATGTACTTATTAGGCATTGGCTTTACATGTCAGCAATGTGAAGTAGAAAATAATTCAATAGGAAAAACAGGGAAACATTTTTAACTTGTTATTGTTTGGTGGTAGTGTTGATGGATAGAATGTTTTAACAGGGATGTGGTTACAGTGTTATGTATTATTTTTAAAATTACACAACAGAAAATTTTGTACTGCTTATCCCACGCGTGAGGTAAAAATCAAGTGTGAAATATATAGTGTTGGAAGGACAGTCACGTTTCTCTAGATACATGTGCACCCTAAAAATAAATTGTAGTATGACCATGTGATATTTGAAATGATATGAAAAGTAAGTCTTTCCGCAACTAAATAAAACTAGGTGCTAGTGATGTAAAG
Source organism: Pinctada imbricata (assembly GCA_033119305.1). Taxonomy (NCBI): domain Eukaryota; kingdom Metazoa; phylum Mollusca; class Bivalvia; order Pterioida; family Pteriidae; genus Pinctada; species Pinctada imbricata. The sequence continues at coordinate 47,394,244 of VSWD01000005.1, read as the reverse complement.
GATTACAAAGGGTCATGATCAATAAGAAAACAAGAGGCCCAAGTAGGCTTAAATTTTTTATGTTGCTCACTTGTGTTCAATGATGCTTGAAATAGCAAGTGAGTTCTTCAGGATCAGGCAATGACGACGCTTTTCAGAATTGATGAAATTCTGTACCTCAGTTGCAGAAGAGAAGTCTAAAATATACCAGCCTATCATATTGATAAACATCCATCTTGTTTAACCAAAAAAATAAAACACCATGATTTTGGTAGAAGACCTTTGTAACTTTTAAATTCTTATGAGGCTTAGTGAAATTTCATTGCAGTGGTTGCTAGGCAGGAGTTGAGAACGAGTCAGGCAATCAGTTCAGTAAGAGGCCATGAATTGGGTAAAAAAAAAAAAGAAGAAATTTTAGAAGAACACCTTGATAAATTGATTCCTTAGGGATTTTGTGCGATTCCCTGCTTAGGTTGTGATAAAAATGTAGAAAAAAAACAAGAGGCCCAGGGGCCACAACGCTCACCTGAAAACTATGTAAACTAAGCATATCAAACAAAAAGAAGTTTGTAAGAGGAAAATAACCAGACTTCAGAGTGGAACAAAAATTAACAACACTTCTTAAGACATCTCTCTAGATAATCCTGATGCTTTCGGTATGTTGATACGTGCTTCCATTCTGAAGAAGAAGTTTGTCAAATGAGGGTACTTCCCATTACCTATTTTTGCCTGTGGTGGTGCCACCTGTTGACAGATCTGGACAAAATAACAACAATACTTGTAGGGGACCATGCTTACTTCATTCCTACCAAGTTTCATGAAAATCTGTTCAGCGGTTCTGGAGAAGAAGTTGAATATGTATGAAAATCATCACCCCCCTTCTTCTTGAGTAATCTAAGTAACCCGAGAGAGACAGTTATACAGAAGCTAAAGCAAAATCCTGCTAATAAAATACGGCCTTCTCCCCCTTCTTTCACTACGTTATGTAAATGTAGAGTTCTGTTTTTACATTAATATTTTGAGCTGCTCTCAATATTTTAATTTCAAAGTTATATATCTAAGTCTTCACAAGATGAATTTGAAAATACTTATTCATCTTTTCTGAATTATTTAGTTTCCTTTTGCATATTTATTTAATAATTTAAAACATATAACATTCAAATGAATCGATTATCCAAGAATTTAAACCTCAAAAACATATATCAATATTAAAGAAAGACAACTCTTGCATACATGAGTTCTGCTGTTACACATGTACCACTATATGAGTTCTCCCCCTCTTATACGAAACTTACGAAACTAAAGTTACCAGGGTTAAAATTCCTGATATAGATAAAAGAAGTACCAGAACTTGAACCCACAAGCCTTGGGTCCATGTGCACAGTAAACATATCTATTCATGAATGAAAAATTACGCATAAAAATCTGTTCAGCAGTTCTGGAGAAGAAGTTGAATATGTATGAAAATCACCCCCCCCTTTCCTTTTCACATAAGAAAAAAAAATCATAAAAAATTAAAAAATTTAAATTTTAGTATAAAATACATATCAAAGCATTTAGTAACTTAAATGTGATAAATGTGCAGTAAAGGAATGTGTAAAATCATAGTACACATATTGAGTTATTGGTCCATGCTGTAAATTTATCAGGTTTTAAATGATGCTATTGAATTTAAAGACGTTTAACATTTAAAGAAATAGTGCAAAAATGTGCATTTCTGACAAAGTCTGAAAAGACGTCAAAAACATGTAAAAAATTTGACTTCGGAGTGGAACCAAAAATAAGCTCAAAATGCATCGAAGATGCAAAATGCCGAGTTGCAAAACTGAAATGTAAGTATGAATATGCAGACTAACATGAAATGTGTATGGTTTGTAACAACATTTTGTGGTCCTAAATGAAAATTTCTGGATCAAGAAATGGTCTTCTCTTTATTCTATATCAGAGTGTAATATATTTTCAAGGATACAGATTTTCAATCTCATCATACAGAATACTTTATGTATTTGTATGTACAATATGATTTAACAAAGCATACTCTAAAGATACAGAATAAGGTACAATTCATATCTTAAATCACGGGAAACATTTCTGGCAAGTTTCATGATTATAGGTGCAATACAGGCTCAAATATGGTTGGGAAAACATTTTCAATCATCTGAGTCCTGTGACCTTGATCTTTGACCTTTTGACCCAAAAATTAATGGCAAGTTTCATGATTATAGGTGCAATACAGGCTCAAAAATGGTCTGGAAACCATTTTCAATCTCCTAAGTCCTGTGACCTTGATCTTTGACCCCTAAATCAAAAGTGGTCATTTTCTATTCACTGGAAACATTTCTGGCAAGTTACATGATTATAGGTGCAATACAGGCTCAAATTCAGTCGGGAAACCATTTTTAATCATCTTAGTCCTGTGACCTTGACCTTTGACCTTTTAACCCCAAAATTGATAGTGGTCATCCTTGATCCATGGGAAACATTTCTGGCAAGCTTCATGATTATAATTGCAATACAGGCTGAAATATGGTCCGGAAACCACTTACAATCATCGGAGTCCTGTGAACTTGACCTTTGAACTTTTGACCCCAAAATCAATAGGGGTCATTCTTGATTCATGGGAATCATTATTGGCAAGTTTCATGACTTTAGGTGCAATACAGGCTAAAATATGGCCAGGAAACCATTTTCAATCATAAGAGTCCTGTGACCTTGACCTTTGACCTTTTGACCCCAAAATCAAAAGTGGTCATTTTCTATTCACAGGAAACATTTCTGGCAAGTTACATGATTATAGGTGCAATACAGGCTGAAATTTGGTCCGAAAACCAATTTCAATCAACAGAGTCCTGTGACCTTGACCTTTGACCTTTTGACCCCAAAATCAATAGGCCTCATCCTTGATTCAAGGGAAACATTTCTGGCAAGTTTCATGATTATAGGTGCAATACAGGCTGAAATATGGTCCGGAAACCATTTTCAATCATCTGAGTCCTGTGACCTTGACCTTTGACCTTTTGACCCCAAAATCAATAGGGCTCATCCTTGACTAATGGTGAGTAAGTGTATGAAGTTTCATTGTTATAGCCTCTTTCGTAGTTGACTTATAGTCCGGAAACCAATTGTTGACGCCCTCCCGCCCGCCCGCCCGCCCAGACGCCCGTCCAGACGCCCGCCCAACCGCCCGCCCGTCTCACATCAAATTAAGAAACGAGTTTTGCAACTCGGCTAATAACAACACTTCTTAAGACATCTTACTAGATCATCCTGATGCTTTCGGTTTGTCCATACGTGCTTCCATTCCGAAGAAGAAGTTTGTCAAAGGAGGGTACCCCCGTAACCTACTTTTGCCTCTGGTGGCGCCACCTGTTGATGGATCCGGACGAAAAACAACAACACTTGTAGGGGACCATGAGTACTTCATTCCTACCAAGTTTCATGAAAATTTGTTCAGTGGTTCTGGAGAAGAAGTCGAAAATGTTGAAAAGTTTACGACGGACGGTGCGCTATGACAATAGCTCACTTGAGCTTTGCTCAGGTGAGCTAAAAACTACAAATATTTTAATCTAGACAAGGTGACAATGGACAGACAATGAACAGATTGCTATGACTTGTTATTAGAAAAATAATTTTTGACACCAACCTGTTCACTGGTATTCCCATGTGCAAAGAAAAAATCTCCTCCTCCAAAATCTGACTCATCATTCAAGTATAAAATAGCACTGAAAAGAAAAAAAAACATGTGTTTGTGAAAAAGGAATGGCATCTTTGTCAGCATAAATTGTAAAATTGTCAAACTGCAAGGTCAAGGTCACAAGGTTGAAAATGTTGGTATTCATGGAAAGGTTCTGTCACAAGGAATACACGTCGTGTGAAATATGAAAGCCCTATCACTTACCATTCAAAAGTTGTTGCCAAGGTTAAAGTTTTTGCAGACATACAGAGACAGGACAAAAACAAATTGCCCTCAAATCTTCGATAACGGTGACAAAAAAACGAAGTTTTAACATACATGTAGAGTTATGTCCAATCATTCCATTTATGCAACTCTAGACAAAACATAGGGTAATCAAAGATTACATACATGTAGCTCGCCTATACAGGTTTTTGTCAGAAACCAGGTTAAAGTTTTTGAAAAGTAGGTCAAATTCCAAGGTCAAGGTCACTAGGTCAAAGGTCATGGTTTCAAATGAAAGGTCTCGTTACAAGGTATCTACATGTGAAATATCAAAGCCCTACCCCTTATAGTTCAAGAGATATAGCCCAGGTTAAAGTTTTGTCTATGGACGACGACAACGATGATGACAATGACGACGACGCCGAGGGTATGGCATTAGCTCTCCAGACTTTTTCGTCCCGGCCAGCTAAAAAGTGTAAATGCCACAAGACAAACAAGTATCAACTCTAAGACTATCAATACTTTCAAAATTTCAATAAAAAGACACATAAATTTACACTAGGGTTGTAAAATGGGATAAAATTACAATCAATTACCGGACACAATCGGAGGAGTACTTTGAATGATAATCACGATAAATGAAGTATTTCAATTTTTCAAACTTTTCACCTTAATTCAGTAAGACAGTGCCTTTATTTCTGTGTGACTTTCGACACAATTTCAAAATAAACTTTGACATACATGTATCTAGATTTGCCTAGTTAGAGATATACATGTTACCATGTACATATGTACATGTATGTGCTAACGCCCACAGTAATGTCTCATTCTGAAACATTTCTAGGGTCAGTCTGCGTAAAGAGAGATCATTTTGCAAAAGAAAAGTATGTTATTATCAAAAGTAGAACTGATAGTTGGCAACTATCTTAGCGATGATGTCGGCGATTATTGTTACAACACTAATTTACACTGAACAAATTAACCCTTCATATAATATATCGTATGAAAATTAGAGCTTATGTAGTACTTGCTATTTCGACATACCGACTTTAAGTAAAGCTTTTGTTATCTTATCTTATTCTGAAAATAGTATCACAGTTAAAGAAGTGTTCTTTGCTATCCATAGTATTACTCGTTTATACCTGTAGTCTCTATGTGTGTAAGCTGGGAACTGCCTCAGACACGCACCGTCCTCCTGTATAAGACAATTGTCGGCATGGACAGGATGGCTCAGGTCTGTACGATTGTCTTGTTCACCTGTTATGTTGAAAAAAAAAAATTAAGAAATATTGGTCCAACATTTTTGCTTACAAAACCAGGCTATAGCACAATTTCTATGTATGAGGTCATCAATCAATTCCTTTGATCTTAGATCAAATGACATCATCATGTAACGTTTCGCTATTAGTTATGGGCTTGTAAACAGCAAGTATAAACCACAGAACAAGTAAGTTCTTTTTAAAACTTCCACGCTTATTATTGATCGACCTTAAAGTTTGATTTTTCACCAATGTAATAAGTATGGAGCATTTCATGCATCTTAGATTTTGGAGCGCAGATAACTTTCTGTTGGTCTTTGTTAGTTCTCCTTAGCATCGTCACCTTTAAAAAGACAGATGAGGTCCTCTCAGGGGTATACAGAGTTAAGATATGTAACATAAATCATGTAAATTAGAATAGGGATAAACATACTGTGTTCTGTGGTTCCAACTGTTTCCAACAGTATACTCAACAAATACCTGTCAGAACCACAAAATACAGTACATGTACATGTAGGACCCAGAATAAGTGACCTTGTCCTTGAAGGTGACCTTGACATACACTGGCTGTCAAATTTCACTATACTTGACCATCCTTGCAGGTCGATATAAGGTAAGTTAAGCCATTTTCTACAGAAGTGTGACTTTCAGACAGACGATGACTAAAGTATAATTTATACAGCTCCCTTGTATTGCTAGGGAAATAGGCCAATAGATTCATGAAATAATGTACAGGTATTCTGTCTTTTCATTGGTGTATGCTTGTTGTTCGGTTTGGGACCAAAAAGCATTAGGACATAATAAAACTTCTATAGAAACATCGTTTTCCTGAATTTCACATTGGTTTCCATAGAATTTGATGACGTCACAATAGGTTAACGTCATATACTGTCCTGAATGGGAAGTAACTCTGTAAAACGAAAATCCCGAATACACAATGTACCTGTAGCTTTCACATCCATAAAGATAGAGCCATAATTAGGAAACTTGCTAATAAACTTACCTTCTACAGCTCTTCTACATACAAGGTGGGTGTAGTCAAAGTATATAGGGCGTGTCAAATTAAAGTATTTCTCCACCAATAATCTGCCTTTCTCACTGGCTGACAGATATAGCTCTGCCCACTTTTTGTTGATAGCTTCCACATATGCTAACTATCAAATAAAATGAATAAGCCAATTTGAATTTTATTAATTATGCATGTATAACTTATTCAGATTATTGCACTTTAAAGAAAGTTTTTTTTCTTTTGATATCCAAATTTAATCAAATCTAAGAATCTTTCATTGTATTAAAACACTATTTTAGATATAAAATGTTATACAATTATAACAATAATAATAATAATATATCGGTAATGCACTTTGAAGATGTCAATATCTGGAATTACAGACCCCAAAAATCATATTGATAGAGGACAAAGTCCGTCGGGTCAATATGATTCTAATCAGGTCTTTAATTCCAGGTACTGACCAAACCAAAGTACTGCTACTGCTTTATTATTTTTCTAATTTTCAAAATCAGCACTTCAGTGTTTTGTACAGCAAACAATCTCTATTAAAATGTCATGTGTTCTAAAAAAGTAAACGCCGTGCTATATGAAATGTCCTCCAACTTTTTGTTACTTTAAATATTACATTCAATCTAGGCAAGTTTTTACAGAATATCACGTGACACGCTTTTCGCCAAAAGAAATTAAAACATGATAATACTAGAAAAATAAAAAAAAAATAAAAGTCTAGCATATATACCGTATATCGGGAATTTTTCGCGTGTGTCTAATTTTCGCTAAGTTCGCAAGTACCATCAAATCGCGAAAAATGGACACAAACTGGTTCAGTTATATGTAACTGTTCCGAGGTATTAGTGAGTACTCGTCTGATTAAGATAATTATGAATATTATAATTGATGTTTATAGATAACAGGTAGTATTAATTAATTTAATTACCCAGTGCAAACATGGTAAATCAAACATTCACCGATATGAATGCATGTAGGCTTTTATTTTAAACCACCTGTTGTCGTTCTGTAATTATGAAATTTAGCGTTTTGGTTTTCCGTGTATTTATCACAAGAAACTAAATCTAAACAATGATTAGGGGTTAAAGGCCTTTTTCTGACCACAAAACTATATGACTACTTACATGGGAGACCAGAGATTATAAGCAATGGCTTTAAAGAAGCCGGCATCCGAGTGAACTATATGATGTACATTCTTGTACATTATTGTAAACGTATACGTAAATACATGTACGTAAATCCAGCAGAAAAATGTTCACAGTTATATGTCGATCGTATTTCATAAATCTTTGTACAAATTATAATTTTTGGAATTTATAGATTAGCAAAAATTAGACTCAGCCAAAAAAAGACATCTTTTTAGGGTCATTTTCGCGAAATTTACCTGATGTGAAAATTACCCGATATACGGTATTGTATAATACAGATAACATGGTAATATTGAATAGATAACTTTCTTAATACTAGTATGCTAATGTATTTACTTTTTACAACTTAAATAATATATCATTTACCTTTGTATTATTTGCATTAGAATACAATATAAATGAGTTTAAATTCTCATGCAAAAAATGAAGCTAATAACTATGATAATCTGCACATAGATTAAAGTAAAGGTTCATTAATTCCATGAAATAACAAAGTAACATCTTCCCATTAAATAAGTTATTATCTTGAAGACATAAATATCTTTTAACCGGCAAATATTTCTCTTGTCAGTACTCAATTTTTTTTTTATAGAAGATTCTTACTTAATTGGTCAAAGAAAGACAACTCTATCTACAAACCTTTGAAGCCCTGTTAATACTAAGTCCTTCAAATATTTCATATTTAGTATGGGGAGAAATTTCCCCCTTATATTCCTCTTTGTTGCTGTACCCATCACCAGCCTGCCCGCCACTCTAAAGCGAAATTCACAAAAATTTCAAATTGCATAAAAAGAACACTCTCTTGGCAAAGTGCCAAGAAAAGCAGAAGGCGAGGGCAAAAAGCAGAAGACAAGCACTGGACATAGCAGACGTCATCAAGAGAAATGCTTAAGAATCAAAGAACACAGACATTCATAAAGGTAAAGTTGAACAGTCCTGATGCAATGCAATATTGCAGGCATAGATGCATAGAAGGTAAGTGGGTCAAAAATCTTAATGTACATTTTGCACTTATGTGAATCTCACTTAAGTCTGACCATTATAAAGTTGCTATTGTAACCAAAGTAAATGTCACTGGACCAATAAAGAAATTTTAAAATGGAAATTTTGAAATTATGCTTTTGAGACTATATTATGTCAAATAAACCTTGTTTCTTTCACTGAATTTACAAATTATTAATTTCACATGAGTACTTTCTGAAAGTTGAAGATGAATGCAGCAGAAGAAAAGAGGATATATGAAAATGCTTTTTAAGAATTTCTATGCATGTTGTAAAATGAACACTTCAAAATACATTCTAACTAGAATGCAGTTTTACTGACAAACACAAACACATGTTTTGTTGTTGTTGTTTTTTTTTTTCATGTCAAGGGTCATTATTGTTTCATTCAGCCTTTGTTATGCTATAATATAGGTCATACAAAAAAAAGGACTATAGGTCACTTATTTTTTGTGCTGAAGGACAAGATTATAAAAGGATAGGTCATTACCGTCATACCACAAGAAAAACACATAAAATATTAAATCAAGAACTATGGCCAAGGTTAAGATTGTTCAAAAGTAGGTCAAACTCAAAGGTCAAGGTCATAAAGATCAGAAATTGTAGTATAAATGAAAAGGTCTTGTCAAAAGGAATACACATGTGAAATATGAAAGCCTTATAACTTACAATTCAACAGATATGACCAAGGTTAAAGTTTTTCAAAGTAGGTCAAACTCCAAGGTCAAAATTTGGATTCCTGTGGAAAGGTCTTGTCACAGTTAACTCAAATGTGTAACATGAAAGTCCTATCACTTACCATTCAAAAGAAATGACCAAGATTAAAGATATTCAAAAGTAGGTCAAACTCCAAGATCAAGGTCAAAAAGTCAAAAATGTGGATATCTATGGAAAGGTCTTGTCACAAGGGATACACATGTGAAATATGAAAGCCCTATAACTTACCATTCAATAGAAATGGCCAAAGTTTTAGTTTTTAGGACAAACAGACAGGCCAAAACTATATGCCAAATCTTTGATAACACGAGCATAAAAACAGTAATCTCAGTTGAATCCATTTCTATCAAGTCAGGGTCTCATTATGCCTAAAACTCTGGTATGTACCACTTGGAAGGTATTGTCATCAGAAAAACGTTAATGAAATTTTCTATCTAAAAGCCCTTATATCTCTCACTGCTCACATTGTAAAAATTGATAACTTTGATTTTTCCTACTTCATCTTGTAAAGTTTTACGAAAATTGTACATTGAAATATAGGTCTTATTTAGTTGTAATAACTGCGGAAGTACATGTATGACAAAGTAAAACTACGGTAGGAAAGACTGACATAATCAATCTTAGCAAGAAGGACAGACAAAACACGTACAGAGTAATGAAATCAAAACAGATGGCCACAGAATTAATAAATGATAATTAGTACATCGTGAAGCTTCTCACAGAATGTATAGTCCATTTCCCAGAAAATATTTTTAAAAAGACCGTTTTAAACCTTGAGTTAATATGCACAGACACCAGACATCAAATCATTAGGTAAAATTTTGAATTGTGACATCATATTTGACCACACTGGCTTTATGCGTTGTCATGTTTTCTATTTTGACGTCACAATGAAAATATATCTCCAAATTTTGTGATGTCTGGTGTCTGCCCACCCAATGAATCAACTGGAAAATCAGCTATTAACAGGGCTATTTAGCACGAAGGGAAAATAAATATGTGAAATTTAACATCACAAGACAAAAGCACCACAAGAGGACAAGACAAAACATGAAGAATATGTTACACACTATAACAGACACACGTACACAAAATATATACATGAGAAATATTCTTGGCTTTAATATGATAATAAAAACTTTACAGCAGCTATTTCACTTCTTTTGTTAAATTTCTACAAGGTGATATTTTTTATTTCTTCTTTGAACATTCTTCACACTTAGTACATGTATGTATATTTTTACATGTATGTACATGTATATTTACATGTATGTATACACTTAGTACATGTATGTATATTGTTGTGGGTCATGTATTATTTTAGTTTTACTTTATGTGTAGGTACACATGTACTTAGTCATGTTATTTAATGATTTCATAATAATTCTTTCTAGATTTTACTATGTCATGTTTGTTTCATTAGAGAATATTCCAGTATGTTCTTTGTTACATCATTATCATCACATGACTGTGATTTCTAGAATTTACTCTATTGTTAATCATTTGTAATGAGTCATTGTTCTAGAAGCTTCTGGTTAATTCATTGGTATTAAGTATAAATACCTCCGAGGAACTGTGTTGAAAACATTCGTACACATTCGTAGACACGATTCATTCATCTATTCTGATATACTGGGACACTTTATTTGTTGAGACTTTAATCCATTTAACAACGTTTGGACACCGATCTTTCGAGAACGTTTGTGATTACCGGAAACCATACCTTCGATAGACTTTGTGGACCGTAACGGACACTTTGATCCGGACATTGTATTGTAAGTTGTAATCATTGTAAATATATATATTTTGTACATAATTAAACTTGTAAATTTATATTCTGTCTTTGTCTGATTTTTGCTGGCGTTTTGGGGTATTCTGACCCATAACAGAATTGGGGGCTCGTCCGGGATAGTAATCTCTGCATATTTGCATTTTTACGTAAAGTTCGTTTTTTTGAAAAAAGGAAAATTCTCCAAACTTTTGCCAGCAGAAATCAATCATGGTATTTTCGGTCACTGAATTTTTGAAATCGCCGACTGTAGATGAGTTCGAATCATTGAAAAAAGATGATTTGATTGGTTTAGGTCTTCACTTGAAGTTAGATGTAAAATCTTCTATGAGAAAACAAGAAATTAGAAATATTGTGGCTAAAGAGCTTTTAGCTAAGGAAATCTTTTCGTCATACGATTTTCCTGTTGAACCTGTTTCAAGCGAAACCAAAATGTCAAAATATGAGTTTGAATTAGAGAAAATGAAAATACAATTACAATTTGAAAAAGAAGAAAAAGAACGACAATTTCAAATTGAAAAAGAAGAAAAAGAAAGACAATTTGAAAAAGAAGAAAAAGAAAGACATTTACAATTTGAAAGAGAAAAAGAAGAAAGAGAGAAACAGGAACGTATGCACGAGAAAGAACTCCAGTTTGAGTTAGAAAAGTTAAAATTAGAGAAAAGCGCTAAGGAAAATCCTGTTCCTTCGCCTGTCAAGTCTGAATTCGACGCCGCCAAAAACATCAGATTAGTACCAAAATTTCAAGAAAAGTCCGTGGACAAATATTTTCCACATTTTGAGAAAATCGCGGCCAATCTGAAGTGGCCACGCGATTTTTGGCCAACTTTATTACAAAGCGTACTTATTGGCAAAGCGGCTGAAGTGTACTCGGCGCTCAGTATTGCTGAGAGTTCAGACTATGACAAGGTCAAGGACACGATTTTGAGAGCATATCAGTTCGTACCTGAGGCGTACAGACAAAAGTTTAGAAAGTACAAAAAGTTTGAAAATCAAACATATGTTGAATTTGCTCGAGAAAAGGAAGATTTATTTGATCAGTGGTTTCGATCTAAGAAAATTCCCAATTCATTTGACAATTTGCGTCAAATAGTTCTGATAGAAGAGTTCAAAGAGTGTGTACATCAAGATTTAAGAACTCATTTGGAAGACAAAAATGTTAAAACTCTTGAAGAAGCCGCTGTTTTGTCTGATACGTATGCTCTCACTCATAAGAAAAATTTCGTGTCCAAAACTCAATCTAGCGATAGCGCAAAAACGTCAGATTTTCCAAAGAAAAATTTACAAGAGTCTCAGTCGTCCATTAGTTCCCAGTCACCATCTCAAGGTGGTTCTACGTCCGGTCCTAGGTCCGAGCGTTCTGAGGCATCCCCAGGGGTGGGGTCGCTTCCTACATGCAATTATTGTAAGAAAAAAGGTCATGTTATTGGTGAGTGTTTGAAGCTTAAGAAGAAAAAAGAACTTAAGTCACAGGCCTGTGCGTCTGTTAGAAATGATAGGAAAGCCTTAGATTCGATTTGTTCTGACACTCCTGAGATTCAGGGTTCTAAGTCCAGTTCTGATGATTTTGTGGAGGATCATTATAAGCCCTTTTTGTCACAGGGATTTGTTTCACTCAGTGATTCTAGCGAAGCGTTGCCTGTTCAGATTTTGAGAGATACTGGTGCTGCCCAGACTTTATTGTTAGAGGGTTCATTGCCTTTGTCTGAGCACACTTTTACTGGTAGGTCAGTTTTATTACAGGGTGTGGAGCTAGGCGTCATTGATGTTTCCCTTCATGAAATTTATTTGAAGTCAGACTTAATTACTGGACCTGTTATCGTAGGTGTTCGACCTACTCTTCCCGTTCAAGGCGTTTCCTTGTTGCTTGGCAACGATTTAGCTGGCGGCAAAGTTGTAGCCGATCCGATTGTTTGTGAGAAAATCACGTCCGATGTCGTGTCCGATGATGAAGATGACGACTTGTACCCAGCCTGCGCAGTTACCAGGGCGATGGCCAGGAACAGACTAACAGAGGCTAAGAGTACTTCTGCACTTAACGAGGACCATCCCTCCAAAAGTATTGACCTTTCTGACACATTCATGTCTACCATTGATGACAACGTACCTGAGACGTCAGTACCACTTCATGTTGACAAGTCTCCGACGGTACCTAGTGATGATTCCTATCCGCCATTAGACAGAGATACAGATGCCTTAAGCCGTGAGCAGCTCCTCTCCGAGCAAACTAAAGATCCGGAGATTATCCGACTAAGCAAGAGGGCCCTTCCCCGAGAAGAAGCGGACAAAGTCGGAGAGTGCTTCTACATACAAGATGGCATCCTTATGCGGAAATGGAGACCACCCGATGCACCCCCTAATGAAGTGTGGCGGGTCGTTCACCAGATAGTGGTTCCAGTAGCATATCGCGGGGACATCATGAGTTTAGCTCACGACACACCCATGGCAGGTCATTTAGGTGTCAATAAGACTTATAATAGGATTTTAAGTCACTTTTACTGGCCTAAGTTGAGAAAAGATGTGTCTGAGTTTTGTAAGTCTTGTCATAGTTGTCAGATGGTAGGTAAACCCAATCAAGTGATACCACCTGCTCCCCTCCAACCGATTCCAGCCTTTGAGGAACCTTTTAGTAGGGTGTTAGTTGATTGTGTAGGTCCTTTGCCTAGGACTAGGTCAGGGAATCAGTACTTACTGACGATTATGTGTACTTCGACTAGGTTTCCTGAGGCCATACCTCTTAGGAATATTAAGGCAAAGACCATAGTTAAGGCCCTTACAAAGTTTTTCAGTTTCGTAGGTGCTCCCAAGGCTATTCAGTCAGATCAGGGTTCGAATTTTATGTCAGGATTGTTTCAGCAGGTTATGCATGAGCTAGGTATCAGGCAGTATAAGTCTTCTGCGTACCATCCTGAGTCCCAGGGGGCACTTGAACGCTTTCATCAAACCCTTAAAACTATGATGAAAACATATTGTCACCAGTATGAAAAAGACTGGGATGAAGGGGTTCACCTCGTGTTGTTTGCGGCACGAGAAGCGGTTCAGGAGTCCTTGGGGTTCAGTCCCTTTGAGCTAGTTTTTGGGCATACGGTCAGGGGGCCATTGAAGTTATTGAAGGAAAAATGGTTGACTGAGACTAGCGATTTGAATCACTTAGACTACGTGTCTAATTTCAAAGAGAAATTATATAATGCTTGCAAATTGGCTCAAGAAAATCTCAAAACATCACAAATGAAAATGAAAACATGGTATGACAAAGATGCTAGAAACAGAGTTTTTAAACCAGGCGATAAAGTTCTTGTATTTTTGCCTATCCCTGGTCATCCTTTGCAAGCTAGATATTTCGGTCCTTATGAGATTGAGAGTAAAATTAGTGATGTTAACTACGTAGTTAAGACACCAGGTCGGCGAAAAGAAAAAAGAGTGTGTCATGTTAACATGTTGAAAGAGTATTTTGATAGAAGTGACCGAAATTTTGTAAAACCAGTTTCCACTTTGGCCAATGTAAATACATTAGAAAATTGTGTTGAACCTGAATGTAATGAAGAGACTGTCGAAAAAGACTTCGCTCAAAGTGTCCGTTTGAAGAATTCTGAAATTCTGACAAATCCGGAAGTGAAACTCGGACATCTGACCGTGCATCAAAAAGAGGAAGTGCACCAATTAATGCGGGAATATACGACAATCTTTCCGGACGTTCCAAAAAAGACGAATGCATCTCATCATGACGTCATTGTGGGTGATGCGTCACCTATCAAACAGCATCCCTATCGGTTAAACCCGATAAAGCTTCAATACATGCAGAAAGAAATTCAATACATGCTCGAAAATGACATTATTGAACCCAGCAATAGTGATTGGAGTTCCCCATGCATTCTTGTTCCGAAGCCAGACGGAACTTACCGATTGTGTACGGACTTTAGAAAAGTCAATTCAGTCACCAAAACTGACTCTTATCCGATCCCACGAATCGATGACTGTATCGATAAAATTGGCAGTGCAAAATTTGTCAGTAAATTTGACTTGCTTAAAGGCTATTGGCAGGTCCCGCTTACCGAGAGAGCCAGAGAAATATCGGCATTTGCGACTCCAGATGGGCTATACCAATATAAAGTAATGCCCTTTGGTATGAAAAACGCACCAGCCACATTCCAGAGGATGATTCATTCGCTCTTAAATCATCTCGAAGGATGCGAGGCGTACATCGATGACGTCATCATCTACAGCGACACCTGGAATGACCATCTCCGAATCATGCGTACCTTCTTCGACATACTGGCAAAAGCAAACCTCACAGTGAACCTTGCGAAAAGTGAATTTTGTCATGCGACTGTAGAATATTTGGGTCACAAAGTAGGTCAAGGTTTTGTTACTCCTATCATGGCCAAGGTGGAAGCTATTTCAAAGTTCCCGATTCCTACCAATAAGAAAGAGATAATGAGATTTTTGGGAATGGCAGGATTCTACAGAAAATTTTGTCCAAATTTCTCGTCAGTTGTTGGTCCACTTACCAATCTGTTACAAAAGAAAGTGCATTTTGCATGGACCAATGACTGTGACGAATCTTTTAAGAAAATCAAATGTGTTCTTATGAAAAGTCCTGTCCTGTCAGCTCCAAATTTTGATAAGCAATTTAAGCTTACTGTTGATGCTAGTGACGTAGGAATCGGGGCTGCTTTGTTTCAAGAAAATGATGATGGTGTAGATAGAGTTGTTTGTTATTTTTCAAAGAAATTGACAAAATGTCAAAAGAATTACTCTACTATTGAAAAAGAGTGTCTTGCATTATTGTTAGCTTTACAACATTTTGATGTTTATTTGAATGTTACTCTACATCCCATTCTTGTGTATACTGACCACAACCCTCTCACATTTTTGCACAAAATGTCAAACAAGAATCAAAGACTTACAAGGTGGAGTTTATTGTTGCAAGAGTACGATATCATTATTAACCATATCAAGGGCAAAGACAATGTGATTGCAGATGCACTATCGAGAGTTTCATGAGTGATTTTTGCAAAATTTACCACCTAAGTTTTCATTGACATTCAAACTTTTTTAAGGGGGGAGGTGTTGTGGGTCATGTATTATTTTAGTTTTACTTTATGTGTAGGTACACATGTACTTAGTCATGTTATTTAATGATTTCATAATAATTCTTTCTAGATTTTACTATGTCATGTTTGTTTCATTAGAGAATATTCCAGTATGTTCTTTGTTACATCATTATCATCACATGACTGTGATTTCTAGAATTTACTCTATTGTTAATCATTTGTAATGAGTCATTGTTCTAGAAGCTTCTGGTTAATTCATTGGTATTAAGTATAAATACCTCCGAGGAACTGTGTTGAAAACATTCGTACACATTCGTAGACACGATTCATTCATCTATTCTGATATACTGGGACACTTTATTTGTTGAGACTTTAATCCATTTAACAACGTTTGGACACCGATCTTTCGAGAACGTTTGTGATTACCGGAAACCATACCTTCGATAGACTTTGTGGACCGTAACGGACACTTTGATCCGGACATTGTATTGTAAGTTGTAATCATTGTAAATATATATATTTTGTACATAATTAAACTTGTAAATTTATATTCTGTCTTTGTCTGATTTTTGCTGGCGTTTTGGGGTATTCTGACCCATAACAATATTTTTACATGTATATGTCAAAGCGTACTGGTTGCATATAAGTTGACTTGTTTGAATTTAAGAAATACTATAAGATTTTGAAATACATTGATTAAATTTGGTGTACTTCTATGTACATTTCACAATGTAAAAAGAAAGTGTACATTAGGCACTGTACTTTTTATTTTGAAGACACATGTACATGTACTAAAAATAAATATAACTTTTTCAAGATTTGTCATATTCTATGAGATTGATACATTTTTGATTTGCATTTAGAAAAGTTTTCTACATATGAAATAGCTGCTTTAATGTTGTTATTTTCTGTGCCATTTAATACTTGTATTAAGTGTAGATCTATACATATTTATAGCTGAAGATACTTTTGAATATAACTACATGTATAACATTTATTTGAATACAAAAATGTGCACATGTTTGAGACTGCAACGAAGCATATTTCTAACTCTCCAAAAATAAATCGTCAATTTAAAAAGAAAATTATTTACAAAACTTACTGGTAAAAAAGAGTTAAACAATTATTGCAAAATCTTATTCTTGTAACTTAACTATGATTACAAACTTTTTAAAGGAAAAATAATTAGGGAACAAAATGAGCTAGCCAGCATTTTTAACTGCTGCAAAGCAAGGTGAGAAGCACTCAGCAATGAGTAATTTGTGTTATAACAGATTATTGGAATACTGAAATAACTAAACATCAACCAAAATTTATGGTCAAAAGATAAGAATTCAGAAAATAATTTAGATCTTGCTACTTTTCGACAGTGACTGTGATTCCAAAAATCCAATTTGACCCACCTCATCTGAACTCTTTACTTCATAACCATAAAACTAGTTACATTACATAATACATTTATAATTTTAGGTATGGATTGGTACCTGTGCTGCCCTAGCTATCGAGAGACCCATAAAAGTCTCATGACTTGTGTGGGGGGAGGTCTGCCTTTTTGTAACCATCCCCAGACACTGCCCCTACCTAAAATAGTAGCATACATTAATCTCAAAACTTTTAAGAAATTCTCTCTAATTGTCCTCTCTTTCTTATTTAGGGAAATCAACAGTTTGATTCTCTGCTTTACAGAATTCAGTAGTCAAAGTTTGATATCTAACAATTCTGCATACATGTACATGTACATTGTATACAGATGTACATTGTATAAGTGCTCGGGCTTTTTAAAAGTTAAGTGGGGAGCATTCATGTATGTCAAAATATAGAGAAAATATAAGGTTTTTCGACTTTAAAAAAAAAACAAAACATGTAGTGAAATATTCATCTAAAGAAGATTAAGAAATGAAGCGCAAAGTTTTAGCTTAAATTTTCCCTGTAAATATTACAGTATTATCCACGCGACTCACTGGATAAACGCGATTTTGAATACTTGTCATGTGAAAATTTAAATAAAATGGATACTATTCAATAGATCTTGCTTAGTCATAAATTTTGGTATATGATATATTGTCGTGTGTTTATGCAATCATACTATACAGACAAAATACTTTTTAGATGGGGCGTTTTCAATGTTTACCTTTCAGCATGACGTTGCCGAGTTTAACATAGAGTCTAAGGACAGCTTCATGACGTCACGGGAAAAAATAGCATGGGAAATCGCGCATCTAAAACTTGTTTTGTCTGTAAAGTTTGATTGCAAGCACTAACTATTGAATACCTTATACTGAAATTTATGAATAAGCGAGATCTATTGAATGGTATCCATTTCATTAAAAAATTTGTACGACAAAGTATTCAAAATCGCAGTTTATCCAGTTTCCGAAGTGAGCCGCGCGGACAGTAGAAGGTGTAAAAAAAAACATAGGTAAAATATATTGAGATCAGGGAAAAAGAAACAAAACACTGTCTAACAAAGGATGTACTTCATTAGTTTTAACATATTTTATTTCTCTAAATACAGAAATGGGAAATGGGCAAAAGTTTCCCATTGTACTTCATTGAATATTATGTAATGAAAAATTAAAGTTTTTACCTTTGCTAATTCTATCAGAGTTTTACATTCCTCTGGCTTCAGCAATCCATCGGCTACAAACCTAGCATCTCCATGTAAAACACTGCCATTCATTGTTATCTGTATACCTGCAGTATACATGTACATGTATATGCGCTATTTTCGAAAACCAGAGTCACTTCCCAGTTGGGACGGTATCTGACGTAGACTAATTGTGACATCATCAAATTCTATGGAAACAATCCTAAAACTCTGGGAAACGATGGTACAAAATTGTCGTTACCAAACTATTTTCATGAAGTCAAAATGGTTTTACGTCAGATACCGTCTCAAATGGGAAATAACTCTGTATTCCACAAAGACTCATATGAATGCATGGATACAATTCTGGAACTGCCAAATGTCCAACCTTGGACCTGTTGGCAGAATTATTCCTTAATATTTGACGGACCCTGATTACGATGTCATAATGAAAGTCTTCTAACAAGCGTTACACTTATACATGTACATGTACATGTATGTCATACATTTGGCAAAAATTTTTCATAATTTAAATACATCTGAAACTTCATATGAAGAATAGGAGCTGTAGCTAAGTTGCAGGGGTAAAATGCATCAGATTCTATTGATTTCATTGAATTAATAAATTAAACATTGAATTTAGAATTCATAACTTTAAGATATTTTTTTTTTCATTTGTTATAGATAAAATTTATTTTGGTTTAATTCTTAAGGAATCTCTGCATGACTGAAAGAAAATGCAAACTTATAAATATATGAAAATTATTCTCTTACGAAAAGAAAAAATTACAATATAACAATTTGTTTAAAAGAATTCGGACAGGAAACAATTTGTTTAAAAGAATTCGGACAGGAAACTAATAATCAAAAAGATCAGTAAATTAAAGAGAAAATGATGCTACATTCAAATCTATATCCATGATACCTTCTTCAGCAGCTTTCTTCATAAATTCTGTATTGTCCACTTCTTTATGACTTATCCTTGACTCATCCATCTCATTCAGGAAAGTAATAGCCTTCCTGTGATCTGAATCTTCGTGCTTTCTGTCCGTTGTAAAATTCAGAACAAGTTCACAGCGCTGCTTTAGCACAGAATCCAGGTAATGTCTATCTGAGGCAGGGAAGCCAACAAGCCTTCCACAAGCTGGATACACCACTGCCTATAGAAGTGAAATGTATATGTATTTGTGCCAGTGATAAAACAACATAATGACCTTAATTGATAGGACATCTAAATGTTTCGTCACAAGATTAAGTTAATACTGCACAGCACAAAGTTGAAATGTGATTGACTTTGGAGAAACAAACAAGTTAATATTTACATGTACCTTTGGATACATATTGAATACTACAGTTATCATGTGCACAATGTATGTATTTTGCCATCCTATATAGCAGGGTCAAGTTTCTGAATTGTTTAACGTAATCTCCACCTTAGTATATTTCTGGCACCTAGAATTGATCACTTGACGTATTTACTGCCTGGTGTCGGTGTTGACCCTGTCCATCCAATTGAGTCTTTGCGGGAAGATCGAGTTTTTTTCCCTTACAGACGGTATCTGACGTAAAACCTTTGTGATGTCATGAAATTGGTATGGTAACGTCAATTTTATACCGTCATTTCCCAGACTTTTAGGACTGTTTCCATAGAATTTGATGACGTCATAATCAGTCTACGTCAGATACCGTCTCAAATATGAAGTAACTCTGGTTTTCAAAAATTGTGAATAGGACAAGCTCTGGTCTGAATTTTTTTTTATTATCAAAAATCTTGAGTTTTGTAAAGCCATATACTGTACTCATGTCCC
This sequence comes from Pinctada imbricata, assembly GCA_033119305.1. Classification (NCBI taxonomy): domain Eukaryota; kingdom Metazoa; phylum Mollusca; class Bivalvia; order Pterioida; family Pteriidae; genus Pinctada; species Pinctada imbricata. Next base: position 47,373,983 of record VSWD01000005.1, on the reverse strand, counting down.
TACCTCCTCTTCCTTGAATATGTCAGTTAACACCATAGCATCAGTTTCTTCATTCTCTGTCAAATACATTACACTCCTGAAATATAATTGAGAAATAATGACAAAAAAATATTTCTAATTACTCATCAGAAGCTTTGAGTTTGGAAAACTTTCTCTATGATTTTTAAAACTTTTTAATTTGCCTTCTGTTTGTGCATCAGAGTTTTTTTTTTTTATTATTTATTTATTTCAGCGATACATGTAACTCTCACCTGTACTTTGTATTGGAGCTATCATCTGCCTGTGTAGACACCTGCTTTATTCCAATACACTCACCAGTCTCTTGCAACATACAGTCTCTATCTATGAAAATTTCAACATGCATAAACTAGTCTAAGATTGACAGTTCAATAAAAAGGTAATTTGTTTCCTTCATGTTTGACCCTAGCTATTCAGTCTTTGCGGAATACAGAGTTACTTCCCATTTGAGACGGTATCTGACGTAAAACCATTATGACATCATGAAAATGGTATGGTAACGTCGTTTTTTTATTGTCATTTCCCAGAGTTTCAGGACTGTTTCCATAGAATTTGATGACGTCACAATTAATGTAGTCTACGTCAGATACCGTCCCAAACGGGAAGTTACTCTGATTTTCGCAAATACTGAATACAACCTGACCTTGACACGCCACATTAGGTATTGTGTCTTCCTGAGACTGAAGTAATCTTTCGTACACATGTGCAATTGAGAATTTAAACCTAGAATTTAAGAAATTCAAAGAAAATGATAGGAAAAGTTATAGATGGAGATTTCTTGAACGTTAACATACCACCTTTAATGAAATTTAAAACCATAGATAGATTTTAGATGTACATGATGTATATTTTCCTTTTTTGAAGCTGCACCTAATATATTTTTTAATGACAGTTACAGACCTGTTTGACTGTCAAACTCTCCCTTCACATTATTTTCTGATAGATTTATGCGAGTCCAAAGTGATCAGCATTGTACATCTATGCACATGTACCTGCATTTGATGCAAATCATGTCACATTTTACCTAGCTAATATACATGTACATGCATTTACATTTAAATAAAGATAATAGAAAAATTATAATAATTCATGGTACATGTGTCACATACATGTATATACATGTTTGTACATTGTACCAGAATTTTAATACCTCTCATTTCCTCAGGTATAAAACAAGTCAGTCTGGCATTACTAACGAACAGACTCGTCTCGTTAAAATATCTCGCTGTGTAGTGCCGAGCCATTTCACATGTCTTCAGAAATAATCTCAAAGAAATTTCAAGATCTTCATTTTTCTTTACCAGCTGTAAGAAAAGAAGAGACATTCAAATGTAGGTAATGTTTATGATACATAGTGAATGCAAATAAAAAACTGGTAGACATTATATTCATTGCAGTATAAAGGCTTTGGAAACTCAACATGATGAAGTGTCTTTATTTTGACATAAAGTAATGTTCAGCATACTTGCAATAATTTTTCGGAGTTTTGCCATTGCAAAGAGGGACAAAAAGAGGGACAAATCATCAAAATGGGGGACAAATATAACTCAAATGAGGGACATAAAGAGGGACACTTTTAGGACGTTGAAGTTCAGATATTGAAATCCAAAATTGCACTAGATCATTGTCCTCTCTGCAAAGGAAAAAATGTCAGACAAAAAAATAAATCTTATTAATGCACGCCGTATACGTAGATGGCTCCAAGTCGGATGCATTTCTAAAAGTTGAGCTTCAGCGAACTTGTCTACCCTTTTTAATTTTTCTCTGTGAAGGTTTTAAAAGTATTTTACTCCATTAATGTTCACGTTTTACATTCACAACTTTCTGAACATAAGCATGATAAGTATTACACATCTGCGCCATTGCCTGCGTTGACGTTGGCGATTTAAATGAAATACACAATTGATAACTTAACGACTCTTATCAAAAACGACACTAAGCAAAGGTACTTTGATTAGTACCGAGAGTTTTTTTAGAGTAATGATAGAGAGCATATAATAATAACTTAGAGCATTCCGTGGTTGCCGTATTTTCTTCTTTTTTTCTTTTTTTTAAATCTTGTTTTATTATATGTTTACATCACTTTGTTTCTTCTCATAAACATGAATTCGTATCTTGGCTTACATAAATGGTATCACTTGAACATCGTATAACTACTGCTATTGCTTTATTTATTTCAATGATCAAATTGTTTTGTGAGCAAAAGAAAAAAATACCAACAAGAGAAAGCCTGCATGCATGTATTTAGCGACGTTTGTGGGAGAGCCGATCTTTTATTACTATCAAAACATAGGTCGTTAACCGGCTGATTACTGTATATGGGTATATAGCGTAGATAATTGGTAACGTTTAAATAAACAATGAAAGTTTAAGAAAAGAGGGAACGATTGAAATTGACAAAGAATAATCAATGTTACGCTGAAATTTTTTTTATGAAACGTCCAAAAATCGGGATTTTCCGTGTCCCTGCCAGGACAGATATTTTCAGTCGAAAATGCGAGACAATTTTTGTCCCGGGCGGGACAATGGCAAGTATGGTTTAGCATTGTGTACATCTCTATCTAGGATCTCCCACAATGATGCAATTAAATTCAATAAATCATAATATAATATTGGCCCAGTCGTATCAACCTTTACCCTGTTTGTAACCTGCTGTTGCTATTGTATGAAATAGGCTCATATACATGTAATGCATTGGTCCAACATTACATGCATGAAGATACTTTTAAATTAATAATGCACTAACCTGAATTACTGCAGGGACATCCAACGATTTACAGCCATCTTTCCCATTCTGAACAGCCTGAAAGTGAAGTTAGCCTTTACTAAACAGTCCAGGAGAATACTAGAAATAGTAATATTACTTAGAAATGTAATACATGTATTACTTTTAACAATAATTAATCCCTAATAGTATTGTAAACAGTAATTTTGCCACCTTTTATTACATCTTTCTATAATATACTAGACAAATACACAGTTTTTGTCATACAACTGTTCCATTCACCAAGAAATTTTCATGCTGAAAAGTGAAAATAATTTCCATTTGGTACCTATTTTTCACTTTTTCTTCGTTCTGATATCACGTTTTCTTCAAATATGTTGAGGAAAAAAAAGTTTAAACAATTTTTCAGTGTACGTGATGAAATGAATAAGATACAACTCCTAATCACCCTCATTTCTTCACGAATCCGCTGGTATTACTACAAGTATTAGCTTTTACAAAAAGCTTGCCGGCAGTTAGCTTGTAAAATACTAGTAAGAAAAAATTGGAATAAACGATTTTTGTTCTTATTGACCAATCGCACATTTCCGGGCTTTTCCGTTTTTATTTCCGATTCAAACTACGGAAATTTCCGAGGATCTGTGATTGTTGTAAGACGTATCGGTACAAAGACTTTTCGATGCATCTTTCGGATGAAAATGCACTGATACGATATGACTTTCATTTGTCAAGTCATCTAGACTCTTGAGCCGACCTGATGAAAGTCTCTTATGCACAGATTCTGAATAATCTTGACGAATATTTGCATATTTTGTAATTGTCCACCAATCATATTGCCAAGAGTTATTTTATCCGTGCAAGTATGTCACGATTGATTACAGTATACCGGCAGTCATGACTGCCGGTAATAAAGAGATAAATTTCCAAGAGAGATAACTCCAATTTAAGTTATATTAATTATTGTGTCCAGTATTCTCTTGGACTGGTGAAACACTGTAAACACTGTAAACATCTAAATGGTGTTCATAATAATTTTGTATTTTCAAATTAACCACTATTCTTTTGGAAAGAAAGTTCTTTCAAATATTTCTGAAATATCTACATGTTCAGTCTGCAAATGACAAAAATTGAAAAGCAAAATCCTATTTATAAATAAACTTTAATCTTTCCACGATTTTTTTCACTGAAAAGTTTGAGTAACTCAATATCCATATTATAAAGTTTTTTTTAAAGAACCTAGAAGTAGTGACTACATAGCTGTGGTTTGTTGTCCAGTAATTCTATGCATTGCATGAACCAATCAAATTACCATCGAGCCTAAAATTTGATCAGTTCATGCGCGACTCAGTGGTAATTTGATTGGTTCATACAGTTCATGGAATTACTGGACAACAAACCACGGTTAGGTACTTGTTACTTCTATTCTAATAAATTCTGATTATAGCAGATGAAAAGTAGTGTTGCTAAAGTAGTTTTCAGAAAATATCAAGTCACATTAGACATGTTAGAATATGAAACAAAAAGAGCTTTTAAATCAAGGGGAGGTTACATATACAAAGTGTTGAATCCTTTGTGTAAAACAAATTATGTCCTGAAAATCAAAGAATTCATTGAGAAAATCAAGTTCAGTAAAAAATCTTAAATACTTTATCAACCTTATATTAGCAACTCATTAAGATATCGGTCTTACATTTGCAAGTTGGACTAATTCAGTACAATGTTCCTCCCTGAGGAATCCATCTGCCAGAAACCTTCTCCCTTTTATTCCTTTATAATCTTGATCAAGTTTTATGCCCATCTTCTCATACACCTTCATGTAGTGATCATTGGCTTTAGTACTTTTCTTCTGGTTGTCGATTTCTTTGAAATCCTGAAAACGGAATAAAAATGATTTAAAAGTCTTTATTATGTGCAGGTCATGAAATTTTAATTTATTTCTGAAAATTCTTCTAAAAATATCAAACAGAAAATCCTTTGCTGTTTGAATATAAAATACAAGAAAATAATCAATTTGTTCAATATTCAAAATGCAGAATTTTTAGCATCACTTTTACATGTTATTCCATTTTCTTTTTGTTAATAGAGCTACAGATTTACATTTGTATTTATTTCCAATTCCGTCTTTTTGATTTTGCAGTCCTAAGATTGATTTGTGCAGGTATTTGATGTAAACGCATTGTGACGTCATTAAATTCATTTAAATTCATATATTTAACCCTGTTTCCCTGAATTTCATGCTGGTTTCCATAGAATTTGATGTCATCACAATGCGTTGACGTCAGATACCTGCACAAATGGGAAGTAACTCTCTACTTCGAAAAGACCAAATTACATGTAGTAATGGTAATCAATTTCATTGAACAATCACAGTTGTTTTCTCTTAAATGTAGAAGGGAAATTTTGCAATAACTGATTACTGCAAATGTGGAAATGTTCGCGTATTACGCACAATCGTTTCGATGGGAATTCTCATGATTTTGCTTTGCCTTCTCGACTTTGAGACTGAATGACGGTTAGGTACTTCTTTGATGTTTATTAATGGACTTAACAAAAAATTCCCCCACACGAAAATAACCCTACGACAGAAGATACCTTTACATCGTGAATACATTTTGTATTTCCCCCCAACATCTTGATATCAAAATCACGAAATTTTCCCCAAGGGAAAATAACTACATTTACAGTATAACATCAAGACGTTAGGCATAGAAATAATATTTGTGATAGATGCGCATCTTCCATTGTAAGAATGCAGCAGGCTTATTTCATGTGGTGGAAAATTTTCGCATCCACTGACTCGTGAAATACGCGAAAATTACCCCCACGGGAAAAATTTCCATGGTTACAGTACATGACTTTTATATGTCATTAAACATATTATAAGGAGACATCAAGTACTGCTTTAGTGCGGAAAGTCTTAAAAATATGTAGTGAAGGGTAACAGAACATGAACTGCATGGAGCTTAACATGTTTCAATTGATATAACACTATTATGACCTTGCAGAAAATTTCTTTCAAAGAGTTACATGTATGTGTATGTGCCATCATTTTCATGAATTCATGCTTGTTTCCACGGAATCCAGATAGTGTAAAAATCAATTTAGTCAGAATAAAATATGGTGCAACATTGGAAGTAACTCTGAAATACGAAAAGTCCAAACAATTTCATATACCCTATATCAAAAATATTTTGAAGGAATTATTTAATGAGGGTTTTTAAACTGTAAACAATCATACTATAGTGCCTTACACATATTATACAGAAGCCACCACAAACTTACTACCACGTCAGCGTCCTGTGTATAGTTTGCACGGTACACTGTCTTTACATAGTCCAAAATCCTGGCCATCTCCTCTCTTCTTTCAAAGTATTCCTTGGCTTCCTTTAGACAATGAAATTCATAGCATACACGGCCAATTGTGCCCCATATGAAATTCATGTGAAATTGACATGAACTTTACATGAAAGTTCACATGAAATTTATGTGAAACGAGCACGAACATGAAATTCACATGAAATTTTTCACATGAAATTCATGTGAAGATTTTTACATGGATGTTATGTGAATTCAGTTTCCTGTGAAAGTCACTTAGAAAAATTCATGTGAAATTCATGTGAAGGAAATTTATGTGAAATATTTTTCACATAAATCTTATGTGAAATTTATATGAATTTTACATGAACTTTCATGTGAAATTTACATGATGCTCATTTCATATGAATTTCATGTGAGGCATTATTGGCTGTGTATAATTTGTTAATATACATGTACATAAATGTATAATATCATAATCTTGAAGATTTATGATATGAAATGGAGTCATACTTTACAGAAATAGAGATGACTTGTAAACCCCGAGTAAAGAAAACATTTAACAATCGGGCAGAAACAATATTGGTCTTTAATGAGCACAAAATGTCATATGATGAAGTTGTGAAAAGTTTCATAGAAACTTTACTACTGCAACAGTATATTGCATGTGAATACACAGTTCGCCTTTCACGCTAACATGAATTATAACACATACCTTTCTTGGTACAAAATGAGCATCATGGTAACCCATCCTTGCTACATAGAAAACTTTATTACGTAACATATCAGGATCTCTCGGATTAAACATTAAATAAGTCCCTGCTGCTTCCACGGCTTTTTCTGTATTATTGGCTGTAAAACAGACAAAGGTCAAAAGTACATTTGAATTTTTATTGAATAAATGAGCTAAATCATTATTATGAACAAAGTAATTGTAGATCTTAAACAAACTTAGTGTCAAACTGAAACAAAGCTTTGCCATTCAAATTACTCTTTGAGTTTTCAGCATTCAAAATTCTTTGAGCTAAAACAAGAGATTCCCAGAAAGTTTGCACATTGAGAAATGCATGGTGTAAAATTTTTCAGCACAATCTGAACAATGTTCATGTTGATACATTTTACATTTATGTTGTTGCATGTAAATATTTTATACCTAATCTTTTTGTGTAGAATTATCTTGAAATCCTTATCATCATAGATCAAGATTATAGCCTATTTCACACATGTCCTACGTTTACATAAATGTTTGCTCACTCAATTGTACAGAATTTACTCTGTGATCATAGGAGAAATGTGTTTGCTTGATTTGAACTACATGTACATGTATGACATCCTATACCGGTATGTAGTAACAGAGTCTTAGCAACAGAGTTTTTAAAGACGTCATTTAAGTGTGAAAAACTGGAATATAAATAATAACCGCCTATTCGGAATGTGATTATACTGTGATAACCTACATATTATATATCTCTCATAATGTGCTAATGTGCATTATGGAACATAATTCCTGGATGCATTTTAGGTTATCATAGTATGATCACATTGTATAAATAAATTCTCTTTGACACAATGTAGGTACAATGCCAAAATATGAAGAGATAGAAGAAATGTAGCTTTCATGGTCAAATGAACATGATGAATGAATGAAGTTCTAGACCTGAAACACGGGGTTCTCAATTCTTTTTACAGAATAGAGCAATTCTGTACATGCTGAAAGAAGTAGAAAATACAAATTTTAGGTATAATTTGAGCAATTTTTAACTGCATTTCCTATCAAAAATAGGAGGTGATTTTGTTCATAGTAGGTAAAGATAAATCTCTGATAGACCCTTTAACATTAATGTTCGGTTCACTTTTGTCTCTTATAGGATGATTTTTGCCCATCAGAACAATCAAATGATGTCATCCTAGGCAGTACGTTTACTAAATATTTAAAGCGGAATGACGTGATTTGATCGTCATACAAAAAGACAAGAGTGGTCCGAATGAACATTATAATGTGAAAGGATCTATTGCAGGCTCATAATGAGAACCTGGTAAGCACAGCTAGATCATCTTATATCTATTGAATATTTGCGGAATACAGAGTTATTTCCCATTTGAGATGGTATCTGACATAAATCATTATGACATCATGATAATGATATGGTAACGTTGAATTTTTCCCCAGAGTTTATGGATCGTTTCAATAGATTTTGATGACGTCATAATTACTCTACATCAGAAACCGTCCCAAACAGGAAGTAATTCTGGTTTTCATGAATAGGGAATCATTCAATGTTACATGTAAATATTCCATAAACAATTTTTTAAGTACACTATGGTAATGATATGGAATATTATATATACGAACATTTATAATATGCAAACTGTAGAAAGTTGTAGTGTTCCTGTACAAAGTGTTCTTCATGGTCCACATATATCCTGCTTAGTTTGTGTCCACAGTTATACTGACACTGTACAACTTTGATGAAATGCTCTGAAAAGGAGAAAAGTGACAAATTCTATAATCAAAGTCACTGTGATAATTGCATATCATGGAGCGAAGGGACAAAATCTGACAACTGAATGTCGAGTGGAGATACCATACGTTGATATGAATTTTGAAAAATCAAATCTGAGTGACATCATCAGTGATTGATAAGGACATGGGCTATGCACCATCCCATGAGTTTAAAAGATGGCACATTAAAATTGTAGAAAATCATTGAAAATGGACCATTCCCAGAATATTCTTACCTAATTGCAGGTACCAGGTGGAAAGTCTGTAACTTAAACTTCATATGAATTTTCAGAAAATCAAACCTGATATAATTATAAGTGATATCATATAGAGAACAAGTGCCTAAATTTGTGTTTTGTTACGGGTATGCAACACACAACAAGTGCATTCATCGTACATGTAATGTGCGTTAGCACATTTCATGTGATAAATGCACTTACTGTGTATTGCATACCCGTATCAAATTATGACATTTATTATATATATATGCACCACAGTTGTAAGTTTGAAATCATGTTTGTCTAGGTAATAAGCTGACGTTAAAATTCAGGTCACCGCGGGTTCAGTTTGCATGTCAGAACAGCCGTCGCAGCATTTTCTTTAGATCTTTGCAATGTTAGATCACAAGCGTTTTCATGCTTAATGAAATCACGTTCCTTCAATAGTTTCATCACAGGAAATTACATTGGTTGTGCATATATATATGTATATACATGTATATGTTATTATAAATTTTTCACCTGATAAAGCATGTACAAAATCTGGCAGCTTGATTCCCTGATCAAAGAACCCTTCACACTCGGCCCTACAAGCTCTCTCTTCTTTATAGAACTCCTGTAATGCTGCCTCCAACTTCTCAATAGCCACTGTCCAGTTCCCTTCCTCATATGCCAGGTCACCCTCAATGTGCATAGCCTGTAAATGTAAAGAAACTTGTGATATTTTTAAGTACATGTCATTGAAATTCAGTCATCTATGTTTTCCACTTCTACATACACTGTGGCGTATCACTTGATATGCAAATGATATGTTCCACGGGAATCCCCTTTGATAAAACCAAGTAAATACTGTTGAAATCCTCTTTATATGATTTTACTTTAGGCCTATCATATGCCCATTATCATCAATGATATGATGGTTATCTATTCTGGTCAAGAATAGACGTGTATTCGGAGAACACTTGAACAGAAATTTTTCAATGCTCACCACATGTTATGATATGGTGCAAGGACAGATACAAAATTTTCTGTTTAAGTGTTTTTTCAAATATACGTCTATTCTTAACCAGAACAAATTACCATCATATAATTAATAATAATGACCATATGATAGGCCTAAAATAAATTCATATAAAGTAGATTTAGACAGTATTTACTTGATTTAATCAAAGGGGATTCCCGAGGAACATATCATTTGTGTATCACGTGATACGCCACAGTGACATATACAATCATTATTTTCAATGACTGTACATTTGCCATATCGTGATGTCACTCAATACATGAAATTGGGTGTTCTAAAAGGATATGTTAGAACAGAAATGGACCTTCAAGCTGTTAGCATAATTGGAAATAGTAATATATGCTTACAAATATGGGCAGATCTAGTAATTTTGGAAAAATGTGACAGACTTTGAAGAAGATGAAAGCTTTAACGAATTGTTTAAATTGGTTTAGTTGTAACATCTAATTCATGTGTTAGCAAAAGATGGGGAACGGGGAAGGGGGTGACATAAATATTTGCTTTTACAGTGGCAGATCCAGAGCCGCCTTTGCCGGGGGTCATTGGGCCAATTTTGCTGATTTTTACTGAAAATATATAGGGATTTTTGGAAAATTTTGGGTCAAAGCCGGGGGGACACCCCCTCTGCACCCCCTGGATCCGCCACTGTTTTACATTGTGTAATAGGTGAAAATGCAGAGATTAATCTACAATTTGATCTTAATGGGTCCTCTGGACGCAATGAAACTTGGCCAATGGGTCCCCAGCCAAAACAATGGGTCCGGGCAGAAATTAATGCGTCCCAATATTCTACAAACCTTCTTTTTTGTGGCATTTTAAGTTCACGAATACAAGTGAGCTGACCTGCTCTCGGCGTTTTATGTCCTTGAGATCGTTATATGTTCCACAAAAAAACATCTAACTCTTAAACTTCAATCTAATTTTGCCGAATTAAGTATATTGATTGTTTATTTAGCTATCGATACTTCATACATGTGTATAGTAAAACGTTATTCAATTCTATACGGTTTACAAAGACGGTACGCTGATGGTGTGAATTAAACAATTTCAATAGATTGATTCATAATGTCATGTAAAGTTTAGTGGAGGAATTTTTCATAAATATATATATATATATATATATATCTGTATCCGAATGATATAAAATGTCATTTATATGTCTTTAAGATCCAGGAGTTCCTCAATGTTCACAATTTTGTACAAGTCATACAGTACCTGATATGGTTTCCGGGCCATGTCTGTAATATCGCCATCTTTCACTCCCACTTTATCCCTGTATAACTGTAGATTTGCTATCGTGTCTTGATTCTCTGGATTCAATAGAAAGTATGTGTAGGCCGCTGAAGCTGCTTTTGAGAATTCCCCTTCCTGGAAAATTTAATATAAATCGTTGAAATTAAGTAGAGTGTACAAGATTGATGGGTTTTTATTCTTGTGTTCATTCTTTCTATTTTTTTTTTCTTGCTAAAAGGTGATAAATGACTTGGAAATTTACATTTAAATAGTTTCAAATTTCAAACTGTCATATGAATTATATACACCCATCATTTTCAAGATCACCCAAAACAAGCGCAGATCAATAGTGGGGATGTCAGGACCCCTTGAGCATTTTGTTGAGTTTGACAGAAAGGCATGCTATTTCTCCCCGATTTACGTATATTTTTCATATGCGTGCCCCCCCCCCCCTCCCCCTTCTTTCGAATAAAATTCTACATCCGCCAGTGAAAAGCCATATTCAAAATGCATGTACATTGTAGTACATTCCATGAACAAAGTATCAATCAGAAACGGCACATCTATCATCTTATATGTTACAATTATCATGATTATCATGAAACGTTTCAATATTAATAGACATGATCATGATGATAGAACGGAATTCATTACTCAAGACGGCGACTTTTTAACATGTTAAACATTCATTTTAAAGTTCCCAAGATTACAAACATGATGCGTAAATATGCACACCAGGGACAGTTAGGTAAACAATTCGCACATGTACCTTTTGTGGAGATTTTCTTCGAATTCCACCCCCCCCCCCCCTTTCCCCCTCCACGCGTAACCGGTCACCTGTGGCGTACGTACAATGGAGATCTACATGTTGATAAAGTTCTCAGACCACCACAGGAAGTTCACACTGACAGCTATATGTAACTTAGTTTATATATATTACATTTCCATCTGTCTCTTAAGTACCCATTACTCACATCTGCAGTATTCAAGGATCTTAACATATATGAAACGAACTACTGTTTTTACAAAATGTTTGAAGCATGTGTGTTACCCTCCCCCTTCCCTCGTTTCCTGTATGCTGTATGCTTCAAATCTTGATTCATGATCATCAGGTGCGGATCCAGCATTTGATTTTAGAGGGGCGCTATTGAGGGGAGGGGGTGCCTTGTACATGTTGTAAGGAGTACTGTACCTGCCTGTCGTATATATATCACTAAATGAGAACGTTTTCAATTTTTCAATGATTTTAGGAGATAAATATACAGGCTTCTACATGATATTTCTGGACAAAAAGACTGAATTTTACATTTTTGAAGATTTTAGAGGGGCACACGCTGCCCCCCGCTTTATTAAACTGCCACTGCATTTCACAAAATCAAGTCCACATTGTATACATGTATGTCTATACTTAGAAAGCACCTGTATCAGATTTATATTCACAAAATCCAAATGCGTCTCCTTATTTTCTTGTGCATTCTAAGTAATTTTATTATACACAGAAAAAGTCGGAAAATAAGAAGACAGGCTTACACATCTTTCAATATAATGGACCCATAAAAATAATGTACCCCCTCCCTCTTTGTCCATCGACATTTCCACCTTCGATACAAAAATTCTATCTCAGTCATTCGTCATCTCTAATGATATAAATCCCACGAGTATGCAAGTAATCTGTCATCTACAAGCTCTCGGTTGCCGTTAGACTTGCTCAAGTCCTTATAATCAAACCAAATTTTGTGAAGAGAATTTCAATTTTAATGAAATATTACATAAATTATAAATTTGAAAAGGAATGTATCAGTATATAATTTACTTTTGAAATTCATTTCATTTTTTATATAAATATAAGGACTTGAGCAAGTCTAGGTTGTCGTTACAAGAAACGGCTTCTTGTAGCAGTCTAGTTATACCTGATAATGACAAAACTGCAGAAAGTGGTAAGGTCTCCCCCTCTTAAAATCCTCTTCAACAACATTGGTTACCCTCCTATCCTCTTCTTCAGGCCGGTCTCCAAAAACTCGTTTGTGACATCTCTTCACACAGTTCGATTCCAAAATCAGATCTCCGAAAAACTTCAAAGTCAGTAAGTCTTTTCGACGAAAAACATCAGAGAAATCTGATTTGGAATACCTATCTTTACAATCCAGTCTACATTTCACGAGATTTTCCTTGAAAAAATAATAATCTTCCAATGCTTTATTGATGAATGCGATGCAGCGACTCCACTTTTCGTCGCGGTAAAAGTCCATTCCAACTTGATACAGAGCGTCGTAGGTCACTAACGGGTCCTCTACTAATGATTCGACATGATATTGGTGTGGAAAACTCAATAAAAGCATGAAATTCCATAACTTACACTGCATCCCCATCTTGATGCGTGTTACTAGTCTGTGCTCGTGCTTCCGAGTGGTGTCAAATTTCTGCGAGGGGTTGTGTAGAAAACCACATGCCCACATGCGTCTTATGTAAATATATTATATCATGAAAGTCCATGCCTGAATGCTCTACAAACCTTGAAAATATGAAAAAAACCATGTATACATAATTAACATAAAAATCGCGATTGTATATTTTCCAGGTTCACGGCTATACATAAATGTACATATTGAAGGGAATGCAATATATATATATATATATAGACTTAGGCAGACTCCCCCCCCCCCCCCCCCCCCCCACCACCATCACCATCGAGCAGCCCGTGTCAAAATCGTTACTTGTACTTCCGATTGATTCCTTGCTAAGTAGTTTCCAGTTTCTTAAAACTTTTATTTCTGATACACGCATTGTATATATAGTCAATTTACAGATTTCGACCGCGACAAAAACGGCTTATTCAAAAAATTATTGCTGGGGAGATGCAGAATCACATATAGAATTGACCTTTCGATACCAATATCATAAACGCTCCATCTTAATTGGTCCGTTGACTACCAGTGTTGCACAGATGATCAGAATGTCGACAATAAATAGTTTCTTTTCAAGAAAGGAAAATTCACGGACCGACTTAGAGGAAGCTATAACTTGGACATAATACAATGTATAAATATCTTTAAATTTAGCTCCGAAATAAGTTGATTTTTCCTTACTTTTTCCACTTTTCTGATGGTTTTCGTCTTTTACAGACCAAATCCAATAATTTCCCTGAGCTAAGCCCTCGGAAAATACGCCTTTTAACCAAACTTCCTAACTTAATATACAAATGTACATGTACATGTAAGACTGAAAAAATTGGCAACCCAGATTTGTTTCTATACGTACATGTACAGTAAAGGGACGACACTTAAATACGCTCAGATACCTGCAGTCAGATATATTATTTACATGTATTTACCAGCAACTCGAGGTCAGAAATGTTATGCCCCGATCTTTTGACCGAGGGGTCATATTATAGCATTTGACTTGTCCGTCTGTATGTCTGCCATTCTGTCCCATTTTGATAAAAGGGTATAAAATTCTAAGTAGAGTTGAAAGGGCTTTCATATTTTGCATGTGCCTGTACATGTATCTTGCATCTTTTGGTACTATTTTTTTGCACTTTGACCTTGTCCTTTGACCTACTTTCAATATTTTTTAAGTAAATACTACATTCATATAAAATGTCTCTCTCTCTGAAATGCCTTCAAATTTTGTAGAGTTCAAGACTTCAAGTGATACATATTCAATGTTATATATACCAAAACAACATGTACATTGTATAATATTTACAGGCCTTTAGTAATTTTCTTACATTTTTAAGATATCATAGTGAAAGGAAAGGTTGCAAGCTAATAATTTTAAAGCTATACATTGTATCTCTTGAACAATAAATGGTTGGGCTATTAACATTTCAAACCTTTATTACTTATGACAAAACCATTCATTTCTGAACATGATTTTTGACAATGTGACCTTATATCTTTAAAACTATAGGCTATAATCTCTTGAACTGTAAGTGGTAGGGCTTTAAATTTTATCACATGCAGATTACTTATGACAAGACAATTCATTTCAGATCATGGCTTTTGACAGTTTGACCTTGACCTTGCAATTTGACCTACTTTTCTTTAACTTCTCGTCCTAACTTTTGAAAATGATAGGGCTTAATTATTTCATATGTGCATTTCTTTTGGAATAGGGGCTTAAGTATTTCATATATGCATTCCTCTTGAAATAACCTTGCCAAAAGTATCAAAAGTTTGACCTTGTGACCTTGACTTTATGATTTTGAACTTCTGGTTATTAACAGGTTTTATATTCTCAAAGTTGCCACATGGGGGCATTTATGCTTTCACAAACATAGATATACGTGCAAGTTTCAACAAAGGTTACTTTATTATAAGCATCAGTACTTTGTCAGATACTGAGTTACCCCAAACTTCTTAAACAAGTCACTATAAGCTTCCCCAAACTTCTTAACCAAGTCACTCAAGCAGAAAATGTAGGTCAGGTGCAGCATCTGATGCATGGGTTCACCTCGGCATCCCAAGATGAATAACTTGTGCAAGTTTGGTTACTGTAGCATCAGTACTTTGCCAAATACTGAGCTATCCCAAACTTCTTAACCAGACGCCGACGCAGACAGGGACGGGGACGCGCAGGGGTATAGCATAAGCTCACTCAACTTCGTCGAGGTGAGCTAAAAATGACAAACATGCAGTAAATGAGTGCACAAAATCATACATTTATAGAGTAATCTAAGAAACAGTTCAACATTTAGCATTTCTGACAAAGTCCAAAAGGACATATAAAATGCGTCAAAAATTTGACTTCAGAGCCTGTGGCGACCATCTTTGATTTCTGATTGGCTAGAAAAACACAAACTTGGTAGAGGACATTGAGTTCTTCCTTCCTGTGAAGTTTTGTGAAATTCTGTGCAGCGTTTTCAGAGGTAAAGTTGAAAATGTGTCAGCCAAACAGAGTCTGTGGTGGCCATCTTGGATTTATGATTTGGTGGAAAAAAACAAACTTGGAAGAGGGCATTGATTACTTGCTTCCAGTGAAGTTTCGAGAGATTCTGTGCAGAGGCTTCAGAGGAGAAGTCGAAAATGTGTAAGCCAATCAGAGCCTGTAGCAGCCATCTTGGATTTCCAAACAGCTCAAAAAACACAAACTTGGTAGAGGGCATTGAGTTCTTTCTTCCTGTGAAGTTTAGTGAAATTCTGTGCAGTGGTTTCAGAGGAGAAGTTGAAATGTGTAAGCCAATCAGAGCTTGTGGCAGCCATCTTGGATTTTCCATTGGCTAAAAAAACACAAACTTGGTAGAGGGCATTGAGTATTTGCTTTCTTTGAAGTTTCATGAAATCATGTGCTGCGGTTTCAGATGAGAAGTCGAAAACGCATCAGCCAATCAGAGCCTGTAGGAGCCATCTTGGATACCCGATCAGTTGGAAAAACACAAACTTGATATATAGAAGGCATTGAGTTCTTGCATCCTTTGAAGTTTCGAAAGATTCTGTGCAGCGGTTTCAAATGAGAAGTCGAAAATGTGTCAACCAATCAGAGCTTGTGGTAGCCATCTTGGATTTCCAAACAGCTCAAAAAACACAAACTTGGTAAAGTGCATTGAGTATTTGCTTCCTGTGAAGTTTCTTGAAATTCTGTGCAGAGGTTTCAGAGGAGAAGACAAAAATGTGTCAGCCAATCAGAGTCTGTGGCGGCCATCTTGGATTTCCGATCAGCTCGGAAAAAAAAAAAAAACCTGGTAGAGAGCATTGAGTACTTGCTTCCTGTGAAGTTTCATGAAATCTGTGCAGCGGTTTCAGAGGAGAAGTTGAGAAGCCAATCAGAGCCTTTGGCAGCCATCTTGGATTTCCGATCGGCTTGAAAAACACAAACTTGCTAGAGGGCACTGAAATCTTGCATCCTGTGAAGTTTCGTGAAATTCTGTGCAGAGGTTTCAGAGGAGAAGTCGAAAATGTGTCAACCAATTAGAGCCAGTGGCAGCCATCTTGGATTTCTGATCAGCTTGAAAAACACAAACTTGGTAGAGGGCATTGAGTACTTGCTTCCTGTGAAGTTTCGAGAGATTCTATATAGTGGTTTCAGAGAAGAAGTCAAAAATGTGTCAGCCAATAAGATCTTGTCGCAGCCATCTTGGATTTCTGATCGGCTCGAAAAACACAAACTTTATAGAGGGCATTAAGTTCTTGCATCCTTTGAAGTTTCGAGAGATTCTGTGCAGAGGTTTCAGAGGAGAAGTCCAAAATGTGTCAGCCAATCAGAGCCTGTGGCGGCCATCCTGGATTTCCAATTGGCTCGAAAAACACAAACTTGGTAAAAGGCATTAATGGTTCTTGCATACTGTGAAGTTTCGAGAGATTGAAAAACACAAAAAAACCCACAAATTTAGTAGAGCTAGGGCATTGAGTACTTGCTTCCTGTGAAGTTTCATGAAATTATATGCAGTGGTTTCAGAGAAGAAGTCAAACATAGGTAATCACAGATTATGAAGCTCACCTCGTGACAGCAAAATTCAATTCAAACATATTTCTTAGTACATGTATATTGGCTTTTAAAGGCAAAACGACTCAAGCAGAAAAAGTAGGTCAAGGTCATTTTATGAAAGTTTGATCAAAGATACATCCAATATGCAAGTTTGGTACATGTAGCAGTTACACTTTGCTCAATATTGACTTTATAGAGCAAAATCACTCAAGCAGAAAAAGTAGGTCAAGGTCATTTTATGAAAGATTGATCAAAGATACATTCAATATGCAAGTTTGGTACATGTATCACTTATACTTTGCTCAATATTGGCTTTTAAAGGCAAAATCACTCAAGCGAAAAAAGTAGGTCGAGGTCATTTTATGAAAGTTTGATCAAAGATACATCTAATATGCAAGTTTGGAACATCTAGCACTTATACTTTGCTCAATATTGGCTTTTAAAAGCAAAATCACTCAAGCGGAAAAAGTAGGTCAAGGTCATTTTATGAAAGTTTGATCAAAGATACATCCAATATGCAAGTTTGGTACATGTAGCACTTATACTTTGCTCAATATTGGCTTTTAAAAGCGAAATCACTCAAGTGGAAAAAGTAGGTCAGATGCTGCATCTGATGCATGGGTCCATCTCGGCATCCAAAGATGAATCACTTGTGCAAGTTTGGTTACTGTAGCATTAGTACTTTGTCAGATACTGAGCTACCCCAAACTTCTTAACCAAGTCACTCAAGCGGAAAATGTAGGTCAGATGCTGCATCCGATGCATGGGTTCACCTCAGCATCCAAAGATGAATCAATTATGCAAGTTTGGTTACTGAAGCATCAGTACTTTGTCAGATACTGAGCTACCCCAAACTTCTTAACCAAGTCACTCAAGCGGAAAATGTAGGTCAGATGCTGCATCCGATGCATGGGTTCACCTCAGCATCCAAAGATGAATCACTTGTGCAAGTTTGGTTACTGTAGCATCAGTACTTTGTCAGATACTGAGCTACCCCAAACTTCTTAACCGAGTCACTCAAGCGGAAAATGTAGGTCAGATGCTGCATACGATGCATGGGTTCACCTCAGCATCCAAAGATGAATCACTTGTGCAAGTTTGGTTACTGTAGCATTAGTACTTTGTCAGATACTGAGCTACCCCAAACTTCTTAACCAAGTCACTCAAGCGGAAAATGTAGGTCAGATGCTGCATCCGATGCATGGGTTCACCTCAGCATCCAAAGATGAATCACTTGTGCAAGTTTGGTTACTGTAGCATTAGTACTTTGTCAGATACTGAGCTACCCCAAACTTCTTAACCGGACGCGGACGCGGACACGGACGCGGACACGGACGCGGACGCGGACACGGACGCGTGGGGTTATAGCATAAGCTCACTCAACTTCTTCGAGGTGAGCTAAAAATGTGTCAGCCAATCAGAGCCAGTGGCGGCCATCTTGATTTCCAATCTATTTAAAAAACACAAACTTAGTAGGGACATTGAGTGCTTGCTTCCTGTGAAGTTTCCTGAAATTCTGTGCAGCGGTTTCAGAGGAGAAGTCAAAAATGTGTCAGCCAATAAGAGCCTGTGGTGGCCATCTTGGATTTCTGATCAGCTCCAAAAACACAAACTTGGTAGAGGGTATTGAGTTCTTGCTTCCTGTGACGTTTCTAGAGATTCTATGCAGCTTTTTCAGAGAAGAAGTCAAAAATGTGACAGCCAATCAGAGCCTGAGGCGGCCATCTCAGATTTCCAATTGGCTTGCAAAACACAAACTTAGTAGAGGGCATTGAGTACTTGCTTCCTGTGAAGTTTTGTGAAATTCTGTGCAGAGGTTTTAAACTGGAGAAGTCAAAAATGTGTCAGCCAATCAGAGCCATTTGAGGCCATCTTGGATTTCTGATCGGCTTGAAAAACACAAACTTGGTAGAGGACATTGAGTACTTGCTTCCTGTGAAGTTTCCTGAAATTCTGTAAAGCGGTTTCAGAGAAGAAGTCGAAAATGTGTCAGCCAATCAGAGCCTGTGGTGGCCATCTTGGATTTTGATCGGCTTGAAAAACACAAACTTAGTAGAGTGCATTGAGTACTTGCTTCCTGTGAAGTTTCATGAAATTCTGTAAAGCGGTATCAGAGGAGAAGTCGAAAATGTGTCAGCTAATCAGAGCCTGTGGCAGCCATCTTGGATTTCAATCGGCTCGAAAAAAACAAACTTGGTAGAGGGCATTGAGTTCTTGCTTCCTGTGAAGTTTCGAGAGATTCTATGCAGCCGTTTCAAAAAAGAAGTCGAAAACGTGTGAGCCAATCAGAGTCTGTGGTGGCCATCTTGGATTTCGGATCAGGTTGAAAAACACAAACTAGGTAGATGGCATTGAGTACTTGCTTCCTGTGAAGTTTCGTGAAATTCTGTGCATGAGTTTCAGAGGAGAAGTCGAAAATGTTGAAAAGTTAACGACAGATGACGGACAACGGACGATGGACGCCGCGCTATGACAATAACTCACTTGAGCTTCGCTCAGGTCAGCTAAAAAACGATGAAACTAATTGCATAATAGAAAAACACCGCTCAAGACGGTATGGTCGGATTGCAAAGTAAGTTTTTGTCACCAACTGGGTCAAGGTCACTAAGTCAAATATTACAGCATACATTGAGAGGTCTTGTCAGAGGCAACCTACATGTATAATATAAAGTTTCTACTGCATACAGTTGACCTTAGATTTTGTTTCAACCAGAAACTTTAACCAAAATTTTCAACTTGGTCAAAGTCCAAGGTCAAGGTCACATTGTCGAATGTTACAGCATATATTGAGAGGTCTTGTCATAGGCAACCTACATGTAAAATATAAAGTTTATATTGCATACAGTTCCTTAGATTTTGCTAAAACCAGAAACTTTGACCAAAATCTTTAACTAGGTCAAAGTCCAAGGTCAAGGTCACTAGGTCAAATGTTACCGCATATATTGAAAGGTCTTGTGATGGGCAAGCTTGATGTATAATATAAAGTTTCTACTGCATATACATTTTGTAGTTCCTTAGATTTTAATTTGCCTCAACCAGGAACTTTAACCAAAATGTTGACGGCAGACGGACAGACAGACAGACAGACAGAGGTCGTAAAACTATAGACCGGAATTGCTTTGCAATCCGACCAAAAAGTATGTTTCAATAATATCATGATTATTAACATTTAAATTTTTCAGAAAATAAAATGATACTCAAGATCTTTTTTTTAATCTGGCTGTCCTGGACCTTCTTAAAGATTTACCATTAACATCTTTTTGGTTATTTCTATATAAAGGAAAGCACAGATAATAAGTTAATTACCTTAAAGTTTCTGTCTGAGAGTCAATTCTAACTCACACCATTAGAAAGCGGACAAAAATATCTATATCAGGATTGAGGCACGAAAATGTCAAGAAATAAAAAGTATTCTAGTATGACAGGGATTTTTTTAGGGGTTCTCCAGGGCGGAAATTCCCATTCCCAATGCTGAAAAACAGGCATTTTTCCCAATTTCTGAGCTTAAAATTCCCAATTTGAAAAATATAAAATTCCAATAAATAAAGTATAAAATCCCTTCGAAATTACTGAAAATATATTTATAAATTATGTGTTTTGCGATGTTCACTATCTGAAATATAATATTCTAGGCACGGTCTATTTGATATTCTGGGGGGGCTTGGGTTTTTTTCGAAAAAAATAATTTTGCTCTCAATTTTGATGAAAAAAATAAATTTGCTTATGGTGTGACAGAAAAAAATAATCTTGCTCTTACAAATAATCTGAATTTGAAGAATTACCATAAAATTTTGCTAAAATTCTTGAAAATTTTCCAGCTCGCTTCGCTCGCCGCAGTTTTCAAATTGTATCAAAAATTTTTGGCTCGCTTCCCTCGCCATAGTTTTCCATCAAAACATTATTTACTAATACCATTTTAAGTTTAGATATTTGAATATATCAAAAGTCATACATGTATGTGAATGGAAAAGGGCTTCCTTAAAAGCTTAAATATATTATCAATATTTATGTAGATTGTATTGCTGTTAATACATGTTGCATGTATCATGTGTATCCCATAGAGTCATGTTCTTGTAAGCTTGGAAGGAGAACTTCAGTTATTCACCAATTTACAATTCTTAGTAACATTTAAAATAATGTCTAGGACTCTGACCTTCCCCTCAGACCCTCTTATACATGTTATATACATGTACCTTATATAAAATATTGAGAATTGTATTGTAAAAATCTTTTATCTCTCTGTTTAAAAGTGAATTGAATACTTGCATAAAAAATAAACTAATATATTAATATTTAGAGTTTTGAGTAAAAATATAAATAATTTCTATTGATAAAAGATAACATTCTTAATATGCGCATCACTTTGTTAAAAAAATTTCCTTGCTCCAACTTTGCCAGAAAAAATTAATTTTGCCCCGGTCCGGGGCGAAAAAAATAATCTTGCTCCGACAAAAAACCCAAGCCCCCCCCCCCCTGAATATCAAATGGACCATGCCCTAGGTACTACAGGTATATGCGTTCAGTAGCAATTTAATGTCAGATCTTTTTGTTTGTTTTCTCAATTTATTCGTGTAATTTTTTTCCCCAATTTCGACCAAAATATATGTCGCTATTTTTTCCGTTATGAAGGCCCAGGCCCCTGCATGAATCAAAGGATGAAAAATTCCTGTATGAGTTTGCTCTATACACCTTCACGAGAGCGGAGTATTACAGACTAAGAGGTGTGATCATGCGGTGTGGGCCTCGATAAAAAAACAACAATGAACTATAAGTTACCGTAATTAACATTCAGGAGCACTTTGCACACCCATGCATGTGCAATGTTGCACATGGGTGTGCAAAGTGCTCCTGAATGTTATAACTTATAGTTCATGTTGTTTAAATTTATGGCTTGTTTTCCGAACAACATTGCATTGAGAATAATATAATCTTACACCACCATGACGGATCGAGGGATGGCAATTTCTCAACCCGAGTGTACAAATTTTGCATTAGTCCATGACGAGGCTTGCCGAGTCATGGACAAGCAAAATTTTTACACGAGGGTTGAGAATTAGCCATCCCTCCTTCATGGTGGTGTTTGATTGTTTTTCTCCCACGTTATCAACTATCTAGAGTGTCTGATATAATCACCAGTTTGCCTTACTTCCAAAATGTCGTTTTGGTAGCGATGCGCGATGGCGTCAGACCCTTAGCAAAAAGAAATGGAAAATTTCCATTTATTTTTCATTTGTTTTGCATTGATTAACCATTTTGCATTTATATTCCATTTTATTTTCATTTATCTATTGAAACATTATTCACTCTGACCATTTTCAAATCCATTTCTTTTCCATTTCTAGAAAAAATGGTGTTGAATAGACCATTTTCTTTTCATTTACTCATCAAATGAAAATGAAAGATTCTTATACATTAACAGATTTTCATTTTATTTTCATTTCTTTTCTGTGAAATGGTTTCAAAAATGAATGGTCATAAAACTATGAAGAAGGAAAGGCCACATTTCATTTTCATTTATCTAAAAATGCAAAAGAAATGGTTTCTTATAGAGATTTTACTTGTTTATCTGCTTTTGACCAATTAATGGATTTAAATGTTGCATTGTAAATGTACCAATAAGATGCTCCCTCTCAAAAGCTTAAATAAAAAACTTCTGGCTCCAACTTTTACATTTAAAACATGGTTTCTGGAACATGTGCAGTGCATTCAATTTGAGATTATACTTTGGCATGTGTACTTAATGATTGCAAATTATTACAAGGTATGGCATATATAAATACTTTGAATACTTGATATAGTCCATCAACAATTCATCCTTGAACATTACAGTTATAAGTCAATATGTATGCAGTCTGAATTTCCTTTAGTTTTGATACGACATGGTACATATAATAAAAATTTATACAGCATACACTTTTAGTACAGGTATAATAGTACAGCATCAGCTGCATCTTAATGAAAAAAATATTGAATGATTTTTGTAAATTATTGGAACTTTTATTTTTTCTGAACTTTATTACTCATGAGGTCTAGATCTAGATATAAATTTTGAATCATCTTCAACGGAATATAAACTTTCATTATCAAATAAAGTTTCAATCAAAATATTCAAATAAAATATTTTTCAACCTTGAGTACCTAATGAACCCTGAATGGATATAGTAAATGACAGTTTAAAATCTTAAAAATACCCAGTACAAATTAAATTTAAATATATTATCAATTTATTTAGTAGATTGATTGACTGCTTGTTGAAAAATTGTTGCTTCTTTTTTGTTTTCAATTTCTATTGTAATTGATAACATGTGATTAGATACTTTTACATCTAATAATTTATTTGAAATCATGGTAACTTAGGATCATTCTTATGAAAGTTTAATATTTGATGGCCTGTAAATATAGGCACTTTTTAAAATAATTTCACTTCCAATTTTCTCTGATGTCATCATAAAAATTATTAATGCAAATGAGCATTTTTATACCATTTTCTTTCCATTTATCTATGACGTCATAAAAATGGTCCAGCTCATTTAAATTTTTCGCACTGTGGCAATGGAATTCGAATGAAAAGTAAATGAAAAGTAAATGTTGAATGAAAATCAAATGGTTTTTGAATGGTTTTCTCTATTCAAATAAGTAATATTGGCTGTATACTGCATTACTAATTTGCATAAACCAAATGAAAATGAAATGAAAAGTAAATGGTTAGATCCCATGGCCAATGGTTAGATCCCAACAGGAGGTAACAGGTAACAGGTAAATGGTTAGAATAAAAATGAATTCTAAATGAAAACTAAATTGATTTCATTTTGCTAAGGGGAGGGCAGTCTTCACGAAAACTCACTAGCCCGACGCCCGAGGCTTCTAAATTTCAGCTCGGGCTAGTAAAATCACCATCAGCGGTAGCCCGACTGGCTAGTTATAAAAATCGTACAATGATATTCAGCAGAGCGAACTGTACGACATGTACGTACCTGAATCAATGAATAATGCATTATTAGCATGATTAGAAAGATTTTCCATTGAATATGAAATTGAAGATTTTTAAATTGAATATCCCCGATACTACTTCAAGTTACTCATGCTTAGACATGTATTTGGCTAGTAAAAATCACTTCGGGCTAGTGGATTGGTCAAGTCCACTAGCCCTACTGGCTAGTGATTTGAAAAAGTTTTCGTGAAGACTGAGAGGGTGAGATCAATGAAATCAGAGGGTGAGATCGATTTTTCTCACCCCAGGGAAATTTGAGAGTTCTCAGTCTCAAGTGGGAGAAATAAACGTGGTCAGAACATAAGGAGCAGGTGCCCTGAGATAACCCCCACCCCCCACCCCGGCCCAGAATAAAATAATCGTGCCCTGTTATTCAAGCAGTGCTTGGATCATATATTGAAAAAAAATTCTGTAGATTGATTATGAGTTTGAAGATAAAGTTTACATATATCACATACAAAATGAATGCTGATGCTGCTGGAACAGAAACCTGCATCTTGGAGAAATCGGGATCAATATTCAGAAAAATTGCGGGAAAAACGAAAACGAAACAACAACAAAAACTTCTTTAAAAATTTAGAAAAATGCAGCGATCAGCTCGGATGAAGAAAGAAATTCAGATGTTACAACAGTCTCCGCCACACGGCATCTCATGCTGGTGTAAAGATGACAAGATAGATCATTTAGAAGCACGTAAGCACCGATAAATAGACAGTCGGAGGAAATTCTAAACAATGAAGTTTTTACATATGAGCGTAATAGTAAACAGCAGCATAGCTATTAGTATTAGACGCGTGCATGAATCCCAAATGAGATTAAAAGGACCGAGATTAACACATGGGCTCAAAACAAAAACTGTATGTCCAAAAAAATACAGTAGCAGCCCGAACAACCTCGGACTACAAACGTATTTGTCAATGAATCACATTCTTGTTAACATGTAAAACAAAGAAATTAACTTACATATCATTGAAATGTTAACAAGAGGGTGATCTTACGAGGGACTGAAAATTATACAAACTTGCACTGAGACATTTAAATCAATTATTACAAATAGACTCGCCAAAATTGCATTGGCCATTCAGATCGGCTATCGAGAGGAAAGCACCAGTCCGAACATAATTTTTCCTGTCAGAACATGTGGACCAATGTTATTGGGAAAGACTGCAAAAATATTATAGCATGGATAAATACTTGGCACACTCGAGGGTATCATTAACACATTTCAGTTATATTTTTCGTCATTCTGAGAAATCAGTTATTTTTCTTGCAAGATATTTATAGAATCACTTAAAATATAACTGATTCACAATACAAGACTTTCTAATTTCAAATGTGATTATATTATCCAGTTAAATGACCTCATCAGATGCAATATTGGTGCCTCTTCAAAAATTATAAAATTAAGGACTCACAGCTGGGAAAAATCATGTTTGGGCAAAGTTTACCTAAAATAAATATAACTTAAACAAGTTACTTTTAATTTATGAAAAAAATAACCAATTTTGGTTATACATACAATTTTTTTTTTTTTGGTAAAAATAACCAATTTTGGTTATATATACAATTTTTTTTTTTTTTGGTAATGCTTAGATTTTCAAATCCAAATTTTTCCTGCTGATAATCAAGGGTTCAATTAACTTCAATATCATCTGTAACATCACTCAATAAAATCTTGTAAAATAATCCTTTACCCATTGAATCAATATAAAGCACTTCCAACAGGAATTTTTATATGCAGAAATTTGCTATTTTCATGACCTGTAAACATGACCGATTTTCATGGAAAGAAAATTAATTGATTTCTGTTATAAAATTTAATTACTGAAATGAGTTATACCCCTGGCTGTGGTATTGTGATATTTTGCAATAAGGAGCTGTTAAGATAAAACGTAAAATCTGCCCTGAAAAGTCGAAATTTCAAAATGCAAAAATTAATATTTTTTTTCGGTAAAAATAACAAGTAAGTTGGTCGTGATATGAATCTTCTGTGAGGTTAGATACGTTATCTAAAAAAAGACCGATTTTTGGGTCAAATCAAGCGTTATTCCCATACAAATCAATGGAAAATGGAAACGTTTTCTACACCATTGTTCCCCCCCCCCCCCCCTTGGTTCAGAATGCCACTTTCACCAAATGTGTATATCAATAACAGAAATTTTCTGGCCAAGTGGGGTTCGGGGGGGGAACAATGTCCCACAGACGAAAAATGAAAAAAGGGGGGATGGAAGACCATTTCAGAATCACTCCTTAGAGCGGTAAAATATATTAAAATTGCCTTCTTATCCTGTTAATATCATAGAACAATCTATTCAGAGTATGTTCTGATCAAATATTTAACCATTAGGAAGGAAATAAACAAGAAAGTTGTCTATTTCTATACTGTGTGTATTTCGCGCCTGAAAGCTACATATGTGGCTGATAAGTACGAAATAAAACCGTTTTAAAGTTTCCGGATTGCGTATTTTGCCGATTATATTGATATAATAACCTCAAGGTTTATTTCATTTATCAAATTTTGACTTGAAAAGCTACAGAAGCATAACTAACATCAAATTTATCTAAAATTATGCATTTTTTGAGAATTTTTGCTCAATATTTGACGTTTTCTCTCTTCAGTTACGTTCAGTACCCCTACCTCTTCAACCAGTAATTATAACATCTATCACCAAATCTATTTAAATAAAATACCTACTAGGAATCTTCTAATACTTGATATTTTAATCCTGACCAATTTTTTCCTAAAATAGAAGGACAGCGCACGAGCAATAATCAAGTGATTTCAGGGCTAAATCAAGCCCTTATCTTAACAGCTCCTTTAAGCCTTTTTCACATAATTTTTAAACTGCGACTCTAGACTTTAGCGGACAACAAGTAGTGACTCTGGTTATGTCACAGTTAAATATTAATCGTCCAAAACAACTGGACAGTAAGTGAAAAAGGCTTATATTTTAAAAACAGGGCTGTTGCAAGGTTTTTAGCTCTACTGGTCTCAGATCAGTCGAGCTTATGCGATCACCCTTTGTCCGGCGTCCGTCCGTCTGTCCGTAAACAATTCTTGTCCGGACAACTCCTCTGAAATTGTTAGAGATAGAAAATTAATTCTTTTTGCATTTTACTTGGTCCATGGTCTAGTTGTGCACCTGACATTTAGTTTCAGTCCCTGACCCCCAGGGTCTTAGAAAATGGGCGTGGTCATTAAAATTCTATGTAATCTTGTCTGGACAACTCTTCTGACACTATAAATGATAGAGACATAATTCTTTTTGCAATTTGATAGGTCTGTGGTGTAGTTGTGCACCTGATATTTTGTTTGAGCCCCTGACCCCCAGGGTCTTAGAAATGGGTGTGGTCATTTTCTCCTATATAACTATATAATCTTGTGCTCGCAACTCCTCTGACACTATAAATGAAGGAGACTCAATTCTTTTTGCAATACGATGGTTCTGTGGTCTTGTTGTGCACCTGATATTTTGTTTGAGCCCCTGACCCCCAGGGCCTTAGAAAAAGGGCGTGGTCATTTTCACCTATATAACTCTATGTAATCTTGTGTTCGCAACTCCTCTGACACTATAAATGATGGAGACTTAATACTTTTTGCAATATGATGGGTCTATGGTGTAGTTGTGCACCTTATATTTAGTTTGAGCTCCTAACCCTCAAGGTCTTAGAAAAAGGGTGTGATCATTATCTCCTATATAACTCTACGTTATTTTGTACTCCCAACTCCCCTGACACTATAAATGATGGAGACTTAATTCTTTTCGCAATATGATGGGTCTAAGGTCTAGTTGTGCACCTGATATTTTGTTTGAGCCTCTGAACCCCCAAGGTCTTAGAAAATGGATGTGGTCATTATGTTTTGTCCTACGTAACTCTATGTAATCTTGTGCTCGCAACTCCTCTGACACTATATTTAATGATTGAGACTTAATTCTTTTTGCAAAATAATGGGTCTGTGATCTTAAAAAAATAAGTAAAATTGATATTTATGTGTATGTATATTTTACTATTGATAATGAGTGAATAAAGCAAAACAACCAGGAGAGCTACAGTCTCGTCAGAGACTTCTGGTTTCTGAATGGGACCAGAGCCTCTCAAAGGAGCTGTTAAGGGCCGTATTTAGCCCTAAGTCTTGTGCGGTATTTCTTCCGCATGACGTTTCGCATGTTGAAAAAAAAAATCATAATTGAAATATGATGTATTTGAAGACTTTTTATATGATTTACATATTGGTGAAGTACTCTTAAGATTCTAAAATTAAGGTCGAAAGAAGTAGTGGTACTCGGATGGGAAATCTGATAAAATTGACAAAAAACGTATAAATTTAATAATATTTTACATAAAATGGATAAATATTTACTAAATAACATCAAATATGTCTACATTGTATATCAAAATAGATTTTGAACATTATATCTACTTTAATTGGCAAAATTAATGAAATCCGGAACTCAAAATACGGTCTAATTTTGTATTCAATGGCTACAATGTAAGCTTTTTGCGTGAAATATACTCTGACAAAGAAATGAACATCGCTCTTGCTTATTTTGTTCCCAATTCTTGTATTTCATTCGATCATATTAAGAATACTTTTTTGGCTGTATTAAAAAGGAAAACTAGTCAAATTTGTCATATTTTATGGTCTAAAAGATCAATCTTTACAAAAATGCACCCCCTTCCTTTTTTGGTTTTTCGTCTCTAGAGTAGTGTTCCCCCAGAGATAAAGAACCCCACTTTTCCAGAAAATTTGTATCGTGGATATACACCTCCAGTATAAGTGGCTTAAAGTTTCTGTATATCCGGGGGGAACAATGTTCAATAAACATTTTCCGTTTTCTATTGATTTCTATAGGAAAAATACAAGTTTTGACCCAAATATTCACAAAATTATACAGAACAGATAAAGAATTACTTCAGATTCTGATGGGATGCTGGATAGGTGTAAATTTTACGAAGAAATTTCCTTGAAATTTCCATTTTCAACTTTTCAGGGCTGATTTTACATCTTATCTTAACAGCGCCTTAGGCATGTTAGGAAGAAAACAAAAGGCCCAGTTCCATACTCCCAAAATACCCTTCGACAGCCTTGAAACTATTGCAAAGACTGACATGTATCATACTACTACTTCTGAAGTATTTTACATGTTTTTATGAAACATCACTGGCCTGTACTGTAAATGGTCGCAGCCTCCTTTCTATTTATGTATGTATCTTACTAATGTACATGTACATGTATTTACAAACAAACCAGTGCTGTCAATGCCTGAATGGCAGCATAAAGAAATGAGCCCTTTTCAAGAATCACAAAAGGGATTTGTGTGCATAATTTTTTTTTTTTTTTTTTTTTTTAAAACATCACAGACATGTTAACAATATACGGACAAAGACATTTTTGTATATAGACACAGAACATAGAGAAGTATATGTCGACCAACCCGTGGTCCTAGTGAGGCTCGAACCAGCAACCTTTACATCACTGGCCTGACGCCTTATCCACTAGACCACGGTGCCGACTATTTGTGTGCAAAATAACCATTCATGTAGGTACATTCGGTTTCAAGAGTCTATTAAAACTCTTCTTTCTGAATTGATAATTGATTTTAGTTATACATGTATTTATAAAATATATTATGCTTTTTTTTGCAGAGATATTTGGAGGATCTGGTACTCCATTTGAAGGTGGCATTTACAAGTTAGAAATACAAATTCCTGACAGGTACAAATTATGCATTAATTTTTTGTCATTGACATATTGTATAAGAATCTAATATACCGTTAAGAGAAAATCTATCTTTTGATATAAGAAATAGGTCTCAGAAGAATTTCAATGGATAAACTGTTACTTGTCGAAGGTTTAACACTTAACAAATTAGTAATTATTTTCCAATCCATGAACCTGCTGAACCACTGTATAAAATATTTAAGTTATAATGACTGTGATTATGTTTTATGTGTCAGCCAGTAGACTTTCGAATATCTTTTGTGGACTCCCCAAAATTGATGCAAATGATGCTAATGCCATGGTTACTAGTGAAATCATCGTGTTCTTCAAATGTATAAAAACAAACAATCTTGATCTAGTTGATTATTAACTACACCTTTGAAATGAATTGTTATAATAGAGAGGCCAACGAAAAAGGGAAAAGACCTCAATTATGTACCAAAATGTCTTTGTACCATGTACTGAAACTACCCTTCTTTTTGTACCGCAACGTCTTTGTACCGAAATGTCCTTCAGCCGCATAGTTTCTATTTGAAGATTAAACTTATTATGTCAGATATGAATTAATCTAACATCTCTGTCATTAGGCCTAAGACATAGAGGTACATTGAACTCAGTGATGCAATTTGAACAGGATATATGAAACATTGAATTTCTTTAACAGATAAAGTATGACTCTTTGAATCTATATATATATTCTATATATATATAAACCATATGATATTTCTGCTGTATGATGTATTGGCATATGGTACACATTTGTTACATTTGCAGATATCCATTTGAGCCTCCTAAAGTCCGGTTCATTACCCCGATTTATCATCCAAATATTGACAGTGGTGGACGCATTTGTCTGGACACCTTGAAAATGCCACCAAAAGTTAGTTTGCCATATTGTTTATCTATAGTTGATCCTTCCAAATGCGGGAAAAATTTGGGAAATTCCGTGACGTCACAATGCAATTTCGATGTTTGACAGAGGTTCGAAGCTTGTTTTTCCCAGGTGAAAGCATTGTGAAGTCCGGACATTTTGCATTTTTTCCCGCAATCTGAAGGGTCAATTAAGAGAAGAACTCAATGTAAATAACAAACTTTTGCATTAAAAAAAGTAAAGTTCTATTCATCTGATTTACGATTATTCATAAGATCAATGATATGTTTTTTAATTCAACGGATATTTTGAAAACAATTACTAGACCAAGTGTTTACTGCATGATCATCAATGATGGATTTTATTAAGGTTGCATAGATTTCAAATTTTGTAGAAAAGGCAAGACCCTTTGCCTTAGAAATCAAGTAAATCTAAGATCATGTCTAATTCATCTTGTATTGAAACCGGATGATAATATTTAATATTGATTATTTTCAAACACACGTTTAGGGAGCATGGAAGCCATGTCTAAATGTCAGTACAGTGTTAACTACCATACAACTCCTAATGGCAGAGCCAAATCCTGAGGATCCACTAATGACAGATATTGTAAGTATAGTAGTATGTAGGTTTTGTAAGTCCAATTGTCTGTTATAGGTGATGAACCTTAGGTGAAAATTATTAGAATTTAGTATAATGCATTTTATACATTATGTATTATGTATATGACCTCGCAGTCAATATTTGTATGAAATTAAAAAAAATGAATAAAAGACATGTCATAGTTTGATGAACGTCCAAAGAAAAATGATATATAACATGTAACATGATTTTGTTATTTTCAGTCAAATGAGTTCAAGTACAACAAAGCACAGTATATCCAGCATGCAAAAGAATGGAATGAGAAATATGCTATGGAACAAAAGGTTATTTCCATTATCTTTTTCCATCAATACAAGTTTGCTATGAAATTGACAATTGTGAGGACTTGAAAATGTTTCTCTTGTCTGCAAATCTGTCCCTTCACTAGCTCGTCAAAGTTTCTTAGTAAATAGAATCCTGAGGTCCCTTCAATTTATGTATGTCTTATGTCTGAATGCATGTGTATAGCTATTGCAATATTCAGTTATTTTGTGATGTTTCATAATTATTTCTTATCCAGTTTTGCATGAACCATGATAAACAGCCTGTTGGGGAAACATTATTTAACACTATTTAAGCCATCCATTCTCCGTTGTAGGTACACCAGTACTGTTCATATACAGTATCTTTAAATTTAAATTATCACTTCAATGACAATTAACCAACATTTACAGGTGACCAAACCTTTTGCGACCACAGAACCTGAGAATGAGAAAAAGTCAAAGGTAATGGAAACAGCAGGTGGTGTAAAAAGAACACAGCCAATGGCAGATGTCACTAACAAGAAGTTAAAAGATTCTTGATCCCAGAGCTGCTGATCTATCCATAGAAGACATCCATGTGATTGTGAAACGATTCTGTCAAATGACTGACGTCAAACAAAGGACCAAACAGTCTTCGTGAAAATTCATCATTTGACCTCAACATTAGAATGTTTATGATGTTGTGTGAGGTATTGATATTGAATATAAAGTATTTTTTCCAGCAAAAGGAGATGAATACATGTACATCTGTGCTCGGTGGAATTGCCATAGAAATGATAAAAATCTAGTCATAAAATTTAATGTATTCAGTACTAAGGAAATTGTATACATGTATTTGTACAAACTGAGCACTCTAGAAACGTATAGAAATAGAATTTTTTATGATAGATGTGTGTGATAAATGACAGTCATAATGATACATACTACTATTAAATTGTGCAAATTTAATATTCCAAGTACAATTTTAAATTTTCTTTGTGTGTGTTCTGGACAGCAAACATTTTGATTGGATCTTTTGTGATAATGTCTATCAATCTGTCGACCTTAGTAACTGAAAACGAAAAAAGAATGGCTTGGAAGGTTACAGAATCTATAAAAAGTAATATTGGGATGAACTTTCTCAGGCCATAACGTTTATACATGTACATGTACTTCCATTAGGAAATTAAGGCATTTGGGGTATAATACTCTACTTCGGATTGTTTTGATAACAGAAAAATTAAATACCATGAAGGTGGCTGAAGACGCACAACTTCGGCAATGTTTGGGTCCATAGATTTTCATGGCAAGTTGAATGAAACATAGAAAAATTATAAAATATCTAAGAATATGTTAGATATGGAAGTACATAATTTCTAGCTTTTCGGCGATATTGTTATTATACCCCTAATACCTTAAATGTTTTGCAATAGCATAACGTGAACACCTCACTCTATGACAAACATGATGTCACATGAACACCTCACTCTATGACAAACATGACGACTTCATTTTCAGCATTACAAACTTTCCTTTTCTGAGTAGCAACATCCCTTCATTGCCAGCTTATGGCATGTTCATATCTCAGTTGATACGCTATGCCAGAGCAAGAACCAAATAAACGGATTTTGTTCTGAGATCTAGGCGTCTTTCAGATAAGCTTCTCAGTCAGGGATATGTTTGTGACCGACTAACATCGTCACTGAGGAAGTTCTACGGTCGATATGGGGAACTCGTCATACACTATGATGTCCCACTCTCCAGAATGGTGGATGATATTCTGTCATAGACCATTTGAACCATCCAACCGAAGATTGTACTCTATGTCTTCCGAAATGGAAGTAACCGGATGTGACAGTTCTACCGAATTGAAGCGGCGGGTGTTGCATGCAAGCAGGAGATGCTCACTCTTCCTGGGCACCTGGTCTAACTCCCATATCGGGAGTTCGCTTCTTTTCTTATGGTGGAGGTTTTTGTTTGCTTGCTTTGGTTCCTGTCTTATCCTGATTTTGTATGCCTTCGGTTTCTGATTTTCTGAATTATCGATTTTTTGCTGTACAGGGATTTGGTCATAATCCATATTTGTCATAGGACCAAAGTATTTCTTTCTTTGACCTTGACCTAGAGTCAGATCATTGTCTCAAAAATTTTATAAAAAACCTTACCCAGTAAATTGCAGGGTCCATTAAGTCATTGAGTGAAATCATTTGAAAATATGAAGTTAAAAATGCCAGAGTTTGTAGTTGTTGTGTTTGATGCCCTGTGTGGAAGAGATATTTTGGCGGTTTTGCGTGTTAATCAGGATATTGCTCATGTTTCACATGACTGCAAATTTCCTTTAACAAGACATTTCTTATAGTTTAACCTTGTTGCCTTATTCTTGCTTGGTGTTTCACTAAGCATGCATATAAAAGATGGATGCTTGAAGGGCATATTGGTTAATGAGCACATCTTCGTTATATTCTAAAATACTGCAAAGGAGAAATAACTGTGATATGAAAATACACAAGAACAAATGTATTTGAGTGCTTTATGAAATAGCGAAAGTCAAGGTTTTGGCAAGGTCCAAACTTTGGTGCCGAAAGAAAGGTCTGATGGACAGAATAACACATTTAGGGTCTACCATTTTATACAGAGAAAGTGTATGTTTTTGGAGAATAGCCCTGTGTTTAATGTTATAAAGTGTTATTTTTGGTTCCACTCATAATTCAAGTTTTTGACTGGTCGATATACCATGATATACAGATCATGTATTCTTAAGCTGTCAATTTCCAACATTTTCAGGAGAGCGATGTGGTCTTTAGGACTCTTGTTTGATATCACTTTGAAACCAAGAACACTGTACCTTTTCTTCTTGTCTGCCCGACAGCCTCTTCTGCTTCATCAAAGGTCAGATATGGAACAGTCGACATACCTGTTCTTGAAAGATTAGGTTAATTTAGTTTAATTATAGTTTATATCATGAACATGATACATTGCAAAAAGGGATGGGGCAAACATATTTAAAAATTAACATTATATGTATAATCTCATTAAATTCGTTGATAAGTCGCTCAACTCTGTTCAGAGAGGACCATGCAGAGTTCTTTCTCATCACCATTTTTTTTCAAATGTGCTAGCTAGGGGTCTAGATTACTTTTGGTCCGGGCTAACGCTATGCAGAGTACAAGAAGTTTCTCGATGTTATTTCATATGTGGTGACGGTAGGATTTGAACTCACGACCAGTGGGTTCCTCACCTCAAAATTTTCGATACCAGGGTATAAAAATCAAGATGAGCTCATGAAAAGTGTCCCATTCTTCAATGACCAAATTCAACTCCATATGGATACCGTAAAATATCACAAATGTAATGTGACTTTATTGGTATCAGTTAATATGTGGTCTATTATGTTTCTATGGTGTGTGTGTTAGTGTTCCTTGTCCCTTTTGCGTCTCTTTCTGTGGATGTCTGCTCTGTGTTTTTCGCATTGGGTGTTTGGGTGATGCTGCAACCGAGTATTGTTGAAGATCCCCTCCTTTCTTTTATCGCACTCATACCGCATATTTGTATCGAGACGAAGGACATTCTGTTTAATTAACTTATGCAATGAAATAACTTGCATAACGCACTGTTATCTTTTTGCTGTATCGGGAACAAACTCACGAAGTACATGTAAGTTTTGTTTTTATACAATTAAGCAAATTAATTATTGTCGTTTATTTTGTTTCAATGGACCGTTTGGTGTTAGCTTGTCCCCTGTTGTTTGTTGAAGTTATCTAATCTGATTGATGTTCATTGTTTGTTATAATCCTTCGGTTGTCTCTCCTAATCAAATGCATGGTAGTCTTGCTGAACATCGATATAGTCAAAATTTCTTTATGATCTTCGACTGACTAGACGAAAATCTTAATTATACTGGAGCGAAGGTACAATGTATATTCACACTTTTTTTCTAAAATATGCTTGTAAATCAAATCTTGATGATACACATGTAATGGGAATATTTGACTAAACCAACGATATTTACTATTTTTGACAAATATGAGGAAGAACTATATACGTAATACTTGACGCTGAACAAAATATACATAAGAAACACCATGTGTGGACCTCGATATGAAAACGGAGAAATTCACACCGGTGTGTTTGATAAAAGAGCTGACTTCGGATTCGATATTGGTTGACGGTGATGTTAATTTATCTGGTCTTAAATGATGCTATTGAATTTGAAGACTTTTAACATTCCTAGATTACCGTCACTCAGTATTTCATTCTCACCTCCTCCAATACGATTGAGCATGTACTTATGTTTTGAATTTCGAAAGTAAATAATACTATGAACAAATAACCAAGAAATTTTATGTTCAAGGGTTCTGCATTTAGCTTCTTTGAAAATTCATATTACCTCTGGCGACCATGAGCATTATATTGATGTATGTGAAATATCAAAGCTGAATGATTAACTTTTTAAATGATAAATTTTAAACGTCTTCAAATTCAATAGCATCAATAATTATTAAGAACATATAAATTCCAGCATGGACCAGACATACACGTTTCGGGTACTTTACCCTTATCAGTAATCCTCAATCGAAATAATGTACAATTTAATATGGCCAAAGATTGTGAAAGTTATTATGGCCAAAAATGTACCGAAAGAACTCGCAGGATGAATGAGATATCGTGCTATATACAGGATCCACGTTTTAGAAATTTCAAGAAATTTTGAGATCAGAAATTTTCGAATGCGTTGAAGAACGATCAATTGAAGTTGATCGAACTTGACTACATGTGCTCTCGGGGACTCCTGGTCCACCAGCAGTGACACTAACCAAGTGGTACAAATGTTAAACGTCTTCAGTAGCGTTTAACTCTTTCTTATATAGGTCAACTATTGCATACAGAAAAAGTGCATGTCTACAAGGATTGTTCATGATATATTCCAAAAGCCCTATAAATCGATTTTTCAAATGTTAGATGTTATATAGTTTTGTTTTGGTTCCTTCTTTGAGACGCGTTTTGACATCCACTGTCAGATCTGGGGACAACAAGTGAGCTATGTAGTTTATGGGCCTCTTGATTAATGCCACCTTGAACACATGAATACTAGCTCTTCCCGGTGTCTTTTCTTCTGCCTGGTATTCTTGAATAATATGCACTACTTCTTTCAACCTAGGGGAGAGTCAAGGTCAAGGTAAATCATCTTAAGGAGGCTCAATAATCATTTGACGTCATCATATTCCCGGGGTCAATACTGGTTCGAATAGTACCGAGTTCGGTTTCGGTCTTCAAACTCTAATTCGCTTGTTTCTAGACGGATTTCGACAAGATTGGTATCGATGGAAACAGAAAATTATCATCTACAATCTGAATGTAATAATAATGTTGTCAAATGTATCGTTAAATCTATATATACAAAATATCCCGTAAGTGAGACACCCTTGTTACCGCCATAAACGTATGTTTTCATAACGTCATCATCGGAAATTCAACCGCTAGTTGCTTGTGAACAAAATAAAGTAGGTAAATTTCAGTCAGTGATCAAACAGGATATTTCTTGGACATTTTAGCAATATCACAGATAAGATATTTCAAGTTTAGTTTCTATAAAAAATTGTTGTAAATAGAATTTTCTTCAATTTTGTCAACTTTCGTACTTTGCAGCGAGATATTATCGAACAAAGTTTCCCTATTTAAAAACTTTGAGCGAGTGAATTTTAGTTTTAACACTGCTTTGTTCAAAGACATATCCATTTTACAAATAAGTGCACGCATTATCGAGAACGAGGGAGGTGAGTGACGTCCACTTATTGACCTTGAACGTCAAAATGTTTTTAAACGCTTCCAATTACTTTTTTTGTATTTCTCTTATTCATATTTCCGTATCTACGACACCCGGCGATTTGGAACCATCTTCGTTGTACTTTAAAAAAAGCTTATTTTACATTGTTAACGCCTTTTAAAATATAACTATATCTAGAAATTTCATCTTCTGCGTTACTTATTTCAGAATCGCCCCCTTCTTTAAACGTTATTGAGAACCCTACCCCCCCCCCCTAAAATCGTTACTATGACAATCAAGTATTATGAATCAGGATGAACGATAACATGTACTTTTTTATAATTTGTTTTGAAGAACAGAGTTTGTCGTTGAGAAACATGTAAAAGAAAATAACTTCTGACAAAGACTTATTATCACTTTGATGACAAATAAGTGTACTGAGTATCTTTTTTTTAGATTTTCAATTTGGGTGGGGGTGCCCAAAATGTACGTTTCGGGAACAGTTTTAGCCATTTCACTCTTTGAAAGCATTATCTATGAAGAAATAGACATATTTGATTATATTATGGTGAAAATAATCACAAGAATGGTTTCAAAGTTGAATTATTATCCCTATATCATGTATTCATCTATCAAAATTCATTGTTTTGCGACAGATCTCGGAATTGGTTTACACATGTATATTCAGAAGACCACTAGTCAAACAAATGAACGATGATATGCTATCTTAATTACAAATATAAATCATCAGATATGAATGTCAAATAAACAGAATAATTTTTTTTGCTCTGACAAAGAATTCTTCGATTATTGAGCCACCTTAAAAATGATAAATATGCAAAAGGCGACATGACCTGTTCTTGAGAAGTCATGTCGATTTAATAAAATACTGTAAACGTGGAAATTTTCGCTTGGGGGTAATTTTCGCGGTTTTTTTTGCGAATCGAGTGAATACGCGAAAATTTCCCCCAAGCGAAAATATCCCTGCCGCATTCTTACCATGGGAATAACTTTTTTATCGCGAATATTTCCCACACTCGAAACGCCTTGATGTTATAATCGCGAAATTTTCCACCAGCGAAAATAACCACGTTAGCAGTACATAATGAAAATGAAATAAGGAAACTTTCACAGAATTAACATTCAATTATTTTTAGTGTCATCTCCTACTGGATTATAAAGGATTTTACTTACATGGTTTGTCAATATATGGTGATAAGTAACATAACTCCGTCCAGGGGCACCTTGTAAAAGTCTTTGAAGTTTTCTCATTTTACCCATTTTTCTAATGTTCTAGCTATGGGTCAGTGTTATTCTTGGTTGGGGCGAATGCTACGTGTCTGGTGTATTGAAATTGGTTTGTCATTTCTTCAAGAAGGAGTTGGGACACTTCCGTATTTTCAAATTACAACAAATTACTACACATTATATAAGAAAGGAGGGGATCTCCAACAACACCTAGTTGCAGCATCAACAGCAACCTCCCAAAACACCCACTGTAAAACACAAAAATGACACGCACAGAAAGAGACGCAGTAGTACAATGAACGTCAAATCACAGAAAAACATAAAACACAAATGACTACACATAAACCAACGAGACCAATGGGCAAACGGTGCCGACTTAGGATATAAGAGTACATGGTAGGGAGCAATCGATTTTCTTGGTAGAGAATGTAACATTTTATGTCCGATGACGACGACGACCTATGAGTTCCTAATCTCCAAATACGATTTATGTTCAAGACCTTCGATACAAGGACAAAGATATCGAAGAACAAACAAATGGATCAGAGTTGATTAATTAGAGTCATATCATTTTTGTTAACCCACTTAAGGTCAGGATGGCGACTTTTGATAGAAATGAGGTAGAAGAAAGATGGATGCGTTCAAATGTAGAGGAACATCTCCTGGAACTATTCAGACAAAAAAAAAATCGAAATTTGCCCGTGTCGATTTTTGTCAATAAACGTTCATTTTTGGCTTATTTTAACATTCTCGTCTTTTCAGCGAATACCAAATCACAACTTTCCACACCTCTGCAATGCATGAAATTTAACAAAATTCGTATATACCCTTATTTTTCGGGATTCTTATAGCTTGTGTATGAATTGAAGCCTATTTTGAGAAATTCTGATAAAATGAACAGTTCTAAGGAGAGTATTTTCTTATAAATACGATTTTGCTTGTTGCCATGGCAACTACTCTAATTCTTATTTATAGCTAGAAGGTCGTCAGGTGCACAATTTTTTTCTACGTATAGACCTATGGTATTGCTTTATCCGAAAGCATTCAAACCAATATGTACCCGAATTAGTTTTTGAGCAAATGACTGTTTCTATAAATAGCACAATAATTTATGCCCGCCCCTAAAAAACACGACATTTTGACCCCAAAACAAAGGGTTGAACTCGAATTTCTAATTTCTAATTATCTCACTTTTAAAGAGTACAATCAATAGTATATATTCTGATGTTTGAATCTTTAGAAGCAGAATTCATGCGAATATGATTTTTTTTCCCTATTTTCGGCGATTTTTCATTCAAAAATATGCATTTTCCCCCCAAATACCCATTTAGCAATGAAAATTTCAAGGACTATTATTTTTTTTTTCTGAACTGATGTAACAAATTGAGCTGATGCCATTTGTCACCCATGTCGGTTTCAAATATTACGTGATATGAAAATAGAGTTATCTCCCTGTAGTCGCAACCCTAACCTTAAATCACACATGTATACTGTATACTGTTAGCTCTTATAAATTTACATGACCTTATTCAAACTCATACCGTATACAGAAAGATATGACTTGTGTAACACACGAATATCTTTACCTGTATTGGAAGCAAAAAAGTGAAGTTCATATAAGTAAGTTTTTGCTCTATTCAACTTGGCGAAACTCTATCATCAATGCAATTTGTATGGTTTTATGAAAAATGGTAATTTTCCTTTCTATTTTTCGAACCAGAATAAAGATTCGAAAAAAAGCTTTGGAAGAAATACATGCACATTTTGTTTCAAACTTCAATCTTGATTGAGCTATTTATCTTTTGAACCAAAACTCTTTCATTTCGCATGGAGACGTAGATGCCACTTGATTCCTGCTTTTGATACCCAGAATATTTTTTTTTAATTTCATAGAATTTCAGCGTCTTGTTTATACTGTCAATTAACATTGTAAATTTAAAAGAGTCATTGTTTATACAACAGCTGTACGCCTAGGAAGACTTGACGTTTGTGTATCCGGGTAAATGGGAAGGTTTTGAACAGGTTTTACGGATAACCACATCATTCGATATATAGCGGATGACAGTCAAAAATCAACGCCGGGTGAGAATTTGTATTTCTAAAATTTTGTACCGTCGTTCATGTTTCATGCGGTGTTGTTCGTCGGACCGGTTCGTGTATTTTTGTATGTCTTATTGTCCCCTGTGGATGTTTAATTTGTCTGATATTCTTTGGTTGTCACTGTCCTTTTTTGCATGATAATCATGATAGATCTTTTCATATCCCAATGACCTTCGAAGGTACAATGTATAATCACACTTTTTGTTTTACTAATTAACGAGTTGTATCTCTGTCCTCTCTGAATGTCAATCGGCCTCCTCGGGTGATAACATACATGAGCTCGCTACAGCCGGCAGAACACGGACTGTAGTAACGTACGCCTTCTTTTTATTTCCATTTACATATTCATCTGTGTAGTTTGGGCCCCTGCGTTTTACGGTCTTATTTGTGTGTTGTCATCTACAAGTGAGAAGGTTGTTTTACACCACAGTTGCACGTTCTTCGAGACCTCTGGATAATCGGAAAAGTGGGAGGGTTGTGTGCACGTAATCCAGGATAACCACACCGTCTGCTACTGACGTGGCAGATGGCCGTCCTAAGTCGGCACCGATTGCCCATTGGTCTCGTTGGTTTATGTGTAGTAATTTATGTTTGATGTTTCTATGTGATTTGGTGTTCATTGTACCATTTGCACCTCATCCTGTGCGTGGCTGCTTTCTGTTTGACATTGGGTGTTTTGGGATTTTGCTGTTGGTGCTGCAACCGAGTGTTGTTGGAGATCCCCTCCCTTCTTTGAATTGGACCAAACCAATGGTATTAATTTTTTGTGAATGTTTTAACTATATTTTAAGTCCTATAATTTTGAAATAAGCATTCATTTTCAATGAGTAATGCTTTCTTCTGACAAATCTATTACTCCATTATCAATTCTATCTATTCGTAATTACATGCTAATCGAAATAATTACACGGTAATCGAAATAATTACATGTTCGTCCGATTTGCTTATAGTTTTGTTGCATCATACTGTACGTAGTCTGGAGCCAGCTTGCGATATTCGGAGTCCCCGGGGGCACATGTTGCCAAGTGTGATCAACTTCGGTTGATCGTTTCTTCAGTGCATTCGGAAATTTCTAAAACATAGGTCCTGTAGCATCATATCCCACCCATCCTGTTAAGTCTTTCAATACACTTTTGGACATAACTTTCACACACTTTGGCCACATTACATTGTTTAGATTGAGGATCACTGACGAGGGTTAAGTACCCGAAACATGCATGTCTGGTCCATGCTGCAAATTTAT
This sequence comes from Pinctada imbricata, assembly GCA_033119305.1. NCBI lineage: Eukaryota > Metazoa > Mollusca > Bivalvia > Pterioida > Pteriidae > Pinctada > Pinctada imbricata. The sequence goes on along the minus strand of VSWD01000005.1, from coordinate 47,331,698 downwards.
CTGTATAATGCCTGTTTAATGTTTAAGTCTTCAAATTCATTAGCATCATTTTAGAGCAGATAAATTTACAGCATGGACCAGACATGCACATCCATTTCGGTAGCTACTTACGTGGAAGATGATCGATAAAAATCACCTATTGCCCATTGGTCTCGTTGCTTTATTTGTAGTCTTTTGTGTTATGTGTTTGATGTCGTCATTTTTGTTCGATGTTCCTTGTACCTTGCCTACTGTGCGTGTCTTATCTGGGATGTTTTGGTGTTTTTGTTGGTTTATGTGTAGTCTTTTGTGTTTCATGTGTCTATGGTGTGAGTTGGTGTTCCTAATGTCCCTTTTGAGTCTCTTTCTGTGAGTGTGTGCTTTGTGTTTGTGCTTTGGGTGTTTTGCTGTAGGTGCTGCAACCGAGTGTTGTTGGAGATCCCCTCATTTCTTAAATTCTGTTAATTTGATCATGATGAGCTGTGACTCAATGAAGTCCATATAAATTTTATATATACTATTTTATATGACGGACGAGGTACAGCTTTTTTAATGATGCTTACGAGGGTTAAGTACCCGATCACTGACATGGATTTAGTACCAGAAACTTGCATGTCTGGTCCATTCTGCAATTTTTTCTCTGCTTAAATAATGCTTTGAATTTGAAGACGTTTACATTACCTGTTATCATATGATGTTAATTACATATTTCAGGATGGAGAAAATAGAGATTAAGGATGAGGATGGTGGAGTTACCCATATAAAACGATTCAAGGGGAAATCATTCAGCCCTATGGCACCTGATGACTTTGAAAGCCACTTACGACTTGTTAATACTGCTAATTACACGGAAAAGGACGTGTTTGTTGTAGCCTACCCTAAGTCAGGTTCTGAAATAAATAGAAAGAAATCCTCGTTACAAAATAAAATCAAACCTTCATCTGGTGTGACCATTAGCACGGAATTCATATCCAAATATCCGGGATTTGCTCCTATATGAAATTGTCCCGAATTTGCTCATAAAGTAAAACAAAAACCCGAATACAACTTTTAGACAACTTTTCTTGATGATATTCCTTCATTTACCTGTAAAGGTTTAAAATAACATGCTGTAATATAACGGGTATTGCTTTTTATGATTTATTCAAGAAAGAAAATATATGTATTCTTGCAAATAATTTCAGGAATGAACTGGACATTTGAAATAGTGAATATGATTTTGAGAAATTCATCCGAATATTTTCCTAACATTCCGCCATTCCTTGACATGGCTACACCCTCAATGCTGCAGTCCGTATTTGGAAATGCCGACAAACCAGGGCTTATTGCTAACCATTATCAACCACAGTTTTTCCCACAAGCTGCGATAAAGCAGAAAGTTCGTATTGTTTTCGTGTACAGGAATCCCAAGGATGTTGCTGTCTCCCAATATCAATTCTATTGGAAGTTAAAAGGATTTGGAGAATATAAGAATGTTAGCTTCAAGAATTACCTCAAACGATATCTAGATGGCAACGGTAATAACTTTGTGTTAAAGAAATAATTTAAGTACTTGTCTATAAAAAATACTATGATTTAAGGAATCATTGTAATGTTATTTTTGGTTGATCGAGGTATCAACACCAACAATTGTGTGAAAACTGCATCGCGTAGCCAAGATGCATAAGTTTTCCCTCAATGTTTGGTTACTTATTAAATTGATTACTTATCATTTCATTCGTCGCGTTTCAACTTTTATTTGCAGCATTGAAATTGTGTTCCTAGCGACGTTGCTTAGCGTGTACTTCCTGTTTCGGTTGATGCAGGCATCGACAAAATTCCTCGGCCAATCAGAATCTTCGTCTCTTAAGAACAACAATGGAAATTAAATGCTATGTTAATAACGATACAAAGGTTTTCCTTTTATATTATCTATACATGTATATTGAAATACCCGTATATATGTTCTATTGTATTAAATCATTCTCCAGCTCGACATAGAGGAATTCCAAAATAACAAATATGGATAATGACCGTACCCCTATATACAGCACAAAATCGATAATTCTAAAGCTAATATTTGAAGAACGAAACTCTACATATGACCTTAACTTCAATTTTGTGTGGTTGCCACCCAGTGAAGATTCAGAAATGTTAGACGTCTTCAAATTAAATATTATCATTTAAGAACAGATTAAATTGCAGCATGGAACATACATGCACGTTTCATGTACTTAACCCTCGTCAGTGATCCTCAATCCAAACAATGTAGTATGGCCAAAGAGTGTGAAAATTATTGTCTTCAAAAATGTACCGAAAGACGCAGCAGGATGTGTGGGATATGATGCTACATGACCAACGTTTTAGAAATTTCAAGAAATTTTTGTAACAGAAGTTTTCGAATGTGTTGAAGAAACGATCAACCGAAGCTGATCGAACTTGGCTTCATGTGCCCTCGGGGACTCCTAGTCCACCAGTAGTAACACTCACCAAATGGTTCAAATGTTAAACGTCTTCAAATTAAATAGCATTATTTCAGAACAGATTGATTTGCAGCATGGACCAGACATGAACGTTTCGGGTACTTAACAGTGTTTGACAGTTAGTGTCTTGAATATTTTTCCCTGACATGGTCGCCATAACACTTTCTATATAGACATAACCTCAGACAGTGCATGTATTTAATATATTGTTTTCATTTTCGTGCATGAACGTCGACGGCGGGTGCGGCTAGCCAGCAGGGGATGCTTACTCCTCCCGGGCACCTGGTCCCACCTCTAGCTTGTTAGGGGTCCGTCGATGCTCCATTTGGTGCTCTATTGTGAGTGCTGTCGATATTATCGTCAGGATCTTCTTTAACTCATTAACAAGGTTGACTCATGGATGATGATCTACTTTGAATCTTGTTTGATCATTAATGTACTTGCAGATTAGTCATTTTAATTTTTTAAATCCAAGTAAAGGATGTAAACGTCTATAATAAAAATGAATTTCAAATAATTTACTCTATATCTTAACAGTTCCATGTGGAGACTGGTATTCTTTTCACAAGGAATGGTTGGATTTAAAGGCAGATAACCAAGATTATCCCATCTTGATTCTTTGCTATGAAGATATGAAAGTGGTAAGTTATACTTGCTTCCACCAAACATATTTATCTCTGAGTAACCGTATAAGTTGGAGGATAGCATGGTATTATCATAATACCATACCATTTGCTATAAATATGGAAGATGACCTTCGTCAGTCGACACCCGTTGTCTACTGGTCTCGTTGGTTTGTGTGTATTTTTGTGTGTTTAGTGTTTCTATGTCGTGTATGATATTTGGTCTTTGTCCCTTTTGTGTCTCTTGTTGTGCTTGTCCACTCTGTGATTTCGCGTTTGGGTGTGTCAATGCTTTGCTTTGGGCCTTGCATCCGGGTCTTGGTGGAGATGCCGTCCTTTCTTTTGTATAATAAGACGTTTAACATTGATGAATAACCCCCCCCCCCCCCCCCCCATTTAAATATTTTAAAATTAGCAATGAATTTAATTGAGATAAAATTTATGGTAGAAGCTTCAATATATATAGTGTTAATATTTTTGTTGTCTTTTCGATTAAAATTGAAATGTTTGTTAAAGATTTTATCCAAATTATGATTATCAAGTATTTTCTTATTGTAGGATGGTTACATTTACCAATTCCTAATTTCTATGGCTTATTTTTTTTTCAGTTGACTTTGTTTGAAATCATCGGCCATCTATCTTTCTACAACGAAGACACTTTTCACGATAATCACTTTTGAAAAATATGGAAATGGTTTATACTGATCACGATCATAGCAATCTACATGAAATTTTCATTTTCCACAATATTGAATTTTTTTTTTTAAACTAGAACCACCCAAAACGCCGAATATGACACCTTCACCGGTTTTGACCTATTCTGTACGACTAAAGTGACAGGTGTTGTTAGCAAGCAGAAGATACTTACTCTCCTGGGGCACCTGATCTCATCTACAATGACGAATCAATTGCTTTTCATTGCAGAATATGTCTATTGTTTGGTTTTGTAATCTTCATAATTTGGTATGCCCATTGATTATGAATTTTGGATTCTGGGTTAGGGTTGGGGGTGATTTTCACTCACTAACTTTTATCATTTTTACAATACATGTATTGTCAAATGTTTTGTAAGGTAAAGGTATTGTTTCTAGATTCGTTCGCCTGAGCCTCACGCGACTTCTACAATTACTTCCCTGGCGAGAAATGTACAATCCAGTATATTCTCAACTCTCATAGGAGACGCTATTATCAGATTATGTAAATGCTTTTCATTCACAGTACAAGCTCGTCTCATGTGGCAGGTACATGTACCCGGTTTACTCCTGGATGGAGAGAGTGCAACGTAGTGTGAAGCAACTTGCCTAAGGTTACAATGGTTTTGCAATGGTCAGCGACGGCGAAATTCGAACCCATGACCTATGGGCTCGTAGTGCACCGCACTAACCACTACGCCACCAGCACTACAGTAGTATTGTGAAGTATTCAACAAAGACTATCCTCCTGTTTTTTCCTTTCAGTACGAAGAATGTTCTTTAATGTATTTTTTGTAGAATCTTGCAGAGAATGTTCGAAAGATTGCGGACTTTTTGGAAATGAACCTCGAAGAATCCACATTATTAGAAATAGCCAGGAAATGTGAATTCCGAACTATGTTTCAGCACAAAAACTCCAATTTACCTCCAGAAATGCATATGGCCACAGAAATAAAGGAACATATCTTCTACAGGAAAGGTAAGAAAATTCATAGAAATTTAGAATGGCAATGCGTGAACACAGTGGGTATAGTTTGCAGAGGAACTCTAAAGCGCAAGACCAATTATGAAATATGAGTAATATTTATTTTAAACATGGTGTAACACTATCTTCTATCAGCTTTTCTGACAGTTTTTTTTTTGCGATATTTTTAAAAATATATATTTGTAAACTTCAGTATCAATCACCTGTTTCCTTTACTAATTTGCAGGTGAAGTAGGCGATTGGAAAAACTGGTTTACTGTGGCACAAGATGAAGAATTTGATCGACACATGGATCCTTTGCTGGATAAGATTGACATAAACATTAGATATTCTTTATGAATGTGTTCCATGATAACTACGTAATTAATGTATCCAGAAATTAAAAGTCGGAGCACCAATGATACTTGAAGTACCACTTTAAAAATATGATTATCAGAAATATGCATAATTATGTGGATATCTGCTCTCTGACAGCCGAGTTAAGACACTGTTTTCCATCAGAAAACAAAAGGGCTTTATATTTACGTTCAGGTGTTAGTTATCTATTTTAATTTTGTAATCAACCTAATGTAAAACACGATGATAAAAGTAAAAGAAGATTGAATTTTAATCAATTTCCTTGGCTTATTTTTCCTCATTCTCATGAAAGTACAGTCAAACGACTAGGTTGCATGTTTTTCGTTAAAAATCATGTTACAGGAAATTTAGGTTTATTTTATGTTATTTCTGAAAGGTTCACAGTTTACGAGTGGTCATTTTAGGGATAGCATGAAATGATATCAATCTACAAAATATTAGCCTAGGGGATTACCGGTAATTCCTAAAATATCATACTAGCATTTTTACACTAATTTACTTAGCTCAAACGTTCCTTTTTACTAGATAGAGAGCATAGTCAACATCAAATGATCTAAAAACATTTATTTCGAAAGTCAAAATAAGACGAAAATCATTTTAGGAAATAAGTGTAAAATTCAGGAATTACATGGAATGCCTGCAGCCAAATTTCATTTACATTTAATGAATAACCGATATAGTGATTAACGGAAATCCCTAAATTTAAGGAATTACGTGAAATATTCCCTGAGGCTGTAACATATATACATATATGGGGGGGGGTCATTTATTCATTGGCTAGAACAACATTCTAGATTTCCTCATTGAATATTTTTTAAGACGAAAAGGGGGATAATAAACACATTTCATATTGTTTTCAATATTCAAATTATTTTGTGCAGTAAAATCATGTCTTATGAAACTTCACATGAGTGTATAATTGCGATAAGCATGCGATGGAAATCGAAACAAGGTTACTACTAACATACTAGAGCCGCTGTTGAATTTCTTTGTTTATTTATCGGACATTTTATCTCAGTTTACTCGTACACATAAACACACGTACTCTACTTGCCCTACTTTTGAAGAGTCTATCACTGTTGGGATTTCTGAATACAGGCCATGGCGGTACCTGAAATACCTATCCCCGGGGCCAGGGGTTATCCTATGGTCGGTCTGGGGACATTTACTATTTTTGGACAGCGAGTAAGTCTTCGTTCTATTTTCTTTTTTCTTCCTTTTTCGGTGCGCAATTTTAAAAGTTGTCTCACACGTATTGCCGGTAAAAATAAAACATGTATGCACATATGAACTCACTTGAAATTTCTGAGAGCTAAATTTAAAATCAATCTTTTAATAAGCATATAATAATACGGAATTAAGTGTTCCAACTCTTTCTCATTGTTTCTTCTTGAAGAAAATTTCAATGAAACCAATTTCAATGCACCAGACACGTGTTTCTGATAGTAAATCTTATAATTAGTACATTATAATTTTTGAGTTATCAAAGATGAAAAAATCATTTGAATGAAAAATTAAAAAAAAACGATAAAGCATTTAATTAATTAATTCATCAGGGTGCAGGAGATGAAGTAGAACAAGCAGTAAAGACAGCTATAGATATTGGTTATCGCAGTATAGACTGTGCATGGGTATACTCCAATGAAGAGTCCGTGGGGAGGGGAATCAAGGCTAAAATTGACGATGGAACAGTTAAAAGAGAAGATCTTTTCATCACAACAAAGGTAAAGGATTATTATAAGCATTGTAGGAATATGTGTAAATGATTGGAATGTACATGAAAGAAAAATTGGGAATGTGTTGGAGACATTTAGTTTGATTGAACGTAGGAGTTACATTCTGGACAGACCCCCTTTTCAAGACATGCGTGGATTGAGATTTTGTTCAGAAGGGATATTGCATGATCGAAATGTACGACGAGTTTGACAAAATGCTTTGCAAATAGTCGATATACTTACGATGTATATCCTTAAAGTTTGACAAATTCTAAAGGAAAAGGTCGTCTTACAGAATTCTATGGAGTAGAACATGTGCATTTGGAACTTATATAAGTCATTTTCCATACGCGGACCCAGAAAAAAAGTCAAAGGGGGGGGGGGGGGGGTTATAGAGTCGATTATTTCTAAAGTACGGTGTTTTCGTCAATTTCCGGGGTGTTTGTAGATGCGCTCATTTTTAGTACATGCATGGCCCTTTAGTATCTATATCTATAATCATGCTAATATGGTATGTAATCAGTAAGTATATATACATTGTGATAAGTAATCCGTATTGATACATGACAGTTCGTCTCTTGGGTCAGCAATGTTGATAAAATTGAAGGGATATCCTATGTATTTTTCAGACTGTCAAAGAGGGGTCTATGGGCAAGATAAAGATAATGTGAAAGTCAGGTTTTGTTATTTAACATGTTTAAAGAAAATGTTCAATATCTAATCTGCTTATAGCAATGATTTCAAACCGAATGGATATTATAACAAAACCAAAGAAACAAAATGCGAAGAAAAAAAACCAAAATACAAAACAAAATGTAGAACAAGTTAATCCAAGTTTTTTTTTCAAATTTCAGACGTCGTAGTCTTTCAATGTACATGACTACCTGCTAATCACACATTTTGAATTTACCCATGTTGATTTCAAACAGAGGATCCTGACATTTTCTACCCAGGGTTTCGCGCGACTTTATACAGTTAAAGTATACCATTGAGGGAGTTAGCACGATTCTGGTTCCCCGAGAGCAGACCTTTTTTCCGAGGCGAAGCCGAGGGAAATAGGTCTGGTCGAGGGGAACCAGAATCGTGCTAACTCCCTCAATGGTATACTTTAACTGTTTTATTATACCGAAACAAACATTATACTGAAACAAACATATCTCTTATGTTCACGTGGCTCCAATGGAAATTCTAATGATTTTGCCTTTTGAGTAAAGGGAAAATATTAATTTTTGATGATAAGATAAGCAGAAACGTCATTTATAATACTCATACATGTTTAATTTTTGATTGTTTTATTTTATTGCGGATTAATTTATGTGCTTAGCGGATAAGAGGCGGATTACTCTGCTCGCGTATTAATAGCGTCATCCGATTAACCTTCAACGGCGCTGATTGGCTGATACTGACACACCCCCAAAGAAGCTCCGCCCCATTTTGAAACTTGAACTTCTCAACTAACGCACCCCTTTGCAGGGAAATAGTCTTATCAGGCGATTTTCGGGGATTTAGTTAAATTTAATGAGTCTCTTTTTATATAGGAAAAAACCGTAGAGGTATAATAAATACCGTTAACGTACCTCCGTCAACGCTAATTTTACAGGAATTTTGAAGAAAATTTACTTAACATACATGTATAGTAGAGCTGAAGCAAATAGTTTCAGAATCAAGAAATTGGAAATATTTAATGGCTTTAAACGTATATTATACATAATTCTCTTTCCCTTAGAAATAAGATTAAGTTATAAACATGGAAAATCAGAATGCGTCTATAGCTTCTGTTTTTCTTTTGAAAAGTGTTCAGATCAACCCATGTTTGAATGTCCTGAATTAGATGGAGGGAAAAAGTGTTAGAATAATAATTTTAGTTCAATTGGATAGAAATTTTACCATCGTATTATTGTTTTTAGTTTGCAGGTCTCGAAAAATAAAAGTTTTCTAAGTTGTCTAAGTTTTGCTCTTGGATCAACATCATACTTAAAAAAAACATATTTTTTAAGCATGTACATCATTTTAAAAACATTCAGTAAACGTGTTACCAAACCCAGTAAATCACATCATGGATATAATTATGAGAAGAATGCATCATTGTTGTGAGGAACCGCTACATGTATATCCTTACGTTTCACGCCAAATTTTGAAAAGAAATCTTATATTGACCTTTTCTAGCTCTGGGACACATGTCACAGACCTGCAATAGTACGGGAAAGCTGTGAAAAGTCACTGAAAGCTCTAGGCTGTGGATATATAGACCTCTATCTCATGCATTGGCCCTTTGGATTTAAGGTAATTCGTGAAATAATTTGTATGTCAAGATCAAAATTTTTGAATTTAATTGGAATTAAGAATTTTAAGGATATCAAAAACAAATCTATATAATTTATCAACATCATTATTACAAAACACAAATGATAAACGTCTTCAAATGAGACGATGTGCACGCCATGGCGTGCTGGCGTATAGGCAGCTACGCCCCTGCTGTCATTCTTTATTGTTATGAGATCCATGTACATTGTAAAGCAAAGTCGATGGCAAGACTAAGGGTGATTTCATGACATTTCGATAGATTGAGCTCTGAAAGATTAAGACTACTTAGTCTGAGTTTTTGTTGCATATTTAGGTCTTCCGACTTCCGTCGGAAGACCTATTGTTTTCGTAACCGTGGAAAATTGGATCAGCGATTTCTCAAGAACCCTGTAAGCTAGGACAATGAAAGTTCTCCAACGTTACGTTTGGAGTAAAAGCTAGATTGGTCTTTTTTATTTTTGGTCTCTGTTATTTTTTTTTATCATGTTTTTTAGTAGATTCAAATATTTGACGGGAGCGTCGAATTACTCAAAAGGACCGAAAATTTCATGTTTTGCTATTTGTAAGCTTAAATATCTCGTATTTTGCTATCTACAATTTCCATTCTTTTTGAAAGTCGACAGCCATGCAAGATATGAAATGCTAGATGCACACTGTAACGATTTATTACGATGACGTCCTTCACCGTCCTTCATATTTCCAAATTCAGAAGTTCATAGGAGGAAGACACTTTTTTGCTTATAATAATAAACAAAAATTAAGCTTATGAAGTTTCCTAAAAATTTCAATATTATTATTTTTTATCCATATATCTGTCTTATTTAGTCTTTCTGATTTTTCCTATCTCTTACTGTTGAAAAGATATGAGCATCGAAATTTTGAGTTGGGTATTTCGATACACCTTCACGCCAACAGATCGGGCGCACACTAAAATTGGTAGTCCGAGTCCGACTCGAGAAAAGCAGTGTTGAGATTTTCAAATTCCGATTTCACGGCAATGATGAATATGCATTTCATAAATACATTTCGATATACACAATTTGATTTTAAAACAGTTGATTAATTTAGAAGAGATCAGCTACAAACCAGAATTTACACACAAAAAGTGGTAGTTTGATTCCGATTTCTAACCTACAAACCTGTTTCAAAAATTCAATAACTATATTTTAAACATCAAGTTTAATTTCTAATTCTAGCAAACGTTCGAACATAATTTTCGGTTGGTTTATTTACAAATTGATGAACAATTTCTCCAACATTCTTCCCTCCCCTCGTTTTTCGAAAACAGTTCTGTTTATATTGAACGATGTCGCCATGATGGAAATTCAAAATAAACTTTGAAAAAAGGGAAGGGGGGGGGGTCCAAATTTGAACCTGCACAGCGAGAACCTCATGGTATTTTATATATATATTGAACGTAACTTGTTATTACCATTTCTCTTCTCAAGAAAATTGGTTCTACAGCTACGAGCTCGCCTTTTTTATGGGGGAAAGGGGCAGGAAGAATTTGCAAAAAAAAAAATCTCGGCTCTGAAAAATGCTGAAAAAAATATTCCGGCCCAAAGGGCCGGCAATTTTTTTTTCCCGGACCATGCAAAAGTAAGGATACATTGCATGATATGGAAATTTTTGCTGGCCCTTTGTGCCAGACAATTTAAAGTCAAAAAATTAATTAATATAAATACAAACTGTTCACATAGCTGTATCTACCCGAGACCTAATACGCATAGGCACAAAAATCTAGAAAAGATTCTATTTAAACATCATACAATCTGTCTGAAATTCGCTAATTGCAAAGAGACATCTGAAGGAACGGTTATTAACTCATACTCTGTAACAGCGGGGAGTTTAACTTACACAGACATTCAAAACATTTGACAATTTGTTTAAATCCGGCCCGAAGAACCGGCTAAAATTTTTCTCCGACTCTGGTGATGGCTGAAAAAAAAATGGCCTGCTCAGAAAATTGCTGAAAAAATTTTACCGGCTGGCAATAGAATTCCTGCCCCCCCCCCCCCCCCCCCCAAATCAAATGGTTGCTCACCAACAATTATCGGTTTGAAAATTTAATGTTACTGCTATTTGAAAACATAAATATATAATATAAATACATGTATTGTGACGTCCTTCATATTTCCAAACCAAAAATTGTATAGGAGGAAGACACTCTTGTTGCAACCGCAACAAGAAACCTTTCTAGTTTGATTTTATTTTAGGAAGGTGACGATCTATTCCCAAAGGATGAAAATGGAAAAGTATTATTTTCTGACCATGACTTCGTTGACACATATAAGGTAATGTCGGGGTGTTTTACACTTTTTAAAAGAAAACGATGGGAACAAAATGTAACGTTGGTGACGGTTTCACTCTGAAGTACATTGTTTACATTATTACTTTTGCAAGAGAATATAAATACATGTAGAAGACTCGAGTCTGTAGGCTTCTCTTGGAGAGCTAATTCATCGTATGTACAATTTATAAAGGTACAATATATGATTTTTGTACATGACGTTTATTGATAACGATAATCATGCAACTTCCGTTCAAGTAATGATGTTTGAAATTTTGACTTTGATATATTTATTCTTCAGGCCATGGAACCACTGGTAGCTGATGGGCTTGTAAAAGCCTTGGGGTTGTCTAACTTCAATCACAAACAAGTGGACCGTGTTCTACAGATAGCCAAAGTCCCTGTAACAAATATGCAGGTAAAAGTCAACAACAATATAATGTACTTGTTGAAATACGAATTGTTAGAATTTATCCATACAATGAAAATTAAAGAGATGGTACAATTGCAATTATTGCTTTTTTTTAAAGTATGACAACTCTTTACATTTTCCAAATGATACATTATTGTTGAAAATACACAACATATTCCAGCATAGACTGTGTAAGATAGAGGATATTGCATAGGTTGGTGTAAGATTTGGGAGATATTGAAATCCTGCATAGGTTGTATAAGATTTTCAAGATATTGAAAATGAACAACATATTAGCGCATAGGTTAGTTTAAGATTTGGGGGATGTTAAAAATGCACAACATATTCCTGCATAGGTTGTGTAAGATTTGCAAGATATTGAAAATACACAACACATTCCTGCATAGGTTGTGTAAGAATTGGGGGATGTTGAAAATGCAAAACATATTCCTGCATAGGTTGTGTAAAATTTTAAACTATTGAAAATGCACAAGATATTCCCGCAAAGGTTATGTTAAGTTTGTGGATATTGAAAATGCACAACATATTCCTTTATATGTTGTGTAAAATTTGAGGATATTCGAAATACACAACATATTCCTGCATAGGTCGGTAAGATTTGGAGGATATTAAAAATACATAACATATTCCTGCATAGGTTGTGTAAATTTGGGGGATATTGAAAATACACAACATATTCCTGCATAGGTTGTGTAAAATTTTGGGGATGTTGAAAATACACAATATATTCCTGCATAGGTTGTGTAAGATTCAGAGGATGTTGAAAATGCAAAACATATTCCTGCATAGGTTGTGTAAGATTTGGAGAACATTGAAAATACACAACATATTTGAAGATCTTGAAAATGCACAACATATTCCTGCATAGGTTGTGTAAGATTTGTTGATATTGAAAATTCACAACATATTCCTGCATAGGTTTGGTAAGATTTGGGGGATATTGAAAATGCACAACATATTCCTGCATAGGTTTGGTAAGATTTCGGGGATGTTGAAAATGCACAACATATTCCTGCATAGGTTTTTTAAGATTTGTGGATATTAAAAATGCAAAACATATTCCTGCATAGGTTGTGTAACATTTGAGGGATTTGGAAATACAAAATGTACACAACATATTCCTGCATATGTTGTGTAAGATTCAGAGGATGTTGAAAATGCAAAACATATTCCTGCATAGGTTGTGTAAAATTTGGAGAACATTGAAAATACACAACATATTCCTGCATAACATGTAGGTTGTGTAAAATTTGGTGGATTGAAATACAAAAGGTATTCCTTCCTACAATTGAGAGGAATTTCTAGATACACAAGACAGCCCTGCATAGTCATGAATTAAAATTGAAAATGAGAATTCCTGCAAGAAATATCTTAGATATACGAAATGATAATGTCAAAGTGTGATATATTTGATATAAAGGTATGCTTGTACCTTTCGAGACAAATAATAATTCCGAGTTTATTTAATTCTCTGTTACATGTAGTCACATCACAAATAATGTGAAAGTGTGTAATTGTATATGTCACACAATAAGTTTAATTTTCTCGGTGTAACTTTTCATAACAGATAGAAATCCATCCATACCTTTCCAACAAGAAGCTGATAGACTACTGCCGATCCAAGGGGATTACAATAACGGCATATGCACCATTAGGCAATCCAACGAGGACTTGGTGAGAATAAGTCATGCCCTTATAAGATTTCTTTTAATTCTGTGTACCGAAGATATACCGATATTGATATGTTCCTTTATATATTTTTTTTTACTTTCACCACAACCCCTCATATCTTTATTGTCCTACCAATATACATGCTTCCTGTCTCTTATATTCAGGGCTGGTACTGACGAACCTGTCGTCTTTGATGAACCTAAGTTGCAAGCGATTGCAAAAGCCAAGGGCAAAACCGTAGCACAGGTAGCATTGCTTATCTCCAATCAAATACTTAAAATCATTCTTGTAAATTTCACAGTGGTGCTGAAGAAATGGCATGCTCATGCATAGGAACTCTATATGGTTAAATAAAAAAATAAGTTTCTGACAAGTCAGTAACTGAGTAAGTACCAACCAAAATGACTTACTATAAGCAATTTAAATGTATTCACATAATATTACTGTGATATTGTGGGAATATATTGCATAAAAAAACTTTCTCTCAAAATTACTATATATTATTATAAGATTACATTGATGTAGAATGTCTTGAGAGATTGACAAAAATATCCCTATGATATATATCAAAATGTTTTGTCCCAGGTTCTTGAAGCAAATATATGTCAGTAAATCCTTTTTCCAGGTTTGCCTCAGGTTCCTTATACAAAGAAATATCAATGTTATCCCCAAGAGTGTAACTCCGTCCAGAATCAAGGAAAACTTTCAGGTAATTGAGTTTTCTTCATTCTACGTTATATATATGCATCCTGCTACTTCTAGATAAAATGGTATAACATCATTGTGTTCAAGAAGTCTTCTTAACTGAAAATTAATAGTAGAAATAAAAAGAGAAAAATAAGATGCCACGAACACCCGACAAACGAGATCAATTGTGTACATGAAATATACAGGACCAGGAGTCCCCGAGTGCACATGTAGCCAAGTTCGATCAATTTCGTCTCTTTTTTTTCTGTTTACAAAATTTTCTCAAATTTCTGAAACCTGGGTCCTGTAGCATCATATCCCAGACATCTTGCTACGTCTTTTGGTGTATTGTTTTGGACATAATTTTCACAGATTATGGCCATATTTCATCGTTTGAATTGAGGATAAATACGAGGGTTAAATACCCGAAACGTGCATGTCTGATCCATGCTGTTAATTTATCTGCTTTTAAATGATGCTAACAAATTTTAAGACTCTTAACATACAAGGAAGGAGGGTGTCTCCAATAGGTCTCGACTGAAGCACCCACAGCAAAACACAGAGTAGACAAGCACAACAAGAGACACAAAAGGGGCAACTATAACACCAAATGCATGAGACGACATCATAACAAAAACAAAAATCTGAGCAGAAAATTTGTTATGATTCATGTATGACATTGCAGATGGACATTCACTGGACGGACATTCGCTTGGCGTAAAATTCAAAATTAACCCTTTTCTTTTAATTGGATCTTATTTCGCTTCACACTGAAATTATTGGTTGTTATTTTTTTATTTAGATTTTCGATTTTGAATTATCTGAGGAGGAGATGAAAACTATATGGTCGTTAGACAGAAACTTACGTTTCTATGGTGAATCTATGTGAGTATTATTCAGTGATGTCCACTTTCAAATATAATCTACAGAACTAACTTGTATCAAAAGTAAACATGAATATATCTCATCCATACACCGTATACTCTTATAAGAACTCGCATTATAAGTTTTCATGAAACAAGTATTAGATTTATCATTGATTGCAGCCATGAGAAATGGTCCTTATGGACACATAACTTTTTTAGCTCACGGTTTCACATTTTTTTTCACATTTTCGCACTTCACATTCCTTACATCCTTCAAATATGCTATGTTTATAATATAATTGCTGATCAATGTATAGAAATATTTCCAGTTTGCAAGTTATCAGGACACCAAATCTGTGTTTCAAGAATAAATTATGTAGTAATTTTTTCCAAGATTTTTTCCAAGATCACTGGCGAGGGTTAAGTATCCGAAACGTGCATGTCTGGTACATTTATCTGTTCTTAAATGATGCTATTCAATTTGGGGACGTTCCTTGGTGAGTGTCACTGCTGGTGGACCGGGAGTCCCCGAGGACACTTGTAGCCAAGTTCGATCAATTTCGGTTGATAGTTTCTTCAACGAATTCAAAAATTCCTGTTATCAAAATTTCTTGAAATTTCTAAAACGTGGGTCCTGTGGCATAATGTCCCACTAATCCTGCTACGTCTTTCGGTACGCTTTTTCGACATAGTAACTTTCATACTTTTTTGGTATATTACATTGTCTAGATTTGAGGATCACTATCGAGGGTAAAGTACCCGAAACGTGCATGTTTGGTCCATGTTGCCAATTTGTCTGTTCTTAAATGATGCTTTTCAATTTGGGAAACGTTCTTATTTGTACAACTTGGTGAGTGTCACTGCTGGTGGACCGGGAGTCCCCGAGAGCACATGTAGCCAAGTTCGATCAATTTCAGTTGATCGTTTCTTCAACGCATTCAAAAATTCCTGTTATCAACATTTCTTGAAATTTCTAAAACGTGGGTCCTGTTGCATCATGTCCCACTCATCCTGCAACGTTTTTCGGTACGCTTTTTCGACATAATAACTTTCTTACTTTTTTGGCATATAACATGTATTACATTGTTTAGATTTGAGGATCACTATCGAGGGTTAAGTACCTGAAACGTGCATGTCTGGTCCATGTTGCCAATTTGTCTGTTCTTAAATGATGCTATTCAATTTGGGGACGTTTGCATTTGTACCACTTGGTGAGTGTCACTGCTGGTGGACCGGGAGTCCCCGAGGGCACATGTAGCCAAGTTCGATCAATTTCGGTTGATCGTTTCTTCAACGCATTCGAAAATTCCTGTTATCAAAATTTCTTGAAATTTCTAAAACGTGGGTCTGTGGCATCATATCCCACTCATCCTGCTACGTCTTTTGGTACACTTTTTCGACATAGTAACTTTCATACTTTTATGGCATACTACATTGTTTCGATTTGAGGATCACTGGCGTGCATCACTGACGTGCATGTTTGGTCCACGTTGCCAATTTGTCTGTTCTTAAATTATGCTATTCAATTTGGGGACGTTTGCATTGTATTGAACGACAAACAGCCACGAGGACCTTTTGTAATGAGCGCAATAATATGTGTGTGCATTCTATAACGGTATCAAATCTGTCTTTTTCAGAGCTGCTGACCATAAGTACTACCCATTCCACGAGGAATTCTAAGAGATACATGAAAAAAAAAAGAACAGATCAATCATCTTGTATACATATACACCTCTCAGGATGAACTACATGTAGTTATGAATAAATATTTTGATAGTCTGAATAGACACGAAATGTATTTTACTCTGTATTTCTTTCATTTTACTCTGTATGCACTAGCTCTGCATAGCTTTACGAATCAGCTGGTCATAAAATCACCCGAGACCTGTCAGTCATTCAAGACTCGGAGCCTTGTAGTCTCCCACAGAAAGGGCCAAAGTGTAGAATTCCTTCCAATATAGTTTTCATTAAATGCCGGAAAGTGCTTAATGATGCGTTGGAAGTTTATGTACGAAAATGTTGTAAGTTAGACGGAGTCGAACCACACTCTCTCAATTACTGGAAAAACCTTATTTTAGACAATGTACATGTTGTTATCCGAATTGACTATTTTAAAAAAAATCATCATCTTTATTCGGAAGCACCGTCAAGATCGGCTAAATTGTATAAATATAAAGTTAAGGATTTGACAGTAAAAGAAGGGAGGAGATCTCCAACAAGACCCCGTTGCAGCATCAACAGCAAAACACCCGATGCAAAAACACAAAAGACGAGTACAGCACGAGACGGAAAAGAGACACACGACATGTAAACATCAAGCACAAAAGACTACACATAAACCGACGAGACCAATGGGCAACCGGTGCCGACTTTGGACGGCCATTTGTCACGCAAGTAGCAAATGGTGTGGTTATCCTGGATTGCGTGCGCACAACCCTCTCACTTCTCCAATTACCCAGAGGTCTCGAAGAACGTACAATTGTGGTGTAAAACAACCTCCTCATTGTAAGATGACCTCACACAAACAAGACCGCGAAACGTAGAGGCCCCAGAAACACAGATGGATATGTATACTAAATTGATATAAAAAGAGGGCATGCGTAATACAGTCCGTGCTCCTCTGCTGGCTGTAGCGAGCTCATGTATGTAATCACCCGAGGAGTTCGACTGACATTAAGAGAGGACAGGTGGTCGGGGCCCTGTCTTCTCTAAAGAGGTTTGGACAGGGCCCGTCATGGAGTCCCGTCGTCACAGTCAGTCAGAGTGCACGTTTCAATGATGCGCTTGTACAAGGCTGTAGATTGGTCAAGTACCAAGCTTAGTGTCCGTCTGGTGACATTATGATCATATCCACGGTAATAAAGGCTTTTGATGATTCTGACGCATTTTCGATGGTTATGCTGCCTACCTTTGATCCTTCTAATTTTGTTTATCATATCACCATAAAAGACAGGTTGTGTAATACTCAAAGTAATGTACTCTGTTGCGTGTATAGATCCGAATTTTAAAAGAAGTTGACTGTAATTTTTGTAAAATTTCCAGAAAGTCTTCACTAGTTTATGAAAGCGGAAACCTTGACCTAAAAGTTTTTTGGTAATTTGTAAATTTCTACTGTGAAAATCCAAAATATCAGTACATGCTCTAGCGTACCGGATGAGCTGTGATATGTAAATGCCGTATGACGGTAATCTTGGAACATCACCGTCAAGCAAGGGGAAATTTACTATGTTGAATCCAAAATCACCCTTTTTGTCATATACACTTGTATGAATCTTTCCGTTTACAATTTTGATGTTTAGGTCCAAAAACGGTGTTTCTGTATTTGTAACTTTTTTCTTGATAAGTGTTAATTCTTGTGGATAAATTTCATTCTTATATGATTCAAAAGCAGGATTGTCAATGGTTAGAATATCATCCAGATACCTAGAAGTATTATTGAAACATTTCAGATCATCAAATTATTTTGGCTTTTGAAGATTTTGGATAAATTATTTTTCATAAGTGTATAAAAATAAATCTGCAACAAGAGGCGCACAGTAAGTACCCACAGGAATTCCTACAACCTGCTTGTATAGATCCTCACCAAATCTAACATAAATATTATCCAAGGAAGGACAAGGCATTACACATGTCACTACATGTCCATGATTTGTAGTCTGTCGAGGGAAAGATACCCTTCGATTCAGATGTACAAATGTAAGTTTTCCGTTCTCGATCAAAACTCCATTTAATGAGATTAGGTAATCGATTATGGATTTTGTCATGAGGAAGTGTGGTGTACATATCAGAGTTGTCGTATGAAGAAATCGTATTGGCTTGGAAATTTCAAGATTTCATTTTGTCAATCACATCCCCTGAATTCTTAATAGATCAAAATAAATTTACATCGTTCCTGTTTAGAACCGTTTCACAATATTTAGTTGCCTGTTCTTTAATAGCAGTAAGTGCTGACGTCAGATTTCTAGACAAAATTGTAGTGGAGCAGTTACTAGAATTAGCAATAAATCGAAATTTGTAAGGAGACTTGTGCAGTTTTGGTATGCAATATAGTGTTGGGAGATCCAATTTAGAAATAGAGATATTGAATGAAGACAGTTCACTGTTATGCTTGCTTAAAATGTTAGATGCACTTTCATTGCTTTTGATATATGTATAAGTAGACGAAAGTTCCGAAACCAAAGTTGATATGTAGTAACGTTTTCAAATGATAATGGTGTTGTTGGCTGCTTTATCAGCTGGTGCAAAGACATATTTTTCATGTAATTTACTTAGTTTGGATTTGAAATATCTTTCTGACTTGGAACGTGGATTTTGAAAAAGATGAGGGTTTTTATGGAAGTTATCTATTCGAATATTCGTTATATCTAAAATGAGGTTTTTCCAGTCATTCGGAGCATGAGGTTCGACTCCTTCTGATTTACACCATCTTTTCGTATAATTATCTAAGGCCTCCGTAAGCACCTCACGGCATTTGACAAAATCTATCTTGGATGGGATTCTATACTTAGGTCCTTTTTTTAAGAAGACCACGGAGCTGCCTGTCTTGGATAATTGAAAAGTCACCTGTAACAACATGGCCAGCCTGTTTGTAGAGATATTTAGAAGTTGCACATTCTCAAGAAGCAGGACACGATTCAACTATGTCAGGATCCGATGTAACTTTATTATAGTTAAAAACAAAGTTTCGAATAGGTTTCTTGTACTTATAACAAATAAGAGGTGGCTCTAAATTTTCAAAATATTGAGGAATGGTGCTTTGTACGCGATGATCCCGAAAAATATTAGAGATGTTTAGAAGATCAAACCTTTGTTAATAAACGGGATTTTTATGAATCGTCTTTTAGGGGAGGTGTTTTTCACAATAGGATAAAGTTTATACTGTGAGACAATGATATTCAGTCTGAATCAGTCAGTGTGTCTTAAGAATGCAACCTCTGCTTCATCCAAGATAGATTTCAAGTGCATAACTGGTATTGACGACAGAGCATGTAACAGCTCATGTCTGCCGCTATTGCGTGCTATAGAAAGTCAATCGTTGAGAGAGCGGTATATTCTGGATCGTTTTCTTTTTTGTCTGTTTCGTCTTTTCCCGTGCGACCTGTATTTCCTTTTAGTGTTTGGTCGAATTGAAAAGATGTTGATATTGGTAGAAGAAGCTGAAGAAATGTTTCCTTGTCCATAGATTTGATCGTTTCAACCAAGAGGGTACGCACTCTGAAGTTTGGTGATCCAGGCAAGTTCAGCTTGTAGTCGGCGTTTTTTAATTTCGGTCTTACTTTCATTTTCACGTTTTGGAAAAGTCTGAACTGGGGTAATGGTGATATCCGAAATAGAATGATTATATTTAACAAAGTGATTATAAAGAAAGTTTCTGTGTTTTTGTTGACGTGAGGTTCTGATTTTATAAGAATGGTTCCTAAAACGAGATTTTAAAGGTTGGCCTGTCTCACCTACATAATGTGTGCCACATTCCCTGGCATTTCAAGTCATAACGTAAATAAGATCTATAGACGATCAATCGATGTCTTGGTCTTCCTCGATTTTGAATTTCTGCCCATTTATACTAGATGCTATTGTGGAGTCGCATTTGATGAGGTGACACAAAGATCATCTTCTCCTATTGCACTTTGAAATAATTGAGAACCCACTGTGTCTGTTGTTGAATGTAGAGCCTGCGGATGGCGTAGTGCGTAAAATACGACTGTGGGGTCTAAATTTGAGAGGTGATAGGAGTACTCTTGGTGAGGAAAAAAGTTTTTTACTGTTGAATGTCGATGATGGTAAAGTGACTGTAGTGACAGAGGGTAATCTCAAGGGGGTTAGTTTAATACGAGGCGACCTTAAAAATGCCATAATGCGATAATGGAAGAAAAGTGAATTAGAGTCCTACGTAGAAGACACTACAACAAAGCCAAGTTAGAGAAACAATGAAATTAAAACACTTCAAACATCGGGTCGCGGGGAATTGCTTTACCAACTCCACACTGCAACACGAAATAAGTGTAGATATAAAAGAAAGGAGGAGGTCTCCAACAAGACCCCGTTGCAGCATCAACAGCAAAACACCAAAACACCCGATGCAAAAACACAAAAGACGAGTACGGCACGAGACGGAAAAGAGACACACGACATGTAAACATCAAACACAAAAGACAACACATAAACCGAGGAGACCAATGGGCAACCGGTGCCGACTTTGGACGGTCATTTGTCACGCAAGAAAATTGATAACTGAAATTTTGACTGTTACAAAACTAGAGTTAACATTGAATAAAGCAAACATGGATGATATAGCTGCATCATTTTTGGATCTTGATATCAAAATCAGTAACGGAGAAATTCAGACAAATGACAAATACGGATAATTACCTTATCCCTGTATACAGCACAAAATAGATAATTCGGAAAATCAGAAACCGGAGGCATACAAAATCATGATAAAACAGGAACCAAAGCAAACAAACAAAAACCTCCACCATATAAAAAGAAGCGAACTCCCAATATGGGAATAAGACCAAGGGCCACGAAGAGTAAGAATCTCCTGCTTGCATGCAATAACCGCTGCTTCAATTCGGCCTCTACCGGAATGATACTGTTCTCAAACTTGCATTTCAAAATAGTGCAGAAGTATATGAATCCTTTCGCATTTTATTATAGATTCAATATTCGAAACACAATAAAATTGGTACTATAGAACATATATTTCAATATTGGCAATTATATAAATTAAAGTAATGTCCCTGTTTGTAGTTTTAAAAATATTGATATTTTTCTTCGATTCCAGATTTGCTTACGGTTTCTTATCCAAAGAAACATCATCGTTATCCCAAAAAGTGTTACCCCGTCAAGAATCAAGGAAAACTTTGAGGTATTTATTCTTAAAATTTCTACAAAGTTAATTTGCTCAAATTAGGTATAATTTCTAAACAGATGTATTCTTTGAATAAACTGTTCCGTTGCGAAAAAATCATCGGTCTCCTCATGAATATATGGAACCTTCCCAGCTGAAATCAACTAAACCAAATTTGATTGAAGTACTTTTAAAAGTATACATACGATTACATGGATTAGATTAATGAAGACAACGGACACCTGTATGTTTGTTTTATGCGTATTCATCGTGTAGATATATTGCAGTAAATAAATTAATTGACGTTGATCAAAAGAAAAAAACAACAATACCAATGGTGTATTCTTTTCGATCATTACAGATTTTCGACTTCAAATTATCGGATGAAGAAATGGCAACTTTATGGTCGTTAGACAGAAATCTTCGTTTTTATGCTGAAGGAATGTGAGTATGAATAATTATTTGGTCATATAGATTTTCGACAATTCTTTCTTGTATCCCTAATCCTACTACGTGTGCTTTGTGTATAACTTTTACATACGTGCATGTTTGATGATTCAAATATCTGTAAATAAAAATGAACCGAATTGTTTCCGGATATGGAAGAGTTGTGTATACAAAGTCTATAGTTATCCACAAAATTTGCTATTAAAAAGCATATTTTCTCTTGGTGCACATTCTATCCCCCCTTTTACGTACATGTATCTTAACTCCTGTTTCATGATGTTTTGATATGGTCACTTCACTTGGAGAACTTTTCCCAATTCAGAGGTCTCCACAAATTCGACTTTGTGATTCACAACTTTTAAGAACCATATTAAAGAAGTAATATTTTTTCCTTCCAGGGCCAAAGATCACAAGCATTACCCTTTCAACGAGGAATTTTAAAGATAAAGTGACAATAGACAAATATTTCCAGAATTTCAGTGACTGCACTTAGCGTTCGCGTACCCCTCGTAATAATTTGTAGAGTTTTGTGAGATGAGTGTAATTCAATACAAAAGGAACATTCATCATTTTGTTGTTCACTGTATTTCGCTTTTATTTCTAATATAAATGAAAATTAATTGTTTACATGCATTAAATATCGAAATTGTTATGTTGTCATTATTTTGTAGAATTCTGTGTAACAAAGTTCGTCACATCTCGACCTCACTACTCGTTTTTCATTGAAGCAATGTACAAGTCGAAAATCTTCCATATGCAGAGCTTAAACAAACAGAAGAAGGTAGGGGATCTCCAACCAGACCCTGTTGCAGTACCAACAGCAAAATACAAATACATCCGATGAAATACTTCTCCACATTCGTTGTAGGTCATTTGAGATTATACCTTTACATATAAAGTATACAGGTACTTTCCAAATGGTTGTTCTCTCTACAGATTATACCTTTACATATAAAGTATACAAGTACTTTCCAAATGGTTGTTCTCTCTACAGTGCATCCGACATGCATGTTATGGATAAGTATTAATCAGAGGTACTCAACCTGCACAATTAACAGTCAAATAAGGACAGAGGTGATATAGAGGTTTGCGATATGACCTTTTCGTCATCGTTTTTTACTACTCCATATTATTAATGACGACATTTTAAAGGCAAATGCAAATATGGTACATGTATTTAGCGAAAGTGCCGTTACTATAATTTATAGCTGAATGTCAGTCGGACTCCTCGGGTGTTAACATACATGAGCTCGCAACGGCAGAGCACGGATTGTATTACGTACGCCCTCTTTTTATATCCATTTACATATTCATCTGTGTTGCTTGGGCCCCTGCATTTTGCGGTCTTGTTTGTGTGTGGTCATCTGACAGTGAGGAGGTTGTTTTACACCACAACTGTACGTTCTTCGAGACCTCGGTAATCGGAAAAGTGGGAGGGTTGTGCGCACGTAATCCAGGATAACCACACCTTCTGCCTTTTTCCGTGTCAGATGGCCGTCCTAAGTCGGCACCGGTTGCCCATTGGCCTCGTTGGTTTATGTGTAGTCCTTTGTGTTTGATGTTTCTGTGTTTAGCGTTGACGTTCCTTGTCCCTTTTGTGTCTCTTTCTGTGCTGGAGAACCCCACCTTTGTTTTGCATTGACCACTGCTATACACACCAATGAACATCAGACAAAAAAAAGTAACGAGAGAGTTTCATTGATACAACATCTTTATTTTTCGTCAATACAAACATCATGATAGAAACAACATTATATATTCATTCGTATGAAGGAAATGATGAACATTTATGAAAATATAGATATATGTGCCTAGTTCATATTATGTTATATATTGCACATGTACCTGCACATACAAAGTACTCATAAAAAAGCATATTGCTTGTATACCATTGATATAGACTTCTTGTGATTATATTCGCTTAGTCTTTGTTTTTTTAAAACATTTCTAAAGTGTCATAAGAACTCGTAAATGTGTCACAGATTTTAAAACCGACTTCATTAATCTAATTTTGAATCCGTTAACAATATGGTCTGTATAAAATCATTGGCAATGGTGAAGATAAGGTCATCTGACAATTAAATTTATTCATGGGCCTGATAAATTATTTTGCATGGCATAGAAATAGGCTGAATTATTATAACAAAATATTTTACTAGACTAACAGGTTTCGATTACTCTTTTTATGATTATGCCAAAATATTTAATAGATGAATTATGTTTTTATGCAAATAAAAAGAATAGAATTCTTTGATTGACGATGAAAATAAAGGTCCCGTACAGAAAATTCTCTTCTCCTCACATTTGACTCACATTTGACCCACATTTGAATCAAGTTTGAGTTTACAGAAAACAGGGTTTTCTCACATGTGATTAGATTAGCTCAAGTTTGAGTGTCTTCTTTGCCTTAAATCTCTCATGTTTGAACTTTCTCAAAGGTGAGAGTCAAACCTGAGAGTTCGTGATTTTCGAGTAGAAAAGGCTAAGTTCACTTTCCACATGTGACTCAAACTTTGAGTTAGGACTTTGTTATTATGAAAGTCCTGCGCTTCTTCTGAAATCAGACTAAGTCAAAAGTCACATGTGACTCAAACTTTGAATTTACGACTTTGTTATTTTGAACACATATTCGTTTTCTCGTATAAAACTAAGTCTAGATGTCACATGCGATCGAGTCAACGTTTGAGTTTTGTCTTAGAACATTTCAGCCTGTAGTTCAATGTCGGTAATGTATAATACATACGAAATATTTTTACAGGGGAGGTGGGGGGGGGGGGGGTTCCAGCCTATGATTTCGAGAAATTTAAAGTACACACTTTTTTCCAGAATCCCCGCCCCCTCTAGATCCACGCATACAGAAAATTTAGGAACTTTTAAAAATTGAATTCATTGCAAGAAAATGGATAATCATGTAAGTTGTACTCTTTTCCACACCATTTGGAGGACAACAAACAACAGCCAGGAATATATACTCATCTTTAAAAGTTATCTTTAAAAATAACTCGTGTTTTTAGTTCTTATTTGCTTTTAAGACAGACTGAGTAAATAACTGCTCTTTTTGTCGGTCAATTCAAACTAAGAGCTAGACGTTATCGTTTTAATTTGTAACGTATTTATATAAGTTTAAACATAGGCAACATGTCATGTAACTTACAAACATACCATAAATCGCTATTGTAACTCTGCGGCCTGTTTTTTCAATCTTATTCTCCCCCGTCTGTATTTTTACCCCCTGACCTTTGGATCCCTTCAGACTTCCCCGGTCCTCTCCTAAGAGTTGGAGTCAGCTGACTACAATTAAACCCCTCCCTCGAATATGAAAAAAATGCTGAGTCAGCGAGTGTTCCCCTGTGATTTATTGCATTCTTTTCCAGATTATAGACTGAAACCCCCTGTGTGGCGGATTTAAAGGGGAGGGGGCTTTAGAGGCTTGAGCGCCCCCCCCCCCCCCCGGCAGCGGAGACCTTTTTTTCCATATTTAAATAATATTTCTACGGCATAAAAGTCGATCTGTTAAAGATCATTTTTCAGAAAGATCATTCCAAAGACACAACAGAAATTTTTAACCGCCGATCGATTTGAATAGATTTCTCAAAATTTTCACGGTGGTCACGTAGAAATATGTCTGTTTCGAATTTACATGATTTATGCACACGACGATCGCAAACAAAATGCGGGCGGCCGTCTGCATGTACACACGACAAAAAAACTATATAGATGCATAGCATATTTTCTTCATCTTTAATAGAGATGGATCTGGAAAAAAGTACTATGCAAAATAAAACTCCAAGCTTTTAAAAACGTCTACTAGTATTATTTCACAAATAGACATATCGGGGCCAGGTTTTTTCCAGTAATTTGGGAATGGGTTTTTTGGTTTTCCGGTTTTCAAGAGAAAAGTTGAATCCCCCAAGAATTTCTCAAAAATTCATGTTTTCTTTATATTTTCCCCCCGAGAGAAATTTGAAGTTAACTGTTATATCAACATTAACACGCCGAAAAAAAGGGATTTAGGATTCGAAAACTTCCAAAATTGATCTGCTAAAAGGGCTCCTATTTCAGTACACAATTCATTGTTTCCTCACACTGAATCACTTATTATAAATCCCTTCTAAATTCAGTTTAGATATGCCCCCAAAAGCCACCAATTTGCTTCCATTTTTCAAAATTTTCTCGAGGATGCCCCCTGAACCCACCCCCTCTCAGCCCTTCGGGCATCGCAAGTCATCCCAAAATGAGTTTTGAGCCCCCCCCCCCCCCCCCCCCCTCCCAAGCGGTTGAGGTTCTGGATCCGCCACTGCACCCCGTCCCCCTGCTGTCATCCCAGCCCCCTTTCTAACTTAGCACAAAAACCGTCCAGTTTTCACTTGATAATTTTCACACTCGTACGGAATTTCGCACGGACCGTGTTTTCATAAAATTCTCATAAAAATGTAAGGTGCGTATACCAACTTTTTGGTAAAATTAATGTAAAATGATTGAATTGAAAGTGAAAAGAGGAGAGGGTGTACATGATCGGATGCCCGGTCGTTTAAAGGGAGGGGGTTTACACGGTATGTAATCTCAATGCATATATATATTTTTTTATTATCATTTATTTATTCCATCATTAATGTATTTTGATCGGAAATTGCTTGCTTGTTGTCGTTTTTAGGGGAAGCCGAGGGGGGGGGGGGTTATAAAAAATAATTAAGTCAATGGGTCTACTCTCTTCAAACTCTTCTGAATATCGGAGATGATGACACAATTTTTGTATTGAATATATTGTAACACAGTTCAGTTGTGCGAAAACGTTTTAGAGTGAACGAGAATCTAATATGAATCGGTAGCTTAATTAATGAAGCGGTACTGCATAGTTATTACCTTAATTTTAAAACAAAGAGGGATGGATAAAAAATCAAATTAAACATACAGAAGAGATCTGAAAGTAAACTTAACGCACTGGAATTAGCGTCTTTTTGATTGAAATGTTTGTGAACGAAACGACTGTGAGTGTAAGACAGCCAATCAAAACAACGAATTTTGAAAAGTCGAATGCCACAATGATTTCGAAATTTGGAGATTACAGTAGACTATTGCAGCATCGACAAGGATTAAGGTAGGCTGTGATTTGATTCATGTTTTCCTGTTTACGATAATAACACGTGTTCTCTTTGAAATAATTTCTAAAGTGCGAGTCGCTGTTGCCGACAGAGGAAATCTGAGCCAAACGATCGAAAAGGATCGAGATCTAATACTTCTATGAATTTTCTCAATTCTCCGTGCTTCATGTCATTAAAATGCCTTCAAATCTATTTTATTTTGCAGTCGATAAGTCACATGGCACAAAATTTGAAGATGTTTATCCGAAAAGATGATGACTGTCAACGATGAGACTGAGGGGATCATGAATATGCCAGCCAGGACTGTGTCCCATGTTTAGTCGATGTACCAGTACCAGTAGAGTTACAGTTCCATATTGTAAAGATAATTTAACTGTTCGGTAGGTGAATCATTCATATTGTATTCCATGCTGGATTCACTGAGCGAAAACAGCCAACGACACGTTGGCTGCAGGCATTTATGTTTCATAAATTAGAAACAGACACAAATCGGCAAGTTTTCCAGGGGATTTCTGTCTATGTCTGACTCAAATGATATAAGCAAAACGAAACGATCGATCTGCAATCATAAAAAAATTTCATATTTTATCTTGTTATTTAGCTTTACCATTAATGATGCGGCAAGAATTTCACTTGCCTCCGCTTCGTCTTTTCGAATTCAAGCGCCATGTTGTAAGTTTACTCTACCGGTAATGTGTCACCTGGTCAAACATGACATCACTGACAAGGCAAGGCTGTTTCCATAACAACGTCCATTCATACGGATCAATGTCATGCGTTTGACCTTACGCAAATCACGCCGCAATACAACAATCAGCTTGGTAGCATGATCATTGCTGTAAGGAATTTATTGGTATACCAAAACTATTAACCATGTGAAAAAAAGGTGCAAATATAGAATGATATTTTATAATTATAATATTGATTTTTTTTTTGTAGAATACTTGCAGAAGAACATTAAAATGGAGGACATCAGTGGCATCGTAATCAGAAAATGTTTGGACGTCGCTAAGTTCCTAAATGCCAAAGATCGACGATTAAAATTCAAGAAGAAAATTTGAAATGCTAGAATGTTTTTACGAGAAATGTTTGCTATGACATCAAGAAACAATAGGTTATCATGACATCCCTTAATGTTCCATATTTACTGCTGCAGACGGGTAACGTAGTCTTATAATTACGGCTATAAAAACAACCAGTGAGATTCCTAGAAATTGATTTGCTGCATTGTGACAATGTGAAATATTGTACTCAACTGAATGAAATATGCATGCTTCTCTTTTATGTACCGTAAATAATAAAAATTGAAAATTTTCATATTTGAGTCAAATGTGATTTTTTCACATGTGAGATTCTCACATGTGCTTTTTTCAAACCTGGTTTTCAAATGTGACTCAAACCTAATTTGCATATTCTTCACATTTGATTTTTTTCAAACCTGGTTTTCAAATGTGACTCAAACCTAATTTGCATGTTAAATTACTCATGTGAGCTCACCTGAGAGTCAAAGTTTGAATCAAACCTGTGAATCAAATGTGAGTGAGGTTTGTGAAATTTGGTAAGGGGTAGCAATCTCAAAGCTTTTTGGAATTTACTCGATTTGAGTAAAATATTTTGTTTTTCTTTGATAATCCTCATAATGCATCTTTCTGGTGTAGATTTTGCCTTGTTTAAGCAAAATAGGTCACGGTTGTGTATTTTAGTATTACGAAATTTCTCGAAACATCATAGAAATATCCCTTAATACACGATACATGTGTGCAAGAATTCCAAAGGGGTAGGGCCACGAAGCCCGATATTGGCCCTAATTTTGAACATTGTACTTCATAGATTGACTGTTATTTGACATTTTGAAACGTTCTCTACTGAATCACGAATCTACTTTTTGTAAACATTGCTTTTTTCAACACCTTTTAGCCCTTTGAAAACACCAAAAAAGGTCATATTCGGCGAAATTGATGCAAAAACTCAATATTTCTATTAAATTAGCAATGGCCGCATGCATTAACTATGATGGAAAATTTATATGTGAAAGATTATCATTATATCCTTTTGTCATAAACGTTTTATCTCACTTAACGCATGCGGCCACAATGAATTCTACGACAAAAGACAAAATTCCCAGCAATTTTCGCCATATTTTGTCAATAACGTCAAAATGACGTCACTTCATGACGTCATTACAGTTAAATAGCACATTGTTTAGTGATATTATTCTTTTCATGAAAAGCGGTAAACATTCGTGTATTTTCATGAGAGATATCAAGTATTCCTCATGAAATTTATTTTAAAAGAAAAATCAAGGGCCGATTTAGGGGTCTCGTGGCCCTACCCCTTTGAATGTCTTTGACATTGTCGCCATAGCATTTTCTATATAGACGTGGCCTCAGACAGTGCATGCATTTTATATATTCTTTTCATTTTCGTGCGTGAACATCGACGGCGGGTGCGGCTAGCCAACAGGAGATGCTTACTCCTCCCGGGCACCTGGTCCCACCTCTAGCTTGCTAGGGGTCCGTCGATGCTCAATTTGGTACTCTATTGTGAGTGCTGTTGAGATTATCGTCAGGATCTTCTTTAACTCATTTGAATTAAAGAAAGAAAGAAAAAAGTACTGGACCTATTCACTTATGGTGCATATGTAACTCAAAAAATCTCAATAAAGATGGATATTGTGATGACACTTGTGAATGTGACAATGAATGTTATAAACCTACCTAAATGATATTACGAAAAAATAAAATACAATATTATTATATTCATTATATGATTTAAAAAAGACATAATGGTTATATGGTCATATGGTAAAGGGAAGGATGTCACAGGCACTGGATTAGGTACACATTTATATGTCATGTTATGCATCTAGCTACGTGACTACATCACTTCATACATGTTGTAAAGTAGACACAATATCCATTGTTATTTTCACTATTCAATTCTTGTTGGACTGAACAATATTTTATTACATATTTCAACTCTTGTTATTATACAACAAAAATTCTTATTCAAGTTGATGAAGCACCATGGTTCTATCGAAAAATAAATTGTCGATGTAAACTGCTCAATAAAAAGGATTATCATCCATTGATTCAATAACATCAAAGGCTTGGTCTCGTACATACACTCTTATCATTCAATTGTCTTGAGAACCTTTCAACTTCATTTACCCATCTTTTGACAAATTTTCTGTTTAATCTTCTGTTATGTTTTTTTTATCTTAAATAATAATGTATATAATACGGTACTAAAAATTTTATATTCTGTCATGTAAATATCATTCAAATAACAGAAAAAAAATACATATTCACATCTTGTCATTTTCACCAGAATTGACCACATTAACTCAGGGTACATGTAAGAGTTATTGCTCTTTCTCTACTATTTCCTTGTGCGATGTGGATCGTTTTAGCGTGCCTTGCTTCAAACCCATAGCCCAGTAATAGAATCCGGACACTATGGCAAACAGAATTCCAACAGCAGCTGCCTTACTGTTGAAGATCTTGGCGAAGTTTCCATGCGACATCATCGTCATCGTGCTTACTGAAAATGAAAGAGATTTCAAGTGAAAAGGAAAGTGAAAGTGAAAGCGAAAGTAAGGAATTGAAAGCGCCATATTATTATACACATTCAAAATGAGTGTTTTACAAATATATATGATGGATATTTGGGGAAATTATAGTAAATGGGGCTACAGTATTGTACAAAAGTCATGCAGTGAATAAATATAGCAACGTAACGGATATATAACAAATACAAACCTCAAACCAAAGCTGGAGGCCAAATCATACTGATATTAATATCTTATATCTAGGAACATATGTGCAAAGAGTTTTTTCCTGATAGTACATTTGTGCGTGTAATACAGATATTAGTTATAATATAGTATATGTGAAACAATAATATACGTCTAAAAGCGTCGAACAAAAACATCTAAAATGAATTGAAATAAATTATTGCTTTTCGGCCGAATGTCTCACTTGCATAGGAGAGTTAATCCTTTCTGCAAGAAAATCAATGAAAACAACCGTGATATGATGCAACGTTTAAGTGCATAACTAAATCATGACATAAATAAAATTAATTATCATGCTTCTAAATCAATTTGGATTGAGGGTCAAAGTGAGATTATTTGACAAAGGAAAAAGAAATTCTGTATTCTATTGGCCAGTAGATTGTAAAGCTGAAAACTTAACTATATTTTCCCTGCATAAAGATTCAAAGTATCAAGGAAAAAAATGTTTACATTTCAACTCATATATATTGATAGAAAATATTTAAGGAGTCAACTTTTGTTCTTCAATATTTACTCAAGACGGTTTGTGTTTATAGTATAATTTTGAAATCTCATGGTGCATTTCTAATCAGTTAGTCACAGGAGGAAAAACAAAAAAACAATTTTTTTCCTGAAGCTTATAGAAAATACTGACAGACTGATCTCATTTTTGCATTGTAGACTGCATGAAGAAGATTAATCTCTTGCTTCGAGATTTTAATAAAACATGTTGTCATCAAATAATAGAATGTAAAATCGTATACTGTAAGGGTTTACTATCCGAAACATGTGTCTGGTGCCACAAAATTGGTTTAAAATGTTGATCAAAAAGGCAATGAGACGGAACACTTAAATTTTCTTATTATTTTCATCTAATTTCTTTTGCAGTGTGGAGCAGTTAAAAAGCGTTCCCCACGATTTGATGTTTCAAGTGTTACAATCACTTTTTTCTGTTGCATGAAAGAAGCTCTGTTTTGGTCGTTTACCAATATGAAATGATATATTATTTTGCTATTCCGGAAACTTGTCATTTCAGCCTAAAATATTTAAACTAAAAAGAGGTTAACATCCTAGCATCATCCATTCAAAGCTCTTTTGGTCATTGACTTTATCTAACAATGCCACTGCATCAACTTTGCAGGAAATTTGAGGCCGCACACTATTTGCAAAGTAAATGCACAAATCTAAATGCAAAAAAAAAATAAAATAAAACTAGAGGGCGACAGTGAAATACAATTTGCTGTGTCTGAAAAATCACTTTGCCTTAGGTATCAGCTGATGAGGATTTACTATCCGAAACACGTGTCTGATGCATTGTTGTTAAAGAAGGTAACGAGGTGTAGCACTTCCATTTTCTTGAAAGAAGGAGGGTAACTTTCCTTAAGCTAAGCAGTATAGAAATCATAAATGTGAATTTCCAGTTTGCAAAGGGGATTTAAGAAATGGGACACAAAGACAGACCTCTTGGATTGAGTTGTATTGGCTGTTTGGCAAACACGTGGGGAACAGAAGGTAACAAAAGGACGTTAGAGAAACACTTTTAGTATTAGTAAAAATGGAAAAAAGTGCTGTTGCGTGCTGGAATCAGATTTGTTTTGTGATAAGAATACCTGTTGTCGATATAACCGCCATTGATCCCTTGGCCTCCAATCTTTGGTCATTATCCAATAGAAATAACTACTGATGGAAATAGTTACAAGCCTAATACACAGGAAAAACAATGGGTATGCACAGAACGATGATGACAAGGGCAGGTACAACGCTGAAACTAAAAATAGATTATTTCGTCATATTTAAAAATAGCTGAAGCAATGATTGGACTTGGGTATACTTTGGTATATTTCATCCATGTACATGTATTTTACTTTATAGATACACTGATGTATTGAATTGAAGAAATCCATGCATATATGAGAAATCCTATTTTTCCCCAGCACCTCTTACTGAATGCATAAGAGTGCAAAGGACAATGGAAAAATCAATTTTATCAAACAATATCAAGAGTAAGAGCATTTAATTTGTTCACATAAAATGTCATTTGATGGTATATTGATCGTTACGGTGAGGAGTTTGCACCACATGCCGCAAACCAAAGCTAAAATAGCGGAGAAAAAATAATAAGGAAAATGGGAAGTGCGATCTGAAAGTCAATAAATATGATACAAATAGGATGGTAATCCCTCAATATAACTGAAATGCACTGGGTATTCTGACTTTCATATCCTCATATTTCAATTATAGAGTGTGTACTTCATCAATAGCAAAACTTATTCCAATTCTGTTGATGAAGTTTTCCTAATATAACAGAGCAAACACAGGTTATAAAATCCTTCTGTTCACTTAGTTCATAAAAGACACTAACGGCGGAATATTTACGGCATGAACGTAATATGATGTTCATCATATAATACCTAGAAGATAGATAAATAACTTGATGAACACCAAGATATATTAAAATAGGAAAAGTAGATTTCAACATTTTCAAGATTCTGTCGACATGAAAATACTTATAGTTTTGGACATACCATACGCCACGAACAACAGCACTGCCACGTTACCACTGGGCCACATACAAATGTAACATGCCCGTATGCTCCATATCAAGATGGACATTCGTGTATCAAGACATACAAACGTATGACATACAAACAATATTACAGTGTATTTTGAAGTCAACTTAATTCGTGTGTATTTGATTTGACTTACCAATAGTTTGAAGGGCAAAAAACATCATACTGCACAGCAAAAGTAGTCTTATCATGTCTTTGTCCACAGAATTTATTGTATACCAATTCACAAGCGATAAACCTGTAAAATAGTAGACAAAATAATTATTTGATATATTTCAACTGGAAAAACATTGTATTTTGAATAAAAAAATATTCTCTATCTATATATACATGTAGATGTATATTATTTCATTTCCTAATCTAAGATTTACTTTGATGTGAAGACGCTTTCTACCGAATCCATCTGGCTACTATTGCACAAAGTTTGGAAAAAATGAAGCTTTTGTGAAGT
Source organism: Pinctada imbricata (assembly GCA_033119305.1). Classification (NCBI taxonomy): domain Eukaryota; kingdom Metazoa; phylum Mollusca; class Bivalvia; order Pterioida; family Pteriidae; genus Pinctada; species Pinctada imbricata. The sequence goes on along the minus strand of VSWD01000005.1, from coordinate 47,297,439 downwards.
ATATAACAAGATTTCTCTCAGGAACTATTGAAATATATTGTTATCTTTATTAGTGTATACACGTGTACTCCTAAAGGCTTTTAGATTCTTTATGAGTGTTGCTTAAAATATAGAAAATATCAATAACTCTAGACCCAACTTGTTCTTGGGTTCTGCATTTTTGTCAATTCGTGAAAATGTAAGGTATTATTAAAAGTAAAAATAGACTATAATCCTCATGACAATCAATGAAAGTCAAATAAAATATCCGAAATTAGATTCCAAGAATCACAATTTTAAGGTATACAAATCCTTGAAAAAATTTATAAAAGATAACTGTCAACTTCGGTTGATCGTCTCTTCAACGCATTCAAAAATTTCAGTTACCAAATGTATTGAAATTTCTAAAACATGGGTCCTATAGCATCATATCCCACCCATCATCCTGCTACGTCTTTCGGTACATGTTTGGACGAATAACAATTTTCACACTCTTTTGCCATATTACATTGTTTAGATTGAGGATCAGTACCCGAAACGTGCATGCCTGGTCCATGCTGCAAATCGATCTGTTCTTAAATGATGCTATAGAATTTGAAGATGTTTAACATTACTAACGAGAAAAATCTGACAAATAGACGGAGACAACGCCATAGCTCCATAGAAACACGAAGGACAACTTTATCTCCTTTTTAAATCTTAAAATTAGAGTCCAGTGAAAGTGCAAAATGTATTGTAGGTGACGCTGTTTAGAGCGGGCATGCCAATAAGTAAAACATTTCTTCATTTGAACATATTCAAATATCACTTGAATCATGTTATATATGTAGACTCCCCCAATGGAAGATTAAAGCTCATTTTAATCTCTCTCGCTGTATTATTCAAAAGCAAGGGAGGGGGAGTTTCGCTCATTGGCCCCGATGTCAGAATATTACCAAAAATGACGTCACCTTGAAATAAAAAGTACTATATCACTTACACAACAATGCTATGCTATACAATCTGATAGGTAGCTGTAATGTGCTTCCATCCTCCGACTCGAATACAGTGTTGAACATATGTACTGGGAAAATGAAGGCCTGCAAATAATGGTAAAAATTGGTCGAAACATTCTTAATTTTTGTGAGTAAAAGTTGGTCGAAACATTCTTCATTTTTTTGTGAGTAAAAAAAGTAATAATAAACAAAGTTACAATCCAAACGATTAAAAGTCAACCATTGTATTATAATATCGTCCTATATGTTTTAAAGTAATGTTTTTGAGAATGATATTTCAAACGCAGTGTTAGAAATACTAATGCCTAAAGAAATAGATTAAACACATTATTACGTTTAACATTTCGGATGAACAAAAACTTGAAATCATCGATGAAAATCTATTACTACATAACAATCAAAGGAAATTTGTTGTATCTTTATTTTGCCCGATTATAAATAACGAATTAAAGCATTAAAGTAATGAATTCGAGCTCTACATATATCACAAACAGTGTTGAAATATGTACTGAGAAATAAAATTCTACAAAAATTGGTTGAACGGATCATTTTGAGTGAAAAGGGAACTTGTATCATAAGTGAAAACATAGACCTTTTCTCCTATAATCATTGTTTTATATTGCCCTATGAGCTTTCATCAAAGTATTGTTTTTCGAGCTTTATTTTGCAATTACAGAACCAAGGGGATTAACTGTGATGAATGTTGTCGATAACGTCTGCTTTAGCAGCGCTGCAGACGACCACAGCTCGTGATTTGTGCTGACACCATAGAGATAAAGTCTGTGGGTGATCAATACATGTATATATTTTGGATAATCTCAGACTCCTAACATCTCTCCTAACTCTCTCAGGAGAAGCAGTACGTGCAATTCAATAAAATGTTGGTATCAAAAGAAATTGTTATGATAAGAAAAGCAGATCCAAGCATATGTCTTTATAATGATGTTTTCGTTTTATTTGATTCCGCAATTTGATAACGGTGTATGTCTTTCTATCTAATGTGGTTAGTATTCACTTGAACGTGTAGACCTTCGTCTTTGACATCTTTCTATATTTCTCTACCACTTTGTCTAAATTCCATGACGCCGTCTAGTCTGCATCCCATTTAACTGTCATATCAGTTGTCTTTTTCTCTCTATTGTGACATTGTCAATCGTGATGCTTATTGATAATCGAAATTTTAATTGTTGTGCGTTTCGTCATAGTTTTGTTGGAGATTTTTTTTTCTATATTTGCTTTTCATACCATTGTTTATTGAAACATTAATTAAAATCAAAGACAAGTGCTAATTACAATAAGAAAATCTGCTTTATCCAGTGTTGCGACTTGGAAAGCACTGTCGACATGATCACGACCATAAACCACTAGATCTATTGACAATGGAAATACACAACCAAAGACAAGACCAGATAAGCAGCAAAGACCAATAACATTTTTATTTTGTGTTTAGCGACTTAAAATTTGTCAAACATAAATAACAAGTCGACATGAAAGTGGCAATATGTTTTTCAATGGAAAGAACAGCCGTTCAAAATATCCATTCCTAATGTATTATATGTAACAGATTGGAAATGTATGAATTTATCCACTGTATGAAGACAACCAAGATTTATGGAAGGTAGGAGCTAACGTGTGTAGTACATCAATCCTGCTACGTCTTTCGGTACATTTTTGGACATAATTATAATTTTCACACTCTATGGTCATATTACATTGGTTAGATAGAGGATCAGTGACGAGGGTTAAGTACCCAAATCGTGCATATCTGGTCAGTGCTGTAAATGTATCTGTTCTTAAATGACGCTATTGAATTTGAAGACGTTTAAAACATTCAATTAACGATATTTTTTATTTGCTTCAGTTTATTATATAGAGACGAACTCCGACTCCTTTATCATCACAGAAGTATTATACACGAAGTATATTCTTCCAAAGTTCTAGTTTCATAAAATCATCATTCATTATGACAGCCTGTACCAATTTGATAACACCTTATGTGTTTTCTACTTTTCTCACAGTGGGTTGTCATACTTTCATTAGAATAATGAGATAAAGTTCAAACGTTTTTCCTGGAAGATCAGATACAGTCGGATGTAATTGCTTTTTCATAGAGAGAAACCACCGCAAGGATTGGAAGGTTGAATTAAACAGAGCAAAAGAGAAATGGTATCGGATATTTCGATGCCATCAGTAGTAATTCGATGAAGATGCAAAATTATTAGTCTTCTTTTTTTTTTTAAATATTACTCCTAAGGTGTTTGTCTCACTCATGTTTCAATTATCTAACAGAAGTTGCCTGTAAAATATCATGTACTATAATAATATGTAAAAGAAAACAACTTCAAATTGATGCAGTTACTACATATTAATAATGCGGAAGGGTTCCAACTCCATACCTTCTTGAAGAAAATTTCAAACCAATTTTCATGCACCAGACACGTGTTTCAAATTATATTAAATTCTCATCAGTGATGCTTCCAGCCAAAGTGCTTTTCATAAGCATCTCAAATTTATTTCACTAGCGCCCTCTGGCGTTATTTTTAGAATTCAAATTTCTGTATTTACTTTACATGTACAAAATTGAAAAGATAAGGAGCAGATCCCAACAGTGACAACAGCAGAATACACTCTTAGTCTCTGACGAGACGAGTCGATGAAAGAAGGGATCTCCAACAAGACTCGGGTGCAGTACCAACAGCAATGCACCAAAAACACGTGATGCAAAACACAGAGTAGACAAACACAGCAGGAGACGTAAAAGAGACACACGTCATAGAAATAAGAAACACAAAAGACTACACATAAACCAAACGAGACCAATGGGCTCATTTTGGTTATGTACGTTTGACATTAACTTATTGATGTATTCTTATTTCACAATAATATTTAATCCTTTCCTTGTATGTAAATCATGATTAACCAAGATTTTGTATCATAATCCCTTAATAATTCTTGTTGATGGTTTTTCCTTATTCATTAGAAGTATTTGAAGAATTTTTATGAAAGCAAATCACAATGGGGCTAAAGGTACAATGTGATTATTACGCGGTAGTTAATGAAGAAATGAATGAAAGGATCGATCACTTCTTTTTTCAATCTCATAAACAACAATTATAAAAGCTTTTTCGCATGCTTTTGATATTTTTTCATTAATATTCTACTCAGTCATGCGATTATCAGCTAGCGTTATTATCAAAAAAGAGAAAGGGGATAAAGAGCTCATTTACATTATGCATCGGCAACAATTACAGGTTAATGACGTCATTCTATCAGACTTAATCCTAGCTTAAGTTAGGAGGGAGCGTAACACATATATCTCTTGATTTATAGGTGACTTGTAATGTGATTGAAGAAGAATAAGAAGGATGGTGAACAATATCATTGCAGATAAACTATCTAGACAGAACTAATAATTCATTCTATCAGGGCAAAAAAAGATTTTCATCCCGAAAACATTTGCTGATAACATGCTGTCTATCTTAATATTAATCCTGCAGAAAATGAAATGACAGCGAGGTTTGAGTGGTGCTCATATCTTGATTTGGGAGCATTATCGACGGATTCATGAACAAAATACCGGAGAGCCCATTTAATAAGTCCATTCCGTGCTTTATCGTGATATGACGTTACAAGAAAAGCTCTTTGCGCCTCCTGTAAATTTATCAAATGGAAACCATACGGAACTGTTAAGTTTTTGTTTACGAAACTGTGCTGCACTTGAACATGTAAAAATCCTCAATTACAATCTTGAAAATGAAGCGAATTTTGTTTTTCATAATTTTGAAGAAATTCTTTTTTTTTCTTACCCAAAGAGCCATTATACTGAATATAACGGCCAACACAATCTGCCATATTCTCAGCCCTGGAGGTAACCTTACGTACAGTTGGTCATTGTGTCCAAGAATCTGGCTCAGCTGAAATGATATTAATCAATCAATCAATCAGTCAAAAAATCTAAATTTTCAACAGCCCTTTGGAATGTTTGAAGAAATTACATGTACTCCTGGGATGGATTTTCTGATTCGCTTTTAATAATTCAAAATGATTTATATCATCAATCCTCTCCTTTCTTTTCAGATCATTTAAAATATATTGACTAATTCCGCCATCGTTTAAACATGGAGGTTCATAGTTACCTTTGACCTATGAACATCGCCATCGTCTGTCTCTCCAACCCCTAGCAACTTCCGGGTTTTCAGTCGACTGTGTAGGTCTCCACTGCTGTGTTTTCTGGAAAGAAGAAAAACAATGTTAACATTGATTCCTTGGACATGTGCAGACAGTCATAGCTGCGAATAACTTCAGAAAGGAGGAGATCTGAAATAAAAATACCGAAAAATCTATCATTCCCATCCTGACACTTAGAAACCTCGCATCTAAATAAGTTGTATACGTACACATGGTACAGTAAATAAGCACTTGGATTGGCTTTCGACCTCACATTCTGTGTATGAGATAGGTAAAATATCAATTGTAACAACTTAATTAAATAAACTCGGCCATTTGATTTTGGACAAACTCGACCGTTTTATCTCGGACAAACTTGACCATGTCATTTTTGACAAACTCCACAATGTTAGCTTAGACTAACTCGATAAAACCACCTTCAGTTTGCAAAAAAATTTCATTCAGCAAGATTTACTGTACAACCCCTGGTTTCTGAAACCTTTAATTTAGGTACTTTTATTAGGCAAGATGAAAATCGACAAACTTATGAGAGACAAGTGACAACATGGATCATAAAATGAAGTAAATGTTTGTATTGAGGAACCAAAGAAAAAAGCGAGAGAAGGTAAAGTAAGCCAAAGATGTATCATAATTATAAATCATTACCATGACTTGCATAAACAGGTTGCTTTTACAAAAGTGAAAATGAAAATATCTTCAAACGGAACAATATTAATAGAAAATAAATGTATAGTACGAAAATGATTCAGAGCTATCTGTAAACTTTATCTTAGAATATCCCGTCAGTAATTGCTATATAATGAATCTCATGATTTATTGCACCATAATGATTCCCAGCACGGTGCTGTCATGAACAAAGTTATTGATGACATCCGTTACAGATATCTTTATTACGTTTTGAAGTGACGGAAATTATCACCCTATGGACGGAGACATGTTACAATTATCTAAAATGACATAGTTTCATCTCTTTCCTTCTTTTATATTGCAAAAAGCTTCGAAGCAAATTGTTTAAGAAATTAATCATATAACAATATCATGTCAGACAATATCTTGACTGCAAGTGCGTTATTTACACTTTTGTATTGCATTTAAAAAGAAAGGAGAGGATCTCCAGCAAGATTTGGCTGCAGCATCCTCGGCAAAACATGCACTATTCCAACATACAGAGCAGACAAGCTCAACATGAGACTCAAAAGAACAAGGAACGCCATAAACATGTATATGTACGGCATAAAAACACTATACACAAAATCTATACGTAAACCGACGAGAGTTAGTGGCAATCGGTGCAGATTTAGGACGACTATCTGTCACGTCAGTAGCAAATGGTGTTTATCCGGATTACATGCGCACAATAATCCACCTTTTCGGTTACCAAGCCGGCTATTAAAACGACCGAACAATTGTTGTGTTGTCCCCACGGGTCTATTAGTAAGTTACATACAAATGAATAAATAAATTAATATAAAAATAAGCTCAAAATGCATCAAAGATGCAAAATGCCGAGTTGCAAAACTGGAATGTAAGTATGAATATGCAGACTAACATGAAATGTGTATGGTTTGTAACAACATTTTGTGGTCCTAAATGAAAATTTCTGGATCAAGAAATGATCTTCTCTTTATTCTATATCAGCGTGTAATATATTTTCAAGGATACAGATTTTCAATCTCATCATACAGAATACTTTATGTATTTGTATGTACAATATGATTTAACAAAGCATACTCTAAAGATACAGAATAAGGTACAATTCATATCTTAAATCACGGGAAACATTTCTGGCAAGTTTCATGATTATAGGTGCAGTACAGGCTCAAATATGGTTGGGAAAACATTTTCAATCATCTGAGCCCTGTGACCTTGATCTTTGACCTTTTGACCCAAAAATTAAAAGGCAAGTTTCATGATTATAGGTGCAATACAGGCTCAAAAATGGTCTGGAAACCATTTTCAATTACCTAAGTCCTGTGACCTTGATCTTTGACCCTTTGACCCCTAAATCAAAAGTGGTCATTTTCTATTCACTGGAAACATTTCTGGCAAGTTACATGATTATAGGTGCAATACAGGCTCAAATTCAGTCGGGAAACCATTTTTAATCATCTAAGTCCTGTGACCTTGACCTTTGACCTTTTAACCCCACAATTGATAGTGGTCATCCTTGATCCATGGGAAACATTTCTGGCAAGCTTCATGATTATAACTGCAATACAGGCTAAATATGGTCCGGAAACCACTTTCAATCATCGGAGTCCTGTGACCTTGACCTTTGACCTTTTGACCCCAAAATCAATAGGGGTCATTCTTGATTCATGGGAATCATTATTGGCAAGTTTCATGACTTTAGGTGCAATACAGGCTAAAATATGGCCAGGAAACCATTTTCAATCATCAGAGTCCTGTGACCTTGACCTTTGACCTTTTGACCCCAAAATCAAAAGTGGTCATTTTCTATTCACAGGAAGCATTTCTGGCAAGTTACATGATTATAGGTGCAATACAGGCTGAAATATGGTCCGAAAACCACTTTCAATCATCGGAGTCCTGTGACCTTGACCTTTGACCTTTTGACCCCAAAATCAATAGGCCTCATCCTTGATTTAAGGGAAACATTTCTGGCAAGTTTCATGATTATAGGTGCAATACAGGCTGAAATATGGTCCGGAAACCATTTTCAATCATCTGAGTCCTGTGACCTTGACCTTTGACCTTTTGACCCCAAAATCAATAGGCCTCATCCTTGATTCAAGGGAAACATTTCTCGCAAGTTTCATGATTATAGGTGCAATACAGGCTGAAATATGGTCCGGAAACCATTTTCAATCATCTGAGTCCTGTGACCTTGACCTTTGACCTTTTGACCCCAAAATCAATAGGCCTCATCCTTAATTCAAGGGAAACATTTCTGGCAAGTTTCATGATTATAGGTGCAATACAGGCTGAAATATGGTCCGGAAACCATTTTCAATCATCTGAGTCCTGTGACCTTGACCTTTGACCTTTTGACCCCAAAATCAATAGGGCTCATCCTTGACTAATGGTGAGTAAGTGTATGAAGTTTCATTGTTATAGCCTCTTTCGTAGTTGACTTATAGTCCGGAAACCAATTGTTGACGCCCTCCCGCCCGCCCAGACGCCCGCCCAGACGCCCGCCCGCCCGCCCGCCCGTCTCACATCAAATTAAGAGCCGAGTTTTGCAACTCGGCTAACAAAGCGTACCAAAAACAGTCCCTGCTCTGTCGGCTGGGGTGAGCTCATTCATGCAATCACCCGAGGAGTTCGACTGATATTCAAGAAAGGAGGGGATCTCCAACAACAACAAAACACAAACTTTGCAATGACGGCTACACACAAAGTCAAGTGGAAGTTTGTTTCCGTCACGAGGTACATAATTCATCGGGAATGAAAATAATATCATTTCACAAGTACATGTAATTATCATACTTTTTAAGATTTGCCCTTTTCAGCAATAGATATGCTCATTATAAAGCACGTGCCTATGTATGTCTCGCCAAATAAAACCGAATCAATGACGCATTGTCAGTTATTCAAAGCAAACACCAAATCGCAAATTTTTTTGTTCTTTTTCATAAAAAGTTGGGTATCCATGTGATTAAACTATAACTTAATCTATATATTTACCTTCCAAATAAGAAGCTGAAAATTTGATTCATGAGGATCGAAATACAGCCCAATATAATCTGAAAACAAATCCTATATCCGTCTTCTTTCACAACCAGAAACTGCCTTTAACATATAAAAAAACAACTGACACTTTCCCTATAATTTAACTCAGTATTACTTCGAAACACTGACAATTCCCGGACAATGCCTATTTAAAGTGAGATTCATTCGCCGTTGTGTGACTTGATGATATCAACCAAATTACGCTCGTCTGGAGAAGTCCGAGAAATTGAGATGAAATATCACTATGTCCTAATCAAATTTTGTAACATCATCTGTAGTGAAACCAACAATTAATTTCGCACCTTTAGAGCATTTTCCTTGAAATTCTTTCCTCTATAAATCTGAACATTCAACAAGCGATTAGAATTCGATTCAGCAACGTTTTGGAGTAGAATATTAATCGAAGAGACACATCTTTGCAAATTAAGTGAATTGTAACTCAAATGAGTTGACGCTGCACGAACGAAATGGATTGTTCCGTCAATTAGATAATTCTATGAGATCAAATATTCATCCTACGGGACGCATCATGTATTTCAAAAATTTCTTTCATGTATTAAACGTCTTCAAATTCAATAGGATCATTGAAGACCTGGAAAATTTACAGCATGGACCAGACATGCACGTTTCGGGTTCTAAACCCTCGTCAGTGATCCTCAGTCTAAACAATGTAATATGGCCAAAAAAGTATGAAATTATTATGTCCAAAAATTACCAAAAAGACGTAGAATAATGGGTGGGATATGATGCTACAGGACCCATGTTTTAGAAATTTCAAGAAATTTTGTAACAGAAAATTCAAAATGCGTTGAAGAGACAGACGATCAACCGAAGTTGACCGAACTTGGCTACATGTGCCCTCGGGGACTCTTGGTCCACCAGCAGTGACACTCACCAAGTTCAAATACAGTATCAAAAATTACATTTCATGGAGATAAAGACGAAATCGGTAAAAATGTTTGATGCTCCCCGAACATCATAATTCTGATACCAAAAGTTTGATTATCTGAGTGTCTTTTACCTTTCAGAAATGATCCTAATGACCTTGAACTTTAACCCTTATATGACAATGAAGACCTTTGTCTGAAAGCCCATATCCTGCAAAACAGTTCGTGATTTTTTTTAAACATATTATCCCCAGAAGTTATGAATTAAGTCTTTTTTCTAAACAATTTTTCATCAAAACAATAAAAATCTTAAATTTTTAAAACCTGCTGTATACATAAACGAATGTGCAATTTTTCCTTTGATAAACAACATTTCAAGCCATTTTGAACTGAAGTAGATTTAAAATGATTTCTAAACTTCGTTTTAATATATTTTTAGCCTGAAAATGACCTTGACCTTTATGATTGACCTTTGTCTTGAAGGTGCTATTGTGGAATACTAGTATATGATGAAATTCTCATAAAGCAGCCTATATATACATGTACACGAACTGTACATTATATATACATTAAAATTTGCTTAGTCCATAACTCCTGTAAAAATGGATCAATCGAAACTAAACTCAAATTTGATCTGTATAACCCTAATATGTATTCACATATAAATATCATTTCAATATATGCAATACCATGGTAGATAAGTCCGGAAAACTGAGAATTTCATGAAATTTGTAAAACCAACGGCCACAACTCTTGTAAAACTCAAATTGAGATATACGCACATACCAAAAATGAGTTCAATATATGCAACACCAGCGAAAAAAACTGGAAAACTACAGTGTGACAGACAGACGGACGTACATACTAAAGGGGTGGAAACTATACTTCTACGCACACATGCCATAGAAGAATGCCGTAACGGTACCCAGTCATAAAAAGGATATAAACCTGGCAACATCACTTCATGTAAAGATTCATGTAAACAAATGACAGCAGCAAATCTGCATGCCCAATAGTCTTTATTTATTTATTTATTGTTGTTGCTGTTGTTTGTGTGAATATTTTTGTACATTTCATTACCGTGTACTATGAGGAACTTGAGACAATACTTGCCAACTAGATAAATGTTTCGAGATGAAAGTTGCTTTTGCCTGTTAATGCCATGATGACATGTAAAGAACATCTTTCCAAGGCAATTAATCATATTCAAAACCCTTTTAGACAAAGTAGACAAAACCGCATTTCCAACGTTAGCTTAAACTCACCGCTATATGTAATCTCTGCAAAATTTGAAATAACAAATACATTTATGTTTGACACTTATAAAAAGAAGTATCTTAAGCCTTAGAGATATAACCTTTCTCTCTTGGCAAATCTTATCCTCTTGTATATTACATTTGCCTCCTACAAAGTGTATCTTATCATAATGTGCTCCTTCAACAATTTTACTTTGAGTGATCTGAGTTTTAGCCTAAAATAAACTTACACGATTGGAATCATTGTTTATTCTTCAAATACTTTATTCCAATATGCCCGTCATATGACTGGTACACATTGATAATTCTAATTAAGATTTTATTACTATTAGAATCTGATGAAAATCCATCTTTCCCAAAATCAACCGCTTCAAAGTAAGTTTTAATTCATCCAGACAAATGTTTCATTCAATAGTATATATACATTGAGATCTCCTGTTATCTTACAAGACATATGCACTTCTTGCATCAGATGATTTTTCTAGTAGCTTTCAACGGCAACGTTTCGATGATCCAGCGTAGCATACAACTATCAGACAAAGTGAAAGAAGAGGTTACATTTAATTGCCAAATAAGTAAAAATCCGGATATGCCCAGAACCATCACACCAAAACGATAGACCCTACAAGACAAAACAACACTAAAACAGGAAGTAGACATAATTATTAGAATTGCTACATGTATCCTCTTTACCTTAAAATGTAAGAAAAAATATCATTTTTTCACTAATGCAAACAAATACAGCATCATTATACATGCCCGAAATCTGACATCCTTTGGTGGGTCCTCCTCTTGAATTGAACAAATAATCATGGAATAAACATCAACATATCGCCATTAATGTCTTCACCAAAAGTTGTCAATACCATGTCACAAAACATTATTATCACTTAGGCATGGTCCATTTGATATTCAGGGGGGGGGGCTTGGGTTTTTTGTTGGAGCAAGATTATTTTTTTCGCCCCGGACCGGAGCAAAATAATTTTTTTCTGGCAAAGTTGGAGCAAGGAATTTTTTTTAAAGTGATGCGCATACATGTATTAAGAATGTTTGTGTTTTATCAATAGAAATTATTTATATTTTTACTCAAAACTCTAAATATTAATATATTAGTTTATTTTTATGCAAGTATTCAATTCACTTTTAAACAGAGAGATAAAAGATTTTTGCAATACAATTCTCAATATTTTATATAAGGTACATGTATATAACATGTATAAGAGGGTCTGAGGGGAAGGTCTCCTAGACAATTTTTTAAATGTTACTAAGAATTGTAAATTGGTGAATAACTGAAGTTCTCCTTCCAAGCTTACAAGAACATGACTCTATGGGATATATGCAACATGTATTAACAGCAATACATAAATATTGATAATATATTCAAGCTTTTAAGGAAGCCCTTTTTCATGCACATACATGTATAACTTTTGATATCTTCAAATATCTGAACTTAAAATGCTATTAGTGAATAATGTTTTGATAGAAAACTATGGCGAGCGAAGCGAGCCAAAAATTTTTGATACAATTTCGAAAACTGCGGCGAGCGAAGCGAGCCGGAAAATTTTCAAGAATTTTAGCAAAATTTTATGGTAATTCTTCACATTCAGATTATTTGTAAGAGCAAGATTATTTTTTTCTGTCACACCATAAGCAAATTTATTTTTTTCATGAAAATTGAGAGCAAAATTATTTTTTTCGAAAAAAACCCAAGCCCCCCCAGAATATCAAATGGACCGTGCCTTATCATCATACAAACTGTGCGTGTAGCAGCACATCTTATTTACAAATCTTACATAGAATGTTAAGTGCCACTTGATGAAAATGGAATACCTTGAACTTTTATAGAAGATATACAGACAATTAAAGTACAAGGAAATAGCAGAAATCATTTGATGATGGTGAATGAATAAAACCTTACAGTAATGATAGATAAAAAATGGATGGCATTCCATCTTCTTTCAAATAACACTTGACTATGACCTTTAAAGAAAATTTATATTGCCAATCAAAGTACAAAAATTGCGGAAACCAACTTCAGGTTGTGAATTAACAAAACCATGTGCATAAAGTAATGAAATATAAAAATTGAAGATATTTTCAATCTTCAATGCGTCTTCGGATTTCAAATATTTTTCGCTGGAGCCACCAGTACTGATCGTAACTACAGTTTGTCCGTGTTCAGATTTGCATTTAATCACCTGCCTGAACCAATGCGAAAACACTGAGTAGAAGAGACTCCAAATGTACAAGGAACGCCAAACACGACATCGAAAAACTTAACACAAAAGACTACACATTAAGCATCGAGACCAATGAACAATCAGTGCAGACTAACAAAGTTCATCTGAAGTAAGGGAGTTGACTGTGACATTGAGGTTAAGTTAGAAGGTGACATACCGAAAGGAGATGCTTATTCTTCCTTGGGGTATCTGATTTCAATCCCAGGTTTTATTCTTTTTTGATTGGAAGCGACTGCTTTGATCGATGATTGTCCTGTTTGGCTTGGTTTTACATAAACATCGGTTTATGCATGGTTTTTGGATTAATGAATTTAGCTACATGTACATACATATATTTGACCGCAGGACCTAAAGGAATGGTCGTTGGTTTGAAAATTCATCATAATAGAAAGAATATAGTCTCTCTTTATCAAACCAGGTTGTTCAGTTTAACTGCTTTAACGAATATTTGTGTTTTCGGTGTAATGCATGAAGGTTGTCCATACAACTTTATAAAATAAAACATTTTGCCATTTTTGCAGTCCTTACAATTACCTCCAAATTGTAAAATGAGTTTTGGCAAAAGTACATCGTTTAGATTGAGGATCACTGATGAGGGTTAAATGGACGGTGTCCCTGAAAATTAATTAATTTTACAAAATTTTAGAATGTAAAAGCTTTATTTTCATATGAAAGTATGAATTCTCATTTGTTTAAATTCTTTGTAGGCGAATCTAACGCATACATTCGCAGTTATAGACCTATGAAAACGTCATTTCGAATTTGGGTTGCACAGCTCTATTTTATTCCACTAGCGCCACCTACAATGTATTGAGAACAGAGGTAAATGGGGATTAAATTCAAGATTATTATTACTTCTAGACCCTTGGGATAAATTTAACTTTTTTCATAAAATTTATTTTCAAGGACACTGTATCTTTCAGTACCCAGAACGTGTGTGTCTGGTTTATGCTGTAAATTTATCTGTTCTTAAATGATGCTATTGAATTTGAAGACGTTTAACGTTTGTACCACTTGGCGAGTGTCACTGCTGGTGGACCAGGAGTCCCAAAGGGCACATGTAGCCAAGTTCGATCAACATCGGTTTATTGTCTCTTCAACGCATTCGAAAATTTCTGTTATCAAAATTTCCTGAAATTTCTAAAACGTGGATCCTGTAGAATTATATCCCACGTGTCCTACTAAGTCTTTCGGTAAATTTTGGACATAATAATTTTCACACTTTGGCAATATTACATTTGTTTCGATTGAGGATCACTGACGAGGGTTAAGTACCCGAAACGTGCAAGTCTGTTCCATGCTGAAAATTTATCTGTTCTTAAGTACAGATTCACGCAAAGAACAAGTAGTTGAAAAACCTTAAATGATTTGCAGAACTTTTTTCTCTTGAAATTTGTTCAGGTCAGCCTCAATATTAATGTTCTGATGGAATTTTTCTCATACTTGGATGTTGAAGAAAGTTTTAGGGGTAGCAGATTTGGTTGAAGTATATAGAGCAAATTTCCCCGCCATTTTTTCCTTCATAATCCTTTATAAAACTCGCTTTACCATCGAATATACGAACCACAACAACAACAACATCGCTGCCTTAAGAAATGAATATCATATTTTTGATTTGTACCACACATTTGTCTCAAAACAGAAATAACAAGTTTTGCAAAACATTTTGATGTATCACCCCTGATTCTTAGGTGGACCTACACTTAATTTTAAGACGTTTAACATTTAAAAAGGACAGACAACATGCAAACTTGCATAAAATGCATCACGTCGTTTGATATTTCTTCCCAACATAAATCAATAAATTTTATAAAAGTCTTAAATGAATAGGGGGACTTGCGTGAACATGCATCCCAATAAACAGCGATGATTTTACGTCAATGCTAGTATAGGCTAGCTACTAGACATTCATACATTGAAAAATCGAAGTTGACCATGAGCATTTCCGCTAAATAAAGAGGCTGTGTCGTAGAACTGTAACGTGAAATAAATCAGTTAACCTACCCTTTCATTGATGAGGTCACCATCAGTCAGAGTATCCAACCAGAACGCTGAAAGCAGCCTATCATTTCCCCATTTTTAAAAGGAACAAAACACTTACACAAGTCTTCGCGACATATAATACACATCCAAAATAAACTGAATGTTATCAAATCATGTTGAAGCTAATTTTTCAGGAAACAAATATTCCAAACAGACGTGTGCCACCCACTGTGTACTCCCAACAGCTAAAGGAGCAACCAATCTGCATACATTTGTAAATAAGCACAGTCGTAATTTTATATTTACTATGGATGAAAATTTTCTCACACTATCTATATAACCTATCGCACACTATTATTCCATAACGTTGCGGCGGGAAATCTTGCGAGGAACTTTATTGACAAAGTGTCTTTTCTGAGATTCCCTGCTCCTACATGGTTGGATGATCTCATAAAATGATTGGAATTTTAGGCATCAGGAACAACGAGGATTATTTCAGTACACAAGCATTTTTGTTGCTCTTTTATTGATGTAGTTTCATGTATACTGAGTTAAATTGAATGTGTATTCTTTAACGAAATCACACAAAAAGTCATATTGAATGATTTTGTGATTAATAGAGTTTAAATAAGATGGGAAGATCAACAGCTTATCAAAAACATTTGGCCATTATCATTTTAGTGCTATTTTGGTTATGTTAAATTTAGCCTATGCATGCCTAAAATCTATCCAAAGTTATCAACTAGCATTTCTCAGGGTTACGGATAACTTATGATATCAATCTCGACGTATTTGTCACATGTACAATGACATAACAATCAGACCCTTGATCTCTTTCCTTAAGGTATATCTGGTAGACGTTTAATATCATGTACCCAACAACCAAGGTATTTTTTCTTCAAACAAAACCATGCACCGCTGTACATTACATGTATTTTCTACAAGCAGATTAAGGAGAGAGCAATAGGAAATGAATTAACGAACTTAAGTTTTGTATCGAGTAGAACAACAAAACATTACCAAAAAGAAGTCAAATTTCCAGAAAATATTTATGACCGGTTTAAACCTTGATGTTACATGCACAGACATCAAATCATTTCGCAAAATGTTGAATTGTGACATCCTATTTGATCGCACTGACTTTATGCATTGTCATGTTTTCTATTTTGACGTCACAATGTAAACATCGTCAAATTTTGTGAAGTCTGGTGTCTGTCCGCCCAATTAATTTACTGGAAAATCAGCTATTAGCATCCAAAATTTTTTAATAAACATCAAAGAAGTACCTAGCACTTATCAAAGTCGAGGTGGCAATGCCAAATCGTGAGAATTCCCATCGGAACGGTTGCGAACCCCGGATAAACAACATTCCGAAGTGAGACCAGGTGCCCGTGGAGAATCAGCGTCTTCTGATTGCATGCAATATCCGTCGCAACAGCTCCATGGAAACCTGTCAAATTCGGTGCTTGTCTCGATGTACATTTTGATGTACAGATCAGGCAAGTATGTCTTGTTTGGTACTTTTATATATCAGGATAAGTGTAACAGAATACTGAAACATAGGTAATCACAGATTACGAAGATCACCTCGTGGCAGCAAAGTTCAATTTAAACATATTTCTAAGTACATGTATATTGGCTTTTAGGCAAAATCATTCAAGCAGAAAAAGGAGGTCATCTTATGAAAGTTTGATCAAAGATACATCCAATATGCAAGCTTGGTACATATGAGTTAAAGAAGATCCTGACGATAATCTCAACAGCACCAAATTGAGCATCGACGGACCCCTAGCAAACTAGAGATGGTACCAGGTGCCCGGGAGGAGATGCCCGATGTAGCATTTATACTTTGCTCAATCTTGGCTTTTAAAGGCAAAATAACTCAAGCGGAAAAGGTAGGTCAAGGTCATTTCATGAAAGTTTGATCAAAGATACATCGAATATGCAAGTTTAGTATATGTAGCTCTTTGCTCAATATTGAATTTTAAAAGCAAAATCTCTCAAGCGGAAATGTAGATCAGATGCAGCATCCGATGCATGAGTTCACCACAGCATCCCAAGATGAATCACTTGTGCAAGTTTGGTAACTGTAGCATCACTACTTTGCCAAGTACTGAGCTACCCCAAAACCGGACACGGACGCGAACGGGTACGCGAATACGGACGAAGACGCGGATAGGGACGCGGACGCGCGGGGGTATACATTGTAGCATAAGCCAAATCTACTTCGTCGAGGTGAGCTGGAAATACAAGTACTCACATTTATTGATTTATGTGAACCTGAGGAACCAGAATTGCGCACAAAAGCACTATAAAATAGTCAAATATAATACAAAATTTACTTTTGTCAAACTGAGAGCAAAAAGGTCCGGATTACATTGCATTATCTGACGGCAAACATACCAGTTATTTCAGATGTTGCGTTCTTTTGAAAACAGTGTTAACACAGGCAATGAAAAGTGCGACGAAATCAACAAAAGCGACGGAAGCGACTGTACAGAAGTACATGTATTGGTTAGAGAATAACATAGCACTGTTTATACGTATTCGATATACATCTGATATTCCTTAAGTCAAAACTAAATCAATTTTGTCGGAACAACTGCAATGAATTACGAATTGATGCAATCTCAAGTCATTTGGGCCAGACGATATCATCTAGGCCCAATCTATCAAAACGGAAGTGAAATCTTGGATCAGTCAGTCAATCGAAAAACAAAATTTGGCTAAGATAGATTTTCATAGGATTCAAGTAACATTTTTATCTGCCAAGAAATTAAGGCAATGCATGTTGTAACTATCTTTCCCTTGTTTTTCTTCTCTCTTTCGTGTTGCAGTTTGTTATGATTTACAGACACTGACAGAGATATGCGCCAACTGTCGATATCAAATTCGTCATCATCAGTATTACGCAAACTTTACGAGTCGAATAGCTCATCGAGAACTTTATGTGGCGAGACTGATAAGGGATGATTGTTTTCATAAACGAATTTTATAATCATGCAGACAGATATTATGGGGTCGGAGTTTCATATTGCGAGATGAACTGCTTTTATTTTGGAATACAATCGTATCTCGTCCAGCCGGGTCTCATAAAAGGTACCCAATAAATCAGTATATTGAATTTTATATTTTTATCACTTGTTAGCACTGGAATGGGACTTTCCTAACTTGTACCACCCTGAAAGTCTTTATCCCATAAAAAAGGGGGATACATATGTCTTTCAAAATTAAGTCATGGAGTACAATGTAAAGCGGAAAATTCCAAAGATAAACAAAGGTGATGGCTTTGAATTAATCTAGTTTGCAGTTTAGGCATTATTTATATAAAGTTTCAATGAAAGAGACAGAGCAGATTAAAGCATACATGTACAAAAATATGAATTCACCATGCATCAATAATACATGTATTCAAAAGGCATGCAGGAAACCTGAGTGTAAAATCAGTCAAAATTTGAAACTCAAACAAACATCATGTAAGAAACATCATGGTGTGATCCCCCAACAACTGAAATGTGAAAAGTCACTTAGGAAGGGTGAGAACTTCCTGCCCTAGTGCGTTGCATGTTACCCACAACTTCAGATCGGTAGAAAATTATCAAGAAAAGTGATTTCAAATGAGTAACATGTCAAAGACAGTTCTTATTAAACATTCCGGATATCGAGATGTAATATTGTATGATGCTGTGGACCAAACACTTTTTTTTCAATTGGAAACCCTTCCCAGTGTCTCTTTCTGTTAATTACTGATAACAGCGAATGCAAAGTATACATGCATGTAGTCAATGACGTCAGTATGGCGCTACACAAGCTACAGGTATTAAAGAATCAATTCAAACTCTTTGTACTGTTGCAATGGACTGGGAATGCAATTAGTGTCCAAACTACTATAAAACATGGATCATTTTTATAAATAAGAAATTATTGTTGGAATATTTACTGGTCAACTGATGTGAATGATTTGCCTACACATATAACTGTACAACATTTGAATGTTTATTTCAGTAAAAACCTAATCTATATTGTACGAGATCAGTCAATGAAAGTCAAACACAAAAATATAAATCACTTTCGAAAGGCTCAGAATTTCTTGCAAAAATATACATATATAAACAAAAACAAAAATTGAATGTCAAACAGACGGAGAGAATGACACAGCTCCATTGAAACACGAAAGACAACTGCATCTAATAAATTCAATCTCCGGTGTTCGGTGCAAGTGCGGAATATCCAATACATGTACATTCGGTACTAAATCTTAAAGTTTACATTTCTGCTCTATCAGGTATTCATGATTTCTCAAAGAAATTGACAAAGTCTTTGACAAGCCTTCAATACTGAAATAGGAGTGGTCGAGTAAGTATAGATGGATTATTCAACTGAAGCTGCAACTTCTAGATCTCCTTGTTCCAATTGGAAGACATCTACATGTATAATTTAGCGTTAGGTGACAGTCTTCATTTCACTCGTTACATAATCGTAAGAACCCTTAAGGCTTTACAATTTTCCGACATCAATCTGGTCATTTTTTCTTTGTGGCAAAGTCTACTCTTTTTTTTTTTTTCATTTAAAATGGATGATTGTACAATTTAATAATTGATAGACTTGTCAATGATAATTAACTTTCAAGTGAAGGAAACGAGATTTTTCAACATCATTTGCATGCATGCAATGTTTGAACTGTTACAAAACAGGTTCAGAGCCATCAAACTAAACAGTAAGACTCTTTGCTGTTGTAATATGGATAATGACCATATCCCTGTTTATAGCACAAAATCGATAATTCAGAAAATCAGAAACCGAAGGCATACAAAATCAGGATAAAACAGGAACCAAAGCAAACAAACAAAAACCTCCACCATATGAAAAGAAGCGAACTCCCGATATGGGAGTGAGACCAGGTGCCCAGGAAGAGTAAGCATCTCCTGCTGCATGCAACACCTGTAAACGTCACTATGTCGTTTCCAACTATGTTCTTAATATTTCTTCTCCAAATTCAAGTTGTCACGCTTATTCTACTCCCTCATAATATTTCTGACCATTTCCATTACCTACTCGGAAGACATTGAAGAGAGTCTGTAAGTATACTTGAAGCCATATAGGACATTCGGAAACAGTAAGCAATAGTAATTTATTAATTTTAAACTTGATCTTAAAAGCAATACCTAAAATTGAAGAACAAGGGGAACATGACAATCAAGAAGACGCTGCAGCGGACACCGCGGGAAAAACCAGACACACAGAAGAAGCAGTCCTGGAATATTTCATCTGAAATTTTTATTTTGTTCGATAAAGAAAACAGAATTTGAATACTTAATTCCTAATCTACATAAAGGCCTCGTTTTGTGCATAAATCTGGATTAGAGTTCAAGCCAAAGAACCGAGCCTTCCCTTGTTAAATCATTCATCCGTGATTTAGATAGTAATTTGCCGTAGAAACCGATGATTCAAAGGAAAACTCTGTAAAAGCAATGTCAAAGGATAAAGCAAATGAAGGAATGCATCAACAACAGTTTTTGACCTCTTTAACATTCTCATGCAAGAACAAACTTTTGAAGAACACTTATGACAGCGTGCAATATAAGTTCCTTAAATCATCTCTCATAACCTCCAGGACTTCTGAGGCGAGAGGGGTTCTCTGCTACTAAATTTGATGAGTTTTTCTAGATCATCATACATAGTTAATAACGCCTTTTTTATCACTATTTTGAATTCCTCTGGTTCGGCCTCGGGTATTACCTAGGAGGTATATAAATTATTTGTAAAATACTCTGAAGGTGCACTGAAAATATTACCATTGAGTATATATTTCAATATTTTATTTGCATTCCTACATTTTCAGTATTTTCATATCAACATTTCTGCCTGATTAATGTTAATATGTACATTTTTTTTTACTAGGCATGACTTTAAATTTGTCGCTCCGCTCGTCAATATGCATGTATATAGAACAAGTTATATACGATTTTGATGACTGAATTTAAAATAAAATGAATACTTCATATCTTAAAATTTCCGGCTCGCTGATCTCGCCTGTTTTCATACGAACTAATAAAAAAAAACCAATTAACACCCCCCTTTTTTTTCTTTAAAGCTGGACTCCCCCCCCCCCTTTCTGAAATCCAAGATCCGCCTCTGTAAAATATTGACATAATAGACGATATTATGAGCGCAGCATACGCAATTTCGAAGAATCTAGATAAAAAGGATGCAAGAACATTTCTCCGTCAATTTCCCCTTTAATGAACTTAAAACAGCGTCCTACGACCCGTCTTGATGTACGTTTAAATGATTTTACTTGCTTTGTGCTAGGTTGAATATACCTTTTATCTTCGCTTCTACAATTATTATAGCGAAGCTAAAGATGCCCTTCCTCCGTTTCTTTTTAATAAAGTAGGCAAATTAATCAAATAAATTGACCGAAGACGAAGAGTTAAAAAGCAAACATTAAAGAATGCTTTGAGAACAAACATAAAGGTCTCTATAATTAAGATCATTTCACCGTTGTTATGGCGAATCCTCATTATAAAAGTTAAATGAATAAACAGATAAGAATGTAATTCTATGGAATGCAATTTGCATTCTTCATTTATATATATAACAGAATGCTGAGAGGAGAGACGATGTAGTTTGTTAAACAATTTCTTTTCATTGAACAGAAAATTGAGGAACCATGAAGTGCTGTTAAAAATCTGAACAGCACAAATTTCTGAAATTCATGTACGTCAAATTACACCATTTGAACGCAGTAAATGAATAGCATAGCCCTTTCTTTTAGGTAAAAGTGAGCAGTCTTCTGCGCAAACATTACCAAGTATTGTGCATTATATCTGCATGGTTCCTGTTTCGTATTGTGAATCGTCATCAGTGACACATGCACTTGAAGCAGACTAATTCAGAGAAACCAAAATCATTTTTCGTAGTCCATTCGTTTGATTAAAATTCATACTTTGGATTTCCACCGTTTTCGGTTTCGATCAAAACTACAAAGACGATTTGTCGAAGTTCATATACATGTATGTGTGTAGCATATGGTTTGCACATATGGTCATAAAGTACATACATATGGTGCAAATTAATCCTCCTAATGACAAATATTAAAAATGATAAATTGAAAAATTAAATTAAGATTAAATGAAACTAAGTCTAAAAATCTGGAATACGCCAGCTGATGACGTTTTCATCTACGTCGAAAAATAACTTTATTACAAGGATGAAAAAAAATAGACTGTACAAAAAAAAAGAAATGTGTAAGAAACTAATAGAAACATTCCGCTTTCTAGTCAAAATCCTTTATAAAATCTTCAAAAATATACTAAAAAGTAAAAGATATCTCAACTTACGCCGGTTTGGTAGACGCATCATTGTCATGTACGGGGCTGATTTCTACTTTAGGAATCCCTGCCATCCTGATACCGCCCCACCAAAACGATTCTCTTTATTACACACCAATACAGACAAGGAAAATGATACAAAACTGAACGTTTTAATATGTCATAATCACGACAAAATGAAAAAGTCCTTAACAAGAAAAATACTTCCCATCCTCATGATTGTCATATTGTTTCCTCCTTTGTAAATCTATCACTTAGATTGCATTGTTTTATGACATGGCTTTATTTCTTCCTTTTTCATGATAAAGTATCTCCACTTTTTTCCCCAAATTTCGTGTCACTCAAAGATCACATGGTCCGATAATATGAACTTTAAGGGTCCATTATCGTCATAATTATCAATTGGAAAAAAAACGTTCTACGTGCTAAAATCAACAAAATAAAGGCATCTCTTCCTCTTCCAGCCTACTGGGAATTACTGCAAGGACACAGGAGACCCGAGCCTACCGTTAGGAACATAGTATTGGAGAGATTGATCCAAGGGGAAAAAGCTACTGTGTCGCCTCATGTTATGAAGAGAAAATATTTCTTTCGTTTTATACTGTCCTACATTCGTGTCTGTCAATCAATTTACCGCCTTAAATAAGTCGAGCTTATTACTTCATAATACTCTAGCTGAAACTTGAAAGCTATGATTTGGTTCTCTTATTTTGAGGGAAGGTTTGATAGGAATTTTGATGGATGTTTTTAATGATGTAGAAACCAAGGTCATTGTTATGCACAGCTTGTAAAAAGATAGAACTCCCATTTCATTTCATTTCAAGATAGGATATTTAATAAAATTTCAGCAATTCTGAGAAACTATGAAAATATTGATAAGCTTTTCCATCCTCATTTCTAAATTTGAAATCAACTAGGACAAAAAAGGAAATTGTATCCAACAATAAATTTAGACAGTGCCCTTAAAGCTTCATATTTTTTACTTCAGCGTGGAACTAAGGGGAAAAAGGCATTTTCCTTAGATATCCTTCTACATTACTCTGATACTTGTGATTTTATGCTCCGGTTCTAATGCGCCATGCCAATGGAATTTTCCTCAAAATAGTTAAAATTGATATGGACGCATTGAACATCCTCTCCATTCTGCAAAGGAGCAAACGTGAATACTAGGGGATGGGTATTAGGTTAGGTGCCCGGGAAGAGCAAGTATCTCCTTCTTGCAAGCAACACCAGTCCATTTAGCATTGCACAAAATGTCAAAACCTGGGAATGTATCAAACTGGGTACATCAAAGATCAATGTGTTAGGTTGATTTTGAATGTTTGAATTTGATTATATGTCTTTACATTTCTCGATTTTTTATGTATCACCAGTATCACCAGATTGACAGTACAATGTATAGCTTAAAGATGACACTACAAGCGATCGGAAAGTGTTTAATCCTTCTTTTCCGTTATTTCATATCTGAATTCAATAAAAATTACATCTTCCTATTTGAACGATTTCTTTCCTTTTTACCTGTCAACCAAGTTATATGAATGTCATTTGCTTTTAGTCCGCCCGCTGTTTCTTCTTCCGCCGATCCGTCGTTGTACTTTCCTATACCAGCGATCAGCTCATTGATTTACTTTTTTATCATTTTTCTTTTTGGCATAAATTCAAAAATAAAAAAAATCTATTAATCTTTACCTCGCTTTCATCTCTTCATTGTGCTTATTTCACATAATCCCAGCCTTTATGTTATACATATTTTAAAATAATAAGATGTTGATGTTCGACATTGTCTAAAATACCTTAACACGTCAATCCATAAAATTTGGGATCTAGCCTCTAGGTAACACTTTGCAACGAGGTATTTCATTATCACCCTGAGAATTGACCTTTAAAGGACCCCCCTCCCCCCCAAAAAAAAAACAATTTCAAGAACCCTAAGACAGCAATGAAAGCTCCTTCCTTACCCCATAAGAACCCTGAAATAACCTCAATTACATAAAAGAACTCCTAAACAACATTACCAGCTCATTTCTAATAATAAAAGACACCTAATATTACTCCAGCCCTTTAATCCAAAAAGAGCTCCTAAGTCAACCCTTAATCTAAAACAACACTACTTGTTCCTTCCGCCCTATCCATTTGTATATACAAAATTAAAAAAAAACCATGTAATTGTGAAACACTAATGCCTTCGTTGGCATCTTTGTCGGTAAAACAGCTCAAAAAGTAGTTCACATTTTGAAGTCAAGGTGAACTTTGGTATCCATGGAAATGTCTTGCAACAAGAAATTCATATGTGAAGTATGAATGCCCCATCACTTTGCATTCAAAAGTTATGGCTAAAGTTTAGATTCTCGAATGTAGGTCAAACTCCAAGGTCAAGGCCACAAGGTAAAACATTTTGGTATCCATGTAAAGGTCACGTCACAAGGAATACACATGTGAAATATGAAAGCCCTATCACTTACCATTTAAAAGTTATGGCCAAGGTTAAAGTTTTTGCGTACAAACAGACAATCAGATAAACAGATTAGCAGACAGACAGACGGACAGATGGACAGACCAAAAACTATATATCTCCGATTACAGGGGCATAAAAACTTATCCCAAAACAACACCCTACAAAATTGTCCCTAATACTTTCCTAAACCCTAACTCTGAAAAAGTTTTAAAACAACCTAACTAAAATCCTTCCTAACCCTACAAAATCCTATAACAACCGAATCCCTAACCATAAAAGGACCCTAAACAACACTGTTAGTTCCGCATTGACATTTTTCCTTTCCGGACTACCTACATGCACAATTATTCAATTCTACAGATAGCTCTCAATCACAGAAAAGAAACGCCATAAATAAAATAAATGTCTATTCTCATGCTAATTAAAGGTAGTTTTTAATTCCATGTTCAATATTCCAGCCAACTCAATTGCATTTGCTGCAAACGCTATTGCTCCCTCGAACCCTATAAACAACCAAGTTTACGGTGCTATTACTCTCTTCTCTCTGACAACGAATGCTATTTTCGGAAACGTTTCCAAGGAAATGACGTTGTTCGTCGGTGTCATTATAGACGTAATTACGAAGGAACAGCACTTCGAAAATTAATGGAATGTCCGTGTAATTGGATGCGATGTGTAAAATAACTATTATGCTTGAACAGAATGAAAAATGTCCTAATTGGAAAGAATAATTACAAGTACACATCGTGAATGAAATGAAATTGAGATAGTTCCGGAAGCAAAAACACGTCGAAAATGTCTTCAACAAAGGTCATACTTATTTAAAAGGCAATCATGGATATTTCATTAAATTAATATTTTCCATGCTTAAGCGATACTCACAATTTACAAATTATTGAAAGAAAGCCTAATTAATTTTTGACTTTCAATCAAGAATACAATGCTCTTTTTTAGTTTAGGATACCTATAGCGGGCCGGGGGAGTAAGGGGAGTCAAGAACAGTTACAGTCCATGAATATGTCAGAAATCTTTATTCGTTGATGATTACTAATACATGTACTTGCAAATTCATAGGAACAATGAACACCCCCATCCTCTTTGAAATAAGTTGTGAATGCCTTTCCTAATTCGAGACAACTGATTATTTACATTATTATTAGCAAAATTCTAAATCAATGAAAATGTATTATATTACCCCCAAAATGTATAGAATCACACTATCTTTTCCAATGTACTACGTTTTTCTAACTCACTTACAATGTATGTAGAAGATGGATAAATTTACTTCACAGGACACATTAATATGGAACTTTTTTCTACATCTTAACCATTTTTAGAATTTAGCGAAAATGGGCCTTACACGAAAGGGAATCTTACAATGGCTCTTTTACAAATTGTTTCGTGTTTTTTTTTTGTTTCGACTTTGTCGTGCTTTGTTTAGATTTTGTCGTAGTTTTGTTTGCCCAATCAGCATTTATTTGATCTTGG
This sequence comes from Pinctada imbricata, assembly GCA_033119305.1. Classification (NCBI taxonomy): domain Eukaryota; kingdom Metazoa; phylum Mollusca; class Bivalvia; order Pterioida; family Pteriidae; genus Pinctada; species Pinctada imbricata. The sequence continues at coordinate 47,270,941 of VSWD01000005.1, read as the reverse complement.
GTTCTGATTTTGGATTTGAATTTGACTCATTCATGCAAACCTTTCGTGGTTTTAGGTACGAATTGTTTCATGGATTTATAGATTCATCTCGTGGATATGTTTTCCTTTTACTTCATGTGAACACCTCACTGTATGACAATCGTGATGATTTCACCTCTCGTATCACTAACTTCCCTTTCATGAGTAGCAGTATTCCCTCTTCTCCAGCTCATGACGTTTTTGTTTCTCAGTTAATTCGGTACGCCATGACATGTACCAAATATGACGAATTTATTATTAGATCTAGAGCCAGACGGCCTGCAAATAAGATGCTCTTTCGGGGTTACAAAACTGCTACAGCTGAAATCATCATTGAGGAAGTTCTTCGGTCGCTACGAGGATCTAACAAAAGCATATGAGATCCCTCTTTCCTGAATGATCAGTGACTATATGGATTGCGATTTAAGGGCTGTTAACATAACCAAACAAGACATATTTACCCGATATGACGAATTTGACAAGTTTTCATTAGTGTAGACGCTTACTCTCTCCAGACACCTGGTCTCACTTCGGAATACTGTTTATTCAGGGGTTCGCAACTGTTCGAATCATTCAATGGAAATTAAAATGATTTTGTCTTACCCTCTCGACTTCGAGACTGAATTCTTTATGCTTATCAATCAATAGAGTAAAAATCTAAATTAATAATTTATCTAATCCTGCCTTTGCCTTGAAAAGATGCGAATTGTCTAGAAGATATAGGACATTATCAGTGACAATGATTCTATATTTTTTGTACTTCATTCACAGATGAGGATTGGAGTGGCAAAACATGAATACCATGTACACTTTATTTGACAATGATTGTTCTGGCAACGGCGTAGGGAATTAGATTTTGTATTTTGTATTAATTTCGTGCACACTGATGTTGACGTTAAAATGACGGAGTAAGACTAAATTAAGTATATACTACAGTACTGAAACGGAATGAATGAAGGACAATTTGAAGCAATGTTTTGTAGCAGGTTTACATTCAAAAAGGACAGGAGAGGTGGTTCATGCTGCGATGATTGCAATATTAATGGTTAAATTAACTTCATATAATCTATCCATCATTCAAAATACTAAATGTAAAGCCCCCGTTCCACTGCAATCCCGCTGTACCTACGTTCATTCCCGACCTCGAATTTTGCCAGGTCGGGAGAGAACGGCTCTTAAGCCCCCGTTCCACTGCAATCCCGCTGTACCTACGTTCACTCCCGACCTCGAAAATTACCAGGTCGGGAGAGAACGGCTCTTAGTCGTATCTTGGTCTGGTACAGCGTATGTTGGTCCAAAATCGATCAGTATTAGAGCTGGCACGCTTTAGAGGTCGGGAAAAGTTTCCCGTATTCTTTCAACCGGTTGAAAGAATACGGGAAACTTTCCCGCTCGCTTTGTGGTCGTGAAATAGTCGGCGCTTGGTCGGGATAGTCGTGGGTACAGCCTAGGTTAATCGTGTCCTTGTCGGGAAAGAGCGTGGCTTGAGCGTGGTCTGATCGGCATTTAACTAAACCCCGCTCTCTTCACGCATAAGATACGCTTTAATTACGCCCTGTTCCCGATCTTTACCCGTCTATTCTACGCTCTTACCACGATCTATTCACTACAGGTTCAATGTTTGCTGATCTTACCAAGACCTTTTCATGACCATCTATCGACCTATTCACGCTTTATATGACCAAGTTACGACCAAACGACGCTTCAAATAGGATCTGTGCATATTTCATTCATTTTCTCGCACTGATATTGATTCGTTCAAAATACTTATTACCAAAATGTCGCGGCGACGATTCTTGGCTATCCAATGCCACTTTTTAAGTAAGAGATTTTTTAAAATTTTGATCGCAACACTTTTGGGTAAGGCTTGGTCAAAACGAGAAATATAGGCTTCTTCTCGGTCGATACGATCATTGGATGAAAAATGAGATCAGTATAAGTTCGAAATTATGTGTTGAGCGGGAATGCGTCGGGGACAGTTGGTAATAGATCGGAATTGCATCGGGAATAGATCGGGTTTTGGTCGGGAATAGATCGGAGTTTGATCGGATAGAACGGGACTTGGTCGGCAATATGATCGTGAGTAGAGCGGGTAAAGCGTGAGTAAGTCCGCAATGAAACGTGAATCGGTCATAAATTGATCGGGAATCGGTCGGGAATAGAGCGTTATTTCAAGGAAAAAATGAAAAAGTCGGGAAAGTTTTACCCGCTCTTGTATAATTTCGGTCGGGAATAGTCGTAGGTACAGCGGGATTGCAGTGGAACGGTGGCTTTAGTCGTATCTTGGTCTGGTACAGCGTATTTTGGTCCAAAATTGATCGGTATTAGAGCGGGCACGCTTTAGAGGTCGGGAAAAGTTTCCCGTATTCTTTCAACCGGTTGAAAAAATACGGGAAACTTTCCCGCTCTCTTTTTGGTCGTGAAATAGACGGCGCTTGGTCGGGATAGTCGGGGGTACAGCCTAGGTTAATCGTGTCCTTGTCGGGAAAGAGCGTGGCTTTAGCGTGGTCTGATCGGCATTTAACTAAACCCCGCTCTCTTCATGCACAAGATACGCCCTGTTCCCGATCTTTACCTGTCTATTCTACGCTCTAACCACGAACTATCCACTACAGATTCAATGTTTGCTGATCTTACCAAGACCTTTTCATGATCATCTTGCGACCTATTCACGCTCTATAGGACCAAGTTACGATCAAACGACGCATCGAATAGGATCTGTGCATATTTAATTCATTTTCTCGCACTGATATTAATTTGTTCAAAATAGTTATTATCAAAATGTCGCGGTGACGATTCTTGGCTATCCAATGCCAATTTTTCAGTAAGGAATTTTTAAAATTTTGATCGCGACACCTTTGGGTAATGCTTTGTCAAAACGAGAAATATACGCTTCTTCTTGGCCGATATGATGATTGGATGACAAATGAGACCAGTTTAATTTAGAATTTATGTTTTGAGCGGGAATGCGTCGGGGACAGTCGGTAATAGATCGGGATTGCATCGGGAATAGATCGGGATTTGGTCGGGAATAGATTGGAGTTTGATCGGATAGAACGGGACTTGGTCGGCAATATGATCGTGAGTAGAGCGGGTAAAGCGTGAGTAAGTCCGCGATGAAACGTGAATCGGTCATAAATTGATCGGGAATCAGTCGGGAATAGAGCGTGATGTCAAGAAAAAAATGAAAAGGTCGGGAAAGTTTTACCCGCTCTTGTGAAAATTGCGGTCGGGAATGGTCGCAGGTACAGCGGGATTGCGGTGAAACGGTGGCTTAAGATAATACAAACATCCATGTGGTACGAGCAAGTGTTATGTTTTGGTAACAATGAAGTTTGCTTTAGTTGATGAAATATGAAAACTTATTAGAAAATGAATTACAGCTTATGAAAAATTTAAACTTCACTTGGCACAATAATATAATTTTTAAGTATATTTTTTACCCAATAATTGGTCCACCATGAAGCTGCCAATTTAACCTTGGGGAAGATGAATAAATTTATTATTGATGCCTTCTCGAATGTTTTCTGCGTGTAAAAAAGAACCTGAGCAACAATTTTTACTGCCATATTGACAGTAATAGGAAGTGAGACGGAAAGATTCTACGTCAAAACATTTTCTTAATCCACAAAGTCTGAGAAACCAGCGCGCTTCATGTCAATCAATTTACGTTAAAAGAAAGAGATTTAGCGATATTTTCAGAAAACAAATGATGTCGTAATTAAATTAGTAGATATCAATTTTAGACTGTAATTTGTCAATTGCAACGTGGTAAGAGCCAGGCAGAAATAGACTTGTGGTTAGAACTTCGAAGCTTTGATCGATCATAACAAAATACATGTACGTTTGTTCCTATGAAATGTGATTTACAAATTCTAGCCCTTCAGGCACATCGTCAGATTAAATCACTCTACAGTCAGGCGTGGATCTAAAAGGGGAACAGAGCGAGTGAAGGATCAGAACCTCCCCTCCCCACACTTGCCAAAAGTGCGGGTGGGGTTTTTTTTAAAGTATAAGTTCTTTATCAAAACCACTGGATCGACCCCCCCCCTTTTTTTGGGGGGGGGGGATTCTATATCCGCCTATGATTCTATATGAAGAATTCTGACAATAGATTGGATTTTATTTTAGCAATCAAATGTAATCTACAAATTGTTCCATATTTTTCATCTCTTGTAACAGTCTCGGTAAATTGGATTGACAAAATGTTTCATTGAAATACCACATAAATCTAGTTTTCAGAATATTGCTGCTGAAAGTAATTAGCAATTATTTCGAAATGAAATATTGGGTTAAATAAATAGTAATTTCCATGCGTGTACCAAATATAAATATAAGCTTCAAACATTAGAGAAATGATTGAGGGAAAGTCAAACACAAAGAAAAAAAAAAACAAAACAAAACAAAACAAAAACAAAAACAAAAACAAAAACAAAAACAAAACAAAAGCAAAAAATCAGAATTCAAAATAACAATCTCAATCACTGGTCATACAATGTAGCAGTACATATACTTGAATTCAATGAATTTCTGTTGTCGATTTCTCATACATGTCGTCAAAATCCATATGGATTGCCTTGTAATCAACAAAGAAATCTAAAAATTCAACAATTTTTTTTTCAGAAACGAAGGTGACGCATAGAGAAAGTACTCAATTAGAAGGGGCTTAATTTGTGAGCTACTGACTTTGTCACTGCGGAAAATTTTGATGATACAAAGAAAAACTGAAATACATATAACATCCCTTTGTCCAAAATGTTAAAAGGTTAGGACCACCCAAAAGGGCGATTTTAACCTTTTTCTGCACGACTGAATTAACTAGGTGTTTGTAGTAAGCAGGAGATACTTAACCCCCCCCCCCCTTATCTATATTTAGGATTTGATTTACTTTTGCTCCTTTACAGAATGATTTGTTAGGTCATGTAATTTACCTGCCTTCATTAATTCCGAGACAAAGTCTAGAGTATACTCTCCTCATAGTATCGAGATTTCTGTGTCAGTTCGGTCAAGAGGTGAAACCAAAATGAATTAGTCAAATACAAATCAGGGAATTTTAAAAAATATTGCTTTTTTTTCAAATCTTTCGCAGGTGGGAAATTTTTGATAAATGAAAAGCAGTTCAGCTATAATAGATTAAACTGATACTTTCATTCCTTGAAAATATCCTTCGATTCGTGATTTGTTCAACTTCATAGGGAAAATTGAATGTCAAAGCATGGCAAGATCAAGTTTCGTGCAAAGATGAGAAATGGGGGATCGATAGATCACCAATCCGGTGATGTATGGAGTAGCTGGTATCGTATTACTGTGTCCTAACCCCTCGTCCGTCAGCATCTTAACAAGACAAACTCCCCATCGCTTTCGTATTAAGGGATGTCATGAGAAATAATAGCTTTGTAGACAGTTTTTAGACTTGTTATTTATCAATCCGATACAGAACCAGTGAATTTTTCTACAATTTTCATGTAGATATTTAGTCTTCGGCCAATCTAACTCTTGGTCAGCAATCAAGTGTGAACGATGTCCATTTCCTGCGCTAGAATCGAGAAAGGTTTGCAATTTTAACATTGTTTCCGAACAGAGACCAAAATTGCTCTGAGGCTCTTATTTGATTTCGGAAGAGATGAGTACATTTGGACAATATAAACCGATAGAATTAGATGTCTTAGACTTGTTTAAGCCTTGTGTGACAGTAATTACAATTTCTGAGAAGTAATAAAGTATTAGAAGTGATCAATAGGTTTTGGAGATACAAACGGGCCTGTATCAATATAACCTTGTGTATATTCTTTTTAATTGATTTTCTTCAACTATATGTATATTTACATGAAGAATACGAGACTCGCATTACATAAAAAAGTGCTACAAATGTAAATGGTCTAGCCTTACCTCTTTAAAAGTTAATGATCTAGAGGATATACGGCCTGGTCAGAGGAAGCCTCCCCCTTTCGAATTTGCAATAAAAAAAAAACCAACTGATTTTCCAATTTTACGTATTACACACTTAAGTCTTTTCCCCTCCCCATCCCTAGATATTTTTAGATCTTGTACCACGATTCTTCGAGTTTGTGAAAATGTGTCCTTTAAAATGATGGCCTGCCTTTACCCCACAATGTTTCTCTTTTATTTGTTTCTCACCATGTTCACAAAGAACATGCTCAATGGTTTGCGGTTCTGACGTGCCTGATGTCTTTAAGGGTCAGTGTCAGGATGACATGTACGTGTATTATTGTGATTTTTAATGTTGTATGAAAATAGATTCATTGCTCGAGATTCTAACTATGACGGTTGCAGTTCTAGGAATAATAATTTATAATTTACATCTTCATCACTTCTCTATGAGTTGTCATATACAAACTTATAAATCTTTAAGTCGTACAACTATATACATTTCGACACAGGATGTCATACATACTATATGAATCACTCGTACATGTACGATGATTGAAACTATTTTTAAGGGGGCAACAATGTGCTTTTTACATGTACATTTACCATGTTTACGTGTGTTTTTCCTCCCCAGCCTATTAGTTCCGCAAATTAGTCGGTACATGTAAGAGGAAACAGGAAGACATTGCATTACACTTCCATCCTTGTTCTAAATTATTTTCCACACAGCATACCAAATTGAATAGGTAATACTACATATTACAATAACAAATGACTGGTAAACAAATACATTTCTTGTAGCATGTTACCAGTCTCCACCAGGGCGTCCGAACGTACAGTAATTTGAAATCAATACCAGAATTTCAGAAATGCATCTTACCACGCAATCAATCATCTGCCTAATTGCATCTGCATTTTTCAGGCATCGTTTACTGATTTTGATATGCAGAAGTGTACGCGTATTCCAAAATTGTACGACCCTCGACAGGCAGTTGCTAACTGTCATTGATTTCTATATATCTGACGCTTGCATGCTTTTGATGGTTAGCACATGGAAATAAGAGATAAAAGAGCTAATTATCCACATGGCATGTCAAATGCCTCCATCCATTATAATCAAGCAAGAAACCCTTCGTGTCAGAAACACATTTCATTTCCCTATTTCAAGGAGGTTTTGATCGAACTTCCAAGAATTTCGTGGACTTTATAACTCTTTTGGATCCAAAGAACACGTGAAAAAAAGATTCTTAACTTTATGATGGTCTGATAATAATACATCATGACTTGATTTATACAACAATAATCTTATCAACATGTACGGATCAATGAGGGTTCGATCGGGACATGAAAACGGATTGATATTCTTAGAGGCTGTTAATTCTCCTCGACATCAGAACGTAAAATTGATATTATTTTCGGTTATATTTTGTAAACTAAATAAATATAAATGGCCCTGATTATCATACAATACATAAGCTGAGTTTTATTGACCACTTGACGGCCATTGGACGAGAATGAGGATCAAACTGCGTTATTAACGACTGTAAACATGCGATATTATTTTTACATTTCCATATTTGCGTCATTTGACTGTTTGCATTGTGGCGTCACAATAAGACTTTTATAATTGTTTATATAAGAATTCTTGAATGCCTAGAATCTTAATATTTGTCGGAGTTCGTGTAAGGATCAATATTTATGTAAAGATAGAACAATGCATGCATGAACTTACTCGTGAGTTACCGTTACTTGATCCACGTGGTCGGATTTGCTTACGTCATCCATTACGTCAGTAAAATCCAAATCAAAGATGTAGATTCCTTCTCAAATTGACTGCATAAAACAAGGTCGGTGTACAATATACGGATTTGAAGTTATACGCTGCACACTGACTTAAGAAAGCGTGACAAATTTGTAGTGGTCAACACGCTTTATTTCCGGTCCTACTCGAATGCTATAATATTACATTTCCCGCGAGGATAAAACTCGCAATTTTTTGCCAGCACACTTTAAAAATCACTTAAAATGAGAACTACAGGCTAAATGTACATGTATATTTCTATATAGGTTCTACTAATTTTTTTAAATCGTAGAAAGGCAATGAGGGAACGTGATTCTTCTCGTTCTACAAGTTGAAATATGTGAAAATATGATTCAGAAATGAATGCACCTAATTTGCCCGCTTCATGGACAAACAGAGACGTGTAAATCCAATTCCAGGACTTTTTGTAGATTCAATAAAGTTTGCTGTCCCTACATTCGTACTTCCTTAACGGTTTATACGGGTTGCTCATTATCCTGCCCATGCGCTTCGTTAATTTTTCCAATTATTCTCCGATGATTGTCCGGATTTGTAAGTCCCGGTAGATTTCCTGAATAGTGCTATTTAGGATATTTCCATTTAAATGTCCCTGGCGATGATCCTTATGAACGAATTTGTGATCGTTCACCGAATTCAATTCCGTAAAGTGCCGAATCTATAATCGGGGCTGCCAAAACCTACTCGTGTTTGTGTAAAATGACCAAGTGGTTGGTGTAGAATTTCTCACATGTTCTTGACCTATTTTAACATCAAACAAGGAAATCCTTATTAGTAAATTCCGTAAAAGGAAGCAAAAGTAGTCGACGTTACATGTACGTACTTCTCTGTAAAGGTACTCACAGTGTCGTTGGAATTAACAAAATTTCAAGTGTGCAATATTAATAGCAGCTCTTGTCCTACGAGGAAATGGTGGGCGCTAACGATTTCTTTCCTCCTTTACTTCACATTTTAATTTTTTTCAACTTATATCAAATTCACACTTCCTTGTATAACATCACCTTCAATTCATTTAGCAATGTTATCTTGTAGTGAAAGTTTCTGTTACTAACATGCAAACACATCCATCTCTTTTACATTTGCTGATGCTTTCGCTGATATAAACTTGTTAGATTTTAGGCGAACGTAAAGTAATTCATAAATCGTTGTTTTTGTATGCATTTGACGTCAATATTCGTTAAATGTTTATACACAGTTAGTCATAACGCATTTTCACTCCCATCAGTCATCTACGTTACTACAGATTGATTACTTTTCCAGAACGAAATGTTCGGTAACAGATGTTACTATGATATACGTTACGCTGTACGTAAAACTGTTGCCAAGTGCAATGAAATAAATTCACAACAAACATGACAAAATTTTGAATACCATAACTGCTAAAGATATCTTTATTTTGTTTTTATGTATTAGAGACCGGTTTCTGTTGCTCAGGGCGAATATTTGTTAACCATATGTACGTGTACATGAATATAAATTTACGTCCGTAAAGATGTTTATTTACGATCATTCATCATGATACATATAGGTACGGACATGATCATATCTACATCTAACGTCGAAGTTAATGGCCGGTTAGCTCATTGTGATGTATCCCCCGATCTTATATTCGGTCACTTTCATTGATTCAGCTTTCGGTGATACGTTCTTTTTCACAATGTATCCATATTGATTTTATACATTTGCACGTAGAACTTACCGGTTTTCTGTTTATGCATGATTGTACATGTGCCTCTTATATATATTAAGTGTTATACTTTATAGGGTATGCCACTAAATGTTTCTCGAGTACGGTCACTTGTCATCGAAAGTAGAATGCAAAGAAGGATAACTCTAAATAAAAAAATCTGCTTTGTGTAATAATACAGTACTGTGACAAATAATTCAATAAATAATATATTCTACCTTCTTTATTCGTTTGTAAACAACGAGAACATTTGCAAATTGCTAATAGTAGATGTTTGCCTTGAATGTCTTGGAACCACAAAGACATTTTAAAAAATTCTTCAAAGTTTCAATGGCCGCAACTCTGCACGTTTATATTACTTTAGTGATAGATCTATAACCTGATAACAAAGAAAAAAAAGATTCTATGGAAAAGTTTTTCTTTAAATGTAAAAAAAACCCATAAATATTGATTTTCAATTTTCCCAAGTTTCAAGGGGCGTAACTCTACAAATAATTATTTTTCGGTCAAAATAATAATCTATTCCGTTGTACACAAATTGCATAACGGTATGGAAATAGCATCCGGGAAGGACAGACGCACAGACGGACGTACATGTACATGTATGCTAAAAAAATGTACATGTACATGTAATTTAAGGCATCACTATAAATCCTGCTTTTTGCGATGGTACTGAATGACAAGCGATCTGTATGTTTTATATTTTCATGTCCGATGACTTTACCCAAGTAATTCAATCGTGCAGGGAAAAAATAACATCTAAAGTATGATAATGTTGGATGTTTAAAGAGCTCACAAAAATGCATGACAAAAGAGCCATGAAAATAAAAGTCTCCAACAATGCCTCATGTAGCAAGCGATATGTCAATCTGAAATTGAAGTAAATTTCGTTACCTGTAACAATACTAAGAAAGTTCGGCTTATATTATTGCAGACATCTTATTCTTCTGAATTATATATTGATCGAAGGATCAATGATGCATGTTACCCCCTCCCGACTTATTTCACATAATTATATAAATATTCAAGCTTCTGAAAGCAGGTCTCGATAAATTTAAGTGTATCAGTAAGGGCATACAAAATGTAACTATGCACTTTATTTGGCGACATAGAACATAACTGAACTTGATCTGTATTTCTTGGTGTAATAGAGCTCTATATCCAAGAAATCAATTTTATCTGTTACCAGTAACGCGCTTCCTTTTAATGCCTGGAAACCACAAAGTATTGAATTTCAAGGGGCATAACTATGCACATATTGGGCTATAGCTACATGTACATGACCCATATTCGAACTTGACCTGGGCGTATATAACCCTAGGTTTACACTAGCTATATTCCCGGCGACCACGGTGGCCAAAAACGTACATGTAGTGCGCCGTAGGATTTTTGTCAGTTTTTATCTTGGTATTCAAGTTCTGCTAGGTCTCGTTACGTTTTCGCACTGTCTATCAGGGTATCCGTGACGAGCCGTGGCGGAGACCTGACGGCGCACTACGTTTCAACCTACGGCTTGTTACGGACGTTTGTACGTTTCCTCACGACCTGTCACGTTCTGATAAGGTCTGTCACGCTTTGTTACGATCCAATAGTAAGTTGGCAACGTCTACCAAGTTCTGTCAAGGCCCACTACGATTAACCGTGACTGCCGGGAAAAGGATACACAAAAAGCTGTATAAAAGAGTTTGGCTTGTAATACTTCTTGTGTGACCGTGCGTACCGTATCAGGCTGAGTAGAACTTGAAATAAACCGTAGCAAGCCGGGACTTACCGTGATTGAACGTGACGGATCGGCTAACACGCTCCTTACATGTAGCTCACCGTGAGAAACCGTGGCACACCTGGATAAAACGCGCATCTACCCTAAAGCAGCCGCAGCTAACCCCCCGTTTACACTATATTCCCGGCGGCCACGGCGGCCACATTTCAAGCCACCGTGAACGAAACGTGGTGACCGTGAGACAACGTAGGGGAACGGGATCGACAATCGTAACTAGCCGTGGGTGCCGGGGCTGACGGGGCAAATGTTTAAACTGTCAAAACATTTGTCACGGCAGCCCACGGTGCAGATGGCCTACTTTAGAAACTGTAGCAAAACGGGTCGAACGCAACGCAACGTGACAGAACGTTACAGACCGTGACAAAACTTGGGACAGTGTCCGTAGCGGAACGGGAAGCAAAAGTATGACTCGACAAATTACGATCCTAGCGAAGTTGAGTTACGGTCTGCCACGTTTATGTCCCGTTTAGCTGCGGCTGCTTTAGGGCAGATGTACGTTTTATCAAGGTGAGCTACGGTTCCTCACGGCGAACTAAGGAAGTGTTAGCCGTTTCGTCACGGTACGTCCCGGCTTGTTACGGTTTATTTCAAGTTCTACTACGGCCTGGCACGGCACGCACGGTCACACAAGAAGTATAACAAAAAAATAGTTGCCAGAGTCACCTAATGCTCGACTGCATAGCATAATATCTCTCATGACAGCCAATTTATTTAAACTCCCTTTCTCAGGCAACAACATATATCACATCATAAATCACTGAAGCAGAAAAAGTAGGTCAAGGTCAGATTTCAATAGTCAAACCAAAGATGCATCCAATATGCAAGTCTGGTGAATGTAGCACTTATAGTTAGCTCAATATTGCCAATTTAAAGCAAAATCACTGAAGCGGAAAAAGTAGGTCAAGGTCATATTTCAATAGTCTAACCCAAGATGCATCCAATATGCAAGTCTGGTGCATGTAGCACTTATACTTTTCTCAATATTGGCTTTTAAAGGTAAAATAATTCAAGCGGAAAAAGTAGGTCAAGGTCATTTTATGAAAGTTTGATCAAAGATACATCTAATATGCAAGTTTGGTACATGTAGCACTTATACTTTGCTCAATATTGGCTTTTAAAGGTAAAATCATTCAAGCGGAAAAAAGTAGGTCAAGGTCATTTTATGAAAGTTTGATCAAAGATACATCCAATATGCAAGTTTGGTACAGGTAGCACTTATACTTTGCTCAATATTGGCTTTTAAAGGCAAAATCATTCAAGCAGAAAAAAGTAGGTCAAGGTCATTTTTTGAAAGTTTGATCAAAGATACATCAAATATGTAAGTTTGGTACATGTAGCACTTATACTTTGCTCAATATTGGCTTTTAAAGGCAAAATCATTCAAGCGGAAAAAAGTAGGTCAAGGTCATTTTTTGAAAGTTTGATCAAAGATACATCAAATATGTAAGTTTGGTACATGTAGCACTTATACTTTGCTCAATATTGGCTTTTAAAGGCAAAATCATTCAAGCGGAAAAAAGTAGGTCAAGGTCATTTTTTGAAAGTTTGATCAAAGATACATCAAATATGTAAGTTTGGTACATGTAGCACTTATACTTTGCTCAATATTGGCTTTTAAAGACTTTATTGCTATCTTAACATTTACCTTATCATCTCAACATTTGCCTTATCATTTGAAATAATTTTTAAAATCCCAACCCCAGGGGCTATATCCTCATCTGGATATATTAAATGATGTATAATTAAACATTTGCAACAAAAAAAACCAACAGAATATGAATATAGGAAAGGTAAATGTGTAATCTTAACAATTACCTTATCATCCAGTTCGGACGACGCCGACGCCGACGCGGACGCCGACGCCGACGCCGACGCCGGGGGTATTGCAATAGCTCTTTTGCACTAAAGTGCAGTCGAGCTAACAAACCCTTTTATGCAGCTTTTTTGTCTCCTGTTCCCGGTTAATCGTAGTGGGCCTTGACAGAACTTGGTAGTCGTGGCCAACTTGATTGGATCGTAACAAACCGTGTCAGACCTTATCAGAACGTGACAGGTCGTGAGGAAACGTACAAACGTCCGTAACAAGCCGTAGGTTGAAACGTACTGCGCCGTCAGGTCTCCGGGATTCAGGAGCCGCGGCTCGTCAAGGATACCTTGATAGACCGTGCGAAAACGTAACGAGACCTAACAGAACTTGAATACCAAGATAAAAACTGCCAAAAATCATACGGTGTGCTACGTTTTTGGCCACCGTGACTGCCGTGGTCGCCGGGAACATAGTGTAAACCTAGGGTAAACGGGACATAAACGGGACAGACCGTAACTCATCCTCACTAGGATCGTAAATTGCGGAGTCATTCTTTTGCTTCCCGTTCCGCTACATGTACTGACACTGTCCCATGTTGTGTTACGGTCTGTAATGTTCTGTCACGTTGCGTTGCGTTGGACCCATTTTGCTACGGTTTCTAAAGTTGGCCATCTGCACCGTGGGCTTCCGTGATAAATGTTTTCAAATTGACAGTTTAAAAAAAAAATTTGCCCCGTCAGCCCCGGCCATCACGGCTAATAGCGTTTGTCGAACCCGTTCCCCTACGTTGTCTCACGGTCACCATGTTTCGTCCACGGTGGCTTGAAACGTGGCCTACGTGACCGCCGGGAACATATTGTAAACGGGGGGGGGGGGGGGGGGGGGTTCAGCTACATTTGTATACCGAAGAAATGAATTGATCCTCTGCGACGGTTTTCCTTTATACACGCATGTAGACCCCAGCCATTTTTTTTTATTTTATCCTTTTTAGCGGGGGTATAAAATATCAACAATTATGCTGCTGCATTTTTAGGATCAGAAGAACATATGATTTTTTTTTTCGAACGTTTTAACTTTATATAGATCTATTGAATATCGTTTCTTTCTCCATCTCCAAAGTTTCTTTATTTCAAAAAGAAATATTTAGACATTTCATGTACTCTCTATTTAAACCAGACTCATGTAAATGGGAGGGGTAAAAATAAACGGATGGAACTCAAAGCGAACAAAATTCTAATACAAATGTATATCGCGGGCTGGCAAACCCTACATATGAAATTCATTTTGTCTATAGATACATGTATACAATCCTTCAGTTTTCTTCGGCACATGTATAATTTACATTTTTTGTCTTCAATCTATTTATGAATGCAAAATCGAGTAAAATCAGTGCATTTCATAAGAGTGCATTGTCTATTTGAGCTTAAAAGTTTAAAAATATTCTCTTTTACCATGCATGCCTTCTTTCAAATAAACTGGAAAATTATAACCCATCTGACCTACCTTTCAAATCCCATCACAAACACAGATCAGAAGTTACATTCTCTAATCTTTCCTTTGTTAAATTTTCATTGGATGACATGAAATACACAATGCACTATTCACATTCTGAAAATTTCTTCAGCTAATGTGAGAAATGAACAATGAAATGTTCAAAAAGTGTGATCAGAGACAGTTGACGTCATAGGGAATTTTCCTGACATTTCCAGGGGATTTACTCTAGCTAATCCGACAGAATTGTCCCTTGTCGTCCTCAATTCCATGTCTTACATAAAATCTTAATTAAATAAGATTCCCCGTGTCGATGGCATGAGCCTGGAAGGACGTGTTCGTGGAAAGTAGATCTCAGAGAGTACATTTGCGCGTGACTTCGGAGAAAAGGATCTACACGAAATTGGAATCTCATACATAATTTCAAGATCTACATTGTATTAATTGATTAAAAACACTAGTTCTAGCTTCGAAAGTGTTGCATGCTGAAATGTAATTACATGGGCACAATGCACTAATTTCAAACTTCTAATTTCGTTGAAAATGTCAAAATGATATTTTCATGTAAAAAAAAATTCAAAGATATTTTTATTAAGGCAATGTTGAGGACAAAGCCATAATTATTGGAACACTATCAGGTAAAATTTCAGAAGAATCCGATCAACTCTAAGATAGGGTCGAGTCTTGGGCGTGCGTTATGGAGTCTCATCGTGTTGCTCATTATTGAGTCTTTGCGGAATACAGAGTTTTATCCCATTACAGACGGTATCTGACGTAAAATCATTGTGACGTCATGAAAATGGTATGGTAACGTCAATTTTGTACCGTCATTTCCCCGACTTTTAGGACTATTTCCATCGAATTTAATGACGTCATAATCAGTCTACGTCAGATACCGTCTCAAATGGGACGTAACTCTGATTTTCGAATACTGAATAAATCTGGTACCATGTATTTTTGGTTAGAACAGGATCCATCCAAGTAATATTCATTGTATCTTCTTAGAAAAGGTTGTAGGGATTGGATTTATTTGCTGAATTTGTAAATATAATTTTTCTTTTGCAATATTATCTTTAACCTATATAATTCTCATCACACTCTACATGTTTGCAAATACATTTTTTTGTACATCACATTTTATAAGAAACTGGTTTCGACGTAAGAGTGTATTTAGTGCATTCATTTAAACATGCCTTCAATTGCTTTTTTCCAATATTTCTCTTGAGTTAAAAGTTACGATTAGAAAAGAATGTAATATGTGCACTTCCAAAAGAAAGCATTCACTGATTTAATGTCTTGCATAAGGGTAGGAAGGGTTATATCCAGCTATAGAAAATATTTAGGCCGGAACATGCAATGGCTGAAAAAAAAAAGATATTTCAGGCCAGATAGTTGCAAAAAAAATACCTAGCTTGAAAATGAAAAGAAAAATCCAAATCGCAATAGTCATCCTGCGTATCCCCTCTTAAAAGCAACTCCGTAGGTACATGTACGCATTTTTGTCTAAATTGGGGCGAAAGGGGGGGGTCCATAATCCAATGCCAACCTTGCATAATGATAAATTATAGAAGAATAAAGAAGAAATAATCCGTGATATAAAATTCTTTATAAACCAAACCAAACCAAAAAAAACTTAAATCTTGAAAGGTTTTCTTCATTGAATTTCTGTTATCTTTTATTCTATTTGAATTTACTTGTTTTATTCATTCATTTATTCTGATTATGTACTTATCTATTTATCACCTATTAAATTTTCATTTTTAATGCTTCCTAATTATCTGTACTTTCCTCACTTTTACATATTAATAATGAGAGTTATCCTTCTTGCTACATCGAATTTTTCAGTCTTCCAATCGGTGATTTACTTCGACGTTGCGGATTCCTAATGTACAAGCTGCTAATATAAACGACTTTTTTACGTGTCGAATTACATTGATTTTCACTTGGACAAAAATCATCAATTCTGTGGCACCGAATCTCATTATGTTTTAAGGTGTCAGTTGCACTACGATTCCCAAAGGAAATCAAAACACTGATTTTTCCATATACTTTTCTCACGCTGTCTATTGCCGCAGACAAATTTTCTTATATTGTGCAATTTTTGTTACATTGTATGAGTGCAGTTTTGATCTTTAAGATAGCTATGACAAAAAAAATGAAAACCAATTTCAAGAACAGCTGAAAAGTGTTCGTAACAATTGCATATGGATTATAGCACCTATATATTCTCGATCACGTATAACTTTTAGGTTGGTAAAAAGAGGGAAAATAAATTTCTAAGATGTCCAATTTCTTTCCAAATTTATGGTTTTATTCATATTCTAAATAAGAGAAATAAGAGGATTAGAAAGGAAAGTCCTATTTTACGAGACAGTTCAGAAAAAAGAAAAAAAATCAAAGTTTACAATTATATATATTATCAAACCTGCTTCTTACTTGATTCTTACTTGACTGTCATCGTCGGAAAGCAACGGTGAAGATGCCGTGGGTCTCCGACGATGGTCAAAAATCAAAAAGTAATTGTAACTGTTACATTTTGTAATACTGGTGACTTGCTATTTTCATTCTATCTCATGCATTTGCATACTTGAGGGGGTGGACAGGGTGAAAGGGAGGCAGGAGAAAGGGGGGCGGGAGGAGGGAGAGAGGGGGAGGGAGAAGGGAGGGAAGGGGCAAAAAGGGAGGGAGGGAAGGGGCAAAAAGGGAGGGAGGGAGGGGGCGGGAGGTAAGGGATGGATGAAAAGGAGGGGGAGAGAGGAGGGGGCGGGAGGAGGGAGGTATGGGGTGGGAGGGGGAGAGAGGTACCCCCTGTCCGCCCCCCCCATACTTGTGCTAGTATTTCTAAACCGTTGAACATTTTGCAAATGCATCATGTGATTCAAATACAACTTTTATCTTTCAGTGTAGTTTTCTATAATATCGATTTTCTTAAAAAGGTCAACCCGCTTAATTTCACAAATAAAGTATACGTCGGAAATGTAATTAATTTCTTCTTTCCCCGTCGCTGTTAACTACAATCCCCGATCATGGAAATTTTATTCACGCATCCTGAGAGATTCTATAAAACCTTTACGGGGTACCTAGTGGAAGTACAATAAAAACATTGATCTCAATAAAACGTGTAATCAATCTCTATGGTATTACACTTTAGAAAAGTGTAAAGTCGACTGTATAATCTGGAAGCAAGGAATTAGGTGGCGTCCAAAGAATATGTAAAAGTAGCTTACGGATCAATAAAGAAATTTCAATCACAGATACGTATTTTATATGTATGACAATGATGATAATCTCGATCGAGAGAGAGAGAGAGAGAGAGAGAGAGAGAGAGAGAGAGAGAGCAATATTTTTGACATTGGAATACATCGGTTCCATGTAATGTACAGTGCTATAGACAAGTATATTCACCCTTATATATCTTGCTTATATTTTTGTTCTTGAGAAAAATGTTTGTTCGCCGTACACACATATGGCTTTTAAACTAATAATTATTTTACTCCCTCACCAGACTCTTCAATTCGTCTTGCATCGGCTCGAGCACACTGCATATGAGTTTCCTCCTAAAAATTTATGCAAGTAGGACGACGAATGATTTGTAAGCAAGACAGATAGAATAAAAGCAAAATGAGTCGGAATGCAAATAAGGCACACATGAAAAAGCAAGGCAAATAAGAATTAAAGCAAGAAGTAAGGTGAATCAGTGTATAAGTAAGAAGAATCAAAATATAAGACAGGTAAATCAGAATGTCAGCAACAATCAGAAAGCGAATCGAAATGTAAGCAAGACGAAACAGAATTTAGAAAGAAAGCAATGCGATTCAGAAACAAGTTGAAAAAGAAAGTCAGCAAGACGAATCAGAATGTAAACAAGAGGTTTCCGAATGTTAGCTAGGCGATTCAGAATGTAAGCAACACGAATCACAATGTACGTAAGATGAATTTAAGAATGTAAGCAAGACGAATCATAATTTAACCAAGAAGAACCGGAACGTAAGCACGACGAATCAGAATGTAAGTAAGACGAATCAGAATATAAGTAACTTAAAGACGAATCAAAATATAAGAAAGACGAATCAGAATATAAGTTAGACGAATAAGAATGTAAACAAAACGAATCAGAATATAAGTAAGACGAATCAGAATTTAAGCAAGACGAATCAGAATGTAAGCAAAACGAATCAGAATATAAGTAAGACGAATAAGAGTTTAAGTAAGACCAATCAGAAAATAAGTAAGACGAATAAGAATATAAGTAAGTCGAATCAGAGTTTAAGTTAGACGATTCAGAGTTTAAGTAAGACGATTCATAACATAAGTAAGTCGAATCAGAATATAAGTAAGACGAATCAGAATATAAGTAAGACGAATCAGAGTTTAAGTAAGACGAATCAGAATGTTAGAAAGACGAATCAGAATGTAAACAAAACGAATCAGAATATAAGTAAGACGAGTCAGAATTTAAGTAAGAAGAATCAGAGTTTAAGTAAGATGAATCAGAATGTAAGCAAGGCGAATAAGAATATAAGTAAGACGAATCATGATATTAGTAAAACGAATCACAGTTTAAGTAAGAAGAATCAGAATATAAGTAAGACGAATCAGAATATAAGTAAGACGAATCAGAGTTAAAGTTAGGCGAATCAGAATGTAAGTAAGTCGAATCAGAATATAAGTACACATGTAAGACAAATCGAAATATAAGTAAGACGAATCAGATGTTAAGAAAGACGATTCAGAATATAAGTAAGACAAATCAGAGTTTAAGTTAGACGAATCAGAATGAAATCAAAATGAATCAGAATATAAGTAAGACGAATCAGAGTTTAAGTAAGACGAATCAGAATGTAAGCAAGACGAATCAAATTATAAGTAAGACGACTCAGAATGTAAGCAAAATGAATCAGAATATAAGTAAGACGAATCAGAGTTTAAGTAAGACGAATCAGAATATAAGTAAGACGAATCAGAATGTAAGTAAGACGAATCAGAATGCAAGCAAAACGAATCAGAATATAAGTAAGACGAATCAGAGTTAAAGTAAGACGAATCAGAGTTAAAGTAAGACGTATCAGAATATACCTAAAACGAATCAGAATATAAGGAAAAAGAATCAGAATTTTAGCTACGCAAATCAGAATATAAGTAAGACAAATCAGAGTTTAAGTTGGACGAATCAGAATAAAAGTAAGACGAATCAGAATATAAGTAAGACGAATCAGAATATAAGTAAGACGAATCAGAGTTTAAGTAAGACGAATCAGAATGTTAGAAAGACGAATCAGAATGTAAACAAAACGAATCAGAATATAAGTAAGACGAGTCAGAATTTAAGTAAGAAGAATCAGAGTTTAAGTAAGATGAATCAGAATGTAAGCAAGGCGAATAAGAATATAAGTAAGACGAATCATGATATTAGTAAAACGAATCACAGTTTAAGTAAGAAGAATCAGAATATAAGTAAGACGAATCAGAATATAAGTAAGACGAATCAGAGTTAAAGTTAGGCGAATCAGAATGTAAGTAAGTCGAATCAGAATATAAGTACACCTGTAAGACAAATCGAAATATAAGTAAGACGAATCAGATGTTAAGTAAGACGATTCAGAATATAAGTAAGACAAATCAGAGTTTAAGTAAGACGAATCAGAATGCAAGCAAAACGAATCAGAATATAAGTAAGACGAATCAGAGTTAAAGTAAGACGAATCAGAGTTAAAGTAAGACGTATCAGAATATACCTAAAACGAATCAGAATATAAGGAAAAAGAATCAGAATTTTAGCTACGCAAATCAGAATATAAGTAAGACAAATCAGAGTTTAAGTAGGACGAATCAGAATAAAAGTAAGACGAATCAGAATATAAGTAAGACGAATCAGAATATAAGAAAGACTAATCAGAGTTTATGTAAGACGAACCAGAATATAAGAAAGACGAATCAGAATATAAGTAAGACGAATCAGAATTTAACTAAGACGAATCAGAATATAAGTAAGACGAATCAGAATATAAGTAAGACGAATCAGAATAGAAGTAAGACGAATCAGAGTTTAAGTAAGACGAATCAGAATATAAGTAAGACGAATCAGAAAGTAAGCAAGACGAATCAGAATGTTAGAAAGACGAATCAGAATGTAAACAAAACGAATCAGAATATAAGTAAGACGAGTCAGAATTTAAGTAAGAAGAATCAGATGTTAAGTAAGATGAATCAGAATGTAAGCAAGGCGAATCAGAATATAAGTAAGACAAATAAGAGTTTAAGTAAGACCAATCAGAATATAAGTAAGACGAATAAGAATATAAGTAAGACGAATTAGAGTTTAAGTTAGACGATTCAGAGTTTAAGTAAGACGATTCATAACATAAGTAAGTCGAATCAGAATATAAGTAAGACGAATCAGAATATAAGTAAGACGAATCAGAGTTTAAGTAAGACGAATCAGAATGTTAGAAAGACGAATCAGAATGTAAACAAAACGAATCAGAATATAAGTAAGACGAGTCAGAATTTAAGTAAGAAGAATCAGAGTTTAAGTAAGATGAATCAGAATGTAAGCAAGGCGAATAAGAATATAAGTAAGACGAATCATGATATTAGTAAAACGAATCACAGTTTAAGCAAGAAGAATCAGAATATAAGTAAGACGAATCAGAATATAAGTAAGACGAATCAGAGTTAAAGTTAGGCGAATCAGAATGAAAGTAAGTCGAATCAGAATATAAGTACACATGTAAGACAAATCGAAATATAAGTAAGACGAATCAGATGTTAAGAAAGACGATTCAGAATATAAGTAAGACAAATCAGAGTTTAAGTTAGACGAATCAGAATGAAATCAAAATGAATCAGAATATAAGTAAGACGAATCAGAGTTTAAGTAAGACGAATCAGAATGTAAGCTAGAGGAATCAAATTATAAGTAAGACGACTCAGAATGTAAGCAAAATGAATCAGAATATAAGTAAGACGAATCAGAATATAAGTAAGACGAATCAGAATGTAAGTAAGACGAATCAGAATGCAAGCAAAACGAATCAGAATATAAGTAAGACGAATCAGAGTTAAAGTAAGACGAATCAGAGTTAAAGTAAGACGTATCAGAATATACCTAAAACGAATCAGAATATAAGGAAAAAGAATCAGAATTTTAGCTACGCAAATCAGAATATAAGTAAGACAAATCAGAGTTTAAGTAGGACGAATCAGAATAAAAGTAAGACGAATCAGAATATAAGTAAGACGAATCAGAATATAAGAAAGACTAATCAGAGTTTATGTAAGACGAACCAGAATATAAGAAAGACGAATCAGAATATAAGTAAGACGAATCAGAATTTAACTAAGACGAATCAGAATATAAGTAAGACGAATCAGAATATAAGTAAGACGAATCAGAATAGAAGTAAGACGAATCAGAGTTTAAGTAAGACGAATCAGAATATAAGCAAGACGAATCAGAATGAAAGAAATGCGAATCAGAATTTAAGCTGAAGTACTTTATAACATGTATTTTACATAATCAGATATGGGTCTTTTTATATCAAATGATTTGGGAAATGTCATTATAATCCGAGAAGGCGAAAAAGAATGTAAGCAAGATGCGCATGCACCACGGAGATTGGTTGTAAATTTTTCTTCACATTTATCGACCAATAGGGAATACGGTCTTTTTTAAGGGATAATTCGAGTTGATAAACAGACATTTAAGCGCACCATAGGGACTTGTATTTTTGTAAATGAGCTGAGGATCTATACTCATTAAATGCAAAAAATAGCCCTTAACGTATGCATTTCAAAGCAGGATAAATGCCTAGAGAGCACTTTAACTACCACAAACGTTCAGGAATGACCAGTTTTGTAACTTGATTATGTCCAACAGTTTCCTAGATATGAAACCTAAATAGGCTATGGAGGCGAATAACAACGTTAATTACAATACCCTCGGTGACCTTATTGGAGTTAATTCGTATTTATGTCCCTTTGGTCGAACTATTGTGAGAGGAAACAAGGTTTCATTTACAACATTCATGGCGGCAAAAAAACATGTATTGGAACATAATGTCAGTCGAATTGAAATTAAGAACAAATAGGGAGTAAACAGGCACATGTAATGATGCTTCGTTGTAGATTTGTATCATTGACTTAAACATTTAAAAGGATAAGGTCTTTATCTATTACCATCTTTAGTTTAGTTTTAGTTTAATCATATTTTATTTCAAATAATAGAAAAAGGATTGGGCAAAAGTTTCCACAACATTATATACATGTAATGCCCTCTCCATGTTTAAATTGAGTGCATAAGAATGCGACGATGTCGATGACCACGAAAACCATAAACAATGACAATAAGATATGGGAAAGGTGACCATACACAGAAAAAACACTAAAATTGTGACCTGAAATGTAACTCAGAACACGTATCTATTAGAGACTTACATTGTATGTGTATGCGAATATGTAGATCAAATGTTGTGCCAATGTGTCGTGTGGCAAAAGGTTTAACTTAGATAAATAATATGAATCTGACTAGGATAAACAATACAACTTGAGGTAAAACCACAAAGTGAGCTAGAACACAAGAATTATAGACAATACAATACTCACATTCTGCATGCATGTTGTCTTTGTCTTGTTGTATGTTGTTGTGCAGTAGATCTATATGTATATATCAATTGTACCTTGTATGTTCCATGCTTATAGACCTTTTGGTCTTTTGCTAATAAACTATACTAAACTATACTATACTATACTATACGGATGTTTGTACTGGAAGTACGATTGTCATTGACTACAGAGATGGTTTAAAATTTGGTGAAGAGACTCAGTCATATATTTGTACTTGTGTCTATCACTCATTACCACATCAACAGGGAACAAATAGATAATTATGCAAAATTCTAACATCTTTGTTGATCAAATATGAATGCATTGGGTATTGCAGATATTTACAAATGAGACACTAGGTTAAGCCAAAAGACTAAGAAGTACACGTACAACTTTATAAAAATCATGCAATCCTAGCAAAATTAGCAAGTCAGAACACCTTCTCGCGATCGAGACAAGTGTACGTAATACCTTACGTAAGGTATATTACGTGCGATTGTCTAGAGAAGATGCATCTGGATGGCGCTTAAGGATCCAGTAATTAAGACAGATTCCCCGTGTTTTAATTGGCTTTTGCTTACATGAAAAGATATTTTACATGATGTATGCTGAAAATGATGCATGCTTCTGAAACTATGCTTCTGAATGTTATTCAGAGCTACACGTAGCTAGTGTTTGAAATTATAA
The DNA here is from genome assembly GCA_033119305.1 of Pinctada imbricata. NCBI lineage: Eukaryota > Metazoa > Mollusca > Bivalvia > Pterioida > Pteriidae > Pinctada > Pinctada imbricata. The sequence goes on along the minus strand of VSWD01000005.1, from coordinate 47,247,159 downwards.
TCGTTTTCAGCAAATTGTGGGAATTCCAATGGAAACCAACTGTGCTCCACTTCTTGTTGATATTTTTCTATACTCATATGAAGGCAAGTCTACATGTAGTCCTTGATCTCTCACAGTTCTAAGAAAGCGCATAGCATCTAAATCCACAATCAATTTTACATATTACACATGCATTGATAGTGTGCAGTAATCCATATTTTGACTATTACCTTATCCCAATATATCCATGTGAACCCGACGTTACCGTACTCTATATACGACCACTGAAAACATTTCCACCGCTTCATTTAGATCTCATATAAGCCCTCAACGACACCAGCTAAATACTTCATTTATATTTATAATATGGAACCAACTCGTCAATTTCAAACCAATATTATAATTGCACCAGACACGTGTTTCGGATAGTAAATCCTTAATTAAATATCGAAGTGACTTTCAGACACAACCAAATGTATTACAGTATGACAAACTTCAATATTTCCAAGCATTTCATTTCCTCATACTCTGCTTGGGATGTATATTCATATCGTACTTGAGCAAAGTCAAATTTCGTTCTGATATTTTCGATAACATCTTCAACTTACAGAGAAACTACTGAATAAGGGGTATATTTCAGAAAGACCGACTTTGTCACTGCGAAAAGAAATTAGGTTGATTCAATTTATACAATGAAAGATATATCATTGTCCACAATGTTTGACAGATAAAATTAGGATAACCACCATAAAACACTTATATATAATGACGCATTCACTGTTTTTGACCTTTACTTCAAGGCTGATACGAAGGATTTTGCTACATGTAGCCAAAGGTATATGTGTACCTGGTGACTTCCCCCAGGCACCTGTGCCCAATTTCACAAAATTTATTACGAAAAAAAGTCAAGAATTTTCGTAACTTTCATCATGGAATAAAATGTTGTTACGTTTATTTTCTTATACATTTCTACATATAATACTAAATATAAATTCATAAACAAAACTTAGCTAAATCTAGTTAGAAAGTAGAACTAAGCAATCAGAAGTTACCAAAATTCCTGAAATTATTCGTAAGAATATTTGTGAAACAGGCTGCAGACTATTATATACTTAATGTTTTCAATAATTGAGTTGTTTGGTTTTTAGATGTACATTGATAATGATTTTGGATTCTTTCAGTCACTCATGTAATTATATATTTGACGAAAGTTGCATAGTGTAGTAAAATTAGATGCAGAAGTTGATTTCAGCAAGTCTAAGCAATATCTTAAAGTATTTCGATCTGGTATTTGCATGAAAGAAGGGAGGGGATCTCCAACAAGACCCTGTTGCAGCACCAACAGCAAAACTCGAAAACACCCGATGCGAAAACACTAAAGACGAGCATACCAAGAGACGGAAAAGAGATATACGACATATAAACATGAAACACAAAAGACTACACATAAACCAACGAGACCAATGGGTAACCAGTGCCGCATTTGGACGGCCATTTGCCACGCAAGTAGCAAATGGTGTGGTTATCCTGGATTACGTACACACAACCCTCTCACTTTACAGGTGTGGTGTAAAACAACCTCCTCACTGTTAGATGACCACACACAAACAAGACCGCAAAACGCATGGGCCCAACAATACAGATGAATATGTAAATGGATATAAAAAGAGGGCATACGTAATACAATCCGTGCTCTGTCGGCTGTAGCGAGCTCATGTAAATAATTACCCGAGGAGTCCGACTAACATTCAGAGAGAACAGGTGGTCGGGGCCCTTTCTCTAAAGAGGTTTGGACAGGGGCCCATTATGGAGTCCAGTCGTCACAGTCAGTTAGAGTGCAAGTCTCAAGAATGCGCTGTGGATGGGTCAAGTACCAAGCTTAGTGTCCGTCTGGTGATATTAGGATCATATCCACGGTATAAAAGGTGTTTGATGATTCTGACGCATTTTCGATGGTTATGCTGTCTACCTTTGATCCTTCTAATTTTGTTTATCATATCACCATAAAAGACAGGTTGTGTAATACCCATAGTAATGTACTCTGTTGCGTGTATAGATCCGAATTTTAAAAGTAGTTGACTGTAATTTTTGTAAAATTTCCAAAAAGTCTTAACTAGTTTATGGAAGCCGAAACCTTGACCTAAATGTTTCTTGGTAATTTGTAAATTTCTACTGTAAATATCCAAAATATCAGGGGTCCCTGTAAAGTGCGAAACGAAACAAAAAACGAAACGAAACAAATCGAAACGAACAAAACAGATCGAAACGAAACGAAACAGATCGAAACGAAATGAAACAAAACAAAACGAAACAAACATAAAACTTAAAGAATATCAGAAAAAGAGGAAAAATCGCCGAGAACGAATATTTAAAGACATTCAAGATCAGCATGTAATATTGCCTTAATCAAAGAGTTCTACATTTGTAACTAGTGTCGAGAGGGTTTCTTGAAAGAGTCAAAGTTGACAATTAAAAAAAAGTAAATGTCAAATGCCATTCATATATTCAAGAGGAATAAAGGGCAGCGGATAGAAAACCACGCTATGACACCGTAATGAGATCATAAAACTGGGGGGGGGGGCACATTTCAGGAAAAAAATCTTATCCTTTTTCAAACAAAATGTGTCCCCCTTCAAATTGACATAACGGAACAATTCCGTTTCCTCTGTACTAGACTCCTCCCTGCTAAATGATATTTTTTTCCGCTTATGACGAGAATATTCATCCCGTTCACTCTCCTTTAATCCTTTATAATGCAATTGTGCTTTATACCGTATATATTATGTTTTAATCGTCAACTTTGACCCTTTATAAAACCCTCCAGCCGCAAGAACTAATGGTTGAAGGCAATGATATATGCAGATATTGACATCCATGCCAGTTCTCTGCATTTACATCAATTTTTCTCAAGTTCTTTAAGATTTATGTTTTGTTTCGTTTCGTTTCGATCTGTTTCGTTTCGTTTTGTTTCGTTTCGTTTGTTTCGTTTCGATTCGTTTCGATTTATTTCGTTTCGTTTTTGTTTCGTTTCGCACTTTACAGGGACCCAAATATCAGTACATGCTCTAGCGTACCGGATGAGCTGCGATATGTAAATGCCGTATGAAGGTAGTCTTGGAACATCACCGTCAAGCCAGGGAAATTTACTATGCTGAATCCAAAATCATCTCTTTTGTGATATACACTTGTATGAATCTTTCAGTTTACAATTTTGATATAATTTAGGTCCAAAAATGGTGTTCATATATTTGTAACGTTTGTCTTGTTAAGTGTTAATTTCTGTGGATAAATTTCATTCTTATATAATTCAAAAGCAGGATTGTCAATAGTTACATGTAATGGATGTCAATGAACTTTCTGTACTAGATTTTTAAAGACCGTCGTCAATAGCAATCCAAAAGCAATGGTCACATAAACTTGAAAAGAAATAAAATGAAAAGAAATTAAGGCTCGATAAAACTCGAATCGAATGGTCAATGACATCAACTTGTGTCGTTTTACTTTCAGAGTTGAGTATAAACTTTGGATCATTTATGTTTTCTGAGTCATTAACGACTGGCATTGCTATGTAAGCTGAATACCCTATTATTTTGTTCATTACTGGTCGGTAGAACTCTATTATCTTATCTTATTTTGTATTGGCTAAGCTATATCGCTATGACGATCTAATGAATGGTTTTATAGAATTGTCATTTACACGGAAAGTTAGATTATCTGTTCTTTTTATTTATTGCAATTGTCCCTGAGCCTCGATTAAGTACACATAACGAGAAAAATCCTGAAAAGGAAGAATGGAACCATTACCTGACTTTCATATAAATGCACAGGCTGCAACGGAAAGCATACAGTATAACCTGGAAATATCGAAAAAAATCCGATAAAAAAATCTAAGAAATACACTTTAGTCTATCACCCCATTTTGAATGGAAAAGGATATCGTATTATTGACTTGCGGTCTTTTTAGAGGATTTCCTTATACATGTGTAATTTGACTCGTCTGGAGACCTTGTCTAAAGGAATCTTTCACATGGACTGAGGATTATAATGACAATACACCTTTGCATTTATAGAATATGTGTTTTCAGTGCTATATATAAATGGCTCTTCATCATCAACATAGTCTGTTTGTGGTTGTTTCACATGTATATTGAAGTCAACCTCAGTTCACCTCATTCAATTATATCCATTTTTCCTTATTCGTATCACCATTCTTCCATCCTTTATAGATTATTTACCATTTGCTTTCACTGTTTATCATATAAATCTTATTATTCTATAAACTATAAATAGCGATTATCTGATTGGCTGATAAGGTCACCGACGCTGCTGGATAAATCACCGTATACCACGGTCTAAAAATTGATCGGGATTACCCCCACTAACTTCTGCAAATGGCGACGTTGTTCCCCAGGCTATTTGCGCTTTGGCTGAATACCCTGGGTCAAATCGAACTATTTCGGGGATTTTCATTGATATGCAAATGTTGCCGATTGGCTCCCTCACAACCTTTTTTTATCCAATCGCATAATAGTTTACAAACGTCTATTGGATAACGCGATAAATAGTGCATTTTGACTAAGTAAGATACTTCTTGATGCCTTAAGACAATAATCAAACTGTTAATTAGATGTTTTCGATACAAATGTTAGGGTAATTAACCGACAAAAATCCCTCTTGTGTACGATTCACATACAATGTACATGTACTGTCCTCACTGGTCTGCGCGCAGCCATTATCGTCAGTTTTTTAACTTCACGAACAAGAGCTCTAAATTTCTTTTTTTTTAAATCCCCGAAATAGTATGATGTGACCCAGGGTATTCAGCTAAAGCGCAAATAGCCTGGGGAACCGAGGATGCGTTATTTATTGTGAATCAAATATGAACTTATAGAATAAAACAGTTATGGACTTTTAGCTCAGTATACACAGCCAATTGTGCCTCACATGAAATTCATATGAAATGAGCATCAAGTAAATTTCACATGAAAGTTCATGTAAAATTCATGTAAATTTCACATAAGATTTATGTGAAAAATATTTCACATGAATTTCACATAAATTTCCTTCACATGAATTTCACATGAATTTTTCTAAGTGACCTTCACAGGAAACTGAATTCACATAACATCCATGTAAAAATCTTCACATGAATTTCATGTGAAAAAATTCATGTAAATTTCATGTTCGTGCTCGTTTCACATAAATTTCATGTGAACTTTCATGTAAAGTTCATGTAAATTTCACATGAATTTCATATGAGGCACAATTGGCTGTGTATATGATGTGATAATGACTTTATTATACTATGCTTTTCCTCGGTCAATACTTTCATAGTAAGTCAATATCACATCATATACACAGAGTTATAAATCCATACTTAGTATTTGTATATTTTACGTCTTGTATACAAAGTTCGTACATGTAATGTCAAAAGGTAAATGAATATTATTCCTATCAAAATATTGACATTTTAACCATTTTCCCTCGTCCAAAGAAGACACAATAAAATTAAGAAGAGAAGATGGAATCCAAATGATAATATAGATTTTTTTTCCACTTAGCCATTACCGAGGAGCTAATTAGCGCCTTGGAACGCGTCATGCAAAACACTGATTATTTAGTCTTAAGATCCGGAGGATTTATGTACATCTTTTGAAGTTTTACGTGTAAAAATGTACTAAATAACCCCCCGATGTACATATCTAAGAAAGGGCTGCAATTATCCCCACTATTTTTCATGTAATTTAACAACAACAAAATATTCTATTTTTCTAAGTCTTTTGTGCCTTGTATTTAGTTCTTTTGGTCTGCATGAATACTTTACCAGCAGATTATATGAATAATGACCTAATCAACATCCTCTTGAAAAGAAGAAGAAAAGCCTTTGACCTTTCTAGCCAATGATCAAATATATGATATTCCAAGTTCAAAAGTACATGTACTCGTTAGGAGAATAAATCCCCATCTTAATGGTGTCTAATCAGAGACGATAAAGCAAGGTAGGGTCTTTAATTTTCTAAGACACTGCATCAGATTATTCTGATTATTCTTGAAATAATGATAGGAAATCTTACAGCATGTAGGATGGCTAAATACAGAGTACAAAGCTAATAATTTCTGTTCATACAGTGGTAAGGCATAAGCTTTGTTTTCCGAACTTTATCATAAAGTTTCGTTTGTCTCTTCCCGTTCCTTCCTTTTCAAATGCAAAACATCTCTATAAAACAACTATTATGATAGTCAAAATTGTTCATATTACGTCTTGCCAACATCTCGGCTCCCTCTATATTCCCGCAATTTTCACTCCTGAGAACTATCAAAGTCCTTCACTTTCGAGAAGGACTTTGATACCTGTTACAAGAGATCGAATTTAAGCGTCAGAGTTAGATTTTTCTTAATTTTCTTTTAATTTGATAGAGCTTTCCCCATATTTTTTTAACGGAAGGGGATGGTGAGAAACCCAAATATCCATGATAAATAGATAATTTTAAGATGTGGCATTGAGATAAAAAGGTGATGTAATAATAATGAACATAATTCAATGGTTCTCTGGGCGGCGTTCCAAAGTTCTTGGCCATCAACATTAGGCAATGTCACTATTTCACATACACTGCCAATTGTGCCTCATACGAAATTCATGTGGGATTTTTACATGAACTTTACTTGAAAGTTCACATGAAATTTATGTGAAACGAGCACGAACATAAAATTTACATGAAATTCATGTGAAGATTTTTACATGGATGCTATGTGAATTCGGTTTCCAGTGAAGGTCACTTAGAAAAATTCATGTGAAGGAAATTTATGTGAAATTCATGTGAAATATTTTCACATAAATTTTATGTGAAATTTATATGAATTTCACATGAACTTTCATGTGAAATTTACATGATGCTCATTTCATATGAATTTCATGTGAGGCACAATCGGCTGTGTATACATGTATATGCCGAAAAAAAAAAATTTATAGAAAATACGGCTTATTGACTCAAATAGAATTTACTCTAGAATGACATGTTGGGATACATTTATTTTTGGCTCACGAAAACACCAACACGACATTGTAAATTTCATTCCCAATATGAATATCTCACTAATCAAATTTGACAGAGGCGAAATTACGTTTCCATCAAAAGAATTAATTTTGAAGTCTTGGAGGGCCCATTTACTGGCATTTTCACAATAATTATGGACAAAAGGGCACAGATTTCTTCGTCTAATCTAAACGATCCATTTAGTAGGCTAAACAAGCCTTGAAAACCTGACTTCAACCCTGACATCAAGTAAAAGGAGACTGGAATCCTATTTCCTACATCTATTGTATCAAATCTAATTCCTCTATACGCATCCTTCCTGAATAAGCTAATTTAATAATAACCACCATTGAGGGAAAGCTAATCTGAGAGAGCGTCGGAAAAATCACAAGGCAGTACAGTCTAACTCCTTAACGGTCTCTGATGACCAGCTTTGAGCGATGACGGTCATCTTGAATCCATATAGGGACACAAAGGATTTTCTTACAGCACCTAATGAGGAATCAACGACCCGCTAGGGATCAAGGTCCGTGATATCATTGTTCGTAAAGATGTAGCAACTCTGGTTTGGAACAGATCAGATAAAGTCCAGGAAAACTTCGGTACATGATTCTGGCAATAATAGATGAGCTGTTATGACTAACATAAAATTTATCAGCATTGATTGAGTCCATGGCCTGTACCAACGCGTACAGACAAAACGCATAAATCTCTCTCTCTCTCTCTCTCTCTCTCTCTCTCTCTCTCTCTCTCTCATTAGATGTCCCTAATAATGGCAATATTTTTCTTGTTTTTAATTCTAACGTTTTTTGCATTCGTCATGTTTTCCTAGGTTCAAAAATGCTACTTGTATAGATTTTCTGCAAAACATGTAGTTCCTATGTAAAAGGAACGTGTTTTCATGAGTCAAACCAATTTTCTTATTCCATCCTATGATCGTACATGTAGCTCTAGCAACTCATCAAATCCGTTGGTACATGTATTCAAACAGAATGAACTTCTTTGAATAACAAATTTCTTTAAGAATCGTTACCATTAAGACAAGTTCGGAAGGTTCATTATTTACGAATCCAAACCATAACAATAGATTTGAAGGTATTGTTACAGAAATCCTACTGTACATAAAAGGAACTTAGAATTGCCATCAACCCTTAATGTTATTCATGAAATTCTTAACATCAAGTACTCCACACACACAATTTCTATTCTTTTCAAATTATTGTTTTTGATAAATAGGCCAATCCGCTGCTAATTTACATTTCAATAGCTGCATTAGAAATTTACATTTAAATAGAGTGTCTTATGTAAAGCTCTAACAATTCTGGGGGAAAAACAGGAAATTCTTCCTTCGACAGCCAAAGTTATCATTAGACAAATTGCATTTAATACAATTCGACCCTGATTGAATTCGCATGTCAAACTGCGTATTTTTTCGACGATCGAACCATTAGCTGAAAAGAGTGCAGTGACAGGGGCCCTTACCCGATCAATTGCTGTCACATGAGCATTTCCGGTTACAAGCGGTGAAGCAGATTATTTTTTTCTTCAAATCTTGAGTATTAATTTTAGATAAAATGTCGAAATCATAATGGGTTTTTCTGTAATATCTGGTAATATCCTGAATACTGTCACTGGAAGCATTGACATAACGTAACTCGACAGGTCATTCAAGCTTTCCAATGTACGTCTAAGGTAAGGGTTTTGAAACTGATCGATTTGACCCATTGACCCAAAATCAACAATTCTGATAAGTATCCATAAAAGTTCAGATTATTTGTAGACGCATGCATCTTCACTTGTACTTGTATGGTAGCACCATCTAGCGTAGCACTTTAAATAGATGTCGCCAGTAGTTCATAGAAACATTTATCTAAATCTGTATGTAGCAACATTAAAATGGAACTTCGTATACTGGTTAAAAGATTCCTTTCACTGTGTTTTATAGATACAGTGAATGTATATAAAGTAAAGATGTCTCCATTGACCTAAGAAGCATATAGTTTCCTACATTGATTTAAAAATAAAATGATAATAAATATAGATGTAGATGTCGCCACTGATTTGAAGAAGAAGGAAAATGATCACCAAAAAGGAGCTCAAGTTGTAAAAAGACACCATACAAAAAAGACAAACAAACAGCTGGAGATGACAAGACGGAGGCGAGCAATTAAGCACCCAAAAGGACTAAAAGAAACAGACTAGGCAACACGAGGGACTCCACATGAAAAGGCTAGGAGTGACTTATATGAAGGAGATAAATCATTTCCTATATTAGGACATCATAATGGATACAGCAACACTATTCAATATCAATATTATATTGAGGCCACCAATTTACAGATGCATTCATGTTCATTTGTATGACGTGACGTGGGCACTGCTCCGGATACGCAGTGATATCATGATAATCTTCTTTTTGTATTATATACAATATTTGCATCCACGTACATTTCGTATCAAAGCCTGCAGACAGTGTCTGAGTGATTGGTCTTCATTAATCATATTTCAAAAGTCCCTATGCACAATGGATATAGAATAAGGTCGGTGAATAAAGTTCACGGTACAAGTATAGTCAGAAATGTTCTTTGAGTTCCAGTCTAAGGCTTATCGTCTAGACACAAAAGACTTTGTTCCATTAGAAGGGAGGTGTTGTCTTGCTTAGTTATATTATCATAAAGTTTACTCGTAATAACCTTTCACTGAAACGGCCATCCTATTTAGCATCGCATTAATATACATGTACGCATATTTAGATTATTTTAAGGCATTAGAGCGGGGATAAGGGATGGTTTCTAGCTTATAATACAGCCAATATTATTGAGAGAATATATCATCAAAAAATCAAATAATAAAGTTTTTGCAAATTCTTGGATGTCCTGGCTCCCCAACCTTTCCTCTACATGTAGATCTACCCATGAACATGCAATCGAACTTCATGCAATCGAACTTCAATCGAACTTCAAAGTAGGAGATTAAAAAAGTTAACTAAATGAAAACATTTTTTTATTATCCTTAATTATGAAAATAAATTTTATGCATATCTTCATGATATTAATGCTGCTGAGAGATTATACAAAAGATAATTCTAGAAAATTATCCAATCTACTTTAATATTGTAGAATTTATCGAGCTCAGCATGCCGGAGTATTAAAACCCCGGAAGCTAGAAACACCCATCCGCAATGTTCATTTTTTTCTGTGGGCGATAATTACAGTCTTACAAATAATTGTATCGATTCTAAGATCAGTTGCTGGAATTATATGGGCAATTATCTAAAATCATCTCGATGATCAGATATGAGGAAATGACAGATTGTATTTTCAGTTTATGGAATACGATTCTAGCTTTGTAGATAATTAACTCTAGGCATGAAGTTATACTGGAATCCACACGTTAATTATCAAACTCGAACATGCAATTATAACGAATAACTATCAAAGAGTGTCACAACTTGATGTGTAGGATGAGAGTCGATTTACCTTTAAGCGATAAAATTTGCAAAAATATGATATTTGAATTTCTATGATTATCTATGTACAGAAGGATCAAAACATATTAAGCAAATACCTCTACTTCAGAAGTAGCTCATTTGCAATAAACCTAATACAAAACCTCATGTAAAATTGTTGACGATATGCAGAGGAAAACAAAAACAGCAAAAGATCACCCCTTAATACATTTCATGTAATCAGCTGTCTTCGACAAGAAAAAACCTTTTATACACAGAACTGTCCTTACACGGTCACGGTTCTACAAATGTACATAGTTCTGCTGTTTTTTCAAATAATTTAAAAAAGTTTCTCTCTTTCTCTTAACCTCAATGGCCTTTAAAAAACATGGCACCGCATTCGGACAGAAAGGAACTGTTACAGCGGTTTTTACGACGTCAGATAAATTATGCATCTATGATTCAGAATCTTTATCAATCATATCGAATACCTTTATTTTTAAATATAATGTCATTGACATTATAGGGTGACTAAAGCCTTTGTCATATAGAGACCTTTAAAGCATTTGCAGACGCGATGAATCAACATATTACAGTCTAATTACAATTTATTGTTTAAAAGTATCTATTCCGTCTTGCTAGTATTCTAGAAAATGACTCTGAGTCAATGGTTTCATAACCAACTGAAAATGTCAAATGAATCTAGTCATGAGTCATTATCGTCACCAAGAAGTCAGAAACCTACTTTATTTAATGTGCGTTTTCTATCTCACATTTCATTCTTTACATTTATATCCATAAATTTGGAAGTTACAGGCTCATGAGTAAAACCATGGTCGACCTTTCTTCTCTCTTGGTGGGAATAATGTCGGGTTATCTCGAGTGTTAATCAATAAAATAATAAATAAGGTATCAATTATGCATACTGTTTTTTTAAACACTTACTTTTCCAATTTATGCAAATGAGGTACCCGTTTCACCTGTGGCTTGACTGGTACGTCATTGACGACGTCATTTGATGGAGGCACTGACATCATTATAGGATCGTCTGCCGAGAGTTTACGATTCTCCATTATCTTAGTTTCCTTATATCCAAGATAGAAAAAAACCCTCTAAATTTTAATCACAGAATAAGCTTGTAGTTACTATATCAGAATTGTTCTTCTATTTTTTAAAATTAACAAATACTCAATACTTCGGACTTTTTCCTCCTTATTTGCACAACATTTCTATTTTCGATTTTGTTTAAATAAACAATGTTTCCATATTGGACTTCTGTACTTCGAAAATCGTGAGATGCTTCAAGTATAACTTTTCGAGAATCTATTAATCAAACTGTCAAATGGGCTGTCTCCTTTACATATATTTATTCCTCGAGGTATAGACAATAGAAAATTCTTCTTCAAATAAATCCAAATTTCCTTTCAATGCTCGTAATCTGCAGACTACAATTATTCTGTTGAAATTTGTACGATAAAAAGAAAAAACTTCGCCGTGACAGATGAGTGACGAAAATAAAAACCAGCTTTGGAAATCTTTATCAATCACTCGTAAAAAAGACAATCTCCTCTCTCTTCTAAACAGAAATGCTTCCTTTAACACTTCATTATTGACAAAAGCCTAGTTTCTTCCTTTGAAGTGATGTTACTAAATAGATGTCACTTATATTATATAGCTGATTGTGTCCAGCACAAACTGCTCGTATTGGCTAAAAGCAAAAGATTGGCGACTGAACAGCTAACACAAGAGCGCCTCGGAAACAAACACGGTGCCTCTTAACTACAACCAATGTCGGCTGAGGATGCAATGAATGGTTTGATAATGAAGAGTCTTTGAAGATCGGGAAAATTTCTACCTGAATTGAGCAAGGATTATTGCCGATGACAGCGAGGGCTTAATGAGAAAATAGGTCAATTAATACCAAGGCGCACTCTGGTTCTATTCCTCAAAATCAATTTCTTTGGTATAGATAGAGGTATTGTTGATATATTGTATATGGATTCTTTGGTAAAACAAGTTTTCGAGAATATAAAATGAAAAGTGGGTCTGTCCAGCTCATCTGAGAAGATCAACATTGTTGATTACAGAATAACTAAGCTGTTTACAGATCACTGCACACTAATAACAAACAAGAGCCCCAGGGGGCACAACGCTCACCTGATACCCATGCACGCTCTAATTGACATACTGACATTGAATACTGATAGTGCCAGTACCAGGATTTTAGCCCACAACCTTTCTAAAAAGATTTTTGCCGGATGCAGAGAAGTTTTTTTTTCAGACAACCTTTAAAAGTACAAAAAAGAAAAAATAGTCACATTTCAAAACAATAACTTTTTTACAGATTTGAAAAGACGGATAAGTGGTCCAACGTCATATGCCCAGCTAGTATAGTTCAATTATGCAACATCAAAAATAAAATCATATTGTACATTAATGTGCAGCAGAAAAAGAATAAAACAATGAAATGATTTCATAAATTAAGTTTATTTAAAATTGAACACAAAACCTTTCATTATTGATAGCTAGCATGCCAGAAATTATAAAGCCTGTGTTTGTGAAACGAGAATGCCCCCGGCGGCATCTTTGTTAGTATAAAGGCCATTTTCTGTTAAGTATGTGAGAGGTCAGGGTCAGCGTAATATTGGTATCAATGGAAAGATCTTGTCACAAGGAATACACATGTAAAAATTGAAACCTCTATCACTAACCATTCAAAAGTTATGCCCAATGTTAAAGTTTTTGAGAAGTACGTCAGAGGTCAAGGTTATGGTCACGAGGTCAAAAATTTTGGTATCAATGGAAAGGTATTGTCACAAGGAATACACATGTGAAATATGAAACCTCTATCACCAGCTTCCATTCAAAAGTTATGCCCAATGTTAAAGTTTTTCGGAAAACAGACAGACAGACGGACAGGCCAAAAACTAAATGCACCTAAATCTTTTATTCCATGGGCATAAAAAACAAAGATTTTTCGGTTTTGCCTTTATTCATATTAAAGTATACTGAAATCTATCAATACTTTTGAATAGTATTGATTTCATCTCAAATACATGAAACGAACAGTTAAAATCGATTTAATCCAATATTTATCAGTTCAAGTGAGTTGTGCAGAAATTGGGCCAGTTTGTTTTCCAAAAAGCAGTGTATGGTGTATCAAACCTCATGACCCAGTGAAGCCACTTGAACAAATAATTTTCAGTGAATATGCTGAAATGCGGCGCTTCTTGCCTATATTGCCCATATTTCAACAGGCGAGAAGGAGCGTCGCATTTCAGCATACGCTGTTCAACAACTCAAGTGGTTTCTCTAGGTTTCGTAGTTTGAAACAAATTAAAAGGCCCATGAAATTGTTAAGCTTGTCCAACTAGCAGACCTACGACATCATTATTTACTGTTAACAAATTGTTTTACCTCATCAAAGGTCTGTTACACGGAAAAGTTGTTAGCGGAGAGAGTTCATGAAATGTATCGGTTGCATAGGATTTGCCGACAAAAAGTTATTTGGTCCGATAAAAACTCATCATGTATCTATTAAATTCCCAAATGTCTTATCACAGGAACCTGTCATTTTATGAGAGAAAATTTTTATTATTCACAACCTCAGGCCTCTGTGTTCCTCTTAGAAATATTATGCATACAAGATGACGAACACAGTGGCTTATGGTTGTAAATAATAATTTATTTTCTCTATTTAAACAACAGCTTTCTGTGGTCCAACATTTCATAGGAAGATTTCAGGAACTCTGAACTGAATTATTTATTTCAAGAATTTCAGATACTAAATGTCCTATGCATTCTCAAAATCCAGAGGAAGAGATTACTCATTAGACGTTTCTTCAAGAAATCAGTCCGTAAATTACTTCATCTAAGAGAGTCTAAGACAGAAGAAATTCGAGCAAACTTTAAACATGATAACAATTAAGTATATGCAAGTGTTCCAAGTACATGAATGATAACCATTATGAAAGTGTTCCAAGTATAATGCACATTAAATAAAAATCTATTCCGTTTGCACTGTATCTCCTGAAATGTATCGCATTACTAAAGGTATCATATTTCTACATGGGGAATCCCCTTCGGGTACACGGCAAAACATGACCGCTTTTGAAATCTTGTTCCCGACTTTAAAAATAAAATTCTAAATAAGTATAAAGAATTTAAACAATTGAATCATATCAGATAAAAGTTCAATCAATAAGACATTGAAGCATGTGTCACTTGTTGAACTATCAGCTGTAACTATGGATGAAAGGTCGATCTAAAATGATTAATCATACAAAGAAGGTTTTTTTCCTGTAGTTGCAACTGAAACATTGGGCATGGAAAACATACATTATACCTATGTACAATCTTAAAAATATTCCTTAAAAATCCAAAAGTGGATATCTTGACAAAATTCTTTCACTTGTAGGGTACCATGCATGAATTCCTCATACCTACAAATTGTCATGACAATCTGAAGGATGGTTATAGAAAAGATGCAGAAAATGTATGAAAACCACCCTCCCCCTTCCTTTTTACATAAGAAAAAAATTCATAAAAAATCAAAAAAATAAAATTTAAGCATAAAATACATATCAAAGCATTAAGTAAGTTAAATATGATAAATATGTAGTAAATGAGTGTGTGAAATCATACACTAATTGAGTTATTTAAAGAAATAGTGCAAAAATGTGCATTTCTGACTAAGTCCGAAAAGACGTCAAAAACGCGTCAAAAATTTGACTTCGAAGTGGAACCAAAAATAACAACACTTCTTAAGACATCTCTCTAGATCATCCTGATGCTTTCGGTTTGTCGATACATGCTTCGGTTCTGAAGAAGAAGTTTGTCAAAGGAGGGTACCCCCCGTGACCTACTTTTGGCTGTGGTGGCGCCACCTGTTGACAGATCCGGACGAAAAACAACAACACTTGTAGGGGACCATGAGTACTTCATACCTACCAAGTTTCATCAAAATCCCTTCAGCCGTTCTGGAGAAGAAGTTGAAAATGTGAAAAGTTTACGACGACGGACGACAGACGCAACACTATGACAACAGCTCAATTGAGCCTATGGCTCAGGTGAGCTAAAAAGGGAAAAAAATTTTGTTGGGGTCCCGCCGGGGTTTGAAGCCACTCCCCATGGGTCCATTGGGCATGGAAAACATACATTATACCTATGTACAATCTTAAAAAATATTCCTTAAAAATCCAAAAGTGGATATCTTGACAAAATTCTTTCACTTGTAGGGTACCATGCATGAGTACCTCATACCTACAAATTGTCATGACAATCTGAAGAGTGGTTATAGAAAAGAAGCAGAAAATGTATGAAAATCACCCCCCCCCCTTCCTTTTTACATAAGAAAAAAATTCATAAAAAATAAAAAAAATAAAATTTAAGCATAAAATACATATCAAAGCATTAAGTAAGTTAAATATGATAAATATGTAGTAAATGAGTGTGTAAAATCATACACTAATTGAGTTATTTAAAGAAATAGTGCAAAAATGTGCATTTCTGACTAAGTCCGAAAAGACGTCAAAAACGCGTCAAAAATTTGACTTCGAAGTGGAACCAAAAAATAACAACACTTCTTAAGACATCTCTCTAGATCATCCTGATGCTTTCGGTTTGTCGATACATGCTTCGGTTCTGAAGAAGAAGTTTGTCAAAGGAGGGTACCCCCCGTGACCTACTTTTGGCTGTGGTGGCGCCACCTGTTGACAGATCCGGACGAAAAACAACAACACTTGTAGGGGACCATGAGTACTTCATACCTACCAAGTTTCATCAAAATCCCTTCAGCCCTTCTGGAAAAGAAGTTGAAAATGTGAAAAGTTTACGACGACGGACGACGGACGACAGACGCAACACTATGACAATAGCCCAATTGAGCCTATGGCTCAGGTGAGCTAAAAAGGGAAAAAAATTTGTTGGGGTCCCGCCGGGGTTTGAAGCCACTCCCCATGGGTCCATTGGGCATGGAAAACATACATTATACCTATGTACAATCTTAAAAAATATTCCTTAAAAATCCAAAAGTGGATATCTTGACAAAATTCTTTCACTTGTAGGGTACCATGCATGAGTACCTCATACCTACAAATTGTCATGACAATCTGAAGAGTGGTTATAGAAAAGAAGCAGAAAATGTATGAAAATCACCCCCCCCCCCCCATTCCTTTTTACAAAAGAAAAAAATTCATAAAAGATCAAAAAAAAAGAATTTAAGCATAAAATACATATCAAAGCATTAAGTAAGTTAAATATGATAAATATGTAGTAAATGAGTGTGTAAAATCATACACTAATTGAGTTATTTAAAGAAATAGTGCAAAAATGTGCATTTCTGACTAAGTCCGAAAAGACGTCAAAAACGCGTCAAAAATTTGACTTCGAGGTGGAACCAAAAATAACAACACTTCTTAAGACATCTCTCTAGATCATCCTGATGCTTTCGGTTTGTCGATACATGCTTCGGTTCTGAAGAAGAAGTTTGTCAAAGGAGGGTACCCCCGTGACCTACTTTTGGCTGTGGTGGCGCCACCTGTTGACAGATCCGGACGAAAAACAACAACACTTGTAGGGGACCATGAGTACTTCATACCTACCAAGTTTCATCAAAATCCCTTCAGCCGTTCTGGAGAAGAAGTTGAAAATGTGAAAAGTTTACGACGACGGACGACGACGACGACGGACGACGGACGACAGACGCAACACTATGACAATAGCTCACTTGAGCCTATGGCTCAGGTGAGCTAAAAACATATTAATATTATCACTAAACATGTCCAAAAAGCCAAGAATTTGATACAAATCCCGAACATGAAAATCATCAATTTGCTTCCAATCAGTTCATTGTTGCTCAGATGATTCTATACTTTTTGGTGCCAAGGAAAAACTTCTATCTTATGGTCAAAGAAAGGGGGGATCTCCAACAAGACTCGGTTGCAGCATCAACAGCAACACATTAAAACATCCCAAGTGAAAACACAGAGAAGACACACACAGCAAGAGACACAAAAGGGACAAAGATCACCAAACACGACATCAAAACACAAATGAACATCTGTGCCGACTTGGGACGGCTATCTGCAGCGCTACATGTAGTAGTAAATATACCCAAAGTCATCTCTTTTGACAATAACCTTGTTTTCAATTTTTTTCAATTCGAGATCTATTAATGAGGTCTTGTCAAGTCTTTTGAGTTAGATTTGTTTCATGTCAACCCTTTCTGGTAATTATAACAATTATTACAAGTTACATGTATATCGTTGAAAGTGGATATCTTTGGACAAACCATACCAAAGGAAAAGCTCACATGTAGCCTATTGTGCCTCAAATGAAATTCATATAAAATGAGCATCATGTCAATTTCACATGAAAGATCAGATATGAAATTCATATAAATTTCACGTAAGACGTGTTTAGTACAACAAAATTGGTACTATAAAACATATATTTCAATATTGACAATTTCATATGAATTTCACATGAATTACTTCACATGAGTTTTACATGAATTTTTCTATGTGACCTTCATGCGAAATTGAATTTATATGAAATTCATGTCAGAAACTTCACTTGAATTTCATGCAAAAAATTGCATGTAGATTTCATGTTCGTGCTCGTTTCACATAAATTTTATATGAACTTTGATGTAAAGTTCATGTAAATTTCACATGAATTTCATATGATACTCATTTGGCTGTAAAGGTTAACATCCTTCCGACGTTAACTCAGGTGAGCTGAACATTCAATGAATCTTTTTGGGTTTTTTGTTTCTAACAGAGTGGCAAAACTTAAAGAAAACCCATTTCGTTATTAAGAAGCCACATCTCTAGTACCTTTAAGCTACATGTAGCATTATCATCACTTCGTCTTCGCTTATAAATTATTCATGTCTAAATGCTAGATGACATTGCTTCATACTTTCATTCCAGGATGTAGAAACATATGATAGTAATTATTCATTTTACCCTCCAAACTAGAGAATGTACATTTTCGCTTTGGCAAATGTCTTTCCAACAACCATCACTGAAATTACATTGGCTTTTAAATTATTGACCGAAAATCAATTAAAGCCTTTCAATCATAATAAATATTTGGTGTGAATTTATGAATGGGCTCTCAATTTATTAAAATTTCAAAATGTAGAATTGAAGATAATATTCAGTCACCATTTTTTTTTCAAATACCATTCTGTACAGATATGACCAATTTACTAAAAGTAATCAAACTCGTCTTGTATATTTGTAATTATATATTATACCATGTTATATGTCTTCAAATTCAAAAGCATCATTTAAGAACAGATAAATTTGCAGCATGGACCAGACATGCACGTCAGGTACTTAAACCTCGTCAGTGATCCTCAATCTAAACAATTTAATATGGCCAAAGAGTGTGAAGGTTATGTCCACAAAGTTACCGAAAGACGTAGCTGGATGGGTGGGAAATGATGCTACAGGATCCACGTTTTAGAAATTTCAAGAAATTCTGACAGAAATTGTTGAATGCGTTGACGAAACGATCAACCAAAATTGATCGAACTTGGCTACTTGTAAAAAAGTTCCCCGCGAGGGGTTTGACAGTAAGTGTTTTGCATATATTTCCCTGACATTGTCGCCATAGCACTTTCTATATAGACATAACGTCAGACAGTGCATGAAGTTTATATATTGTTTTCATTTTCATGCTTAAACATCGACGGCGGGTGCGGCTAGCCAACAGGGGATGCTTACTCCTCCCGGGCACCTGGTCCCACCTCTAGCTTGCTAGGGGTCCGTCGATGCTTAATTTTGTACTCTATTGTAAGTGCTGTTGGGATTATCGTCAGGATCTTCTTTAACTCATTTGTGTCACACTTATGCCCTTTGCCGTGTGGAGCTCGTAAAAAAGTTCCCCGCGAGGGGTTTGACAGTAAGTGTTTTGCATATATTTCCCTGACATTGTCGCCATAGCACTTTCTATATAGACATAACGTCAGACAGTGCATGAAGTTTATATATTGTTTTCATTTTCATGCTTAAACATCGACGGCGGGTGCGGCTAGCCAACAGGGGATGCTTACTCCTCCCGGGCACCTGGTCCCACCTCTAGCTTGCTAGGGGTCCGTCGATGCTTAATTTTGTACTCTATTGTAAGTGCTGTTGGGATTATCGTCAGGATCTTCTTTAACTCATTTGTGCCCTCATGGACTCCTGGTCCACCAGCAGTGACACTCATCAAGTGGTACAAATGTTATTTGTCTTCAAATTCAATAACATCATTTAAGAAGAGATTAATTTGCAGCATGGACCAAACATGCATGTTTTGTGTACTTAAACCTCGTCAGTGATCCTCAATCTATACAATGTAATATGGCCAAAGAGTGTGAAAGTTAGTGTGTCCAAAAATGTACCGAAATACGTAGCAGGATATGTGGGGTATGATGCTACAGGACCCCTTAGTGTATCATAAAAGCTGTTCAAAGATATAGAAAAACTCATTGATTTTGTAGATGTATCTGTGACTTCAAGACAAAAATATCTCATTTTATCGACATTTTTGTAGATTGCTTGTCACACTGGTGGAATATCTTCTTTGATTTATTGAAAAAAATCGCCGCATTAAAGTCACAATATATCGTTAAGAGAAAAACGTTTTCAAGGAGCAATTGGACAGATTCCTTTCAACGAAGCGAGAGCGATGTAACATTAAAATCCGATGGAGGAAAAAATTGATACCACAGCAACCCCTTGAGAATTAAGGTGATTGAAAAAACAATTTTCGTAAGATTTATTCAGATTCACTCATCGGTTTCAGTTTTCACGCTTGAGTGGTTAATTATATTGATTCGAGCAAAACCCCATCAATACTGTCTAAATTTGCCGTTAAAGATTTGAAATCAACTAGAAAGTGTCCTCTAATTGTAGGAATTGTGAGCTTCTGGCCATGGAACCAGACTAAAATTATACGCCCAGTTTATTGTCAACACTCTGACATCGTCAATTCTGTTCAACATGAGAGACTTTTAGTGAAATCTGATGGGGAGTGCGCATCATTCCAATTGAATTCCTTGATTGCAATAACTAAGAGATTAAACCCGAGGTTGACATCCGATTTGACTAATAATGATATAGAAAGCAATACCCGATAATGTATCCAACAATTGCAATCTTAGTATATCACACTTAAAAGCACCGTAATGCTCTTTTTATTAAAGAAAAATGGAAATGGAAACAAAAAACAGACCAAAGGTTTTGTCATTGAACAAATCATTGATTGATTGATTTTCGTTTCGTATTTGTATTATTACGATCAAATAGATAGATATTTCAATATTGATAAACTTAATCTGTAATTCTAATATGACTTGATTCTTTTTCCCTATTAAGACAACAGACGCGAGCCGGGCTCTATTCTCCAATATAGGCCCTATAGCGATAAGCCACGCCTACCCATTTTCTGAAAACAGATAAACCGGCAGGAACTGGTTTTTACCAAGAATCGATTTTGTCGCCTCTGTGTTTCATTGATCTTAGTTTGGGCATCATTAGAATAGAAATAAAAAATGACAAGCCGGGCTCTATTGTCTCATAATGCCCGAGCGTCCTCAGTCAATCACATTTATTACCGAGCCGCGTCAGCGGCGAGGTGATAAATATGATTGGCTGAGGACGCGAGGGCATTATGAGACAATAGAGCCCGGCTTGTCATTTTTTATTTCTATTGAGTATGATTTTTCGGATTCTGATTTTGAGTTTATCTTTCACTCGCCCATTTGTCTCAGTATCTCTTCTATTCCAATTCCATTCCAAAAGAGGACGAATATTAAAGTTGTAAAACGAATCACAAAATTAAGAAATAAAAAATGACAAGCCGGGCTCTATTGTCTCATAATGCCCGAGCGTCCTCAGTCAATCACATTTATTACCGAGCCGCGTCAGCGGCGAGGTGATAAATATGATTGGCTGAGGACGCGAGTTGTATAGATCTGTTCATGTCAGACCATGGAAATACAGAGCAAATAATCAAAACCGTTTACAAAGGATCGATCTCCAATGGAGATATGATCATGGATATGTAGCCGGGAAGAATAGGCATGTTCTTTCTGCTAACAATACCCGCCACTTCAACCTCACGTAAAAGATAATAAAAGGTGACTGTATCACATTCAAATTCACTGTTCTATCATTTAATTTCCACTGTCATTTTCAAGAAACAAAGATTCTGAATGGCTGAGAAATTTTGTTTATACATCGATCAACACAATTTTTCACGCAAGTCTATTTATAGCACTATTTTTAGTACCGGGGGTTCCCTCAAACACAAAAGAACTCGTTGCTGAAAATACAATTTGTAGATGTTTGCTTATCATTTCAAGTGTACCATTTCTTTTCTACTTACTCAAAAATTAACAGTACATGTAGAATTTGATCAAAATGGTCCTTATTCCAAAGATATAGAGAGACGATCGTTCGCTGTTTGAATCATGGCGGCTGCCGGCCATAACTTGTTTTGGCAGACGTATCACTGCGAAACCTTCCAACTTACGAAATAAAGTGCGGTGATTAATTGTTTTTAGATCCAAGAAAACAGTCTGTTTTCCTTAAATAGATGATAATGAAATGATAAGAAATGAATCTCATATTTTTTCTGTTGATGCAGGTATCACCTGAAAAATTGGACAGAAAACTTTCTTTAGTTTTCTGTCCAATTTTTCGGGTGATACCTGCATCAGCAGAAAAAATATGAGATTCATTTCTTAAAGCCTTAATATGGATTCTATGTAAAAACCTAAAAAATCAGACATGTTTGGCCACGACATGTCTCAGATTTGGGATATTTTTCGTGTATAAGGTAGATATGATGTCCTCAGAACGAATTGACCTTCCATTTTTTTCTCCGACGTTCCGTTGCCATGGTAACCAAGGGTTTGCATAAAAACACCTTTAAACAAGGCATTTTTATGCATCCCGTTACCATGGAAACAAATGTTGAATGTATATGTAATTTTCCGAAAATATTATTTAAATCCTCTTAAGTTGATACAATTTGATTTTTCAATGCTCCTTCTTTCTGTGTGTCATTTAAATTTGCTTCAATTTCAAGAAAAATTTCTTATTCAAAATGAACCATTTTCGGCCAATTTAGGCCTTATTTTACCTATATTTTACTTACTTTTGACAAGAGTAATAATGCAATTGCACAAGGTTTGAAATACAGTTGACTATTTCCTGAAGAGTATTATCCTAGGACTTCATGGGAATCGAAGGAAATTTATCTAGAAGTGAGATTTTTCAGTTAACATGCCTTTGAAATAGGTAACCATGGCAACATTTGGTACGAAGGTGTAAATACCTGTCATAAGTAAAAAGCTAATTTCTACAGATGTATGCCTGCTATCGTTACAAAACTTGGTATGTAGATGTATTAAAGACCATTTGATACTATCATGACCTTGAGAAAATGTCAAGGTCATTTGCTCAATTTTCAAGGTCATTGAAAATATTTGCTATTTTCAGGCCAAATTTTGTGGTTTTTTCACTAAAAAGAGACATGATTAACAGTAAACAGTATGGAACACTGGCAATACAATCAATTATCGGTAAAAGTATGATAGATGTATTATTTGTTGGGATGAGTATCACATTTATCAAAGTCCAATGAAGATCCCAAAAAATGTCACGTATTTTACGAGAAAATTTTAGAAAATCTCAATTTTATGCTCTTTTCAAAGTATGTCATACATAGAAGTGAAATACAATTTAACAAAATTGTGATGAATTTACTTCTTTTGATCGGTTGTTTAACTGTAAATATTTAAAATCAAATATCTAATGAAATAAGTTAGAGAAATCAATTTAAATCAATTGGAAATCCTGATTTTTGTCTTAATTTTAGTCTAAAGTTAGAAATGACCTTGAGATTTGGACAGATGACCTTGAAATGATTTGAAGATCAATTGATAATGATAAATATAATTTGTATACAGGTATGCTATTTCATAATCACAGGACTAAAACATGAGGAAAAACAATATCTTTAAATATGCGGTATATGGTAATATGGATTCCAAGTTGCTATAGCAACGGATTTTGATTGGCATTCATGACAAAATGGTGAGTTTCACCATAAATTTTAATTCTTGATTTTTTCCAGCTATAGACATTCATTTTGGCAAGGTGATGTTAAATACCCATAACATTCACCAAATAATGGTTTTCAACCTTCAAAATAATCAAAAACAGGCCAAAAATGACCCTAAAAT
The DNA here is from genome assembly GCA_033119305.1 of Pinctada imbricata. Lineage (NCBI taxonomy): Eukaryota > Metazoa > Mollusca > Bivalvia > Pterioida > Pteriidae > Pinctada > Pinctada imbricata. The sequence continues at coordinate 47,223,452 of VSWD01000005.1, read as the reverse complement.
TAGACCTTATTTTTGCTATATTTTCACATAATTTGACTGAATATCAACAACTACCTGATAACCCCCTCCCCGGTAAAAGTTATTCTTGTTAGAGTTGAACTTAGAAAGAAAAGTTCTTGTGCTCATAAAGTAAATTTTGACCATGGTTTCCATGGCAACAGAATGCCACAATATGCCTTATCTCTCATATATAGGAGGGTGTCAAATAGATTGATCCCGTTACCATGGCAACCGTTGAACAAATATAACAATATGGTTTGTTTTCATTGTTTTTACATTAAGTATGATAATTACAGAAAGTTTCATCAAAATCCATGACATGCCGTGGCCAGCTGTTTTAGGTTTTTACAGAGAATCCATATTAAATATCTTTCCATATTGTTTTCCATGTGATGTTAACGTTTCGCGAAGACGAAGTCAATCATTAATAAAAAAAACCAAAAACTAGAGAGGTATCTCGGTAAGTCGCCTTTTTGCCTTCTCTGAAAGTCTGTCCTTGTGATCCTAATCTTTGTTGTATCTTTTCTTAAATGATGCTATGAATTTAAAGACGTTTGTCATTTGAACTACTTGGTGAGTGTCACTGCTGGTGGACCAGGAGTCCCCGAGGGCACATATAGCCAAGTCCGACCAACTTCGGTTGATCGTTACTTCAAACACATTTGAAAATTTCTGTTAACAAAATTCTCTCGAAATGTTTGATAGGGGTTCGGTAGCATAATATACCACCCATCCTGCTACGTCTTTCGTTTTTTTAACACAACTTTCACAGTCTTTGGCCATATTTTATTGTTTGGATTGAGGATCACTGACGAGGGTTAAGTACCCGAAACCTGCTTTTCTGGTCCATTCTGCAAATTTATCAGACGTGTAACATTTGTGGTCTATCTACAGCATTACATTGCTACCGCATGTGATGAAACCTTTTTTTGGTGAATTCAAATTCAAAGAATAATGAAATTCAAATCTAAAATAAAAAAAAAAATCAAAGCTCTGAAGGAATTGATGGCGAGTTTCATTTATTCATTTTAGAATGATATCAAACTATTTTATGGGATTTTTAAATATTGTATTAGCAGATAGAACAAATCCATTTTCCAATGTTCGGAAATAAAACATTTATGAACCCAGGGACAGAAATTAATTGGCGGTCGCCCAGTCGCCCATGGCGACCAAATTTTTAGCTGGGCCCCCAAAACATCATGTCCAACTCGCCCATTTGGCGAATGAAAATAAAAATACATAGTCCATATTTAATTATAAAAAAAAAGGAATTTCTTTCGCTTCTATGTTAGGCCCCATACTTCGTCAATGAAGCTCTTTTAAAATCAGGGGCTTATATTAATACATGTATGTACCTGTTTACATACGCGAAATTTACGTTTTCTCACGTGTCACTGTGCGAAGCCCTCGTTCAAAGTTGCTATTAAGAAAATTGGAATTTGGATTACCGCATGTTCTTCGCACGACACAGCCTTATTGCATGTACATGTTTTCGAAAGCATTCGTGTACACTTTTACTGATTCATTGAAAGGTAGCGGTACTTTGCACGGCCGACATCAAAACTAATTTTCTTAATTCATTTATCGAAAATCTTTTTAAAGTCGTTCGCCAAATTTACGCCCAAAATCTCATTTCAACTGATTCAATCCATGCCATAGGGGACGGCATAACGGCGCGAATATATGTAATGAATGTGCCGACCAGAAACTCACTTTTTACATCTCTCTCTCTTTTGAAGTTTTTAAAATATCTATGCGAACTGTGTATTGTTCTAGCCCCCCCCCCTCTCTCTCTCTCTTTTTCTCTCTCTCATTTTGTCGTTGATAAGTTACGTACATCCATAAGTGTGAAACGTGAGACTGTACGATACTAAAGTGACGTTCTATTCAGTAGAAACCTGTCGGATTAAAAAGACCCCTAGTGTTGGGCAATCGGAAACTAAATCATAATCGATAATCGGAAATAATCGGAAGGGCATAATCGATTATTAATCGATTATAATCGAAAATTCGAAATATTCCTATCCTTTTAATTTTCAGTCCAAAATTAATTGAAATTAGGACCAAATAATTAAATTTGAGTGTTCTACTTTTTGCATGTTTTGTATATCATCTTAAAGAGTTTACTAGTATTTTACACCTTTACATTGCCTCTACAAGGATATGAACATCACTGATGAGACAAATTAATGTTCATATGACAATATGGCATAATTAACCCCCCCCCCCCTACCCGATGACATTTCATTTATTATGATTAAATATTTATAAATGTCTGATATAAATGTTAAAGTAAATTCGATTGATAGAATATGAAAAATTACTTGATGCAATAAAGATAGAAGGTAGTCCACGACACGCCTGGGTTAAATAGGGTTCGGGACAGAGGAAATTTGGTGTTTGAGGAGGGAGGAATATAAGTTTTTGAAGGTGTTATTGTTATTTTTGTCCTCGGGAGGGTCATGTAACCTGCACTTGCATCCGTAAATGACTTTCGCATTGCACGATTTCTAAAACCAAAATACCGAAACGGAAAGGAAAATACGGAAAATTCGGAAATTGGCGATGTCGGCGACAATCGAGTTTGATTTTCAACATCGATTAGTAACATCGTTGGCCATTCAGCGACCGACAATCGATTGTCGGCGATAATCGTTACATCACTAAAGACCCCCCCCCCCCAAAAAAAAATAAAACAAAAACAATAGGCAAGCGTTTGGAATGGGTGTCACAACCCACAGAAAGATACTAGCCTTAAATAATATATACACAGGTCGTACACATACCAGGCACTTTTACGGCCTGTGGAACAGATATGCAGATCTAATACACCACAGGGGTGAGGTATCATCGCTTGGTCACAAACCCTTTCCTAAATACAAACCCTTCTGTCTATATACCTGTATATAAAACTTTTTTAATATACCTGTAGACATAAAGAAGAAAGGGTACGTTAAAAGGAAAGGGTTTGTGACCAAGCGATGATACCTCGCCCCTGTGCTATACTTGAAGAAAAAATAAACGTCTGTACTATCAGAATCAGTGCGGATCCACCTTATTATTTAGGAGGGGACATAAATAATTGGCAAGGGGTCTGGGGACCCCTGGACCTGCTGGGGATCTAGGAAGTCCCCAGACCCCTTGCCAATTATTTACTCGAATTTAGCTGTTCAGCGTGTCCGTTCGGGTGCACGACGTTTCGCCCAATTGCAAATTCGCCCCATGCTAGTTCGCCCCAGATTCAGATCGCCCCATTTTCAGCTCACCCCAAAATATTTTCGGTTCGCCCCGAATAAGTACCTGTTCGCCCCAACATATTATTCAATTCGCCCCAACATATTATTCAATCGCCCCAACAAAATTTTCCATTCGCCCCAATCTTTAATCTTTAATCAAATAGTATATTTCTTTACCAAAATTTTCATGGCCCTCGATCAGTGGTTTGTGCACGCGGTACGTGATGATACCATGTCGAATCTAGATTTGCACCATTGGAGAAGGAGGAGGTAGCCTATGATTTTGAAATAAAAACCAACCGATTTTGATAATTTCTGCAAAATGTTTCTATAACACAGAATCTTTTAATGAATGAATTTTAAGGTTAAATCCCTATACATGTATCCACAGATTTGTAGAAAACAAAACGTTTAAAAGTCATCTAGCCCAACACCCACACAAAAACCGTATCACATATCTTTCAATTTCCTGATTCCCCCGCCACTTTTTTCACTTGATGATGTTCAAATTGATGAAAATCAGAATGATTCATACATAAACAAATATGCATGTAAGGTACAATTTTAGTAATTTTCCACGACTTTAAAGCATATCTTTATCAGTGAACACAACTATATATATATATATATGTTTGTAGCATTATGTTATTAACAGTAATAACATAATAATCCCGGAATGCATCTGCATCACATTCCCCTTTTTGTTAAAATCTATATTTCACAAAAAATATAGAAAACCTATTATTCTGCGTTGCGAGATTACCAACCGTGTCTATACATGTACAGTGCGTGTTCTCTTAACATTGCATGAATATACAGTACATGTTCTCTGAACAGTAAATAAAACACCAGAAATAATGCAAGGTCACCATTACAATAGTTAACAATGTGGTTACAACAACAGTGCGATGTCAAACGAATTATATATGGCAGTGGTACATTATTCACAACTCCTCATGAAAGCTAGACATACAGACCTCTACATGTATATCGTTGTATTATTTTTGCCTATTTAGTCACAGAAACGACAAAAAATACTTTGCTGCTTGATACCAAAACTCGCTTTCTGGCGTGGATAATCAGTCCATTAAGTATCCCGAGATGGTCCTACTTTGAGGGCAAAGAGTAATATATAGTCAATATTTACTGCATGTGCTTCAAGTAAAAGCCGTAGAATAAGAAGCTCAAATAAGTTGATTGGGGCGAATCGGTCATTCTTTGGGGCGAACTGGATAGACACTTTGGGGCGAACTGAATATAATATGGGGCGAATTGTCAACTATTTGGGGCGAGCTGACAATGGGGCGAGCTGAATGTGGGGCGAATTAGCATGGGGCGAAATAGAAATGGGGCGAAACGTCTGTAATCCGTCCGTTCCAGCCCTGGCTCGGTGTTCAGTGAGTCAGTGCATTCTATTTGCGAGATGCGACAGACCAATGCGCTATGAACGCTTGATTGTCTGTGAATTCTAAATTGATTTCTATACCTAGAAGTGTAATGTATGACCGTAACTCCTCGTTAATCGCTTAAACACTCGAACTGCTACGACTTGAACATCAGCGCCTTCCATTTTATTTACATAGTGTCACGTGGTACAGTATGGAGGGCAGTAGGAATTACCGAAAAGACAGCATTTACCGAAAAGACGTGGTATTTCCCGAAAAGACCCCAAATTGCACCGAAAAGACACTTAAATTTCAAAACTAAACACATTTTATGATTGGAAATGTGTTTATAAAATCACCAAAACCAAAAATAAATATATCTGTCTATTCGGTAAATATCACTGTCGTTTCTGTAAATGCTGTCTTTTCGGTAATTCGCAGTATAGCCGATAAACTTATAAGCAATTTCAACACACGTACACACGAGACAGTTGATGTTTACTGCATCCAGTATCCTTTTTAACATAATCTCTTAACTTTTAAGTTTTTTTAAACATTATGAAACAACTGTTGAAACCCGGAATGCAATGTACGCTGTCTTAAATAAATATGGTGAATAATGAGGTCCAGGGTCATCGGGCCACAGGATCGGAGTTGAGAAAAACTGTGAATATACAATTTATACATTTTACGGGCGTGGGGATGTCACGGAAGTGATGTGACGTCATGAAAATCCTGCGATCACTATAGCCGAGATCGCTACGCGAAACTCGCCTAAAAAAGAAAATGAAGAATTCAATTCTCCGTGTAAGGTTTGTGAAACTCTATGCAGTGCTTTATATATAGTGACAGTGTATAAATACGAAAATGGTTTGTGTGTCAGTCATACATTTTGTATAATAATCAGGCTGCGGACCTTGGATACTTGTTTCCTCTGAGTTTTGGTACCTCGAATACTTGATTTCTCTAGGTTTTGTGTAATTCTATAACGAAGATTTGTAGGAGAAACTAAAAAGACGTCAGCCCGTCAGTCTCTGCGGCCATATATGTTAAAGAATCGGCTCATAAAGAAGTATACATTAACGGTTTTGAGGTTTCGTGGAATTCTGTGCTGTAGATGCTGAAAAGTCGTAAATATAAAAAGAAATTATAGAAAGACAACATATTCTAGAAGGCAGAGTATAACAAAAGACGTTATGTTATAATGTTATAACACGTCAAAGTAAGACTTTTGATCTATGTTTATCGTCTTCAAATTCGTTAGCATCATTTTAGAGCAGATAAATTTATACATGTCGATGAAATGGAAATAAAGTGTGAATTCACATTCCTTCTTTTCATCTTATACCTTTAAACTACATGTATGAAAAATAATTACTTTTCAGTACTGATGTTTTCGAGTTTACGTGTACATCGAATCATCTATACTCATAAGAGCAAAGGTGTCAAAAATGACTGATTATGTCGCGGATTGTCTTCCGGTGATCTCAAGAAATGGGCGACAATTTCCGGCGATTTGCGCCGTCTCGTTACTGTAATCTTCTAACTCCGCTCAATTAGGTTTGAAAAATGGATAAAGTGCAAGTCAGATAAAAAACAGTAGTCTCAAATGGACATTAATCGGTAAATTGTCATGTGAAGAGAAGATAGAGCGGTTCTCTGTGTGACCTAGGGTCTTTATCTATAATTAACAGTGGTTTTGAGGTAAAACATTTATAATGGTAGAACAATAAAGGTGAGCTAGAACAACCACCCTCTTACCGCCTTTGCATGACAACGAACAAAGATTAAATTGAAAATAGTGTAAATTTTATGAAATAACCTATAACATCATTTTATGAAAAAAATAAATTTGATTCATACGTAAAGAAGAGGTATCTGATCAGAAAGAGCGATTTGTACATGTATAATTTCTCTTCTTTTATTGAGAAATTCTGTGCAACGTTGGCAGTGAATACAAGTTGTAACAGCCAATCAGACCCTTTGCTATGATTCCTGTATCAATCGAAAAATAATATGTTCACTGCAGTCCAAATCAGGTCTTACTACCAGTGGCGGATTCAGCCGGGGGGCACGGGGGCACGTGCCCCCCCCCCCCCCCCCCGGCAGTGCCCAAAGAAGGGGCACTTATGACATGCTTTTGGAAGCATTAAACTACTGTTTCCGTAAAAAATCTATGAAACTAGTCAGAAATAGCCCCAAAACACCCCAGAAACCACCGATTTGAGTAAATTTTCCAAAAATTTCTCGGAGATAGATAGCCATGTCCATTGTCTGTACGTGGACGTACACACGTTTCTGAAACAACCTACATTGAATCATGTTCATATCGAATTTTCTTTATCTGAGGGATGAATTGGGAACATTACATCCTATGCAAGGCATATTTAACACACATATTTCTTGACCAAATCTTCGATACAACCTCCTATAAAACTTACATTTTTAACTCTAAATTTGAGGTCGTGATCAATCTTTTTAAAATGAACAATTGAAATTGCTTTGGCCAGATTTAAACCGGCTACCTCCAAGAATTTTGAAAAGATAAAAATGCATGTTTTTCTTTATTTTTAGAATCGAAGTTATCATGATTATATTTTTGGTTAATTCCCTTGGTGAATCAAAAATATAATCATGATAGAACTGCCAAGAAATAATGAAACCTTTCAATCTGGACGATGCAGGGAATGGGGCACCGGTGATCTCTAGTTTGTCAAGGAAATATATCATTTACAAGGGAATATTTTTAGGGTCTGTATGGGGCCGAAATTCGGTAAAAAGAGGTACTTTTCTCCAATTTTAGACCTTAAAATTCCCAATTCAATCTTTTCTCCAAAACGACAAATTCATTTCCAATTTACGTATCATTAACTGAAAGGGAAACGAAAGTAGAACAAACATGCTCTAGGAGGGATTCAAAATATACACAATTGATATGATAAGGGATAATTTGCATGAATATATTTTTTTGTTGTTTGAAATTTATTTCCCAATTTAGATTAAAATGTTGCAAAATTCCCAATTTCATCGGCCCAGGCCCCTGACATCAGGGGCTAGAAAAAAAAACCCTGTAATTACTTATTTTCTTTACCTTTATACAAATATTAACAAACAAGCGCGGATCTAGAGTGGTTTGGGAGGTCAAGTCCTGCCTGGAATTTGCATAAAATGCTGATTTTTTTTAGTTTTACGAGAATTTATGGCTGGACACAACTCCCTCCCATGGGCTGACCTATCTGCCCTTTCAAAACTTCTCCTGATCCGCCCGTTTCTTTAGGAAATCCTGAACATGTTGAAATCTGCATGCCGTGCAAGAACAGTACAGCATCAGAAAATTTCGAAAATTTTCAAATATAATCTATATAAATGATGATTATTGTTACTGACATTGACTGAATCATGCGCGCCAAATCCCTTCCACATTCAGTTCAAATACGCTTCAGATGTCACCAAATTGCTTCATTTTTTCAAAATTTTCTCGGGGGAGGCCCCCCGAACCCCCACCAATGGGAGGGGGGTTCCCCCTCCCATAGCTCCCCCACTCGGCCCTTCGGGCCTCGCAAGGGATTTCCATAAAAATTGTATGTGCCCCCCGGCAATTGGGGTTCTGGATCCGCCCCTGTTACTACAGTCAAATCAGGTATTATATGTATATGTTGAAATATCGGTTCAGATGTAAGAGAGAGAGAGAGAGAGAGAGAGAGAGAGAGAGAGAATTATAAATAGAACACAATTATGAGTTAGTTTAGCGTAGAAAAACAAAAATATTTCTTCAAGCTGTTACAAATTATTTCCATCTATCATTGCTAAAATGTCAACGTTATGCGTATGTAAATGATATGATTCCAGTAACTTCAAAAGTCATTGACTGCATGTAAAAAAATGTACAGCACAAAATTTCTATTTAGTGACTGCTCCTTCTGAGCATCGAAAAGAAGGAAATGCATATTAGAACACAGTTTATGTTGCCTCGGACTAGATAGAACCAATCAGATTGCGTGTCACGTGCACGCTGTTTAAATCTCTGTAGAGATGTAAACGTCTTCATATTGAATAGAGTCAGTATATCCGCCATGATTGCTGTATAAAAATGAATTCGCCTTCAAGAGGAGTCTTGGAAACGGCAATTTTTTCAATAATTCTCTCTGTTTCCCTAGTTGTTTTTCAAATGCATCGATAAATCATGTTTCTTGTCACAATATTTGAAAAATTCCAGTGAGAGGAAGTCGCAGTAGCGCCTCTTTTGAAAATCGCATGTAAACAAATAGCGAGCAAGTCTGCAAAAACGACAGCGGAGATATTGGTCCTCGACAAAATAAAACAGTTATGATTTGTCGGGTTGATCAAACCAAAAGAAGGCGAGGTGAACCAGCGGAGCCTTCTATGGGATTGATCAACCCGACAAATCTCTGTAGACAGTCAGTAACAAACCTATTCATTATAACTAATGACTAAAAAATAACTCATACCAATAATATACGACTGTTGTAAAGGAACCGTTCGTTCCAATCAACAGATAAATGAACAAATATTTGGTCCCTTCTGAAGGTACATTTATTTTCCGACATTTCACGTTTAATTTGGCGCTATTGTGTACACGATTATGTCGAAGTAACCAACTCATTCATCAAATGAAAGTCAGCAACCACGTGATAATTGTACATTTTATATTTACAAACTATTGCAGCCTTCACTATTCTTAACATTTTCCTTGCATTTTTATTCCATAATAGAGAAACTGTAGAATACATGCAATAGATGACAAATTTACGATAACGAACGGAGGATTATTGTGATAAATCCGTAATCATTGCATACAAAGGAGGGGATCTCCAACAACAAACTTGCATGTATCTTACGCACTCTGTCAATACCGGTATGTTAAAGATTCTAGTTGAGAGAAGCCAGATTTAAAAAAAGAATGCAATATGATATACTACGACCCCAGCCCATGCAAAGGACTAAAAATCGACATGACTGTGTAGACGAAGCTATGCTGTTTAAGACGTTTCCATTTTTTCAGCTAAAGAACCGCCTTCTTGGCAGAAATTTTTTAATGCGGCGCACAAGTATAAGACGACCAATTCTCACTTCGGAATGTTGTTCATTCCGGGGCTCGCAACCATTTCGATGGAAATTTTCACGATTTTGCTTTGCCTTCTCGACATGAGACTGAATAACGGTTTGGTACTTCTTTGATGTTTATTTTAACCACCGCCATGTATCTCTTGTCCCCGAGGATACTTGTCGGGCAGTTATTCATTATGAATCCTGATATAAGAAGTTCCATAGAGGCTGGCACGTCAACCTCTATAAAAAAGGTGCCAACCTGCTGTGTCCCAGGGCACGGATACAGTAGGACAGGCAGGTGCCCTAAGAGTCGTCCTTCGGGACATCACTAAAGATATATATATAGTGAGTGACGACCACAAGATGTGATATAAGTACGCTGACAGGTTCCTACTCATAAAGTCATGCCAAGTTGAAGTTGTCGACATTCTGAAAGACCACAATGCTGTCCCCGCTGACTGCAATATATCCAAGTGAAACATGCCCTATTCTAATAACAGAAAACTCCTTCACAAATAACTTCACTAAACGTACCTTTACCACCCAGAGTTTCGATAACCTATCTTGTAGGTCGTCCAATATTATTTACGGGAATGAGTGTTCACTATGTGGGTTGATATACGTTGGAGAAACCAAGGGACAGCTGAGGAGTAGGATGGCAGGGCATCGATTTAAAAAAAATCATAACGGAAATCAGGTGCTTTAGAAACATTTCAACTTGCCTGACTACTCCATTTTGTCTCTGAAGGTCCGTATCCTAGAAAAAAACATATAATCCAACTAACAATCCGAACCTCAGTACTCCGTATAGACGAAAAAGAGAAGATCACTGGATTCGACAATTGGGCACAGCAGCCCCGTATGGTTACAACGACCTCATTGAAAAAATAGGAAATCTGACGAGTCCTGGATGCCAGTCGGTAAATGTATTGCGGTTGTTTGATCAAACAAAAAGAAGACATCGAAGTCATGGTATAAGAAAACACAACAGGCCAGATATTCATGATATATCTTTCGACGGTCTTTTGCCATTTGTCAACCAACAGTTAGGTCTACATCATATTCGTACGAAGTTGTACTCTCTCCCTTTAAAGAAATTGCATGACTTGTACGACTCATTAATGATTTTACATTTTACCGACACCGGTTCATCAGAATATCGCCTACAAAGTATAATTCTGGACATCTCGTCAAACAGACTTTTTAAGGCCGTCAAATCTGACATACCTGTTAGCAGTGAAAAGCGTCCCTTCCTTAAGATGAAATTTGCAAATAAGGGGATTGATGCTCTACGTTTTAGCAACATTCTAAATAACAGTTCTGTTATGGAGAAAATCCCTCCTTATTTTAAATACCAGGAGTCGCCTTGCATTTCCTACACATATACACAATCCGTTGCTTCCAAAATATTTAATTACAAACAAAATTTGAAACGTCTAGATGTACACCACCTTTCACAAAACCCCATACAATGCACATGTTCTTCCTCTGATTTCATTTAACAGTGTGGAAGGTGGTTACTGGTGACCTTAATTAATATCGTCGGTAACAATAAACTTAGGAACCTTCTCAGTAAAGGTCCAAAGTACAGGGAACCCCGTTCCTTCACATGGCGGGAAAACTTTGGAATAATTATGGATGCATGTAAACAGTACGCAAGACCGTGTGCAAAAAAGTAGGATGTAGAACTAGACACACTCTCCGAATGGATGAAATCCATCGGATAATTACTTAAAAGAAGAATAGTGCGTCTTCGGCATTCAGTTAACAACAGACACGAGTCAATTTTTCAAATGCAGTTTCATATCTAGAAAACGGTGTACAATAACGTGTACCATTCCATCGATAATATAAGTCGGTACCTATTGCCCATTGGTCTATTTGATGTATGTGTGGTCTTTTGTGTTCGATGTTCCTTATCCTTTTTGTGTCTCTTGCTGTTATATCTGCTTTCTGTTTTGCATGGGGTGTTTTAGTGTTTGCTGTGGGTGCTGCAACCGAGTGTAGTTGCAGATCCCCTCCTTTCCTTCCCCTGATGCTCGTTGTATCCTCTGGATGTGTTCCTTTTTTTAAGCACAGAAGGGGGTGTTACTGGACATCTCCACTTTCATCACTAGAATATCGGGATTGTAGCATATTCCTATCCAGTGTCCGTGTCAAAAGCATGGTTGATCAATTACCATAGGGATGAGCAAATGTAAGAATTTGCTATAGATGTCCAACAGATACACCGTTTTGAATATTATCTCAAATCAAATCGTGCCATATATTGTTAGGCAAATATAATTTTTGACATAGCACTTCCATTTCTTGTATTTGTCTCTGAAACATTTAATGAAGAAAAGAAAACTTCCATGGTTGACGGTCTGTTGGGAATCATCTTCGATGTTATCTGTCTATAGGTTTAATAAGATAACATTCACCAATCACCTCATGTATTACTGGTCAAGACAGACTACTAATAATTATTGTAACTAGCCATAAACCTGAAGCAGCTAAATTAAGGCATAACAGTTACTATAAAAACAACTGTTCTTCGTCTTGCCAATAATGGAAATGTTCCAACTCTTCACCTTCTTGAAGAAAATTACAGACAAATTTTAAAGCACCAGACACGTGTTTCGGATAGTAATTCCTCATCAGTGATACTTCTACTGCCGGAGTGATTTTCTGACAGAGCCAAATGTATTTCACTAGCGCCCTCTAGTTTTACTTTTGGAATTTACAATAGCAAATGTATACATACACCTTGCAGAGAGTGCGCGGCTTCACCTTTCCTGTATTTCAAGTACTGTTACATTCACTATCTTGTACATGGGCGGATCCAGGAATTTTTTTCAGGGGGGGTCCTAAGGTCCGAATTTTTTGAAGAGCAAAAAAAAAAAAAAAAAAAGAACGCAAACGCAAGAAAATAGTTATTGATTGATGATGTTAGTTCTGTATCTTATTATTATTAAAACAGGTGACTGGAAAGTAACGGCGAGCAGAAAGCTTTAAATCTTGAATTTTCACATCATAGTACTTGATTATCAGTTCTATTATGTGATTACAACATATGGCGAGCGATAGCGAGCCAGCGAATTTTTTTCCGAGAATTGAAATAAAACCCACTATTCGTGACTTTTTAGTTTCTTTTCGTCTTCTAAGTGCCCTTGTTTATAGGAAAGCGCAGCATCATTTAAAAAACAACGTACATGTATGTACATGTATATTTGTAACAAACTCTGGCGAGCGGCAGCGAGCCGGAGAAAAAATTCTAAATGCTAACGGCAGAATATTATCAAAATGAAAGATTTCTAATATAAATTCATGATATATTTTCAAAAATTATGACAACAAAAGGGGAATTGGGACTTAATCTTTTGAAATATTTATAATAAAAAAAGTATGTTTTGAAAATTCCAGGGGGGGTCCGGACCCCCCCGACCCCACCCCCCCTCTAGATCCGCGCTTGTTGTAACAACATTTTACTTCGACATAAATCGAATAAGGATTGAAGAATGTGGAAGAGATATCCAAAAAGACTACCCTGCACTGACCACAGCGGAACATACCCGCATGGTGCAACGAAAATTAGACAAAACAATCTAAAGAACAGGGTACATCGAATCACACATCAACAACCACCTGAACGGTCCAACAAACAAAGCAAACACACTGAAACTTGAAATACAAACTACAATACATAAATTGAGGAATAAATAATCACCCATCGAGACTGCTTACACTACACTGATAAAGATCTTACTTCCTGCAGACGTCGACCCACTCAAAACTGTCATACAAACAATCAAAGCAGTCGCACTAAAACACTAAACAAAAATTGAGGAAGCATCGTGAGTACGTTTTGCAGTATAGCTAAATAAACGCCATTAGGTTTGACAAACGGACCTGTTATGTAACAAAGAGTCAAGGAGTACAGTAATGTACCTTTGGAGTACCTCTCCTGAAGACATTTAGTTCCGACTATTACTTTTCCATTTCCCTGACGTTTGATGGGCATGTGAAAGTCTCCAATACATATTACATAACATAAAGCAAAAAGACGTAAGTTCAGGAGAAATAACAGGCTCATTATCACTAATATTGATGGTTAAGCATCTTCTTGGAAACACAATTCTTGGGAAACAGAAGTTAATGCAGTTACAGAAAAAAGAGCAAAGGAAAGGATACTTAAACGTTGTTATCCTGACAGGTACATGTATCTTTTCGTACAAGGTAAGAACAAAGACGGACATAGAAAACAAAAATCACCGCGCCTTGAATACTTTATGCGTCTTGTACAAAAATGCAGACACCAAAATTAGAAATCATAATCATATCCATAACAATACATTTCGGTGTTTTGATGTCGTATTTGGTGTTCCTTGTCCCCTTTTTATCTCTCTTTGTACTTGTCTACCCTGTGTTTTTGCATAGAGGTTTTCGATGTTATGCATCCTCTTGATATACTCTTTTATAAGGACTAAAAATTCAAATCTACATGCAGTAAGAAAAAGCAGAAGACGGAGAACAATGCAAATCGCGATTAAACTATAAACAAAGGTTTCTTTTGATATAAAGAGCCGAGTGTTTTGTCAAAATGTTCAATGACGATGGTCATCCTTTTAGACAAACGGTAGGAAGCACTTTGTTAGCCGATGTAATGTACCACCTACAGCAATCTGCGATATATAACAGTATACTCTGGATAATGGATTTCCCAGGGCATTTAGATTTGTGATAGCGTTTCATTAACATGTCAGCCGCATAGAAAGCTCGGACCAAGACATAAAATTAATCAACTAAATGCTGGACTCTGGTTTATTGACCGCTGCAGATTGATTGAAGATCCGAACTTCCAAACGGCAGTATTAGTAGAGAGATAGGCGGGGCCGGAAGACTATAATTGCAGTTTGAGAACACAGTAATTGATGACGTACCGCTTATTGTGTATTCAGTTGTTTACTGTATCTAAAGACATTAATAAGCTTTTTTTATTTACAATATAATAATTGTACTCGGCGTAATGGATTTCCCAGGACATTTAGATAAATAAATTGAAAATACAAAATTAAATAAGCAAATCTGTGGTTCTCATTAGTCCGTACTTAGAGTCGAGTTCATTTCTGAAAGATACCCTCCCAATGGGAAAAATGTTAAGGATTTTCATTCAAAAGATCCGATCAGAAATCAAAGTCTATCATAAATCGTTTACTACAAGGAATATATTACGTAACTATATTTCAAAGTGTTTTGTGACACGTTGGAATCAAATACATCTTTTTTATCCTCAACAATACCGACCAGCCAGACACACTAGGGATACAATGGTGGGATAATTCAATACTGCTGTCACAATTGAAGTAGGACCCTAATTATAACTTTGTCTTCCTTGTGCAAAAAGATTCGTCCTGAAATCGGAGTGTATTGATTAGAAAAATGCATGTCACATCGCACTTGACTTAGAGTAATCAGGGACTTAAATGCATTGCCACCGCTTTGGAGGTCAGGAGAACGAGTGTCCCAGTCTATTTTGTCTGTAAGCCAAACTTTGACCGATATGATTATTGTTAATTCATTGTTTTCGTCACTATTACATTAGAGATTCTGAGCCATGCACACGTTTGTTATGTTATTGCCTGCCACTCTTTTTCTCAATTTCTGGGGTTTTTTTCTGTACTGTATGATGAGCAAGTTTTATTCCCACCACACTTAAGGTATATTGTACAATGTAAATGTGTGTACCTCTGGTCCAAAATCATGGAAAATTATGCATGGATACCCAATATGTTTTTAATGGAAGGTGATACAGCTTTGATATTTCACATGATGTGTCTGACAAGACCTCTCTATAGATACTTTTTTTTTACCTCCCGACCTTTGACCTACTTTTCGAAAACTTTAACATTGGGCATAACTTTTGAATAGTTTGTGATAGGGCTTTCATATTTTACATGTATATTCCTTGTGACAAGACCTTTCCATTGATACCAAAATCTTTGTCAAGACCTCGTGACCTTGAACTTTGACCTACTTTTCAAAAACTTTAACATTGGGCATAACTTTTGAATGGTAAGTGATGGGGCTTTCATATTTCACATGTGTATTTAAAAAAGAATTTAACCTAGGAACCCTGACCTTGACCTTTCACATACATTTACTTAACAGAAAATTGTGTTTATAAATGCTACAAAGATGCCACCGGGGGCATTTGTGTTTCATAAACACATGCTTTATTGTTCTTGTTCCTGTTACAAGGTTTTATTTAAGTTCAAAATGTTAGTAATAAAAAAGTAAAATGAAAAAAAAAATCATCTTTGGTATGGAATTTATCCGTTAATCATGTTTGTCGCATATTCGTCATCGCAAGTTACATGACGTTATACATCCGTCCGACATTCTACACACAGTTCATGATCAATATCAGGATTTAGAACTTAATGATTTGTGTTGTAACAAGCTGTTCATTGGTTCTTTGTGATAATCAGACTTCTCTATCAAGCTTATTACACTTTGTTATTTGTTACTATAGTTGTATTATTCATAACGTTCAAGACAACATTCTGTCAGGTTTTGTTGTTATCAAAGAGACATAGGCTTCTCATTTTGGACAAATGAATTGACCTTTGTTGGGTACCTTGTAGAAAGTTTTTTTTTAAATTAAACCTTTTATTTTTATTTTTGCCCCAATAATAATCGAATATAGTACAAACACTTATGTAGGGCAGGGTCAAACAAGCCCTGATCTAGAGAGGGATCAACCCCTCCCACTGGAATTTGCAAAAAATGCCTATTATCACGTTTTTACGTTATCTTTTTTTCAAAACCCAATAAACTAACTGACGGCTTTGAACGACTGACTGGATTTGATCAAGGCATCCCCTTATCTCGGATTTGTCAGATTTTTTTTTATCTCTCTCTGTATCTGTACAGTCACTATTATATATTCTCAAAAGAACATCGCCTCGCCCAGTAAAATCGCTTCGTTTGATTTTACCGAAATAATTTTCCTTTTTTGACAGACAGACGGACATATTTACTAACCTTGTAAGAGGTGTTGTTGGATCTGTTTCTTCCATGGTCGCTTCTTATATATGTATTATCCAAAATATACAGTATAGAAAGTTGCACGAACAAAGTACTTTAGCTATTTTACCATCGTCGAGAGGTCATAGACGACAGACATATATAAAACCATATAATGACAATGCAATCAGCTGTCGTTATGACATAGCGGGTCGTGAAATGTACATCATAACATTACCACCAATGTTTATTTTCCCCAAGGATGTATATAGACATAGATATAGACATAAAATCCTATTATAAACAAATCCAATCACAGGTAAACACTGATCAGAACTTGATAGAATTGTTCATATCTGTATAGACCATTATAAAAAATTGAACTTCAAGGTACATGCAATTAAACCTGTTCTGTGTACATGCAAATTAAATCAAGGGAAAACGTTTTGTGTACCCTTCTAAAATTTATCTTGTTTACAATGAAATGAAATTCAATATTTCACTTCAATCACGAACGGAAAGAAATTTAACGATGTTGAAATAACTTTTACAGATCTTTTAATTTGATTACATTATATTCGTGTAAATTATACATATATATTTTGAAAGACACCAGGAACGTATATATGTTGGTAAATCCGCTGAAAGAGTGGGAAACCAACCAAATGTTAAGAAATTCTTTTATTACATATAATTATGCATACATGTACTTAATTTGAAGTTTAATCAAGAGCCCCTCTTCTTGTATAATTCAATAAAAATGCTTATTTTTCTTTTTGATTTCCAGTGCATTAAATGATATATTAACTTTTTTCGAAGATGTATATAATTATTATGCGTCGCCAAAATTAGGGCCCCTGACAGTCACATTTGTCAACGTATCGAGCCCTTGTCGACGTATTAGAGCAGTTGCATTTATTTTACTTCGTACTTTACTTCTACTTTTACCTCACCTCTACGCTTCAGTGGTCACTGTGGTTAGGGATTAGGCCGTGGTGTTTAAAATTCGTTTTCCATCCTGGTGTTTTAAAGAAAGACACCCTCCAGTTAGGCGAAAACACACAAACATACAATTTTTGTATTGTTGTCAATGACATGTATTATTCTGAAATTTTATTTAAGGCACATATCCACTGTACAAGTCAGGGGAGCGGGAATGTGAGCTATTATAGCTAAGTCTTGGTTTAAATAGATCCATTTGAGCCGTTTTTCATTTTTCGAGTAATAAAGCCGTAGTGGAATTTTTTTTCAGTATGACAGGATACCTTTGGCAATCTCGAATTCATTGTGAGTGTATGCTTTTTATCTGGTATTTTGTCTCGAAAGGTACCAGTCCGCACACGTTAAACACATTATTTCACAGCCATGGCTTTACATTGTTCAATACACACCTGTCCTGAGGCGATCCAACTACAGTTACCTTTTAAAGCTGACCTGTCACTTTTTTACCATTTAAATGTGAAAGTATAATCATCAGACGGACGGACATGCAGACGGAAAGATCATTTATTTATGTAGCAAAAATTACAATGCTTAATGTTTCTTCGTCCGAAAAGGGGAAATTTACATAAAATGTACCCGTAAGTTTTATGTCTAAGATATGAAATGTACCCGCAAAACGTCAGGGTAGGTCAGCTTTAAAAGTTAACTGTAGTCGTCAATACTCGAGACCAAGATTATGTATCCCCTAACCGCAGTGACCACTGAAGCGTAGAGGTGAGGTAAAAGTAGTGGTAAAGTAAACTAAATGCAACTGCTCTATTGAGCCCTTGACAGTTATATTTGTCGGCGTATCGGGTCGGAGAAGTTTGATGAAATTCTGTAGAAAGTCGAATACACGTAAGCCAATCAGAGTCAAAGAAGGTCAAATATTTGTTTGATGCATTTTAAACATTTAAACATCTACACTCACCACTTTGATCTCTGGTGTCGTGAAATAAATTTAATGTATGATTTATTTTTTTTTTAAATCCCACAGAATTCCAATTATTCCCAAAGGATTTCGACGGGAAAATGACCCCCCCCCCAAAAAAAACAAACAAACAAACAAATCTATCAAGACATACATTGTAGCACAGTTGTAAGGGTTTTTCTTTTTTGTTGTTGTTGAATAAGATTATCTAGGAATTTAATAGCAAGTCTACCAGTCCTTCAGTACTTTGGTGGTCAAATACGAAGAAAAGTCCTGTCCGAAGTTACTTGTCCACTTGTTGTTAGATTTTTAGTATGGACGCTTCAGAGCTTAATTCAAAATTATTCTTTCTGTCTTATTTTCATTTCTTAGCTTAATTCTATACGTGACTGCACTGAAAATAGAATTTCATGACTGGATACATCGGTACACTAATACAGACAACTTAAGTTTTCTCTTTTAGAAAATATTATTATTATATCATTTTTCCATACATCTATCAATTCTGTCTACAATTTTGTCTCTACACCTCACAAACAATCATCCCCATTACTTTCCTGCAAGCTGGACATCTCAAGAATAAACAGACAAAGTTGTGTGTCCTTCTATTCCCCAATTTAGTGTTGACTGTAATGCTATTTTGTGGAGTGCTTTTTCTCTGTTCCTAAATCGATTCCAGATAATGTGACAGATTTGATATACATCCCTAAGTAATCAGATTTTTCCATAGCTTTATTAGATTGCAAGTATGTCCTTTCACATCTTATGGTCCATAATGTATTATCATACTAGTATGTTTCCACAATATCGTCATAATGGTCAACACGTTTCTACCAAAACATTTTCTTGTTTATGTGTTTGTGTATGAATGGTTTTTCATTTTGACTTATTTTTGCATGCACTTATAATCTCTCTTTTTTCTGTCAAACAAGAAAATGTCTCAATTTTTTTTACATAATTCAATTTAAAGAAAGTGCGTCCTTTTTCCATATTCATTTAAAAAAGAGAAAACTCAGAACAAAACTCATGTTTGACAACAAAATCCGCAGTACTTCAAACTCAAACCCACGACTGTACAATTGGAGCCTGTATCAATTGCAGAAAACCAGAAAAGCACTTGAAAAACACAGAGCTCAGTAATTCTACGCAACGATCACCTTTAAGGAGAAAAGGCCCAAAATGCCTCTAGTAGTATGTGAAAATGGGTTTTCAACTTAGTGTTCCATATTCTATTATGACGCTTTATTATTTGGGGGGGGGGGCATGTTTAAAATACATCAAACAGTCAAAGACAGGAAACCTGGATTTAATTCCTCATAGCGGCTAGAAAAGTTTTACAGACGAACCAAGTTGAGACGGAAGATCTGTAAAATACATCCGCAGTATAAAGTGCAGTTTACATTTAGTCTTCAACTGCACTCACAGAACAAAAAGGGGAGTATATAGTGAAGATCTGCAAAGCTGCAAAGCTGCAATCTGCATTCTCTAACTACATGACTTTTGTATATTTCCTTAAAATGCCTTAAGAGCTAGATAATAATTCGATTATTTAAAACAAATGAAATTAAGATATTTACGGAGATGGAGCTAAGCAAATAAATGAAATTAACAAGTAGAGCCAAAATAACACTAAATGTTCTAGGAAAATGGATTGTTCATTAGCAGGTTCCTTAATGGACCTGTTTCCCACTCGTAAAATGTTACAACAGCAAAAGAATCTCCATTAGCCAAAGTACAGTTCCTCAATTTTTAATCTATAATACTTTCGTTTTTTACAGCCGTAATCAGTTAAATAACGACACTGGTATCTCAAGACTATCGCATTTTCATCAAAAGTGATGCGGCGATTCCTCAAGGAACAGACACTGAGGAGCTCTTTCATTATCAAAACAATATCCTTAACTAAGGAACATTTTAGATTTCAGTCCTCTTTTTTTTTCTTCAGATGCTAGATTATGAAATTATGACTGTATACAGAAACACGTTGTACTCCAACTACCAATAAAACTTAAAATGGCATCACAATATCATCATGAAAAATTATCATCAACATTCTGATAATTATCATCATTCACATATACATATAATTTGTGCCCGTCGTATCCGGATAACTACATACACAGTATCTGATGGCCATCCAAAGTCGGCTCCGGGTGCGCATAAGTTTTCTTCTTTTTGTTGTTGTTGTTGTTGTTACAGTAACAGTTGTTGCCATTTGTTGTCTTTGTTTTATTACATGTACTTCGTTTGTTTGTCCGTCCTCTCGGTGTGATTGTCGTCTTTGTCTTATTACTTCGGTTATTTGTCCGTCCTTGTGGTGTGATTGTTGTCTTTGTTTTATTACTTTAATTGTTCGTACGTCCGCCTTGTGTGATTGTTGTGACAGTCTTTGTTCTGTTTCTTCGTTTGTTTGTTCGTCCTCTTGGTGTGATTGTCGTCTTTGATTTATTACTTCGGTTATTTGTCAATCCTCCTCGTGTGATTGTTGTCTTTGTTTTATTACTTTGTTTGTTTGTCCGTCCTTTTGGCGTAATTGTTGTCTTTGTTTTATTACTTTGTTTGTTTGTCCATCCTTTTGGCGTGATTGTCGTCTTTGTTTTATTACTTTGTTTGTTTGTCCGTCCTCTTGGTTTGATTGTTGTCTTTGTTTTACCGGTATCATTTCGTTTGTTTGTCCGTCTTCTTAGTAGGATTGTTGTCTTTGCTTTGTTTCTTCTTTTGTTTGTCCGTCCTCTTGGTGTGATCGTCCCAATTGATTTGATTCTTCGTTTGTTCGTCCTTTTGGTGTGATTGTCCCCTTTGATTTGTTTCTTCGTTTGTTTGTTCGTCCTTTTGGTGTAATTAGTGTTTTTGTTTTGTTTCTTCGTTTGTTTGTCCGTCCTCTTGGTGTGATTGTTGTCTTTGTTTTGTTTCTTCGTTCATATGTTCGTCCTTTTGGTGTGATTGTTGTCTTTGTTTTATTCCTCCGTTTGTTTATCCTTTTGGCGTGATTGTCGTCTTTTTTATTACTTTGTTTGTCCGTAATCTAGGTGTGATTGTTGTCTTTGCTTTATTTCTTCGTTTGTATGTTCGTCATCTTGGTGTGATTGTTGTCTTTGTTTTATTCCTCCGTTTGTTTGTCCTTTTGGTGTGATTGTCGTCTTTGTTTTATTACTTTGTTTGTTTGTCCGTCCTCTTGGTGTGATTGTTGTCTTTGTTTTACCGGTATTATTTCGTTTGTTTATCCGTCTTCTTGGTAGGATTGTTGTCTTTGTTTTGTTTCTTCGTTTGTTTGTTTGTTCGTCCTTTTGTTGTGATTGTTGTCTTTGTTTTGTTTCTTCGTTTGTTTGTCCGTCCTCTTGGTTTGATTTTTGTCTTTGTTTTGTTTCTTCGTTTGTATGGTCGTCCTTAATTTTAGTGTGATTGTTTGTTTGTTTGTTTGCTTTTTTTATTCCTCCTTTTGTTTGTGTTTTAAGCGTGATTGACTTCTTTGTTTTGATTTGTTTCTTCGTTTGTTTGTTCGTCCTTTTGGTGCAATTAGTGTCTTTGTTTTGTTTCTTCGTTTGTTTATCCGTCCTCTTGGTGTGATTGTCCCCTTTGATTTGTTTCTTCGTTTGTTTGCTCGTCCATTTGGTGTGATTGTTGTCTATGTTTTGTTTCTTCGTTTGTATGTTCGTCCTTTTGGTGTGATTGTTTTCTTTGTTTTATTACTTTGTTTGTTTGTCCGTAATCTAGGTGTGATTGTTGTCTTTGTTTTATTTTTTCGTTTGTCTGTCCGTCCTTTTGGTGTGATTGTTATTTCTGTTTTGTTTCTTCGTTTGTTTCTTTGTCCATCGGGTGTGATTGTCGTCTTTGTTTTATTCTTCCGTTTGTTTGTCTGTCCTCCTTGTGTGATTGTTGTCTTTGTTTTATTACTTCGTTTGTTTGTCCGTAATCTTGGTGTGATTGTTTTCTTTTGCTTCGAATTATCCGGTAGTTTGTTGGCGTGTATTTCTTGCGTGGTGTCGAATGTTTGGTTCGAATGCACTGCGCAACTGAAGTCGTTGCATCATGGTTTTGATGGGGAACTTTTCCTCATTTTACATTATTTTTCCCTGGTACAAAGATTAAGTCACTGTGGTGACATCTATGACATGCATTTCAACAAATTCGAATAATTTATGACACAGTACCAAATTAAACAAATTTAGAGCGCTTTGTCTCTCAGACTCTCTCCATCCGTGAATCCAGATATACATGTATAAACATCAATCTATTCTTTTAACAAGTGCATGTACTTATGAAAGACGACGTTTTTTCAAGATTGTTTTCATTAAGAAAATACGTTTTTATGTCCAAATGGTTTATAAACATGTACGGCATCGTCTGTGATCAAAGAGCGATAACTCTAAATCAGTACGTGAAATGGAGGACACTCCGAACCTCAATTTGTTTTTCACATACATTCTTAATACACATTATCCAAATGTTCGGAGATAAATTCTTTATTTATTTTGGCTTGAATCAACAATGACTCGTTTCGTTTTACTTTGATTCTTAGATATCAAATACATCTGCTTATCATCATGAGGGCCGAAACTAAAGTTTCTTTGTGCATGTTGCAATATATCTTTGGAACATCTCTGGTATATTACATCACATACACGCATGGAACATTAATTTTCTAGAACTGCCTCTGTTCATAAAGCGAATAGAAATAAATGAGTGTAAAAACCGAAAATTCAAAATGTATTTGATGTTTGCAAGAAACGAAACGCCGATAAAACTCGGTATCACATTCGAACAATCGATTGCTATCTTGGTTTTCTCTTGATTTTATCATTCGAAGCAGAGAAAACCACCAGCACAGAAAGAGGGTGTATCTGTCAATGGGCTGAAATACTTAAAACACAATGCATGTCTTTTTTGTCAAAACCTGTCTTCGTACATGTATTTCTTACTGGTGAAATGATCATTAATATCATGAACGAAAGATGACATGTACAAAATACAAACCAGTAAAATTGCGTTGTCAATGTGGTTATGTAGTGTATCAAGAAGCAAGAACTAGTAACCTCCTCTGAAAAGAAGTTGATGGGAACCACAGGCTGAAGGGAAATATTTAAAATGAATTCCAACGGTATAACATGCATTATTCTTAAATCATAAAAATCTGACTTACCTATACGAGGGTTCAGTGGAGGATCCCTGAGCGGAATCACTATTCATAGTCATTTGCAATCCGTTAAAATTTTCGATCTAATGAAAGATGCTGGTACCGTCCAACGCCAAGTTTAATTCTCCTCTCTAAGTCCTACATCCAAATTCATTTTCATCATCTGAAGCTGAAAAGAAAATTTTTAATTATTAGATAATGTGTAACCTACTTGAAATGAATATATATCATAAAGATCTACATCACTTGTAGGAATGAAATAATGTCTGCATCCTTTCAGAAGTTTTATGAAGGAACATTGATGATTTATGCCATGAAATATGATCATTGCATTCAAGTTTTAAATTATTCAGAGTGTAGTAATTGGAAGAATGGTTTATTCTGCTGCTTTAATTATTTTGATACTGAAAATTTTATTGCACTCTGTGCGAGAATCATCGGAATTTCTTTCTCAAAAACCCGAATCGCTATAAATTTCCAGTATCTATTTAGGCCATCCTTAAATCTTACACCTATTTACACGTTCAAAAACAAATTTCCATTTTTTTTAATTAAAAGCACAACTACATGTAAAAAATTGAAACTTGTCTAGGAGAATGACGATTACTTATACTGTGTACCACTTTATCTAAGATGGCAACACCAATATACCCATACGAAGTATGGTTCAAATTGACAAAGAACGATTATCAATTTCGTTGATGCATGTTTGATTTTTATTAATTTCTAATTTTGTTATAAAAATCCAAAGTTGTTGATGCTCGTTTGCTTTTTATGTACGGTTTGCTAAAACCTCTATATGCGCATGCGGACACTCAACAGAATTAAAAGTTGGAATGGCCTAATTTATTACACCTTCATTATTCTTTAATACCACGTGTAAATTAAATTCAATGCGTCCTACTTTAAATAATAGTCTCTTATTCCTCTTGAGAAGAAGGAAGGCAAACGGAAACCATGTAATGACAATGATCCCAAGTTTATTCCATGGGGATTTCATAAAATTTACGGCATATGTCTTTTCTGTCAGGTTAGATCGCGTGTTTTGCAAATATAAGAAAATCCCAAAGCTGTATAACCTTACAGGAAAAGAGCAAATTATAGGAAAAAATGTCGATTTCAGGGTGAAATATACAAGTCAAATGTAAACACAAATGTTCTGGAATCGTTACAATTAAACTCATGTGTTACGTAACTATTAAACGGACCAGAAATAGAAACCCTAAACTAATTCAAACTTAATTTCCAGTTCTGTTAAATTTCATGGAAAAAGTTCGAGGAAAATGCTCCTTAAAATAGCATATTGTTACTATATTACATGTAGCGTTTTCAGAATTGGAAAATTGGTTTGTTTTATTGCATGATATGCATGAAGAAAGATTCCACCAAGTTATTGGCATGCTTCTTCAATAGTGATGTCAAGGTTCTATGATGACGCTGACATAAAATCATGATACAAAACAATAATGGTGACGATGATTCTATGAAAACACGATGACATAAAACCATGAACATGATACAAAACAATAATGGTGACGTGATTCTATGATAACGATGACATAAAACCATGAACATGATACAAAACAATAATGGTGACGTGATTCTATGATAACGACATGACATAAAACCAAGAACATGATACCAAACAATAATGGTGACGATGATTCTATGATAACGATGACATAAAACCATGAACATAATTCAAAACAATAATGGTGACGATGATATTATGATAACGATGACATAAAACCATGAACATGATACAAAACAATTATGGTGACGTGATTCTATGATAACGATGACATAAAACCAAGAACATGATACCAAACAATAATGGTGACTATGATTCTTTGATAACGATGACCTAAAACCTTGAACATGATACAAAACATTTATGGTGGCGATGATTCTATGATAACGATGACCTAAAACCTTGAACATGATCCAAAACAATTATGGTGACGATGATTCTATGATAACGATGACATAAAACCACGGACATGCTACAAAACAATTATGGTGACAATGATTCTATGATAAAGATGACATAAAACCACGGACATGCTACAAAACAATAATGATTACATTATTCTATGATAACAATGACATAAAACCATAAACATCATACAAATTACTAACGAGGGTTAAGAACCCGAGACGTGCACGTCTGGTCAATGCTGTTCCGTTCTTCAATGATGCTATGGAATTGAGGACATTGCAATTGATACACATGATGGCAATGACACGATGACATGAAAATGACACGATGCCAGGATGATTACACGATGTCATGGAAATGACACGATGCCACGATAATAAGACGATGCCATGATGACACGATGTCATTATAATTATACGATATTATGCTGATGGTAAGATGATACAATCCATGATAATGACACGATATAATCTGTATTGTTAATGATACACATGATGGTAATGACACGAAGCCATGATAATGACACGATATAATCTGTATGATTAGATGATGCACTCGATGGTAATGACACGATGTCATGATAATGACACGATATTAGCTCTATGGTTAGATGATACACATGATGAAAAATGACACGATGCCATGATAATGACACGATATATTGAATATGGTAAGATGATACACATGATAGTAATGACACGATGCCATGATGATGACAGACACGATATAGTGTAGACGATAAGATGATACACATGATAGTAATGACACGATGCCATGATGATGACAGACACGATATAGTGTAGACGATAAGATGATACACATGATGGTAATGACACGATGCCATGATGATGACAGGCACGATATAGTGTAGACGATAAGATGATACACATGATAGTAATGACACGATGCCATGATGATGACACGATATAGTGTAGACGATAAGATGATACACATGATAGTAATGACACGATGCCATGATGATGACAGGCACGATATAATGTAGACGATAAGATGATACACATGATAGTAATGACACGATGCCATGATGATGACAGACACGATATAGTGTAGACGATAAGATGATACACATGATAGTAATGACACGATGCCATGATGACAGACACGATATAGTGTAGACGATAAGATGATACACATGATAGTAATGACACGATGCCATGATGACAGACACGATATAGTGTAGACGATAAGATGATACACATGATAGTAATGACACGATGCCATGATGACAGACACGATATAGTGTAGACGATAAGATGATACACATGATAGTAATGACACGATGCCATGATGATGACACGATATAGTGTAGACGATAAGATGATACACATGATAGTAATGACACGATGCCATGATGACAGACACGATATAGTGTAGACGATAAGATGATACACATGATAGTAATGACACGATGCCATGATGATGACAGACACGATATAGTGTAGACGATAAGATGATACACATGATAGTAATGACACGATGCCATGATGATGACAGGCACGATATAGTGTAGACGATAAGATGATACACATGATGTTAATGACAGGATGCCATGATGATGACACGATATAATGTAGAAAATAAATTGATATACTTATAGAATAAGTGTCTTCATTTATGTTTTGTTACTCAATAAGCAACACTTAGCAAGTGTATATTTGATGTTCGTCAAAATGTTAAATAAATACTAGTAAATACATATGATGGTGATGACACGATGTCATGATGATGACACGATGCAATGGTGATTACACGATGCCATGGTGATGAATCGATGACATGATGATGACACGATGCCGTGATGACGACACGATGCCATGGTGATGACAGGCACGATATAGTGTAGACGATAAGATGATACACATGATGTTAATGACAGGATGCCATGATGATGACACGATATGTCCTCATTTATGTTTTGTTACTCAGTAAGCAACACACAGCAAGTGTATATTTGATGTTCGTCAAAATGTTAAATAAATACTAGTAAATACATATGATGGTAATGACATGATGATGACACGATGCAATGGTGATTACACGATGCCATGGTGATGAATCGATGACATGATGACACGATGCCGTGATGACGACACGATGTCATGATGATGACACGACACTATGATACATATGATGGGAATGATTCGATACCTGAATGATGACCAGGTATTATGTACATGGTGAAATTATACAAAATTACACATGATGGTGATGACAACTTACATGTTCAAGATTCTGTTAGATTCACAGTCTATATATCCATGAAGTTTCATAAGAATTAAGATTCCAGCAATAATGAAATTCTGAAATTAAAATCCATAGGAGTTATGTTCAATATATAACACGTACATGAAGTTTGAAAAGAATAATAATTACTATCGATTTAATCTTGAAGGTACAGATTAGCAACACAAATTCCCCTCAAAATATTCAGAGGCAATAATGAAATGTAAACGTCTTCAAATTGAATAGCATCATTTAAGAACAAATAAATTGGCAACATGGATCAGACATGCACGTTTCGGGTACTTAACCGTCATCAGTGATCCTAAATCCTAAATCTAAACAATGTAATATGCCAAAAAGTATGAAAGTTACTATGTCGAAAAAGGGTACCGAAAGACGTAGCAGGATGGGTGGGATATGATGCTACAGGACCCACTTTTTAGAAATTTCAAGAAATTTTGATAACAGAAATTTAGATTGCGTTGAAGAAACGATCAACCGAAATTGATCGAACTTGGCTACATGTGCCAAAGCTTACTTATCTCGTAATTACGACTAAACTATCTCGTTATTACGACTTAGGATCTCGTAATTACGACAAAGCTATCTCGTAATTACGAATTAGTAAGTCTTAATTACGACATGATGCCATGATGATGACACTATGCCATGATGATGACACGATGCCATGATGATGACACTATGCCATGATAATGACACGATAACGTGATGATGATATGATGCCATGATGATGACATGATGCCATTATGATAAAACTATGCCATGAGGATGACACGATACCGTGATGATGCAATGATGATGACACTATGTCATGATGATGACACGATGCCATGATGACGACATGCTACTATGATGATGACACGATACCGTGATGATGATATGATGCCATGGTGATGACATGATGTCATGATGATGACACTATGCCATGATGATGACAAGATACAACGATTATGAAATAATGCCATGATGATGACACGATGCCATGATGATGACGACATGATACTATGATACTAATGATGGAAATTATTCGATACCTGAATGATGACCAGGTACATGTATTATGTAAATGGTCAAAAGATACAAAATAACACATGATGGTGATGACAACTTACATGTAAAGATTCATTTAGGTTCACAGTCTACATATCCATGAATTTTAAGTTTGAAAGTTTCATAAGAATGAAGATTCCAGCAATAATGAAATTCTGAAATTTAAATCCTTAGGAGTTATGTCCAATATAAAACACGTACATGTAGTTTGAAAAGAATAAATAATTACTATCGATTTAATCTTGAATGTGAAGATTAGCAACACAAATTCTCCTTAAAATATTCAGAGGCAATAATGAAAGCTTTTCTCTTCTCAGCAAGATGTAAATTAATGATATCTGAAACCTACAATATGCGTTCATTGCTTTGATGACGTCATTACATCCAGCTATTTATCGGCCATTCGTGCTACAGACAAGTCGTTCCGTATTGCTTGTATAATCCTTCCCGTTCATAAATGGTAAACAAATTGTTAGAATCAGAAACTATTTTCATTAATTTTATTTTCCAGATCATTGTATTCCACTTTTTCGATTGAGAATATTTTCCACTCACAGTTCAGTGAGCAAATTCAATAAATTCATAGAGAAGTAATTTCTCTGTATGTGAGAGACAATTTTATGGAAAACAAATTCTGATGTTTACATAATCTGTGACCATCAAAAGCGTCAATAAAAAATATCAGTTATTTGACTAAATTGTGCATCGTATTAAATCAAATTGTATAAAACTATTTGAACAAAAAATGATAGTTCTAAGCTAATGAAAATTTCCCTGACAAATAAGATACAATAATTCATGATTTTAAACAAGGACCTCATTTCACAATCCAAAAAGAAAAATAATGATAAAATAAAATTCATTAGTTTTCAAACAAATGGACACTCGGACTTGTAGACATTCGGCGTATTGGACCTTCAGACTTGTGGGCTTTCAAACAAATGGAAATTCGGACTTGTGGACATTCGGAGTATTGGACGTTCAGACTTGTGGGCTTTCAAACAAATAGACATTCGACTTGTGGACATTCGGAGTCTTTGACCTTCAGACTTGTGGGCTTTCAAACAAATGGAAATTCGGACTCGTGGACATTCGGCGTATTGGACCTTCAGACTTGTTGGCTTTCAAACAAATGGAAATTCGGACTCGTGGACATTCGGCGTATTGGACCTTCAGACTTGTGGACTTTCAAACAAATGGAAATTCGGACTCGTGGACATTCGGAGTATTGGACCTTCAGACTTGTTTGCTTTCAAACAAATGGAAATTCGGACGTGCGGACATTCGGCGTATTGGACGTTCAGACTTGTGGGCTTTAAAACAAGTGGAAATTCGGACTTTTGGAGTATTGGACCTTCAGACTTGTGGGCTTGGTTATGGTGTGCAGGTTAATTAGGTAATTGCGACAATTATTTCATTTAAAGATCAGAGGGTGAAGGCTAAAGTCTGATTCATGATTTCTTGATTAACAACATGAATGTCTTGTACATGTTAAATCTATGTGAATTGGAGCATATTAAGAGATCTTCTTGCTGAGGCTATAATGAAAGACTTGTTGGCTTTCAAACAAACGGAAATTCGGATACGTGTTTCGGATAATAAATCCTCATCAGTGGTACTTTAAACCAAACTGATTTTCAGACGCAACCATATTTATTCTAGTAGTGCCCTCTAGTTTGATTTTTAAATTTTCTGTATCTACTGTGCGAAGAAGAGTACATACACGGCTCCAGTTCTTGAAGGGTCAATTCAGTAGCATATAGCTAAACAAAATCTTCGACCAAAATAGCGTGGGAGGGATGGTGTTATGGTGTGAACCTCCTTGAATTTCGATAAAATAAATACTCAGGTTTAAATTACTAGTTTTCGAAATAGCAAAATAATATATGATGTCAAATTGATAAAGGAGGGGGCTCGGGGCTCAGTGATAGAATTCTCGCCTTGCAATCACAAGGTCGTGAGTTCCATCCCTGGCCGTGGCTGTGTTCTTTCTCTAGCCGACTGTGCTGTGAAATAATGAGTTAACCTGTGATAGGCCAGCATCCTATCCGGGGGAATGATTAACATCCTCCCATCCGCTTACCTTATTGAAACCGGTTACATGCATAAAGAAAGGAGGAGATCTCCAACAACACTCGATTGCAGCACCTACAGCAAAACACCAAAACACCCAATGCAAAAACACAGAGCAGACATGCACAGCAGGAGACGAAAAACGGGACAATGAAAACCAAAACACTATAATACATATAGACTACCCATAAACCAACGAGACCAATGGGCCAGCTGCTACGCAAGTAGCAATGATGTAGTTATCCAGATTACTTGCGTACCACCCTTCAATTTTTCGGATTACCCAAAGGTCTGGAGGAACCACAATTGTACTGTAGCCTAGGACAACCTCCTCACTGTAAGATAACCACACAAACAAACCAGCAAAACGCAGGGGCCCAAGCAACACAGCTGGATATATAAATGGACATAAAAAAGGGTGGCATACGAAATATTGTCGGCGCTCTGCCGACTGCAGCAAGCTCATGCATGTTATCACCCGAGGAGTCCGACCGACATTCAGAGAGGACAGATGGTCGGAGCCTTGTTTTCTCTAAAGAGGTTTGAATAGTGCCCGCTTCGGAGTCTCGTTATCACAGTCAGTCAAGAGTGCGAGTGGTACAAGGTTGTAGATTGGTCAAGGACCATAAGCACCGACCTTATGAGCCCCGAGGCTCGGGAATGTTTCAGAAATTCACGCACGAGAAATCACCAATCTTTGCACGTTTTTAGGTTTCGGACGAAAAGATTTACACACAAACAAACAGACAGTAGGGCTTCTTTCTGTTTCCTCTCCTCCATTATAAAACTTATTTATTCACTTTTGATAGGCCAATCAAACATTTATTCCCCATGGGAATCTCTCTTCATCTGAAAAAGATGTCTATTAAAGAGAAGTTACAATTGATCGTGTACTTTGGAGAGGAAATTGAATTCACTCACGCCAAGTTCAAAGAAATGCACCGAAACCAAAACATGCAAGTGATCTATTTTGGAAGAAATAAATTTGTTATATAATGTTAATTGCGGAAACTTCAAGAATCCAATAAAAAGACAAAGTGTTCAAGCTTCAAAATTATTCCAATTGTAGAGAGAGGCTTAAAATACCCAGGCAATAACATTTATAAAGCGCCACTAAGGCCATACCAAATTAATTAAATGTTCTTTGGATTTCCCGCACCATATTTTTCAAAATTCAAAAAATAATATTATAAAAATAAAATGCTCGCCCGCACCAATAAATTTATGGCTCAAGAATTTTATTAGGGTCGGTTCTGATTTCTGCAAATTTTAAAGCTTCTAAAAGTCTCAGATTGTTCAAATTTCGAAGAAAATGATACTTTTTGTGTTTAAAAAAATTCGTTAGGAGCAAATTTGTTGTCCCATATACACTGCACTGAAAGTCAAGGAGGGGGAATGTTCGAAAATCTTTTCCGTACTGCTATGTGCCAGGCTTCCTAGTCACCAGATTCCTATGGGGATTCCTTTGTGAGTACGGAAAACATCAAAAATGTATAATTTCACTCGCTCGCACCTTAAAAGCTGCAATACTTAAAAAAAATAAAATAATTATATTTTCGCTCGCTCGCACCTTTTTTTTTTCACAAGAAAATCCAAAGAACATTTAATTAATTTGGTATGGCCTAATAGTCCACTTTCATTTTGAAATAAAGTCAACGTAAAGCGTAGAAATTACATTTCCCTCCAATCATCTTGTTATCAAATAAATTTCAAATTTCCCCAGTCACTCCTTTAGCCCTTGACCTCAATAATCAATAAGTAAATTAATGCTTTAGGTAATTTATATCCTACATTAAAAAAGATATTTGAATTAATCTACAGTTTCATGAAATCTTGTCCAAAAGTTTGATAAACGACTTCCTTTGAAATTTGACATTGAAAACTAATCCTTCACCATGGGTAATTCATATGTAAAGTTTGATGAAAATTTGAAATAATCTGTGCATTCTAATAGTTCAAAAGATTGAATTACACAGAAAAAAATATTGTCAGTTTGACCTTGACCTTTGACACCTTACTTTGAAAATAAATTTCCTACTTCCATGGGCAACTCAAATATAAAGTTTGCTAAAATTCTGTCAAGCCTTCAAGGAGAAAGATTAATATTCAATCACCTTGACCCTAGACTCTGAAAATAGAAGTTTTTTTTCTTCATACATGTAAATGTACCATGGGCAGCTCACACACTATCTTTGATGAACATCATACTGAAGGAATTTGTGTGATTCTCGAGTGTCCAAAAGTATTTTCTATAAGTGTTATGCCAGTTTGTCAGCTGTGTCACCCTTCTACATGTATATTTGGAGGTTAAAAAAATCTAGGTACATGTACATGTATGACCAGAGTAGACACAAGGTCTAGTGCAACTGAAGAGAACAAATCTATTCACACAACACAGGATAACTAGACAACTGATACTTTCTCTGTAATTTAAATTAAAAAAATATAAACCAAAGGGCGCTATTGAATTGAATTTTGGCGGCTCATGAAAATAACTTTGGCTGGAAGCATAACTGATGAGGATTTTTTAATCTGAAACACGTGTCTGTTGCATAAAAATTTGTTTGAAATTTTCTTCAAGAAGGTATAGAGTTTGATCACTTCCATATTATTGTAGAGACCAAACCAATCACAGGTAACACACTAACAAGACGTAGCTAAGGAACTGAGGTGCTGCAAATATTTTGCAAAATGATACCAGAGTAAGTTAAAGGAATTCCGAAAGTGTTTGATTCTCAACAAATACAGGTACATGTACCATCAAAGCAAGTCTCTTTAAAATTATTCCAAGCGAGACAAGAATGACCGAATCATATGGAATACCCCTACAATTCCTTTTGGTTTACATTACATTGCACAGTGCGAGTCTTCAGTGCAATAAGTCTTGATGTACATGTATAGTAAGTAAAAGAATTCGCTTTCCTCATATGCATTCGCGACTGTCTTTATGGCAAAATGAAAACATGTTCAAGCATGTTTTAAGATAAATATCCGTTTATAATTTATCACAGTAACTGTTAACAAAATGTTTAAGAAAATAAACTGGAAATATTGTACATGTACATGTTTGTTTGCATCAGGGCAATGACTGATTTGATAACATAAAGCTTTCAGTCTCTTTTTCCAATAATGTTTAGTTTTTTATACTGACTGTAAAATATTTGAAACGAAATGAAATGAATGGTCTTGTCTTGGCAACCTTCTTGTATAACGCTCTCTGAATGCTTTATGTAATTTTGCTGCATCCATAACCTTTGATCAATTTTCAATCAGTTTTAAGCTTACATGTATAGTACATTTTTTGTACATGTATACCCGGAATCGTTTGCACTCTGACCAGTATTTTGTCTATTTAGATTTCTTATGCATATTCTTAGTTTTAAAATGTCAGTGTTATTTCAAGATACATCAAGTTTATCGAAATATCATACCACCCTAGATGTAGATCAAGATAGTTACCTCGTTTTCAAAACAAGATAACGATCATGGTCCGGAGACGGCCGTCTCAGTCCAACGTGGGTGGGTCCACTTTTCATGCAACCAATGCACTTATACAAATTTATTGTACAAATGTACATTTTATATTTTTGCCCGTTCTATATGTAAAATATATATTTGAAATTATAGAAAAAAAAATTACCTGCAGAAATAATCTTTAGACTCCTCTTCATCTATACAAAGCCAATACAAACAGAATCATATCGTTGATTTGAAATACAGTTCCTAACTTGCTGTAACACGAGAACTGACTTCATGCAGCGGTAAATTAATTTCCGTTTTAAGTGGGTGTGGTCAAGTTTCCATAATCAATAGAGAATCTAAGAAACCTGTAAATGCCCGTACGATCAACGCTAAGCCTCTATGCTCAACTAAATAGCTTTTTCATAGCGCCCACATATCCATGTTTCTTTTTGACAACTTTAAGTTGCTCTCGGTTCGTTCTAAATGTGAAGCAAGATTGCCTTGGTCGTGTGCACCATACATAAAGATGCAAATCTAGAGTAAGATACTTGGAACCTCCCTTCTCAAAGCTTTTTGTTTAGTTTGTCTGGTTTTAAGTTTGAAAGTTGTTCTTTTTTTCTTGACTACAAAATGTTCAACGCCTTAAATTTGTTGTGGTCCCTTCCTTTTGCAAGGATTTTTGAAAAATATGTTTAACTAGTACAAATATACCGGTCTCCTCTAACAACTGATTTGTTGACTCCGCGCCTGTCAGTTAATTGAAGGATTTTTGTACTATTTTGTTCATCAAAAACAAATATAAGTCTACAACTTCCTCCGTTTTCCGGTTTCCGATAGGGGATTCAAGTACTAATGACATTACTACGGTCAGTTTGTATATCCGGTGGTATATAAGTGTATTCCTAACCACTCACTGATAATTTTTATGTTGGATTTTTTGCTTTGTTTTGTTTTGGTTTTTTTTTTCTTTTGCTTTTTTATTGTGATTTTTTGGTTTTTGACAATTTATAGGATTTTACTTGAGCCCAACTCTCCTTTGCATACGTCTGCATGACAGTAAAGCTGCTGTCTTTGATTATCAGATATGTCTTTGATTCTGGTGGATTTGGCGTGACCTCACATAAAGGTTTCCAATTGATATATATCACAAAGGTGAAAAACTTTTAAAGCGTACGAGTCATAATTTCTAAGATATATTACAATGATTGTGTACACTATAGAGAGTAATGATTACAAAAATTGGAAATCTACTAAGTGTCCCATTAGCTCCTTTCATCCAAAGGGAAAAATATATTTTGGAAAACGAGATTTTTGATAGAACACAGAGATAAAGGTAAATCTAGACAGTTGCATGGAACTGACTTTGATTTAAAGTATCAGCAAAATCATTCGCAGTACTGTATTTCAATGACCCCCCCCCCCCCCAAAAAAAAAACCCAATAATAATCTCATTGATAATAAGTTTTATTTAATAAATAATGCTCTTTTTTCTTAAAATGGTTCCAACAGCGTATTTGAAAAATGTGACTGACTACCTGACGAAAAGTTCCTTCTCTTTTTTTTTTTTTCTTGAATTTTGAGAAGATAAATCGACAAGCAGAGAATTCTCCGGTTACAATGTCTTTTTTCCTTTTATAGAAATATGATTGATAAATGCAATAACCACACAGCGTGTAACAGAATATTAATAACCAACTTTGATCCTCTACTTTGTTCTTGTCAAAGAAATATTACGAAGATATCTCGAATGCTTCCTTATACAAATTGATACTGTACTATAGGATTTCATCCTGATATATTTGTATTCAAATCTGGAAATTAAAGTTTTTAGCATACAATGTGGGAATGAATGCTTAATAGATTAAATACCAGTTTCAAAAGTGTTCAAGAACAAAATTTAATTCCTTTTATTATATTTTTGACTGATGAAAATTGGACTTCATCTAGTATTTTCCTCTTAAAAATCTTCCAATAACAGAGTAAGAGGACGTCAAACAAAATTCGGATCAGTCTCTACCTTTTCCTTCAAAAAAAAAAAAAAAAAAAACTCGAATGTTTGGCGTCATTTCAAAAATTATCGTGAAAGAGGATCGAGTTCCAACATTGCTAGGTAACTGAAAAATCAGGTATTCACAACATTATTCACTCAAGTTAGAGAATTTCGAATGTTGTCATTTTAAGTGACTGCTTACTTTTACATCGATTTGATGTAAATCACTACACTAGCTGCGTCCGAGTCTTTTCATGTCGTTAGAAATAATGGGGCGAGGAGATCCGAATGACAACATAGCGCCTCCACTTATAAACTCTATTGAACTCTGATATTTTCAAAATACATAATTCTGATTGGTTAAGCACTATAGATAATTGCTAGTCGATTCACTAATCACCGCCGATTTTGATATGATGTCATACACGTTACCATGTGACGTCGTTGAAAGCTGCCATTATTATAGGTGCTATACAAAAACTGACAACGTATCCATTTTATATTGTACCACAGGGCTCTCAGTCTCTGACACGATTGGATTTGCCGATTCCCTGTAAGAGCTTTGTAAAACGACCCCAAGGTTCATGTAATTAACACAGTAACTTTAATTTACAATTCTGCGATGTTTGAAACTTGCAAACCATGCAAACAGATATTCAAAGTAAAATCTCTTATACATCTGTTAAAACATCGATATGTTATAACTATCACGATTTTCGAAACTATGTGTATCTATTAGATAAAGAATAAGAATATTTATTAAAAAATTACCTTAATATGGACTGAGCAGCTCCGATCTTAGAAGTAAGCCGTCTGATAATGTAAAGACAGCACAAGTGATGTCAGAACAAAATGATTACATAGCAAACCCTATACATTAGCGGCGCGAGTCCCAGTTTTTGTTTGGAAATTTGCAGAAATGGTCCTTAGTATTTGTGTTGTAATTGGTAAAAATGAAAAAGCAATTTTCTTCGAGAAAATATGTCTTCGATATTATGGGAGACTGACGTAGGCATTTATCGAAAGTGACAAGTGAAGATGGCGTAGCGATGGGTTTCTCTTCCCGTAGGACGATGCAAAGTTTTATTGAGATTTCTCTGTTCCTCTTTTGTCGATGTAACATCAGTGGGCTAGAGTAATTGATATTGCGTGCTTGCCCCAGTTGATCAAATTAGTTTATCGTAAATGAATATAACCAAACGTTTAGAGGAAGCCTTATGTGGAGAATTAACTACCGGCAGTTGACAATCGGACTGGTACCAGATGCGTCTTGCTAAAGAGTGAGACCCTATTTTGTGCTGATACCATTTTATGGAGAAGTCCAATAAAATATAATCACGTTTATTCATCCTTTCTTTCCTAGATTATATCATTTTTATGTGCAATAACTTTTTTTAGGTTAGATTTTATTGTTCGGGGTATAGAGTCTACAGACGTTTTATCTATGGTACAGCCATTGAACCACCAAAAAAAAAAAAACACACACACACACACACACACAAACATACTCGAGTGAATTTCGGACAGATGTCATTGACCCATTATCATTCTGCTTGTTGTGTATTGACTTCCACTGACCATTTGTAATTTTTTTTTTTTAAATTATAGAACAATATACTACATGTACATGATTGATACTTTTATAAATAGCAATATTGGTACATGTAGAAGTGAAACGATATATCGTTTGTAGTTGTATCGCGATACAGTTGTTCAATGATGTGCGTATCACAGTCTTTAAATACGATTTATCGTAAAACGATACAAACGCTACGGTATATTTGTGTATTTAACAAAAACAAGTAATTTATAATAGTTTCAATCATTGTAAATTGTTTTGAAGAAATAATTATCAAATTCAAAGTTAATATTCGTTTGTAGTTAAGGATTCCGACTTCCGTCGGAATCCTTTCTGTTATTGTATTGTCTTTTCTTTATTCTTATTAT
The DNA here is from genome assembly GCA_033119305.1 of Pinctada imbricata. Classification (NCBI taxonomy): domain Eukaryota; kingdom Metazoa; phylum Mollusca; class Bivalvia; order Pterioida; family Pteriidae; genus Pinctada; species Pinctada imbricata. The sequence continues at coordinate 47,184,978 of VSWD01000005.1, read as the reverse complement.
TCTTATTATTATTATTAAGGATTCCGACTATTCCGTCGGAATCCTTTCTGTTATTGTATTGTCTTTTCTTTCTTCTTATTATTATTCTTATTATTATTCTTACCTCCTCATCGTTCCGGTCACTTTACAAACAAGTTCCGCATCATGTGATAAAATGAATAGTACCATGTGAAAGAACATACAAAGATCTCAATTGAAATTTTTTTTGTTGTCAAAAAGTTCACATATGCCCCCGCTAGAGGTCACCAAAGGTCAAATCTTTAAACTTTGGTAACTCCTAAACTAACCGTACGATTTGAACGAAATTTGTTTTAAAATGTTCTTTTGGAAATTTGCAAACTTTTTTACACTTACATGCTCGACAAAATATTTACGGTTTTCGCGCTATTTCGAGTTAAAAATGGAACTTTAAATTGGCACAGTGCCAATTTCTACAGTTTTTGAGATTTTGAGTTGAAACTTGGATGGTAGGTTACTTATAGGTAGACATTTAATGTTGACCTTGTTTCAAGGTCAAATTTTGATTCTCAAGGTCACAACATATTTTGGCCCATAGAACAAAGATTTCTTGACCTTCAGAGTTCAAACTTCATACATACTATCGTTTAGCCAAGCTCTTTCACCTTGACCTTGACCCAAGGTCAAACTTTGATTCTCAAGGTTACAACATACTTTTGCCTATAGAACATAGACTATTTGACCTTCAGCGTTCAAACTTCATACATACTATCGTTAAGCCCAGCTCTTTTACCTTGACCTTGATCCAAGGTCAAATTTTGATTTGCAAGGTCACAACATACTTTTGCCTATAGAATAAAGACTATTTGACCTTCAGAGTTAAAACTTTATACATATTATCGCTTAGCCACGCTCTTTCACCTTGACCTTGGCCCAAGGTCAAATTTTGATTCTCAAGGTCACAACAAACTTTTGCCTATAGAACAAAGACTATTTGACCTTAAGAGTTCAAACTTAACACAAATATTTCTTGCATCAAGCCCTTTTACCTTGACCTTGTCCCAAGGTCATTTGTTCGATTTCAAGGTCACAACATACTTTGGTTGATAAAATATTGAGCTTTGATCAGATTAAGATCAATCTTGAAAAGAATTACCTCAAATACTTATCTTTTTTCCGTGACCTTTATTCACGGTCAAATGATCATTCTCAGGGTCATAACAAACTTACTCTTGTAGAATTAGCAATTTTTGTCCTACGCTATTTATTCTTCACACAAGTAGTCTTTCTTATTTGAACATAACATAGTATAAGAAACATAACTCTTTTACTCTTGATCTCTGTTTTTTTTTTTTTTTTCTTAGTAGCATTACTTGGCTGTATTTTTAATCTATTGTCATTTTCTATTTATAGAAATGCTCTCATTGCAAAATCATTGTGCAATTCTGTTTTGAGATAGTAATCTTAAAGGATTTAGAATTGATAGATCATGGAGTATAAAGCTTTCGTAAACATGAAAGGTATTTATTATCTTTTTGTTCTATTATGTTGATAAATAAATGAGAGTCCCAAATTAGACTAAAGCTCTTAAGACTCATTTGCTGAAGTGAATAAGGTACAAAAGCAACTATTCATTTTTCCATCTTCTTTATTCAATTTTTAACACTTCAGTTCCGAGGAAGGTCAAATAAAGGAGGAATCCGTCTGTTGCTTGCAACAGTAGCCATCTAGTTATTATTATTATTCTTACCCCCAAGCCAATCCAGAGACTTTACAACAAAGTACCGCATCATATGATAAAATGGAAAGTATCATGTGAAAGAGCAAATAAAGATCTTCATTTAAATTTTTTTTCTTGTCGAAAAGTTCACATATGCCCCCGCTAGAGGTCATCAAAGGTAAAATCTTTAAAACCTAATAACTCCTAAACTAACCGTGCGATTTGAATGAAATTTGTTTTATATTGTTCTTTGGGAAATTTGCAAACTTTTATACGCTTACATGCTCGATAAAATATTTACGGTTTTCGCGCTATTCAGAGTTGAAAATGGAACTTTAAATTGGCACAGTGCCAATTTCTACAGTTTTTGAGATTTTGAGTTGAAACTTGGATGGTAGGTTACTTATAGGTAGTCATTGATGATGACCTAGTTTCAAGGTCAAATTTTGATTCTCAAGGTCACAACAAACTTTTGCCTATAGAACAAAGACTATTTGACCTTGACAGTTCAAACTTCATAAATACAATTATTGATCCAAGCCCTATCACCTTGACCTTGACCCAAGGTCAAATTTTCATTCTCAAGGTCACAAGAAAAAAATTTCCCATAGAACAAAGACCATTTGACCTTGAGAGTTCAAACTTTGCGCAAATGTTCCTTGCATCAAGTCCTTTCACCTTGACCTTGACCCAAGGTCATTTGTTCGATTTCAAGGTCACAACAGACTTTTGTTGATAAAATATTGAGCTTTGAATAGATGAAAAGGAATTTTGATGAGAATAAACTAAAATGCTTATCTTTCATCCATGACCTTGGTTCAAGGTCAAATAAACTTTTTCAAGGTCATAACAAACATTTACTCTTGTAGGATTGAGAGAATTTTGTTCTTAAATATTTATTCTTCACACAAGTAGTACTTCTTATTTGAACTTTACATAGTAAGATAGATAACTCTTTTATTCTTGTTCTATGTTTCCTTTTTTATCTTAGTAGCATTACTTGTCTGTACTTTCATGCTGTTGTCATTCTCTATTTATAGAAATTTTCTCATTGCTAATTCATTGTGCAATTCTTTTTGGGATAGTAATTTCAAAGGAATCAAAATGGATATAATAGATCTAGGAGTTTAAAGCCTTCCTAAACTTGAAAGGTATTTATCATTTTTTTCTTCTATTTTGTCGATAAATAAATAAGAGTCCCAAATTAGACATAAGCTCCTTTGCCTCATTTGCTGAAGTGAATTAGATACAAAAGCAACTATTCTTTTTTCCATCTTCTTTATTCGGATTTTAACACTTCAGTTTCGAGGAAGGTCTAATAAAGGAGGAATCCGTCTGTTGCTTGCAACAGTAGTCATCTAGTTTAAAATTACTATTTCAAACACTGATTATTAGAATTATATATCACCATAATGAAAGGCACGGTCCATTTGATATCCTGGGGGGGGGGGGGGCTTAATGATCTTGTTCTTACAAGTAATTTGAATTTGAAAAATAAGCATAAAATTTGCTTCAAATTCCTGAATTTTTTTTGGCTCGCTTCGCTCGCCGCACTTTTTACTTCATATAAAAAATTTTGGGCTCACTTCGCTCACCATTAGATTCTTCTGTATATAATGGCAAGTTCATATTTGAAAATATCGAAAGTATGCATGTAATGACTGAAACAAAGGGCTTCCTTAAATGCTTAAGTGCAATTATCAATATAATTCATTACTATTAATAGATACATGTATCACCATAGGGTCTAATTTTATATACAAGCTTGGAAGGAGAATTTAAATTAAGTTTTTCACTGGTTTTTATTTCTACATGTAAAAATTTGCTTAGAAGACACTCCCCTCAGGTCCTCTTACATGTTACATGACCTTAAATACATTTTTACATAAAAATAAAGTAATGTTTAGAGTAAAGTAAAATGAAGAATTTCTTTTTGAAAAACACAAACATTCATACACACATCAATTGTTAGAAAAAAATTCATTGCTCCAACTTTGCAAGAAAAAAATAATTTTGTCACGGTCCGGGGTGAAAAAAAATATTCTGGCTCCGACAAACCCTCCCCCCCCCCCACCCCATAATATCAATGGACCGTGCCTAAGCACATTTTGTTCATTTGCATCGTGAACCTTGTATCACGATACGTGTCATATCGTGAACTTCTGCATCGTTTCATCCCTAAATATTGGATATTGTTACAGCACAATTTCCCTCCAGATAGACGTTGACTCAACGCACGTGTTTCACCGCGGTAAATGCAGCTACAGTGACGTCGTTACCTATGACGTTCGCATTTTGTTGTCAAACGTTGCTTGGTTTACGATTGTTCCATGTTACAGTACATTTTCAGAAATCTCATTCCCTCGAGCAGCCTTAGAAGCGAAGGTATGTCCTATGAAATATTTGAAATGTTTTCACATTTCAAATATGTCACAGGTCAATAACGTACCAATTTGTTGCAATATTGAAAATAACCAAGACTGTTCTTCTTTTTTTATGTATATATATTTTTTCAGATTACACTTTTACTGTCCGTGTTGCTCACTTTGGAAACTATACTGATTTTGACTATTTTATCATTCAAAATTTTAATAAAATGGATGTCATTAATTAGATCTCCTTTAGGCACGATTCATTTGATATTGGGGGGGGGGGGGATACGAAAAAAAAAATGCTCTGAATTTTGATGCAAAAGATTACTGTCCACGCAGCTGACTTCAGGACAGAAGTCGGAAAATTGAAGTTTTCTCTACTTTTCGGCAAATTTTGGGATTAAAATTTATATAGGGGGATAGATCTCGACCTATGTACTTACGATTAATACAACGCTAACAGTGAAAGAAAATAGTTTTAGATCATAGATAGAAAGTTTTCTATGATAATTTTAGCTTGACATTGCCGATGTTAACACTGAGTCGATGAAGTAACGTTAAAATTAACATAAAAATTCCCCATCTAAAACTATTTTCTCTCACAATGAGCATAGTATTGGCCGGACAGACATATATCATAGATACACCGTAAATTACGGGAGTTCGAGATCTATCCCCCTATCTAAATTACGCCGACAAAGTAGAAAAAAAAACTTTTAAAATGCTATAGAAATATTGATTAGCTGCACACTTGAAACGAGTCACGTACTGTCCGCGCAGCTCACTTCAGAAATCGGAAAATTGAAGTTTTCTCCTCTTTATCCGCAATTTTAGCGATTAAAATTTATATACAGGGAAATAGATCTCAAACTCTCATAACAAACGGTGTATGATATATGTCTGTACGACCAATATTATGCTCACAGTGAAACAAAATAATTTTAGATGGGGAGATTTCTATGTTAATTTTAGCATGACGTCGTCAACGTTCTCCATAGACTCAGTGTTAAACACCGGCGACGTCGCGCTTAAATTATTTTGTTTCACTGTGAGCGTAGTTTTAGTCGTAGGTACATATATCATACACCGTTAGTTATGAGAGTTCGAGATCTATACCCCTATATAAATTTTAATCGTAAAAATTGCCTACAAAGTACATGTAGAGAAAACTTCAATTTTCCGATTTCTGAAGTGAGCTGCGCGGACAGTAGTTTCAAGAACGTTCATGACGTCAAGTAACTTCGCGTCGTAGCTGGCTACTATACAGTACTAATTTGAAAATCTACATGTACACGTAAAAAGTAGCAGAGGTTTAGAGAATTGACGAGTACGTGTACGTGTACTGGTGCCCTTAGCGATGACGTAAAATATAGAAATCCAAACATACATGTATACGAGACTAATACATAGATAAAATGTTGAATTAAAACTTATAAAATATGTTCGGTACAAGTATTCGTGAAATACATTTGTTGTCTACACGTTTGTACGTACGTGTAGCTCGCGATATACACGTTATTGACAACTTGTGGCGATTTCCCGTACACAATATATAATGACGTCATACACAGTTATTGCGTCTACACGTACACGTACCCGTACACGTAACGGTTTCTAAACCTCTAATATAATGCACATCACGTGTAAGAAAAAAAAATAGCAATCCAAGGAATGCTTGTGTCGCCTGCGAACGGCTTGATCATTATTCTAGAAAGTGGATCAAAATTATTGGTAACAGTAGAAAAGTTTTGTCAAATGAAATTCATTTGAAATATCAGACCTCTTAATTACAAATTAAAAGATATGGTCATTCTCAAATTTTCAGAAAATAGTGTCAATCATCTAGGCCAAGGTCCCTATGTAAAAATTGGTAACGAAAAGGTATCATCATAAGAAATATTAAAGACCTATCACTTACCAATTAAAAGATATATACAACCTTAATTTCTTAGAAAAAAAAGTCAAATAGGTAGGTCAAGGTCAAAAGGTAAAAAAATATGGTATGTGTAGAAATGCATTGTTACAAGGAAAATACATGTGAAATAGCATAGCCCTATCACCTACCAATCAAAAGATATAGCCAATTTGACCTTTTCTTGAAAAGTAGGTCAAATATCTAGGTCAAGGTCACAAGGTCAAATATAATGGTCTGTGTAGAAAGGTCTTGTCACAAGGAATACACATGTGAAATATCAAAGCCATATCACTTACCAATCAAAAGATATATACAATCTTAATATTTTTGAAAAGTAGGTCAAATATGTAGGTCAAGGTCAATAGGTAAAAAATTATGGTATGTGTCGAAAGGCGTCGTTACAAGGAATACACATGTAAGATATCAAAGCCCTATCTCTTACCAATCAAAAGATATAGTGAATCTTATCTTTTTTTCAAAAGTAGGTCAAATATCTAGGTCAAGGTCACAAGGTTAAAAAATTATGGTATGTGTAGAAAGGTCTTGCCACAAGGATTGCATGTGTGGAATATCAAAGTCCTTACCCTTACCAATCAAAAGATATATCCATTCATAATTTTTTGAAAAGTAGGTCAAATATGTAGGTCAAGGTCACTAGGTCAAAAATAATGGCATGTGTAGAAAGGTCTTGTCACAAGGAATACACATGTGAAATATCAAAGCCCTATCACTTACCAATCAAAAGTTATGGGCTGTGACACCCAAAGTGTGACAGACAGACAGACGGACTGACGGACTGACGGACGCACAGACGGACAGACGGACTGACGGATAACGGACAAAGTGATCACTAGGTGTCGCTATGCTTCGCAGGCGACACAAAAATGTTTTGCTATGACTTTGCAAGAAAAAATAATTTTGCTCCGGTCCGGGGCGAAAATAATCTTGCTCCGAAAAATCCAAGCGCCACCCCCCCCCCCCCCCTCCGAATAACAATGGACCGTGCCTTGGTATATTGTATGATGGTCAGTGCACGCAATCAAAACAATTTCCAATTGCTAATTTTTTTCCGTGACGTCGTAACGCGCACCATACTGTATGTCTAATTCGTCGACGTCACGCTGAAATTTAACATTGAAAACGCCCCATCTAAAATTATATATTTAATTTGTATAATATGATTGCATAAACCCACGACAATATAACATATACCAACATTTACGACAGTGCGAGATTTATTTTTAAAATGATATTATAAATAAAATCTATGATAGATTTTATTCTTATACTATATTTTGCATGACAAGTAACCGAAATGAACCGCGCGGACAGTAGCAATTTTTAATAGAGTCGTTTTAAATCAATTTGTGAATAATCAAGATTGATTGATATCTATCCAATTTGCAGAAATGTTTCCTTTGTTTCAGATTAAGCATATACGAGAATTTTACGTAGTTTTGAAGAAGAAAAGAACGTAAAAGGTATGCATTTAAATTTTCTGAAAATTGTGATCTTAAAATTGTCAATTTTCCGTCAAAGATTGATTTTTTTATAGGTGCTCAGATATCAGGCTCGACAAACATTTTTCAAGTAAATGTCTGTCATTCATTCATATTATCAACTAATTATCATTCATGAGATAAATACTTTTTTTATCAACATAATACTACGGAACTATGTTACATTTGTAGTATGTTAATGTATATTAGGGGCATTTTAGTTGTGCGTTGTGGTAAACATCAAATTACATATAATTTATTCTTTCTTATGAGCCTTTTTTTCATCACCGCACCTTTCATTTATATTAAATTTCAGAACATCAAAATACATCGATATATCGATACAAAGTCTTTAAAAATCAATGAAAAAAATATATATATCATTCAATTTTGTGACGATTACTTATCGATGTAGTAAATATATAAAAAGGAATTAAATGACTAATATTTGATTCCGTCTATAAATTTGATTATAAGTTAACATTATTTTTGTATTTTGTATTTTTGTAATCCCTATTTTTGTATAAAGATTGATTTTCTAAAAGAATTAAGATGTTTTCCAAATTACTATGGGCAAGATATCATTTTTTATTTATTTTTTTTTTTATTAACTTTTAAAGACAGTTATATTAAAAATTCTGAGTATTCAAAAAATCAGAGAAAAGGGAAACTCGAAATTTACAGATTTATTGAATTATGACCGCAGCCATAGTTACCACACAGTCATTCATCTGAACACTTTGTCAGACTATCTGATTTGTCTGTTTGTCTATTTGTCTGACTCTTGCAATTGGTATAATTGTTTAAACTGTTAGTGATTTAAGAAATTAATCTTATTTTTTTCTGTTTTCACCCAAAAACTGCATCAATGCGCGTAGATGCAAATGTTTTCTGTCCAATTTTTCGGGTGATACCTGCATCAATCACAGGCCGTAAAAGCGCCTGGTATATGTGCGTATGTGTACGACCTGTGTATTATTTAAGGCCAGGATCTTGCAGATACACAGTCATGTCAAATTTCTAACTTCAACCATTGCAAAAATTTGCTATAGAGGTTCCAATAAAATCATACGTTCTACGATTGTACCTGTATATTTTATCTACTATGTCACCAAATTTCATTAAAAAATTCCCCGTACTTCCAGAAATATCGTAGGTACCATTTCTTCAGTGACCTACATGTAGTTTTTGTTTACTCGAATTTAGCTTGTCCGTTCCAGCCCTGGCTCAGTGTTCAGTCAGTGCATTCTATTTGCGAGATGCATTCCATTTTATTTACATAGATCGGACTGAATTGGTATTAGCCATCTGATTGGACGAACTTTTACAGTAGAGATCAGAACAAAACTACGGGTAAAAGTTCGTCCAATCAGATCGCTTATTCCAATTCAGTCCGATTTATGTAAATAAAATGGAAGGCGCTGGTATTCAAATCGTAGCAGATCGAGTGTTTATCGATTAACGCGGAGTTACGGGCATACATTACAATTCAAGGTATAGAAATCAATTTAGAATTCACAAACAATCAAGCGTTCATAGCGCATTTAGTAGAGCGACCAAATTGAAAAAGGGGCTTAGTTTTCGAGTTTAATCAACACCCCTAACACAGGCCTGAATTTGGTCTTAACTTTTAGCTGAATACCCCTGCTATCAAGAACAGCTGTCGTAAAGAATACATCATGGTCAGATTTTGTTTAAATTGGGTAAAAAGTGATAAAACCGTGAAAAATAAAAACGAAATATTTATCGGTTACATCCTCTGTATTCCTATATTTGACTCTGTTTTGTACAGAGAGTCATTGCAATTCTTGCATTAGATATGTAAATATGATATAGAGTTATTTTGGAGGTAGAATATTTTCTCCTCTCTCGAAAAATGGCAGTTTTATGCAAATTTCTATGAAATATGAAGAATCCGTGTTAATATATTATCTAAAGCCCCGAGACTGAATTTTTGTCTCGAAACATATCGACAAATATATGTATATTATTTCTGAGGCCTTTTTATCGTTAATTTTTCTAGAGGCTTATAAATAAATATAAAAAACTTATGCGTATACACTTTAAAGTTAATCGTCATTTCCTAAAGAAGATTCCGTAGATTAAGATTCGGTTGACCACGTGTTACAGTTTTTATCAAATCGTACTTGTTTGTCGGTATATATACGTATGTTTGATAAAAGTAACTGCCGAAATAGGAATTATGTCATCCTGTTGACAAATTCGTGAAAAATACCTCATTTTAATATGCCAAGTGAAGATCACGTATGGAGACCCGTTTGTGACAAGTTGTAATGAAAATACGTGAATTTCAAAACTTCACATGAAGTTTCTATTAAATGATAAAAAGTATCTTACGACGTTCATTTTAGAACTACAGTGATGTAATTATATATGCCAAGTTCATTGGTCAGAGTTTGGACTCTTCGTTTTCCTTATTTTAAACATTGAAATATGCCTTTCGTTAACGTTGTGCAATTTTTCAATTCTATCATCCGTACTTACCCTCATTCAGATTCGTAGCTGTTACAAATTAAGTGGAAGCTTTTCATGATGCATTGGGTCAGAGAACCTCCCTTAAGGCGCCCAGGGGATCTCATGGAAAGTCCTAATGTGTCACAGAATTGGGGGGGGGGGGGGGGGGGTTGTCATGTGTTGTACATAGCACAAACACCACATAGTCATACGTAATATTGGTAACGTAATTGAGCAATCCTACATTAATGATGACTATATACATACTTCTACAATAAAACGAATAAACAGCTATATATTTCGGAGAAGAAAACAGAAAAATGTGTGTTCTGGTCTGTTGACAACGGAAAGTTTGATCGTTTTTCCCGAAGCGCTCCGAATAAAATAAAAAGAATGAAAAAAGGTATGAACAGTATGACTGAAGTCAGTGCAATGTATCCAAGTTCCGATTTTCAACTACGAATATTCAAGAGTCCAAGATACGATACAACAATATTAGACTTTTATAACGACGAGACTGGTGTTGTCAGCTCAGCGTTAGTACCAAAAAGAAGATCAACAAGAAAGTTTCAGTGAATAAACACGGTTAAAATGTAATTGATAAAATGAATAGCCGATTACAAAAATTATATCAGAAGTCCAAATTCATTATGTTACATGTATAGCTACAACAATTCGATTGCATCATGAGACAAGTGTAATATATATCCGCAATTTTAGGTGCCTAATATTGAGTAATTTGAATGTGCTATTTCCAACTGTAATACTGGAACCGACAGAAAAGCTATTTTGCACCTGGTTACCCTCATTTATTATTTTGAAGTGTTCTTTTTTTTTTTGTCGCGCAATTCCATTTTTCAAATCAGAAAAAAATAGTCGGGCGTTATATACGAAAATGTGAGAGGAGTACTTCGGATAAGAACACCATTTACTATGTGCATAGTAGGTGACCTACTATAGAGCATTCTTTAATGTATGGTCATTTCTATTTCAATATCGATGAAGCATGGAAAATGATGAACAGACAATCAAAACTCTTTTTAAAAAATGCATTCAAAGTCATATTTTTCGTACGCGGCCAATGTCGTATAATGTCCAACAACGATCAGCCAATCAGAAACGAGAGATCCAGAACTAGAAATCAGAGTTTATCTCCATTATCATCTACATCTACATGTAGTACAAATGCCTTTAAGTTACATTTTAGCGACAAGTGTTTTAACACCGTCAAACGGAGGAAGAAAATGCAATAATTGCTTTAAATATGAAGGGGTCGTATAGGCAGCTACGCTGCTTATCTAACTTGAAGCTTGTGGAAGTAAAACACAATGCGCATTTCCTTGTTTTGTTGATCGCAAAATCTTTGTTTTACTAAATTATTTCTATAATTGGGCGGACAAAAGGCTTCCATATCAAATGTTTGAAATCATCAGAATAGAGATAGTACAGAAAGACAAAAAGCTTTATTTTCAAAATTATTGATGTAAATTTGTCGTCTACTTTAAAATAAAACAATACTTTTATTCATATTTATATGTTGAAATTAGACTTTGCTGTAATTATGTGGTGTTTAACTCCGTAACAGTATCGAGGAAACATCTAGTTTATTTTGTAGTGATTGTTATTAACAATGTTATGGGGAGGGGCAGTTTAATTGCCTGTAACTCTTAAGTTTGTAAATCGATCTCTGTCAAACTTTCCAAAAAACACATTCACATATCAAAATATCGTTTCCTTTAGGTTGTTTTTATTTTTGAATCAACATTCTCAAAATTCAAGTGAAAGAATTGAATTTTTCCATTTTACCTATTTATCTTAGAATGTGTGCTCATTCATCCAGTTTCTTTTGACTTCAATAAGCAAAATGACATTTATTTTGGCCACATGGATTATCCATTTGTAAAATGAAGTAAGTTTTTGTTCAAAAATCTATGAATTTGAATTTTACTAATTTTCCGCTTTTCTGTGAAATTACAGAAATTCTGACCATACGAATTTGTTTACGACACCTCAAACGCATAGCCCGCGTTATATTCTTTCGTTTGATATGAAATTTAGCCCTGTGTTAGGGGTGTTGATTAAAATTTCAAATTTAGCGACTTGGTTGCTCTACTAATTGGTCTATCGCATCTCGCAAATAAAATGCACCGACTTAACACTGAGCCAGGGCTGGAACGGACATGCTAAAAACTAGGTCACTGAAGAAATGGTACCTACGGTATCTCTGGAAGTACGGGGAATTTTTTAATGAAATTTGGTGACATAGTAGATAAAATATATAGGTACAATCGTAGAAAGTATTATCTTATTGGAGCCTCTATAGCGAATTTTTGCAATGGTTGAAGTTAGAAATTTGACATGACTGTGTATCAGCAAGATACTGGCCTTAAACAATTAAAGCCCCTGTCACACCTTCACGTTCTGGCATGGCGTTCGCACTACGACCGCCAAAATTGTACAAAACGTGGCGTGAACGTAGTAAGGACGCGGGGAACGTAGTAAGAACTCGCTGATACGTATTGAGGTCGTAGTAAGGACGCCGACGAACGTGTCCGTACGCCGAGCCACCACGACCGTTTTGAACTGTTCAAAACAGTCGTAGTGAGGACGCGGTGATGATAGAACGTGTTAAGGACTACTTGCGAACGTATTGAGAACTTCATGGACGTATTAGAAACGTGTCACGAACGTAGTAGGGTCGTAGTGCGGACGGCTAAAACATTTACATATAATCATATGGTGATCGTCACGTCTCTGCCGTCCTTACCACGTCCTTGGTTTTAGAGGTTGAGACAATCAAAGTAGACCACCTACAAGCAATTTATCCTTTGAACGTGTCATGATCGTAGCATGAACGCAGTAAGGACTTCGAGAACGTAGTAAGAACGCCGTACTATCGTAATACAGACGCCTTCGTCGTAGTGTGAACTTGGGGCCAATCGTAGTGCGAACTTGACTAAACGTATTCAAGACGGGAAGGACGCGCTACTAACGTGTTACGGACGCTAAAGGTCGTGTTGCGCACGTATTGGAATCGTCAATTATTGTTTCGGAGAGCCCTCCCGGGTGAAAAATGCCACGTTCTCACTACGTTCATGAAAAATTTCAAGGACTTCAAGGACGTAGTAAGAACTTCTCGAGAGAACGTGTAGGTGTGACAGGGGCTTAACAGGTTGTACACATGCATGTACGCACACATACCAGGCGCTTTTACGGCCTGTGGCATCAATAGAAAAAATATACGATTCAATTCTTATCATTTTCACTGTGGGGTATCACGTGATACACAAATGATATGTTCCACAGGAATCCCCTTTGATTGAATTAAGTTAATACTGTCTAAATCTACTTTATATGAATTTATTTTAGGCCTATCATATGGTCATTAGTTATTATCTATGTTATATGATGGAATTTATTCTGGTCAAGAATAGACGTGTATACGGAGAACACTTAAACAATTTTTTCAATGCTCGCAACATGTTATGATATGGTGCACGGACAGATACAAAATTTTCTGTTTAAGTGTTCTCCAAATATACGTCTATTCAGGACCAGAATAAATTACCATCATATAATTTATAATAATGACCATATGATAGGCTTAAAATCAATTCATATAAAGTAGATTTAGACAGTATTTACTTGGTTCAATCAAAGGGGATTCCCGTGGAACATATCATTTGTGTATCACGTGATACCCCACGGTGAATTTATTATCATCTACTTATGGAAAACAGACTGTTTTCTTGGATCTAAAAACAACCAATCATCGCACTATATTCGTACGTTCGGAGGGTTTCGAAGTGATACGTCTACCAGCACAAGTTTTGGCAGCCACCATTTTTTTCATTAAATTGAATTAAGAAATGAATTTTATATTTTTTTCTGTTGATGCAGGTATCACCCGAAAAATTGGACAGAAAACTGCATCAATGCGCGTAGCGCGTTGATGCAAAAGTTTTCTGAACAATTTTTCGGGTGATACCTGCATCAACAGAAAAAATATCAGATTCATTTCTTATCATTTAATTATGGAAAACAAACTGTTTTCTTGGATCTAAAAACAATCAATTACTGCACTATATTTCGTAAGTCGGAGGGTTTTGCAGTGATACGTCTGCCAAAACAAGTTATGGCAGCCACCACGATTCAAACAGAGAACGATAGTCTCTCTATATCTTTGGAATAGGGACCAGTTTGAGCAAATTCTACATGCACTGTTAATTTTTGAGTAAGTAGAAAAGAAATGGTACCCTTGAAATGATAAGCAAACATCAACAAATTGTATTTTCAGCAACGAGTTCATTCGTGTTTGTGGGAACCCCCCGTTCTAAAAATAGTGCTATAGATAGACTTCCGTGAAAAATTGTGTTGATCGATGTATCAATAGAATCTTCGTTTCTTGAAAATGATAATGGAAATTAAATGATTAAAAATTGACTCAATTTTCCACTTAATTTTCATTAACTTTTCTTAAATGGAAAAAAAAATTGAGTTGCGGTTTAGTACTCGGATCGATAATGATCGGGCTATCGAGGCGAGAACCCGATCATTAGCGGGACGACAGTTCGATAGCGGGACGGAATATTTCTCCCCGTTTATTAACCACTCATAGCGTAGTATTTTGTCGTTTTTCGGGTTTGTCGCCCCCGTTATAACGATAAATATCTGAGCGAAAAGTAAAATTCATTATTAATGATTATCGGGTTGCAGGGGCGACAAAGCGTATATATATTCGCGTATTACTAAGAACAAAATGGCAGAATATAAGCCACCACCAAAACCTTTACTTTTTGACTACTTCCTTTCTTGTAAAATTTGAAAATCTTACATTATATCTTAAAGGCTTTTGAACTGTCAGTTGAGTCATTGACAAGCAGTTCGACTGTTTCGACTGTGTTTCACTAAACCTATCAAGTATATATTATTGCGAACCCCTCTCGGGGGTGAGCATATTGGAATAGTCCAAATTGCTGCAATTCGCATGTGCAGACTCCATGTGCATGGCATGCTGGGTAAACTGAGTCTCAAGAATGTTTGTAAACTGAGTCTCGAGAATGCTCGCGGAGTGTTTACTTCCTCGGCGCTACTTACTATGTACACTACACACACCTGTTCTATATTTAGCGCTGTTCCATATTTAGCGCTGTAATAATAACAAGAATACAAGTGGTTTGCGGTAAGAATTAAGGGGGGCTTTGGGGCTTACATGTACGACAATTGCACAAGTTTGCTGTGTATTGCACACCCATTACAAAACACAAATTTAAAAGACACTTCTTCTCTATTTGAGCTGAATCAGGAAGTGGGACACACGTGATATGGGCCCGGCACCATAAACTATAAGTCAAATTCTCAAAATACGATATATAGCAAATCTGTGAAACTTTGAAAATGTTGATTTCATCCATTCTATTCTACTCTGAAAATAGACAAATTCTTTGACCAATTTCAAGTTATCACTTATATTATGATGAGACAAAAGAAAAGTTAATTCTTTGTTTATGGTACCGAGCCCAGATGTTCGAGGAATTTTTCATGCACTATTTTGTCAGGACCCCCCCCCCCCCCCTTGGAATTTGTTTATTCTCCAGTTTTTAATTTGGTTTTTTTTTCAAAATCATAGGCTTGATCTCCCCGAATATTGGCTGAACCCTTCGATAACTTGTCCTCCCGTTTTCCTGAGAGAAATTTAAATTTATATTGAAATTGAAGGGAAAAAAAAGGAATAAGCATTAGAAGATGTCAAAATTGATATGATAACAGGCTTTACTTTCTTCAGTTAATAATTCATCGTTTGCTGAAACTAATTCATATTGTTGAATCGCTTCTAAATTCAGTTCAAATATGGTCCAGAAGCCACCAATTTGCATTATTTTTTCAAAAAGTTCTCGGGGGAGGCCCCCCGAATCTCCACTAATGCGAAGGAGAAATTCCCTCACATACCCTCCCCCACTTGGCCCTCGCCAGTCCTCCATTCAAAAAAATGTATGAGCGTTTAACGGCCCCAGTCCCCTTGTCTAGACATACTTGAGTACACATAATTTCTACTCTGGTTACGCGCCTGAATACAACTGCTATGTGTTCGCACCCTAAGCTTTTTTGAAGGCTGAGCTTGTGGCTGTAGTGTTGTACCGATTCTTGCTTTCGATTCCTATGAAAAAGATTCAAGTTGAGTTGTCTCAAATAGTGTAAAAAATAACAGCCATCCAGACTAAACGGCTGTGTAGTCGATAAATGATAAGAAAAATGTATCAATATTAACAGTTTAAAGTTATCATTTTCTTGAAAAGCTACAACTTTCAATCTACATAATAAAATTCTGCATAACAGATTAATAATCGATAAAATAGCATCGCATGGGCAATCGATCATAACCGATGATCGATTATTAAAGTGCAAGCGATTCCCCATTCTAATTACGACAGAACCACTGTGATGATGACATTTTTAAGAGTGACAGAGTAGTCTTTAATACAAATTGAATGATACATAACGACCCATGCTTGTTTCAAAGATAAGACATTTCCCATTTTCATTATTTTCCTTTGTCCATATTGTCAATCTATTGTTTAAAAAATGGAGACATCTAATCTTTCAGAATGGCGAAAGCAAAGAAAAGCAATTCTGCTAGAACAAAGAAAGGAAAAGGAAAGGCAAAGGGAAAAGGGGCGAAAGCAGGAAAGGCCAAGGCTAAGTCTGCAACTAATCTAGCTGCGTACTGCTTCAAGTGCAACAAGAAATTGGTTCCGACCAACGCTAAAATCGTCCGCACTAACAACAGGAAGAGACTTACCGGAAAATGCCCGAAATGCCCAGCAAAGCTGTCTAGATTTGTCAAGGGATAGAGTGGATGAACATAATACAAAACATTGAAGATCTGAATTTGATTTTTGAAGAAAAATTAAATTATTATAGCGTTCAACATTTTCCTTTTTCCTTTTATTACGACTTAAAAAATTACGACTAAAAATTTCACTTAGCTTCCGTAAGTATTGCTTTAAGATATGCGTTATGGCGGCAAGTCTTTGGCAGTGAAGTTGTAAAGTAGGGTTGTAAAGTAGGGTAACGGAACGTATACTTGAGCTTCCTCGAGTTTGCTCATGTGAGTGTTGTGGCCAAACGGGCCTCTTGCTGTCGTTTTCACTACAGAAAGCACACAGATATCATATCTCTATGGTACGAGCGCATCAAAAGAATCCAGGGATTTTTACATCAATATCAATTTACTCTGCAATTATGTCAAGTCAATCATAGTATATGTGTAATAAATTTCTATTATGTAAATTTGATTGAATCATTGAAGCATTTCAGACGTCGTATTATGTCGAGAGGATTATTTATTGCGCTATTCAGAAAGGGAAGAAAGATTTATTGTGGGAGATAGTTAGAAGATTTCTATTCAGAAACATCTGTTTTGTCATTCTGATATGTACATTTTCTTGCCATTTCCTACATGTGAAAAAAGGGGATTGCTGGATTGCAGAAAAAAAGAAGCAGAAAAGACAGGACGAGAAAAATATACAAAAATCAGGAAAGCCGATCTAGAGCTTCTAAACTTCGAAAAAGATTAATTTTTTTTTTTTTTAATTTTGAATCGAGATTGGCCTTTACTTTCTTTTTCCTTGCCTAAGACATTGAAAGGCAATGGATACTTACTACATTCAACATTTAAATAACTTTGTACTTGAAAATGTATTTTGAATTTTTGATTTTTGATCACCCTTATTTCCAAAAGTACACTAAATTTGGAAGAGTGGTGTGACATTCTCACGGTTTCGAACAAAAGAAACCACATTACAATTTTAAACATTAATTTGTGCAAATCCAGAATTAAATTTTACAATAGAATTTAGTACAACAAAATAAGTCGTATTTTTTATTTTTAATGATAATAAAAGATGTTCTGCTTCCATCATATAGGTGGAACTTGACTGTAGTTAAATAACAAGAAATCCGGAGCAAAATATCTACGAATAGCAATGGTTGTATTATAGCTTATAGCTCTGTATGCCTTTGATAAATAAACCATTCTTTGTTTAATCCTTTGGCTAGATGTCATATGACAGCTTCTTATAGCGTCTAAAATTATTTGAATTGTTTCCTCAATTTTGAAGTAATACATATTTCTGAACACAGGAGGAAACGGGACCTCATCACACATATATCCTTGCGCTTTGAAAGAAGTCCAAACTCGTTCCATCGTTTCAATATACGTCATACAAGTTTTATTCTTGAAGTCATAATACAGCATTAATCGTAAAATTTCTCTAACTTTCACTTGTACTGAAACTTCTATATTCTGAGAATTCAACATTTTTGAAAATAGCTCATACGCCGAACTCGTCAAATTAAGGCTCTTTAGTAGACCTCCTACTTCCGATGAGAAATGTTCTGATTTTATTATGACGTTATACGGTATATTACACGGTAAACAGATGTAATATATCGGTGACCAATGAACATCCTGGCCTTCATTCAGTGTGACGTCATCGTCTCTTGTGACGTAATCAAGGAAATCCTGAAACGAATTTTCTCTATAGCACTTCCGGTTTCTTAGTCTTGCGATCGCCTTTGCATCCTCGATATACAATGGAATGAAAATTTTGTCCATGTAAGCAGAGAATAGTCTTTGGTATGGGTCACGAACGATCATAACTGTGACATCTTTATCATTTATTGAACCGAGGGAATTTTGCTCTTCAAGCCGATTGTCAGCAGTTTCATGTATTTCATATCTTGCCTTCCGATAAATATCAGTTTCCCTGTAAATGCCGTCTAATATCAAGAAAAAGTTCATCCAAAATGTGCTCCCTGCTTTTGGAACTTTACAATAGTTTAGCCCAAGTCTCTTTTTGGTGAACAACTGGACGTTTCTCATATCAACAGGAGGGCTATTTCTGGGTGAATTTTCAGTTATGATTTTGCATCCAGATTGAAGAACTTTACTTCGAAGAAGAAATGTGTTATCAAAGTGTTGCGAAAGGCTCTGAAACCGAACTCCTTCGCCCGTAATTTTATAAAGAGCTCTTCTGATATGCCTGCTAGATAACGTCTCTACAAAGAAAGAGATTGACCACGGTCTTGGATTCGAATCAATAGAGCTTTACCAATAAGAGACGGTTGTTGGCCGACGAAGTACGTCTTAACGAAACGCGACGAAACTGACCATACATAAGATGTCGTGTATATAAAAAAAACATGATACATCTTTCAAAAACTTAAATAAAAACCTATATAAAGACGAGTACATATAACTATATTTTTATTCATGTTTTATCGTTTAGTTCGGATGTACTTCGTCGGCCAACATTCGTCTCTTATTGGTAAAGCTCTAATAATTAATCAGACTCGATTTATATCAATAAAGACGTATTTTTCAAAAATACCATTAACTTTAAAATAATTTTTAAAATTTTAAATTATACTCACAATTAAACGCATTAACTTCATTTTACAATGAAACAGCCAATTTTTCACCGAGTTCTACTTTTTTCCCTCATATATATAGTCTGAGAATGCAATAATTTTATAACCCAAAATATGACTTCACAAAACATGTAATAGATTAACATTGAACACGAAAAGATCACCTTGTCGTGTCTTTATGCACAAGAACACAAAATACACAATGGCACAGAAAACCAATGCTTTCGGTACTAGATTACGTCCAAACACTTTCAACTTCACTCTATGAAAAAGCGAAAATTTCATCCTCGTTCATTTATCTAGTATTTTTGATGTTACTTTTTTCCAAGATGGTCCAACGTAGCTGTAATTGTTGTCTAAAACTGAAATGAACATTCACAGAATAGCCTAGCTGATCATGACTATACATGTACATGTAAGATCTCTAGTGAACAGATGTTTCACTTTTGAAATGATATCATGTATTACATCTATATTCATTATTCCAACGGATTCTTTCGCATATGGATGAAAAGAAAATGTGCGGAAGCCCATTTATTTAGCTTCACAGAAAAAAAAATATTGCGTTGCGTATATTCGCAATACTATTGCGTATATTCTCAATACTAGTTACTGTAATACTGCGTACATTCGCAATAGTATTGCGTTATGTGCAATTTTTTTATTTATAGTATTTTAATAGTGTTCAATGTTCCTCTTGGGTGAAAGGGGGGGGGGGGGGGGGGGGGGGCGGACCAAAATATATGTCAACCATCTGGAGAAAGAAAATGGAGCCTCCTCTGTTCGTCTTCATGACGTAATTCAACGATTCTCTCGCGGGAATGGTTGGTAGAGAAAATAAAATGCACTGTTATGTATTTGCAAAAATTAATTTTCCGATGCAAGTCCATAGTAATTTAATATTCTGTTTTACGTCCCGAACTTTTTTTTTTATAAAAGATACAAGCATGAAAAATTTTTAACACACAATTACCCGATCAATATGAAGGAATTGGATATGAAGACTGAATAAATAAAAGAAAAAATTTAGAATTTGTTCTTCAAGTGAGATGGATATAATGCTGACTTTTTATAAAAATCCCTAATATCTCTTACAATTTATTGATGGTATAGGCATTTTATCGAATTCAGTATCATTTTCTGTTTTTTTTTACCTGAAAAATGTCAGGTTTGTGTGGGTTTTTTTCTGAGCAATTCTGCAAAAAGGTACGTAAAACAAAATATTTAATTACTATGGCCTTTTAATCCAGGACATTGATTTATATTATTCATTGCAAAATGGAATTATAATACATCACAGAAAATTTCCGACTTGCTTGGTTTGCATGTAATGAATTTAGAAGCGATGTTTACTTCATTCCTTAAGAATGTTGATATCAGTTTCAATATAGAATAAAAACAAAACAAAACAAAACAAGAGGTCCAATTAGGTCAGATTGCTCATCTGAGGTCATCAGGGGGAAGATCTATTTTTTTCTCTGAGCTTTGTGTGAAAATCTGTAGAGCGATAAGGATGGGATGGTGAAAATGTGATAGATCCCAAGGTGGCCAAGGTTGCTCAAACAAAGAGAACTACATGAGCGGATCTAGAGGGGAGGGGATGGATGTCCGGAGGTTTGCCCCCCCCCCGAGATATTTCATGTTGGGGTCCACAATTTGCATATTTCAACAGTATTTAATTTTTTTTTCTAGAATTTGGATTGCTATGCTCGTCAATATTATACATATGTATCTGATACTTTATACATGAGGATCGAAATGAGGCTTTTATCTTCAATTTTGAATCATTATTTGGCTTAAAGTCCCCCCCCCCCCCCTTGAAGATTCCATATCTGAAACATGCTGCTCCCTTGCAGCAGAGTTCGAAACTTCGTTTTTCTTCACAATATCATCGCAAAGAATTAATTCAGTGTTTTACCCTTATAGTGTACAGAAGCTTCTCCTGTGAAGTGAAGAATTTTCAAAGCTTCGTTCCCTGGACCCCAAATAAGACATGTGTAGTCTTTTGTGTTTGATGTTTATATGTCGTATGTCTCTTTTACGTCTCCTAGTATGTTCGTCTTAAGTTTGTGTTTTCACATCGGGTGTTTTAGTGTTTTGCTGTTGGTGTTGCAACATAGTCTGGTTTGAGATCTCCTCCCTTCTTTAGAATTATCACCACTATTACTGATCATGTAATATAATAGATTCTAGAATATGAAAGATGGGAACTTTATTTGTAGTTCCAATGCCCCTTTTCTTTCTACTTACTGTAAACGTGGAAATTTTCGCGTGGGGGAAATTTTCACGTTTTTCGCGAATAAAGGGATTTCGCTAAAATCCTCCCACTCGAGAATATCCCCATTGTATTATTACAACGGAAAAGACTTTTTTATCGCGAATATTTCCCCCAGGCGAAAAGTCTTGATGTTATAATCGCGAAATTTCCCCCCTGCGAAAATAACCACGTTATTCAGTATTCTGCGAACGGTATAGGCCTTCAAAAAGCTTTCTGTATTCGACAAAAAAATGTTCGAGTTTTATTAGATAAAAACATTGAGAAAATGAAACATTCTGCAATACTTGTACGAGGACTGATTGATATGCTGTATATTCCTCGTATTGATGGATTTGAATTTTGTCATACGATTTGCATTATTTTTCCACATAATCCCTTTCAGTATCTATAAACTTTTGCCTCCAGACTGGTGCTTAAGGGCCTCAATACCATTTTTAAAGAACTCCTTATCTTGACTGACCAAAAAGCCATCCACTGCAAGTATGACGTCATCATCGGACTGAAAGTGGGTGCCAGAAATAGCTGCTTTCAGTTTTGGGAATAGATGAAAGTCTGATGGAGCAAGGTCAGATAAATAAGGCGGATGCCCAATCAAATTAAAGCCACATGAATGACAGCCATATGACAGTGACAGACTTGTGAACAGGAGCATTGTCCTGATGGAACAACACACCTTGAACTAGTGAGCTTTCCGCGGCGCTTAAGTTTAATAGTACATGTATGTGTCATTGATTGTTTGTCCTTTTTAGAGATAATCTATCAGCAGAATACATTCTGCAACCCAGAAAACCGAGGCTCACAATATATCAATCAGCCCTTGTACCTAACAAACGCTTACCTTGATTTTCGTAGCCTACTCTTCATTTCTTATGAAAACCCGACCTTTGCTTTATGTATACTATTGGCACTCTAACAAACTGTGAAAATGGATGCACCATGACGGACCTTGTACAAGCCTTACCAATCAGGACAAGATCCAGATCATTTTGATTTCTACAAGAATATGACTCATTCTATAGATTCTCGTTTGGATTTAGTCTGCAGTTAAACATGAGAAAGTTAACAAAGTTATGGTAACAATTTACTAACGAAGTTTAGATTTTCTGTTCGATGTTATGAAAAAAGTTTTAATTAACAAAATGTATAAAATTTGTTTGAATTAAACGTCGTCAACAAAATTACATGTAGGATTGTTTCATTTTCTGAAAGTATATTGAGCTAAATGGAATTATACTGCATATAAAAAATATTAATATTCTTAGGCTATTTAGAATAATTAAGTCTTTAATTTCACATCAACCTGTATGGTTGACGTTTATTAATTTCATTTTTCAAATAGTGTTTGATGGGCTGTGTTTTGCTGCTGTTGCTGCTGCTATTTTTTTCTGTTGCTGTTACTGTTTCTGCTGTTTCTATAGCTGCTCTTGTTCCTGTTGCTATTGTTGTTGTTTTCTGTTGCTGCTTCTGTTGCTGCTGTAATTGTTCATGTAGCTAGTGTTGTTGTTGCCACTGCTTATGTCCTTCTGTAGTCGTTGTTGATGTTACTTCTGTCGCTACTGCTAATGTTGTTGTTGGAGCTGTGTCTGTGTCTGTTTTTGTTTGCAGCTGCTTCTGTTGTTGTTGTTGGTGCTGCTGCTATCACTGTAACTGCTAGTTGATGTTGGTGCTGCTGTCGCTGCTTTTGATGTTGGAGTTTCTGCTGCTTTTGTTGCTACTGCTTCTCTCATTAATTTTTCTACTACTGTAATGGTTTCTGTTGCTTCTTCTGTTGCTGACTTTGCTAATGCGGTTGTTTATTTTGTCTTGTTATTGTTGTTACTGTTGCTGTTACATGATCTGTTGTTGCTGCTTCTGTTTGTGCTGCACCTCTTTTGCTACTGTTTCCCTTTGCTCCATCTGTTGTTTTTATTGTTGCTTTTGTTGCTGCTAGTTGCTGTTATTTAGTTTTGCTTCACCTGTTGTTTCTATTGCTGTTATTGTTGTTGTTGCTTATGTCTCTGTTGCTATTGTTATTGTAGCTGCTGATGTTGTTATCCCTTCGTTCAACTGTGTTGCCACTATGTTAGTGGATGTGTTAGTGCGTGCATTAGTCCACAAAAACTTGTTGTTTCTGTTACTTTTATTTGTGTTTCTACTGCTGTTGTAGTACGTTAACGCTGCAGCTACTTCTTTTGTTATTGTTGTTGCGCTGATGCTTCTGATGGTTTTTTTTTTGTGCTGCTGCTGCAGCTGTCGTTGCTTCTTCTACAGTTGTTGTTATTGTTGCTTCTATTGTTGTTGTTCTTGTTGCTGG
This sequence comes from Pinctada imbricata, assembly GCA_033119305.1. Taxonomy (NCBI): domain Eukaryota; kingdom Metazoa; phylum Mollusca; class Bivalvia; order Pterioida; family Pteriidae; genus Pinctada; species Pinctada imbricata. The sequence continues at coordinate 47,161,036 of VSWD01000005.1, read as the reverse complement.
TGCTTGTGCTGCCTATAATTAGTAAGACGACGACGACGATAAAGATTATGTAGACGACGAGGAGGATGAGGACAACGACGACGACGATGATGATGATTATGATGATGATGATGAACTTTATTCCTCAAAACTCAGAGAGAATAAAGATTAATACATGATGGAAACAGCTGACAAACAACCGTTTATCTAATGTTTTGAATGATTTCTGTTCTATGATGATGATAATGACAATGATGATGACGATTATGACAATGACGTAGCAGAAAACGAAGACTGCATTTCTTCTATATGCCTTAACAGTTTATACAGCCATGTGAACATTTAATTGCATCAACGACAAAATGGATTCCATACTTGTTGAAAAAACAGTCGTCACTATCTACTTATACATAAGTGCACATCTTTTTTACAATTTGCGAAATTGCAAGTATATATACATCTACCAAACAGAGCTACAAAAGGATTGTGATGTGTATAACTCCCACATATGGAAATTAGGCGCGACAACGGAAGTAGTTTGAACGCCTGCTCCACATTATCGCCTGCATTTTGCATAACAATGTTACAGTAATTGACAAAATTAGATACCAGAGTAAAGTACATGTATAAAAGTATAATGGCAGCGTACAGTTGCCATAATTTATTTCAATATTTCAGGATCTTTCAAGCCTCCATTAATATAGTCTTTTTCAGTACGTTATTTTTGCAAAGCGTTCTCTGTGATGACCATGTGATACTGACACCAACTGACCCCAGTAGCCAGCCATGTGTGGTGGTGATATTTCCAGACGAAGGAGAACAGAAAGACAGTTATGTTGGTCTAGGTAAGAGGAGATTATATAATTAAAATCTAATTTGGATATTTACATTTGCATATCACTGTTTGAGAAAAATGTAGAAAAGGAAAAAAAATCAATTATTGAAAATATACCCATATAGTGGTCGTAATTTCAAGACCCCTACATTCTACATTTTATGATGTTCTTTCGAATATCTTATTTGATGATTTTACATTACATGATATATACTAAGCGTTCAGTATCCAAATTGGCGCACATATGCATATATGCGTTTCGATCTTCAATGAATCAAATTGCGGGTGAACGTTTCCACAACATTATTCTACCTTTTTTCTTTTGTGTTAGGGACAGATCTCCTCAGTCAGACAAGGTATTCAATTTGGGTTGTATTAGTTGATTACAAGAACTACCAACCATTGCTGAACAGGAATATTCCAAGTATCATGAATGATGTCATGAGTCAACTTATGACGTCATACAATATACAGGAGCCAATCAGCGTTTTCGTGGTATCGCACGGCAGTTCTGGTTTGTTTCAGTTTCAATACTATTTAAGATGTAATCTCGTAAAATTCTTACGTTTTTAAAGATTAAAAAGAGCCACCAAAATTGTCTTCTGAAAGAAAAAAAAATAAATAAATTTGTTATTTACATTCAAACAAAAATAATGTAAATTTCATTGTGTTTATAGCACTTCCTGTGCAGGATTATGTCGATGTCAACCCGGATAAGACGTCAGGTTTGATATTATTGGGGACAGAAGTTCGCAAAGGTCCATTACTTCCGGTTCCTGTGATGTTGATAGCGGCAGAACTTGATACAACCTTTCGTGTGTCACGAATTGCCTTCATTTTTAAGTAAGGTTTACAATTTCCAAAAACAATAATTATGATATCTAAATGTAACTTATTGTGTCATGTATAACAGATCTAGTTATAAACTATACCCTCTTGCTACAAAATCGTCTTATAACCGGGCCGATGCACATTGAAAACCAGTGAAACGAACGCAAAATATTAGGAAACTTTCAAGCCAATCAAGCGACTGATTCTTTTCTTCAGATCCTATTCAAATCATTCTTTTGTTCCGTTTCAGGAAAATGTTTGATATGTCCGGGAAAGACATAACGTCAATGATGAATACGCCGATCATTGTCATCCCAAACGCTTCCAGAAATTATTTTATCGAAGGTGCACCCAAACTCCTTGGAGACCCAGATTTTACAACGCAAACAAGGCCATCAATTTCCCGCCAGAGAGCTGCAGCTGCCATGATGTCTTTCGTCCTCCATATTTTACGTCTTCCGGAGAAGGGAAATTCCCCAGAGCGACTAATCTATAAAGAACTTCTACAGACTCAAGCTTTACTTAAGGTAATAAATCGTCAACAGACATAGTGTTAACCTTTCCATGTATCTTCTATGTATAATCTCTTGATTTATCTCAAAATGGGAATAAAGATAAATGCAGCCACAACAACTATCAATTTGAAACCATCTATTTTTCGTCATATGTAAGACACAATTTCATTGGCTGTCTACTTTCATTTCGCAATTGTACATTTTTTCAGCCATTTACAGATCTACAGACCATGACTTTTAATAAAGAGAAACGCAGTTCTGAATGGGTACGACACGCACAAATGTGGATATCTGGTGTACCAAGAGCGATAACTCAATCGTTGAGGGTAGGCTTTCACCAAAGATGTGAATAAAATACATTTGTTTTGCATCTTCGTAGACTAATTTCCTAATTCGAGATATTTTTCAGTATAGTACAGTGTATGTCAACAAGCAGAATACACGTAAATAGTTATGTCGACATGCAAAAGGATTCTGTTGCCACGAAAAAAAAACTTTGAATGTGTCAAAGTATGAAATGCATTTTTATCCATCATTATTCAAAGACTGTCATGCAATTAAAATTTATAATTTGTCACTCTCTGTCTATGTATAAAAATAGAAATAATATATTTGAGACATGTACATTTTGTATCCGTATATCATAAATAATGCAATTTAAAAAAGGTGGAAGGACTGAGAACTTTAGGAGACGGCGACTTTAAACCTTTGATGTATGATATGGAATCTTCCTGGAAAATATTCGCTTGGATCAAATTAGTACGAGCAGGAACCGGAAGTGCTGCGCAGGTTCAAGCACCGGAAGCGATCAAAGCGAGACTAATAGATGCTGAGAGGATTCACCATGACTTGGGGATAATAGATTTGTTTAATTCTTCTTCAGTTCGTACTTGTAAAGACATTAATTATGTAAGCAACTTTTTTTCTTTGTTTGAAAAGGAAAATCAGATTTAACTGCATTTGTCTTAGGGAACAATATTACTTCAGTCTACTTGTATCAAAGGCGATACAACGTGCAGTCTAATTAAAATTATTTTAGACTCATAAAGCCGTATGCGACATCGAGTAAAGGAGAACAATAAAGTTCTTACAATCTTAGATTATACATTTTGAAAAAAAAAAACACTTCTTATACTAGTCATTTTCTAACTTGCGACGAAACAATTCTACGTTATCTATAAGAAACTGTCATACATTGTAAATCATATGAAAAGTTGCATGAATATTTATGCAATCATGTACCAAATACGCGTATAGGCCTCTTGAATCCCTTTTAGGAACGAATTATACTCTTAATCTGTACTGTAACATCAATCGTGATTCCTCATAGAAGGTAACGAGTCCCTGTATAATATGTATGTGACATTAAATCAATTTAGGGACTGAAATTCATTCATAGTGAGAATTGGAGAAACATTAATACATGTACATGTACATGTACAAATGTAAGAAAAAGCTATAGTCTCCTTCTGATAATGGCCTTTCAGCCTTTATTAGTACATATTCAGTTAATATCCATTTGCTTCCAGGAGTTCGTAGACACGGTGGGTAATCTCGCAACGCAGAACAATTGATTTTTCTATATTTTTGCGCAAAATAGATAATTCATTACAAAAAGGGAAATGTGATGCAGTGTAATAAAACATTAGCTATGAGTTGCATCCAAAATAAGGTGGATATTAGCTTTTTATAACGCACAAAAACGATCGGCGTTCTACTTTCACTTTCATCTACACGAATCACGCCGATCGTTTTTCAGCTTTTCGTAGCTAAGGCATCCTTATATACTGCATCACATTGCCCTTTTCTGTGAAAAATAATTTGTACTACTCGAAATTTTAGATAAACCGAATGTTCTGCGTTGCGAGATTACCCACCGTGATAGATGTGCAAGATCAGCATGATCCAAATATGGTAAATCATGTCTTGGTGTTATTTTTGTAGGCTTCATACATGACAGCTTACCACACAGCGTCAAGGGAAGCTAGACATCGCTATGACAACAAAAATCCTGGTATTATATTTGACGACGATTATCAAGTTTACTCAGAAAAGGATTGGAATAATGCGAATCTGGTGGTAACGAAAAGGGGGCGTGTCTATCACGTCAGAGCCTCGTCTTTGAAACGGAAGTTTACGGTAGAAGACAGCACGGATGGGACTATTTACTGCACTTTGCTGCCACCGGACAGAGCGCTAGAATGGATTTATATTGATAGTTTAGTGACTTAGTATCTATTGATTCATTGGAGCTACATGTATGGTACTTTCTTATTCGATGTGCAAATTAGATTTGTATATTTTTTTTCATAAAAATGCATGAACTGTACATGTACAATACACGTGTGTGTTTGTATTTACATGTACTAATACATGTATCATGTATGAGTTTGTGACAAATGAATTTTCGAATTTCTGATAAATTGCTCTTTTAAAAGTTTTTAATAAAACTGACATTTCTGTCTGATTAGATTAAGATTTACATGGACGTATTTTACATGACTAGTATATAATACCAAATATTTCATTAGTTGTAGGATTTGTTCCTGTCATACTTCCTACTCAAAGTAGGTGCATAAATTTGTAGGGGTGAGGCCGAAGGCCGAACTACCTACATACTTACACACCTACTTTGTGAAGGAAGTATGACAGGAACTAACAATTTATCACACCGAGAACCATTTTTAATGTTTTCTTTGTATTTTTTTTACATTTGAAAATGTAGTGGCCTACTTCAGCATCAATGTAAGACACCACATGACCATTATACTTGGACGTCATTGGCCGAAATTAGTGCGAGGCGTGATAAAGCACTGAAGTTTTCATGGTAAGAGTTGCAAAGATACAAATGTGACATAAGACTCGCGTTTGTCATCAAAGACTTGCATGTAGCTGTACATGTACATGCAATTGATAAGTTTAATAAATGTTCATTGTCAGGACTGGCAACTTTCTCCTCCTAATTGTTACATTTTCCCAAAGAGAACTAAGGCCATAGTAATTAAATATTTGGTTTTACGTCCGCGGGCGGATACCTTTTAGGAAAATTACTCATAAAAACACACAAACATGTACACATTGTATTTAAAAAAAAATCAAACTACATCTCAATAAATGTTCTGATTATGCCTTTAACACCATCAAAATCAGGGGATAAAAGTGTAAGGATTATCCATATCAATTGAGAAATATTTTTACTGTTTCCTTTTCAGTATTCCTTTGTTCAGTCTTATGCATTATGTGCATGTAAGTGTGTTTTCTGACCTGATTGGGGAAGGGGGGGTGCTTACTATTTAGAAGAAGTTCAAGACGTACAACAAAATATCAAAGGAGCTGTTAAGATAAGGGCCGTATTTAGCCCTGAATCTCGTACCGTATTTCTTCCGCATGACGATTCACATGTTGAAAAAAATTAATCATAATTGAAATATGATGTATTTGAAGACTATTTATATGTTTTACATTTTGGTGAAGTACTCTCAAGATTCTAAAATTAAGGTCGAAGGAAGAAGGGGTACATTATTTTGTACTCGGGTATGAAAACTGCTAAAATCGACCAAAAAAAAAACCGTATAAATATAATAATATTTTACATAAAATTGATAAATATTTACTAAAAGACATCAAATATGTCTACATTGTATATCAAAAATTGATTTCGAACATTATATCTACTTTAATTGGCAAATAATGAAATCCGGAACTAAAAATACCTTCTCGCTTTGTATTCAACGGCTACAATATAAGCCTTTTTGCGCGAAATACACACTGACGAAAAAATAAACATCGCTCTTGCTTACATGTATTTCGTTCCAAATTCTTGTATATTTCATTCGATCATATTAAGAATACATTTTTGGCTAGATTAAAGAGGAGAAATGGTCAAATTGATCATATTTTATGGTCTAAAAGATCGATCTTTACAAAAATGTGTTCCCCCCGGAGATACAGAACCCCACTTTTCCAGAAAATTTGTATCATGGATATACACCTCCAGTAAAAGTGGCATTCTGTATATCCGGGGGGAACAATGTTCAAAAATACGTTTCCGTTTTCTATTGATTTCTATAGGAAAAATACAAGTTCTGACCCAAATGTTAGCAAAATTATACAAAACAGATAAAAGATTACTTCAGATTCTGATGGGATGCTATATAGGTATACATTTTACGATGATTTCTTTTCAAAAATTTTCATTTTCAAAATTAAACTTTTCAGGGCTGATTTCACGTCTTAACTGCTCCTTACTTTATTGTATGACTGGAAATATGCCCATCGCTGATTGGCTGAAACATGTCTTGGACTTCTGAATAAATCGCTATAACTACAAATGTACCTCCACAGAGCTAAATTTAGAACATCTCTCATATTTTTCCCAGTATCTTTCTTTTATCAGCATAATTGTACATTGTACATGTGTGTAAGCATTAACTCTTCCTCAGTATACTTTTTAAAGAAGTATTTGATTGAATAAGTGAATAAAAGAGCTAAGAATCAAAACACACCTTTGTCACCTTTTATTTCTAATCTCACAATATTTTATCCATTCATATATATCATTTACCCTTTCTTTAAATTTTTTCTCATATAAATTAAATAACGACTTCGACCACAAGGTCTGCAATAATGAGTCATATCTAAATGCGAATTCATTCAATTGAACGTGCGGTTCCTCCGACGCATGAAGCGTCTTTATGGCGTCAACAACGGGCTTCTGGAAGACGCACATTGTACGCAACATGTCGGCATGGAACTTCCGGAATTTATAACCACCCAGAGAATCATTGTAAAGAAGATCGTAGGCGTCTAATAAGCCACTCTCATTGTCTATCAACCATAGCTTGGAATTTTTCGATTTACGAAGATTGCGGATATTGTCCAACAATATTTTTTGGTTTTTCTGTTCGTAAGCACCATCTTGCATACTGGCAAATCTGGAATGATAAATTGAAAGCATACATGTAAAATAATAATTGATTTACCAATATGTATAAGCATGTGTAACTGACAATGAAAAATTGCAAAAAAAAAAAAATAGTAACAGTTACATTCTGCTTTTAAATTTTCGAAGTTTAGAATTTCTTGTTGATAGACAATTTCTCATTTTAATTATTTATTTAGTTTTTAATATAATCATTATTGTTATTTTGGTTCTATTAAATGGGAAAAATTTTTAAAATTAATATGAAAAATTTTGAAAGTAAACATACATGTATATTTGTAAAATAACTGTGTGAATGCATCGCCGTTTAACAGTATCAAATTAAATCATCTTATATTAACATTAATTAACATCAAGATTATTATTTTCAAATTAAACTCACCTGTCATAATGCCCTGTGAGGTAATCAAATATGATCATAGATCCCCACTGTATGAGGTCAATCAAGTCGGATTTAGATATGGTCAAGGAACGTAATGACATGGACGTCAATGATTGGTTACTCTGATATGCATTCAGCAACAAAGATGGAATCCTCGCAAAGGAACTGTAAAAAGTAAAGAAAAAAATGATTTCATAAATAAATAAGTAAATAAACAATTATAATGAAATATTTTTTCTTTTATAAAGTGAGGATCAAGCGAATTTTAATTTACAATTAGAGTTATCTCTCTTTTGCCATAAATCTACCTGTACGAATCCAGGTTTGGAATCCACTGAATAAGTGCGACTACTTTGCCGTTTTGCCAGTGCATTTGCGTCATGTTGACCGCTTGGTTTCGCCACTGTCGTGTTTCTGGAGACGCACGCGAGAGGGCAGCGACCGGTACATTATCCATGCCAAGAAATCGGGATAGATAAAAAGAAAGCACCTCGCCTGTTGAAGAAATAAAGATGTACATGTAAAAATGAAAAGTTTCGTAGTGTTCAAAGAAGCTCTTTCGATGACGACATTGAATAAAATTTTATTTTATTTTTATCATTTAGATATTTTTATCGAAGTCTGCATGTAGGTACTTCGTGGAGTGCTTGTAGGTACATGTACATTTTTTAAAAGTCTTTAAGAATTGAAAAATTGAGGCATCAAAAGTCACGTAACAGAAAAAGGTAGACTCTACGTAAAATGAGGTGAACAGGTAAAATGAAAGGGTGGGACATACCAAGCACCAATTTTATATGTGGATCCCTGTAACGAACACACATAGATTTCCCATCCGGCATCACGATATAGGCGTTCTTTGGGCGACCACACCGAGTCCACGTTGGAGGAAGTAGATATTGCACAACTTGCCCTTGTATAACACGTAAATACTGTATTGCTTGTGACATGGAAAGACCTGAGAGTATAAAGAGTGAATGGACGATTTTTAGCAAGAACAGATTATTCTTAGAGACGGAAAGTCCTATAAATCCCTCCTGGAGTTCAACAGCAAGACAAGAAAACATAAGATACAAAGGTTCACAACATCTCCAATATACACACACAAGAAACACTCTGTAGAAACATGAGATGCATGACAATTGGTCAAAAGTTCTCCATAAGAAAGTTTTGTATAAAATTGGCAAATAACAAGGAACATTCGTTATCAAGTGTTAATCAGGAACCAGATACTCTAGTTTTCATTTTAAATAGGCCAAGAAGCAAAATTTGTGTTTATATGAAGATTTCATGTAAAAGGATCTCAAACTTTTATTGACTAGATTGTACATAACCTTGTATCTATACGGAATACGGGCCCACAACCTGTTCCAATTTATTGTAATTCGGAGGAATATACGTACAGATGAGCGATTTTTCTTTTCTTTTATTACAAATGGATAGAAAACTACAAGCTTTAAACGTAAATAGAAAATAAATTATATCCATTTCTAAACCATACATTGTTCACGCAAAATGGACCAAATCTAGTCTGCATAGTTATCACATAATACCGTGACCATGCAGCATTTGGAAACCTAATTATAAGCGTAATTGTTCCAAGAAAGAGTCGGGGTCAGTCACCGATGTAAATCAAAAGATTCGAACTTTTTTTCGCTTAGATTCACGTGTAACACCCAACCAATTACCTGCATCATTTGTAACACTCAAGAGATTTATTTTTCACTTAAAGTGATGCTCCCTGGATTAACGCGGCAGGTGTGAGCACACCATCTTTCAGAACTCTGGCAAAAATGCAAGAAATTAGAAACTAGCTTTCCTCTGAAGACGAGCATGCATAGGATAAGAACAGTAACGCCCCCCCCCCTTTCCCCTTCCACTCAAACCATTTTTTCCCAAGAGATCGACGAAATCCAGACACGCACGTGCTATATATATATTTTTTTTAATTTAGAAATTCAATTTTCTATAAAACAGTTCCAAGTATATCTAATGCAGGCATTTGAACCCTTCCTCCTTAATTTCAATCTCAATCTTTATGGCATTAATCTGTTTTCAGAAACACATGAAAATCGCACAATGTAAGTATTTTACACATTGTTTCACGGGGAAAGCACCAAAAGTTTATCGTGATAACCCCTTACAATTCACGGCGTCGCCCGTGTAATCTCTATCGTGCTACAAAATGATTTTATTACATCAAAGGCGGTCAAAAGTTTCCATTTATCATGGCGTAGTATCTTCTAATTTCTTATTCTAGACGCCAATGCTCGTATATCTGTTATACACGGAGATAAATCGTTGATATGGCTTATATTTGCTGAATTGTTTCAGGTGTTAGCGGGAGTCTCTCTCTCTCTTCCTCAGACGAACAAACTTTGATCTTTTATTTCAGTCTACAGTATATTCAATGGGACTTTTAAAATATTTTTCGGTGATGTCTGCCCATTTGTCCGTTACACTTTGGTTCACTTACCCTTTATCTCACTTTTTATATTGGATGGTTGTACATATTTTTATAAAAAGTGGGATAAAGGGGTAGCGAACTCCGGTTATTTTGGCAGGTCTATAACCTCTACAATGTTTTAGTTCATATTTGGTGTGCCTTAACCTTGCCGATTCGTGCCAGCCATAACCTAAATTTGGGTCTCTGACTTATCATATAGAAGGCACTGCGGCCAACACACCCCAACCAACCTAATAGCCAAGCGCCGTTGGCCGTTGCTAAGGGTCAATGTGCGAAAGGCTGCATGGTAAATCCAACATCCCCCCTCCATCAAAGACCCTAGATAAAATCACGCAACCAAAATTTTAGACAACATAGTACTTTCTTCTGTATATACATCCCTACTTTCATCAACTTTGAATCCACAAGGGATCCCCCTTCCTGAAAGTGCCCAGACATTCTTGACGTTTTCCTTATGATTAGATGTATAGTGTATATATACAAGATACAAGATATTTTATTGACCAATTTGGGCCCAATGAAGGGCAAATTTGCATACATAGGTGCTACTTATAATATGCAGATAACATAAACCAAAAGTTAACATTAAGGAGGTATATAACATACAGATTATACAAACACTGACATATACATGTATGTGTAGATCATAAACAATATTGTGTATCAATTCATAGTCATAAATGATGAAATTATGGTAAATTTTCATTGAGAAATTTTGCTAACATGTTCAAAAAGATGGTGTCCTCATTGGTAAGCATGTAGAGAAACAGGTCGTCTGTTCCAATATCTTTTAATGATGGATATGAAGTAAATAAATGATCTAGTAATTTTGTTCTTTGAATATTATATTTCGAGCATTTTAGAAGGAAACGAATTTCATCTTCCACTTCATGTGATATACAATTTTTGCAATTTTTATATATAATTTCCTCGAAACCATCGGCTTGAACTCTCTTCTTGAAAAAGACAAAAATACGTAATGTTGGGAATCGGATGGAGTAATCAAAATTGATTAATTGGATAAGCCTTTCGATTGATTATCGATTAAAATCGGATTCTTAAACTGTAGAATATTTCATGGTTTGTCCATCATGTACTTTTTATTGACAGCAAATTTTATGGAAACTCGGCAAAATGTTTCATACACGTACAGACTAGAGCTGCCACGAGTCGGGAACTTCTCGATTCGGTTCGATTTCGATTTTTATGTCTCGATTCGGGCTTTTTCGGTTCGAGTTTTTTGCAATATAATTGCCTAATTATAATGGACATTTAATTTTTTTCCTTTTATTTGAAAGATTTAATTGAAAATCTCATCTCAATCTAAAAATCAAAAATGCATAAAATACCCAGTTCATGTGAATGCACTGTATGATATATATGTTTATGTATCATGCGGAAATATTATTCAAGCCACCCCCCCCCCCCCCCTCTCCACAGAACGGCCTTCTGGGGATATAAATTCGATACTGTGTACAAAAAATATATGATAACTAACCAGTTTGCACAAAGAAGTGCATAGGTAAAATACTTAAAAAGAGGCAATTTTCAATTTGGGGTAGCACTCGCGCGCTCGTTGAAATGCGGTAAAAGTCGCCGGTTCGAATTTCCTTTGACCCTGTATTTTCTTACGAATTGGTAGGTAAATGCACTTGAAAGGTTCATTTTTTATTCTAAATCACCACCTACAATCATTCTTATTGGGAATCCTGCGATAAGTGAATACTTTAAAGTTGAAATTAGAACGTTTTTCTGCATTATTTAGACTATTCGACTCGAATCGTTTCTGACCACTACGACTCGCGATTCGAGTCGGAGCTAAGAATCGCAATTCTCGGTGCACCGCGGTGAATCGTTGCAGCTCTAGTACAGACCTAAGTCAAATATATATTAGTTGACTTTAAATTATCATGATTATCATGATTATTGGTACGACGTATGAACTGCATGCGCGGATCCAGCATTTTGGCAAGAAGGGGTCCAAAATTGTAGGATGACTACAATGTACCTATCATGTAGGTATTTTTCGGTGCACATCATGGGGAGGGGGCAACGTGTGCTCTAGGGATTGATTTTTTGAGGGGGGGGGGGTACTGTTAGCTTTCCTTTCACGTTGAATGTTTTTAGATATGAAATATCATTTTGTCTTTGATTCGATCAAAATGATTATTTACATGTATAAGATTGAATTTTTTACTCCTTATATCGGCGAGCGGAGCGAGCCGCGAAAATTTTGATTAATTCACATTTTGTCTATATTTCATGAGAATAAATAGATAAGTCATTTTCCCAAATAATCTGACATCTTAGAATGTCAAAACCTTGAAAAGATGAGGAAGGTTACATCCTATGAAGTAAGGGACTATTGAAAATAGGACTTCATGAGGCCCAAGACAGTTATATAAAATTATTAAGTATAAATAGTTGAAAATGATGAAGGAATTTTGCAGAAAAAATAATTGTGTATTTGTAAATAGCGAGCGAAGCGAGCCGTTTTAGGTTTCAAAGCCTTTTTATGCATTTTTAGACCCCTTTCAATTAGAAATGTGCCAAAGCTGAACGCCATCTCCGAAAATCTCAGGGGGGGGGGGGTCCCCCGGCCCCCCCCCCCCCCCCCTCTGGATCCGCGCATGAACTGAAACAGTTTCTCTAGCAAAAATACGGTTTAATGATACTAATATTTCATTCTCAGAATGTTTTAAATTTCCCGATTATAATCGATTATCGTAATCGGAAGGGTCTGGCGACGATGTCGGCACAACACTAGAAATAATTCTAAACCTGTGCATAGTTTTTATTGTTCTATTTAATTTATGCTCCTGACGATGAAGAAGCAAACTCATCTTCATAACATGTACTTGAAATATCATCATTTGATACATGCACATGTAGGTACCTCGCCTGGGCGATGCAGTGTTCCTTTATTCAGATACGCTACATTTTATGATAGTATCGCCGCTTTACGCATGTCAAACGAATGTTTTATGTCCTCTCGGCGCGTAGCTCTTTTTGAAATATGTGATCCTTTAAACCCCCTTGATCGTTATCTTAAATTTTAGCACTTTGTACTGAGCGTGCATTAAATCTTTCTGCATTTTATAGCCCATTTGAAAACCTTTTTATTTCATTTTTCGAGTATGCGACTAACATTTAACTCCTTGCTACGATGCATAGCCATACATCGATTCAAAATGTATACGAACGGGATTTGAAACTAATTATTTTTATGCATAATCTTTCATGGATAAACTATGAGTGAAGTTTCCCGATAAGATCGTATATGTGAGGTTAAATATCAAGTTTTTATGTGATATACGGAGATAATATGTAAACATAAAATGTTTTAATAAGAAAAGTTACTGCCGAAACGTTTTCGCAAATTTGTGACAGTTTACTACATGGGATGAAATTTCAAGACTCGATATGACTTTGAGTTGCATGATTTACTGCTTCAATATGATAATATAGCCCACATCGTCAGAGTATTTAGAGAGATTTATGGTGTTTGAAATATTTTCACATGTAAAACTGAAATACTGTACCATACAATGCAATGATCGTTTAGTACCCCTTTTCCCCGATGCATTGAAACGTTCTGGTCTTACACAGGTTCAATCTCGCAAAAATTGAAAATGTTCAGAGGACAACGCAAAGACCAGAAGGAGCGATGTCAGCATGCTCAGCGATGGACACCACAAATCAATCGGTAATGCCCACTAGATGAAATGCGAAAATATTAAGTTCTGAAGAGGAAGGGGCTATAGGACTGTGTAAATCTTTACCCTCTCAGTCCTCATCACTTAGCAAATGCGTCATCGCAATTTTCATGCGACAGATGTTAAATGAAATTTTACCCCATTAATTTTGCATTAATGCCCTTTGTTAAACTGACTTTTCCCTAACCTTTTGCACATGCTCCCTAACTATAATACTATGGGATTCATTTTTGCATCCGCAAAGTTGTATCAAGATTTCTGAACATGTGTTTGTAATCAAAAACACATGGAACTTGGCACGGGGTGTTTACAAGAGTTAAGTGCCAGTTACAAGGAAATTTTGGGTGATTTCTCACTAAACGAAGGCAACCGATGCGATCTAATTAATTGGTGTGAAAAACGAGGTAGATCTTTCAAGTTCAGTCCTATGTCTTGTAAATGGGGCTCATAAATCATGTAAAGGATAAAGACTAATGGCACTTTAGACAGCGAAATGTCAGCGGATCGAGGGATGGAAAATCGATTGTCCGAACTGTCTTACACAAGATAACTTCAAATTCGTTTGCCACTTTCCCCGCTTTCGCGAGCGCAAAAAGGGGACATTAAGGTGACGTGATATAACACGTTTCGTGTTTAGGATAAAAATTCTAAGGAAAAAAGTATCATTATTATTTTCTAAAATAATTAAGATATCAGAGACAAATTTAGGAGGTCACTGTCCAAAAATTCGTATGGTATATCTACATAGCTCCGCAAGAAAATCCTTTGTAACTGAAAAATGAAGGGAGAGCTCGAGAGGGGTGAGCAAAAATTCAATTTTCATCCCAACATAATAAGTCCCGCTTCAATTTTGACTACATTCCATCAAAATGGAGAAAGAGATGTTCTAACGCCGCGTCTTTTGTTTCACGACATTTTATACATGGTTCCTTACGTGATTACTATTTCTGATCGATACCAGACATTCGTGCACGTTGCAGTATCGCACATTTTATGTGAAGTGGATTCTGCAACTTTTACATGCATGAATTGATTCCTTTGTCTTTATATCAAGCACTGTGACGCTATCTGGAAACCTTACATATGGTACGATAAATTATTTCATTTTTTTTTTCAAGTTATTGCATGTTCTGTGGGAAAGACTCCATGGTATTCAAGACTTAAATATTTTGCAAAGAGTTGAATTCAAATGAATTAAGAACAGTTACTTATGATCTACTTTTTTTTAATTTTGCCAGAGTGGAAACCCTGATTAAACATCTGACGAAAAGGAATGTATAGGTCTTTCATGTTTCCATCACAAAAGGTTTTGAGCCAGTAATCCACATACTCCGTTTAAAATTTTCACGCTGTCCTTAAGGCTGTGGTAGCCGATGTTAACGCTTTTGAGTCTAAAAAATAGCTATTTAACATCGCTTTTGTAGGAAAGTGAAAGAAAATTTGGTAATACATTTTTGCATGCATAAAGTGTCTTCTTAACTATAGATCACTTACATATACTCCATCATGTTCATGAACATGAATTCGAAATTACTGAAAATACATGACGCATAAATTATTATACCTTTTGGAATCAAGTTTTCTGCCTCTGATGACCAGTAGATACCATCAGTTATAATGTTTTTTCCATCCAGTTTCTCTGGATTAATGGAATGTATCGGGACCCTCTTCTCCGTGCGACTTCGAAATTTTACTGTTTTATTGCCAATTCCCCGAATAAAATCAGCGTACGAACTATCCCCGTTTGCTTTCTCGATATCGTACTCATTTTCATAATAATCCTTTTCAAAATTGTTCTCTCTGTTCGGAATATTTCTTTCGTATTGGAATTTGAATATTTTCACATTCGGAATGTCTCTTGATTTATCATCCAAGTCTTTAGATTCTCTCTTGACATGCGCAGCCTTTGGTTCCCGTCTTCCCCTCGCAACATACCCGTCGACCTGAAGCCCGATATGAGCAATCCGCGAGTTTCCGTACAGTACGTCATTTCCTTTTCCTGTCCGTTTCGAGGCAGTAATTTCATTGATTGTAGCACTAAATGTCAACAGTAAACACAATCCACATAGAGACAGGACGACATAAATTTTCCGATGGCGCACTACGCGCCAAAGGCTCATTTTGCGCCAAAGAAATGACGCTCTACATCACTTAATTACGGAAATCAATCACATATGTTTATCCAAGACATAACATATTAATCTCTGTTTTGTTTTCGGACACCAGCTCGTTCTCTCTTTTTCCACCAAAATGAAGCTCTGTAAGACTGATTTTTTTCCTTAGCTAAGAATCGTACGTAAGTTAACAATTCTTGCCAATAATTGTGACGGATGATTTCGTCTTTTACCGATAACACCACTCTCTCACTTCCACATTATGGTTTTTGTTTTACGTTATGTGTGCACAATGAAAGCTCTACACAACCAAATGGCTATCTAAAATCAAAAGAAATTCTATATTCTTGCGACTTAAACATTTCTTTGTGTACATAGGATAGTGTTTCACATCGGCCTGCTTCGATATAATAGCGATTTTTCCGCACAGACACCTTTCTTGTAGTCTGTTGACATTTCACACAAGAATAAAGAAACCCGGTTGAGCAAATGTTGACTTCGCATATAATACTGAATATTTAATGTACGTGATATAACTTTAAATCGATGTTAACGAAGATTTTATTATTTTCATGTTGTACTCTCTCGCATGCACCTCTTCACAATAAATTCCGCTTCCGACGGAGCAAACTGTATGATACATCGACTTGTCTAAATTCCATCTTTGAGGCCCTCACATCAGAACAGATGGATGCTGCGACTCGGCCAATTTTCTACCACAGAATTATGGGACAAATTGTTTTTGTCAACCGACACAGACGACAAGCTGGGTCTTTTCAGAATTATTGGAAGTGCTAAGGCTATCGTCTGCTAGATTTGGATCAATATCTTGGCTTCAGCTGGCAGTCTGCAACACAAAGAAAAGGTGATCAAATTCCTCTAGGGACGAAATGGCTGAAGGATGAAATGACATACTCCATGATGGCATTTATAGTGCTTACTGCAATCAGATTTGATTAAATTTATTTTTAGATGTACATGAATGCGACTTTGAAGTTCAAGTTAACAGTATAAGTAACATAAAAAAAAATTCATTTAAAAATATCCATTTTACATTTGAATTTTTTTTTCTTTTTCTTGTGTTTAGGATATTTGCAAAGTCCTCTATACAACTCATATAGTTTTTACATATATTTTGAAGAATCACCATGATCACTAACACAAAATATGATTCCTCCAATTCATAAAACATATACAAACTATTTAGAATGTACATCTTATTTACATTTTTTCCCTTTTCATTGTCCAAACCTGTGAGAAAGGAAGTGAACATGGGAGAAAACCGAGTCCCAACTCAGATTTTACCTAAAACGATAAAGAAATGTAGCTTTTCGTTCTAGGCAATCGCCCATCAAAATAAAACTTGCAACTTCATCACTGCTCATGCGTTTAACATTACGGGATTGTATCAAATTATAATCTAGCAAGATAATGAGAGAATATCGATTCCAGCTTTACAGAAATGCTCTCTAAAGCGCTATTCGTTTGCTTTTACAATGATTTTACTCTTGCTTGCAATTTCGTCCCCAGGGAATATCGACACATCGTTACATTACAGATATTGCCTGTAAGGCAGTAGATAAAATGAACATGAAAATAGCAAGCATTTTTATTCTCATAAAAAAAGCCAATAGACATGAATAAATTGTTCAATTAATATTGTTCCTTCGATTCCATTTCGTCAATTCGTATATTTACTGATGGAGCAATGCATTTTATCTAAGAGGGAACAGAAGGAAAAATTAAGCCTTAGGCATCGGAAATTAATTACCATACTTTATACAAAATTCATGTTTATTGGTCATAATTACAGAAATTTGTATTTGAACAGGCACTGCGAATGTTTCCTTTCATAAAGCTTACCTGAAAATCAATGAAAATACAGTCTCAGAGAATAAATCATACACACACACTTGTCGGTTTCCATCACTAAATGTCACTCTGCCCCCTGATATAAACATCCCTCAGTATCGTTCGCACTAAATCGCATCAAAATTACAGAATATTATCAGGGAAATCTCCTGCTAATGGAGGCGCGTTAGGTATCGCTCGCGGAGGCTCCTGGGAGAGTGACACTCGTCAGGGATTCGGGGTGTTGCGTTCGTATCTCGCATAAAAAACTAAAGAAACATCACTTTCAAGCGATCTACAAAATAGGATAGCGCTTAGATGGGACTTAAAACGATTTAACAGATCTATTCACCCTCCAACAAAAGCTCTAATTCGAATTCTCTGCGTGACTATGTCTATGGTAGATTTCTCTCTTATATCAATGCAAAAGGTTTGAACTGAAGTATGAATTAACAAAGGCTATAGCTCCAGTGTTACGCCCCCTGTTTTCGAAATTGATGAAAAAGGGCCGTATAGCATGAAAAGCTCCCCGTCGGAAGGAAAGGAGGGGAGAGAATCTGGAGTAGAAACCATTAATTTAATGTTGACAAATGAAAGGGTTTTATTGCCAAGGAATTCACACGTCTAAATTGAGAAAAGGCGCATATGGTTTTGCCGAATCTACCATTAGCTCGTATTCATCATGTTATTTCATTTTAAGAGAAATGTAAATTGAGGGCGAAGTGTTTTCTTTTGCACTTCCAAAATGTAAACATAATTTTGAACGAAAACCTCCAAAGATGTACTGGTCTGAAAGCGTGCTACGCAAAGATTTCAATTGAAATGTACAACTTGCGTATCTGAAACGATGTAAAAAATTGTAACTGTACAAATACACCGTCATGTACATTGTATATGCCCTCATTACAATATATTCTTCGCACTTTATAGAAACTAAAATCATCTGAAAAGAGAAATGGAGGGAAACGGCGAAAAAAAAACCCACTAACGAACTGTTTAGAAAAGAAATGAGCAAGAATTCAATGAGGGTTTCGTGTATTAATTTATGATGAATTCTTGTGAATCCATCGTGTATATATTGTATTTTACATCAAAGACCAAAGCACGACATATATCTAATTACTCCCTAGCGCATTAAGTGAGAATTAAAAAGTTTCCAATTCCTATATGGCACAATATCAAAAAAAGTGCATATTTTTGTCCTTTTGAGCCTGTTTCATATATAAATGAAAAAATACAGAAATAAGTACTGGTAATGCTTTGCCTCATCCTATTTTACCTATATCCATGATGAAAAAGTATGAAATTCGACACAAATATGTAATTATAAGAGGTTGATATGTCCATCATCTGTCAAAATCGGATGTCCTGACTATGGGTACTTTAGTTTTACATTGGTATAACTTTTATTCCATTGAAATTTAAACTTGATTTTTTTCATTGAATTTGTTTATTATATGAAAGAGATTCTGTGAACATCCTATATACCCTACCTATATTTAGAATGAGCAATTTTTTATGATTGATATCACTGTCACTGATTATTTTGTCAGTTGTGTTACCTTTACATAAAGGAGAGAAATAACACAACTAATTCAAATATATTAATTAGGTTCACATGTTAAAATGTTTTATAAGGATTTATCAAATTATATATTAAATAAATTTTAATATTCCGCCAGCTTCAACTTAGATGTTTAAAAGACCTTGGTTAGCGCTGTAAGGTTACCTTTTTCATATGTCCATTATGTTACCGTTTTTGTGTGATAAATGGAGGCATTTTCTGTCTTTTCCTTTTGCTTTTGAAATGAAATTGTTGAACCTTGTTTAAGAAGGCAAGAATTTTGAACAGTTTTGCTTCTTAGATTATACAATGTGTCTATTTGTACGAAAAATTCAGTTGTGTTACCGTCATTTGTGTTACTTTTTAAAAAGTAACACAACTGAAATAATTAGTAACATAACTGACACTTAATTGGAAACACAATGGACATTTGACTATCTAAATTGAAACCATCATCAAAGGAATGTTAAGATTCCAAACTTTTATTGATCTTTTGCTCATATTATTTCTTACAAATCTTTTAATGTTTCAATTTTCGCTGTGAGAAGAAAATGAATGGGGTTCAATTAAGTGTTTCTTCACTTGATAACACAACTGACATTTTATGGTAACACAATGTACATTTCATGTTTTATATGGAAACATAAATTTAATTAAGTGGTTGTGCATCAAATTGACAATATTTTTGTGTGATTCGTTTAAAGAGTGTCTATTTGAGAAACATAATTCTTTAATTGACTAAAAGAAAACAATTATCATATCATTTCATAAAATAATAACACAACTGACATTAAGTGGTAACACCAATGACGTCACTTTATGCCAACTTCTGAAACTAGTGTGGTAGAAAGGTTTAATTTTGTTAACAGTACGCTCAAGGTGACATACCACTTCAGCATAGGTTCCCTTTCAAACACATGAAAGAAACCTACAAGGAAGACTGTACAAAACACAGATTCCTGGATGATCATTGTGGGCAATGACAAAGAGTTTATCGTAACATAATGGACATTTGATGAAGTCAAATCAGATAACTTATTTTCTGTAATATAAAGAAGTGACAAGATTGAATGGTATACAACTGATCTTCTCAAAAGTGTCTTATTCTTCTCGCAATTTGTGTTTTTTATTTTCAATTTATTGATTTATTATCACTAGTTAATGATTGGTAACACAACTGACATGATATGATGATTCACAATGCAGACTATGTTAGCCTTATAGTATAACATAAGAAAAAAATGAAGACCAGTTAGCTTCCAAAATTTGTAAATACACTATTTTCTTTGTTTTTCTGATAAAATCAGTCACATTGATACTAGTCAATATTCATTTCAGTTGAAAATCATAAGCACCAATATCAACAAATGCTCACATAATGAACAGTAAAGTAAAATGGAGTCTATATCATTCAAACACTCTAATAATGTTTATGAAACTAGCAGTTTGGCATCACAGAATATTCTTTTTCATTATTTTCTGATTTGCATGCATAAGTACAATGATAGAGACTTGAAACATTGGCTTTTTGATGAAATATCCAAAGCAAACATAAAGCTATATGACAAAGCAGGCTAATTCCATCAATGTATTACTCAAAACATCTATAAGTTATAAAAAAAGTCAGAAAATGAGTGTTAAGCTGGGCTAAATAACAAAAGAAATAAAAAAAAACCCCAGAATTTTAATTAGAATTACAAATACAATATCATGATTGATATGGATCGATAAGATTGCTTATTTTGAAATAATTCAAGCATGTGTTGTCCGTTTTACAGGTTTTTGGCACACTTAAATGTTCATTAATTTTGTTTCCAAAAAGTAAGAGCAGTCTTATTAACAATCTTGTTGGCTAATTATTGATAATTCTAAAATATTCTTATCTAATTTGAAGAAAATCTTGAAATAGAAGTAATTCTGATTACATAAAGTGATATTTAAATCATAAAAAAATACATATTGCGCAATGATTCAGTTGAAAATTGCTAACGTTTTCTTCAGCTTTTTATCACCTTATTGTACTATTTTCCTATCACTTTTGTCTCTGTTCTGTTGAGATGATAAGTACATTCTTAATTACATGTACTTCTGTTTTCTATAATCTAAACATCATTTTATGGGGATAATCTAAGATAATATCAACTTAAGTTGTGAACACTTTGATGCATATCATCATAAAATGTCATTTGTGTTACAGTCTGTCAATTGTGTTACCATGAATGATCACTATTATGCTTAAATTGCTGATGAAGAGTTCCAAACAGATTAAACAGTTTTAGAATTAAGTCAGATTAAAATTACTAGCATTTGATTTCCTTTTTATCATAAAATAAACTACATTTTGCCTATATAAATCTGTATGTGTCATTTGTGTTACCATTTTGTCCGTCGTGTTACTGCATAGTCATTTGTGTTACCTTCAATATTTTTGGGGGAAAATTAATGAAGTAGAGCATATATCCTTATAAAATTGCGTTCAGTAATTTTGTTTTCTCGCAAATAATTAAGTACATGAAAGAAGTTAGGAATTTCATATTTATATTATCTTAAATGATGATTTCCAATTATCCAAAAACTAACTTTTCGCAAACAATGCTATATGTTACCATTTATCTTGAGAAAACGGCATCATATCATAAATTTTCCTCAAGAGGCTGATAAAATCTATACATTTTTAGAGAAACAAACATAGAATAATTTCTAAAAAAAATTATTGTAATTTTTATGACAATTTTTTGTTTGGTAACACAATGGACATTTCAAATCAATGCCATGTATGTAATGACCTCCATCTCAATATCAAAACAAGTTGAAGCTCCCATATTCTAGAATTTGTCCCTTTGGATGTTTACAAATTGATATTAGAAAGAAAATTAATTGAAATCAAAAATCAATTTCTCAGATTTATGGTTTGCAAAATATGCACTTTTTTTGATATTGTGCCATATATAAACTGTTATTTAAAAAAAGACTGACATATGAAACAACCGTATATCACATTGTTGAAATATTTTGGATATCACTTAGTACATGACTTGTATATATATTATGACCAATCTCTACACAGTCCCATTGCAAAACCAAATTCATTGAGGTGGCGCCACTGAAGATAATTATGGTAGCACTGCACATCAAAATCTATTTCATTCGTATACCGGCCTTTATTTGATTGTTTAAGGAATAATATCGAGCTCCCTAAATGAGCCCATTAGTACATAATGTATAATCATAATAATTTATGTATTTTTACGTGTTTCTCCTTTGACCGATGTCTAAAAATTTTTTCTGTTTTGTCCTGAAGTTTTTCTGTATAAAGTGTAATTTTACTGTTTCTGCCGCAGGTCTTTTTCAAGAAAATGAATTAATTAATAAATCACATTTGGTCGATTCCATGTGGAATATTTATACAGATTTTGATACTGTGCTCACGAAGAAATATTTACATTATTGGTATATTCCCCATATGTTATATTCACTATATAAACTTGGGTTGCTATTCTGACGTCACGTCCAAGTTTTGCATGTAAGGAGAATTTACAAATACATTTGACACTATAACAGGCAAAATCTGCAAAGTGCATGCAAATAAGAATTACCGATATTTAGAATAAATGTAAAAATAAGTAATGACTGTCTTACTTTTGGTGTTCATGGGTGTATAATTCTGGTTGGACACATACAAATTTTCAGAGAATCGCTTGGCGATTCACGGAATTTGCACGTGACCAACCAGAAACACCAAAAGTAATACAGTCATTTCTTAAATAAACAATAAATGAGAAATAAATAAAATGACGGAGGAAAATATCTTAATTGTCAGGAGTGATAAAATGTGATTGATTAATTATAGCGAGCGGAGCTCGCTGCAAAGGCCCGAAGGGCCTTTGCGAGCGAAGCTCGCCCTTATGGTAACGCGTATACACATATCTTACTGAGAAAATATGCTAAATCAAAGAATGAGAATGTACTACTATGCTTTCAAAAACTTTCGTCCCCTCGCAGACAGAGTTGCTGCGGAGATGCTGGATATTGCCATTTAAATATTTTTTCGACTCCAAGTAGACGTATATGTTATACTCAATTTTTATTCATGAGTTAACTTTATTGAAAATATTTTTCGTAAATCAGGTAACGATAAAGCATCAACAAGGCAGCGTAACCACGGGAAATCCGACATTTCCGGTTTTAAACGAGACGTTTCGCTCTGATTGCTTTTCTCGTCTCGGGTGGTTTCGTACTGTCGGAAGTCGGAATATGTTTGTTTTTCTTTTGTTCTTAAGTAATTTATTTTCAGCTAGCCTAAACATTATTCTTACAAAATAAAAATGAATTATGAAGAACCATTTTTTTAAAGAACCATATTTTAAGACCCCCCCTTAAAATGTTCATCTGCTGGTCTAGATCAATTTTACATATGCTTCCGTGTTTCCACTCGCCTTATACTACCTTTTTTTGGCAATCATCAAACAGAAAGATTTGTAAGATAAGATAAACCATCATAGTCAAAATAAAAAAGAAAGATCTTTTTTTATTTTATATAATCATATCTATTTTCTCTCCGCTCGCACAAAAAGGCTTTGCCTTTATTCATATTAAAAGTTCATTTTCTTGAAAAAGGCCTGCAGTCGAAATGTCGAAAGAGAATACAGATTTACAACATTATATACATGAGGAATACTTATACAGATTCTAAAGTTTTTCGTTAATCGAAGCTAAAGAAGTCTGACAATTACGTGTAGGTCTACGGCAACACCTCTAAAACATGTAGATTTTAAGACACAAAAAAAGAAGACATGTACGTGGTATTAAACTTACCATAATCATGCTACACTTGATTATAGCATACGACATTTTGTTACGTCCATTGCACTTAAAGAAAATCTATCTTTACACGTAAAACTCCTCCAATCCTTATTACGTCCAGCCCGAGTTGTTGATTTCAATGGCTCACATTGTCTGTTTCAACATTAAGATGGGGGATTAACTTAGGAAATTCATACCGGGGGACCCCGATTAATTTCATCGTACAAAAGTTGAATGCATTCCTTCAAACAGCCGCTTTATAATGGGTTTTGATCATGCAAATCACAGGTTATCAAAACCGCCAAATTGTTGCACACGAAGAAAGAAACGTTTAACTTGAGCGACCAAGGGTCAGTGAATCCCAGGTATCAATGTTTCCAACCCATTGTCGCTCCGTCGCAAACCAAGTGCACTCATGTTACATTTCCAAAGGTAAACACCAATAAAATGGTATTTTTTTTAGAAGACACATCTGGCCTTTTCTCTTAATTTTCTTTTTGAAGTTAGTAAATTAATGAACTTAATGAATTGTGTCTCTTTTAAAGGGTGGAGTGCGCAGAGGACATTCGCGATAACATTCATGACCCCTTCCCAACCGTCGCCGAGGGTTAGATCTCTATTACTATGGAACAAAGTATACAAGTAACTCAACCTACTTCAAAGTCATTACAAAAATTGCTACATAATATTTTCTTTAAACTCTAGATGCACTTTAAAATGCATATTTCAAAGAAACAAAATTTGTGAAGAATAGTTACATTTTTTGTGCAGCACTGCTTGCTCGATTAGGATCGAGATTTTCAACAGATACATTATACAATAAAAAAGAGCTAAAGGGACCATCTTTTATACACATGCCTTATAACATTTTATCAAATAAATCAAACAACACCTGTTTTTCCTTTATATACGTGTATAGTATACATTTAAGACGCTGACACCTTCAAACATAAATTTCAACCGCATATTTTGTAGACTTTATTAGTTCAACATACATGAGTTTCAAATAAAAGTTTATTTGCTTTTAATACATATACAAGAAAACACAAGAATTTTACTTACCTCTTTCCACTTAGGGCTGTTAGGTACATTTATTCCGACAAATGAAATTCTCAACACACTATACTGTTGTCGGTTCACACCTAATGGTGTATAGTCCATTATTTACCTGGACAAAAACAATTTACAGTCCAAAAATTTCATGTTAAAGAGATAAAGGTGTTACGCTTAAAGTCCCTGAGGGGCCTGAATACCTCACCTGGATTTTGTATGCAAATTAAGGAGTAAAAGTTGTAAGCGAACTTCTAATGAGCTAAAAAAAAAAGATAAAATTATAATTGTGCTTTCCAAATTTTTGTACATTTTTTTATATATGGTACATGTAGCTACGCCACTGTAAAATATTTTACAATTCTCATCAGAGGAACCAAAATAACTACATGTATGTAAATTATATATAAAAACCTGATATTCTTTTTCTTTTTTGATCATAAAAAGAAGCATGATCGACCAGATACGTGTAGCATGGTCCAACAGGGAATATTTAAAAATAAGACAAAAAGGATTGAAGGACTATCCTCGTTGTTATGCTGAAAACGTGACTTTTTCATCATTCAGAATTCAATAATGATGAAGCTTTTATAATTCCAAAGCATTGAATTTGCTGAGCAAAATTTACTGTAGATGGTGCCACTAGAATGAAGTATTCGAGTCCATATATAGGCGGAAAGATCGCCTGGATATTATGCTTATGCGATTTTAAGAAGAGCATACGCATAAATTATCCAGGCGATCTTTCGTCTGATCGGTCAGAGGTCAATGTTATGAACTAGATGTATTTGGATGAAATGTGCACAATTTGGTCTAGTGCAAGGGTACACACAGGACCTAGCTTCAATATTTCGCCCGTCTCACACGTTTCCTATTCGGTTATTTTTATGTGTGAGACAAACACACAAAAAATAATTAACGAGTAAGACGGGAGAAATATTGAGCCTATACACTGGACCGAGCTGTTAGATAAAAAAAGATAGAAAAAAGAGAGATAGAGAGGGGTGGGGGAAGAAAGGCGGGTTTTTCCAGTTTTGAATCCTGAAAATTTAAATTATCATCATATTGTAAGTCTGTGCCGTCGTTTATGGTGACTATGAATTGTCTCTGTAAGATACAGGTAGGATTTACTTCAGTTCGATTTGTAAGACAGTGTATTACCATGTTAGCTATGACCTCACTTCTTGCAATCAATTTGTAAAGATAACCCTAAAATGTGCCGTCCTCAAAGTGTAGTTTTACCTGTAAATTCACAACTACGGTGGCATGTTTGCAGATTTATTGAAGAAGTTATCGGTAACATGGACTTCAGAAAAAAATGATGAATGAGCAGATTTAAAAGGATTAGAGGTGTTCAAAATTATCAAATCTCACATTTGATTTATCATTGAAGGTGGGTGAAATACCCCATTACAGAGATAAGAAAGAGAGTGCATATCCAGACCAAGTATGGACCGGGTGTCTGTATTAAACAAATCGCGGTCATACTTATGGAAATATATGACAGTTTTTTTTTTTCATTTTACATAAAGTAGCTCTCACTCACCCTTAATCTCATTCCAATTGGGATGTATGACATTAAACTACAGCCAATTTTCAGAATTTGCCATGGTCATTTACACGTATATTTAAATTATATTATAGGCCCATGCTTTATTAGCGTATGGAATCCTGGAATCTTGGGGTAAAAATGTTCTTAATTCAGAGGAATTGTTTTTTGTAAACGTTCACCTGGTAACCAAGGTTGCTTCATAATCATGGGAAATCATAATTATTATTCTTCTAATCTTCTTCAAAGTAAAAATCTACATCCAAAAATGCCAAAAAAGCAATATTAATAAAATGATGTAAAACATAATTAGATTGAAAATAAGTATATTTTTGCTAGAATTGATAGGAAATCTTATATATATTAAAGCCAAAAAAAAAAAAAATAATAATAATTCAAGAAACGCTAAAAAATAAATGAATAAAAATTAAATGGACACCGAAAACTTGGAAATTATGAAAGTCGACCAGCATGCTGATACTTCTAACAGAAATTAAAGAAAGATAATCAAAATGAAAATGAGAATGGGAGAGTTACGTTCCCTATTCCTGCGTTCACCAAGTACGAGCAATAAGTGGCGTTGTCTTACGAAGAGGATGTGTTTGAGATCACACCGTTCTTTTGTTTAATACATGTACCATACTTTTTAAAAAGAAAATTGAACTTATCTGACAAGATCACGGTGTAATGATCTCAGTGGAAAACACATACACATAAGATAGTAACAAACAACAGATAAATATGACACGTTACACCAAAGAGCCTGGAAAAAAAAATCTAATAGGTCCTTACACGATTTACTGAAGGAGACATAGACATTTACACGAGTGACAGTCCGAGAGTTGTGTAACGAGATACAAGAGAACTACCTCTATGGTACCTGTTTCCGATGGCTACATGTATGATGGCAGTATACAGGGATAGCTATCGTATTCCTTTTGAAACGAAGTTGAATTAGGTCTCAATAATCGTCTACAGTTACCGAGAAAACTTAGACATTTAACTTCGGAATAGACATTTGTCCGAAGTTGAGGTACCAGATATACTATTTCTAGTAAAATTTCGAGTTGTAATAATTATGTGAAGTACTCATCAAAATAAGGTGTTTCATCAACTTTTGATTCACCTAGGTCAACAGGTAAGACTAAGAGAGCTAGAGCCAATCGAAAAAAAAAATCCCACGGGCCTGCCCACAGGATTTTTTTGTTCTGTCAAAATCTGTCAACAATCCCAAAGGATTTTTGTGAATCCTGTGGGATTTTTTATCCTGACTTTGGACTGACAGGGTTTTTTCATCCCGACCCAATCAAAGACGGGAGAAAAATCCTGTCAATAAAAAGACTGAATAAATAATGTAATCCTGTAAAGGGTATTGATAGGATAAATTATCCTGTCAATTGTCATTACGGGAGAGGAAATTCTGTCAGTTGTACAGTGTAAGTCAGGATAAAATATCCTGTCAATGATTATGGGAGAAAAATCCTGTCAATTTTTGGATGCGACCAATAAAATAATCAAAGCATGGACTAATAGGTAAATATTGCGTACTACTGTACATGTATGTATAAAAAAAATCTATGTAAACGAATCGAATTTGGTGTTATAATTTTCTATATTAATATTTAATCATTGAAAGAAATGACACTTGTGAAAAGCAATTTCAATAAGTTAGATACTTCATTCTAGGCTTTTTAAAAAAAGTGTTTCCATAATTCCATTTACAATATAAAGTACAACAACCCATAGCATCTTAAGTTTAACTTAAAATTTAAAAGTACATTTTGTAAGTTGTCATACATTGTGTAATTTACAAATTTTAATTTTATGCAAATAATTTGATGGGTGAAATATAAAAACAGGTTTTTGAGTTGCACTGTTAACATTAATACGGCATAATGAGTGTTTTAGACACGTATCTCCCATGTATAAAGTTTGGGCATTCCAATCCTCCGGTGTTTTATTATATCATTTGGAACACACATTATATCCTATGCATGAAGATTCATTTTATGTTCCCATTTTGTCCTCTAGATGCCTCCTGGTATGCTCGCGATGACGAAGCTTAACGAGAAAGCGCTAAAAGATATGTCTTAGAGAAAAGCATCAAAGGCTCAAAGAAACACTGTTCTAGTATAGTGAAAGATCGACTATCCCTAGATTCGCGCATCATAGGCAAAATCAGTAGACTTGACAGGTTCGAAACACAAAGGTAACTGCTAGAGAATTGTATTTGGGCATCTAGTACCATTCTAACCCAACATTAGGCCCTGTGTCATGGTGTTTGGCAACAACAGACGGCATATCTGTAAACACAAAGCAAAATTATTTTCTGATATAGAGTAATATGATTGACACTTAATTGTCCAGATTCAATGGGAGTATCACATAAATGGTGTAATGGCAAGGCTCTAGAGACCAGCAAAGAAATCTACCTTAAACGCGTGACTGTATTGTTCGTACCATATTTGATCAGCTAAGGAATACAGGGTTGATTTTGTCATCAACACAAAACAAGTCGAAAGATAGAGGAGTGATACAGTAAAGAGGTTGTTGATATCAGTTTTACTTACTACCACAAGTCGACATAAGAAATATCATTAGAAATAAAGAGCAAATTCTCAATTTCTTTTTGTCAGAATGGAAAAAGTATATGCATGCAAAAACGGATAGTGTTGAATGTTGAATATGAGGCCCTTGGTGGAAGGTGTAGCCGATTGACAAGCAAAGGCGAAAAGACTATAGACTAAGTGTTGATAAGCTGAATAATAATGAGTGAAATAGCTGAATGACAAATATGGATAATGACCATATCCCTGTATACAGCACAAAATCGATAATTCAGAAACCGAAGGCATACAAAATGAGGATAAAACAGGAACCAAAGCAAACAAACAAAAACCTCCACCACATGAAAAGAAGCGAACTCCCGATATGGGAGTGAGACCAGTTGCCCAGGAAGAGTAAGCATCTCCTGCTTGCATGCAACACCCGCCGCTTCAATTCGGTAGAACAGTCACATCCGGTTACTTCCATTTCGGAAGACAGAGTACAATCTTTGGTTGGATGGTCCAAATGGTCTATGAAAGAATATCATCCACCATTCTGGAGAGTGGGACATCATAGTGTATGACGAGTTCCCCATATCTACCGTAGAACTTCCTCAGTGACGATGTTAGTCGGTCACAAACATATCCCTGACTGAGAAGTTTATCTGAAAGACGCCTAGCTCTCAGAACAAAATCCGTATATTTGGTACTGTATCAACTGAGATATGAACACGCCATAAGCGGCGATGAAGACATGTTGCTACTCAGAAAAGGAAAGTTTGTAATGCTGAAATTGAAGTGATTTGTCATAGAGTGAGGTGTTCATGTGACCATCAGGGTCGTAGGACAACATTATGTCCAAATAGGATGCTGAATTATTTGTCTCTGTAGTTTCTTTGAAAACAAGCTCCGAAGGATAGATATTGCTGAGGTAATCCGCGAATTTTGGATTATTGGTGGACAACACATCGTCTATGTATCTGTAAGTGAAGTTGAAGTCAGAAGCTAAGTATCTTTTCCCTTCAGAGACCAAAGATTGAATGAATTCAGCTTTGTACGAGTAAAGGAAAATGTCGACAAGGAGTGGGGCACAATTGGTCCCCATTGGAATTCCGACAATTTGCTGGAAGACCTTTCCTCCAAACACCACAAAAATGTTGTCGATCAGAAAGTTTAACATCTTAATATTATCTGTTTCAGTGTACTTATTTTCAGAATCGGACTTTTCTTTTACAAAGTAGATTTTGTCATAGTTAACAACAATAAATTTGTATTTGCGATGACCGTTCTTACTTGTAAACGCATTACTTATAATTTTTGCGAGTCTTTCTTTCAATTTAGAATGTGGAATTGTAGTGTAAAATGTCGAAAAATCAAAGGCTTTGATCGAATGGACACTACTAAAATGAGTGGATTTCAGATGCTCTAAAAGTTCCTTCGAATTCTTTACAATCCACATCTGGTTTATACCACTGCGAGACTATACTGTCGTACAATATTTTTGAAGCCCAAATATGATTTCAGATAAAACTTTGGTGAGTAAAATCGATGCAGATTTGGTAGAACATTTTGAGGAACCAGCGATGAAACGTTGTTTGTACGGATTCATATGCATTTTAGGTATGCAGTATAAGTATGGTAAATCTAAATTGTTAGTGTCGAAGCCAAAGGAAGTAATAGCTGATTTGTGGTTATCTATTATCTCAGAGGCAGAAAGTTTTATTCCTCGTGGCTTGATGTTTGAAGTGTATAAATTATTTTTTATAGCTCTGTCACCTGAAAGAAGCTTTGGTTTGGCCCTTTATCAATTTGACATCAAATATATTATTTAGGTTTCTCTAGAATTAGTTTACTTGACATTAGAGACGAAACATTTGTTGTAAGTAGAAACCATGAGTTTTGGTTCAAACATGCAGATGGGTATATTGTTAGTTTTATCTAGAATTAACCGATTAAGATCAACTGTGAACACCAGATTCGAGTCTATATTTAAAGACCCTGGTGTTATTACAGAGCTTACCTACCTCCAAGAACATTATGTCATCACAACAGCGGACAAAGCCTCGAATAATTACACATTTACTTGTAAAAATGAGTTAAAGAAGATCCTGACGAAAATCTCAACATCACTATTAATAGAGCACAAAATTAAACATCGACGGACCCCTAGTAAGCTAGAGGTGGGACCAGGTGCCCGGGAGGAGTAAGCATTCCCTGTTGGCTAGCCGCAAATATTTACTTGCAAAAAGTACTATTTCGCCAGCCTGGTTAAAGAGTTGGGTTTAAATTCGACACCTGGAAATCCCACTTACACCCAAACAAACCTTTCTGCCTCTGAAATAATAGATAACCACAAATCAGCTCATGCTTCCTTTGGCTTCCACATTAGCAATTTAGATTTAGATTTACCATACTTATTCTGCATACCTAAAATGCATAAGAATCTATACAAACAACGTTTCATCGCTGGCTCCTCAAAATGTTCTACCAAATCTGCATTGATCTTACTCACCAAAGTTTTATCTGAAATCAAATCTGGGCTTCAAAAATATTGTTCGACAGTATATTCTCGCAGTGGTATCAGCCAGATGTGGATTTTTAAAAATTCGAAAGAACTTTTAGAACATCTGAAATCCACTTATTTTAGTTAAGTCCATTCGATCAAAGCCTTTGATTTTTCGACACTTTACACTATAATTCCACATTCTAAATTGAAAGAAAGACTCGCAAAAATTATACGTAATGCGTTTACAAGTATGAACGGTAATCGCAAATACAAATTTATTGTTGTTAACTATGACCAAACCTACTTTGTAAAAGAAAAGTCAGATTCTGAAAATAAGTACACTGAAACAGATATTATTCAGATGTTAAACTTTTTGATTGACAACATTTATGTGGTGTTTGGAGGAAAGGTCTTCCAGCAAAATTTCGGAATTCCAATGGGGACCAATTGTGCCTCACTCCTTGCCGACATTTTCCTTTACTCGTACGAAGCTGAATTCATTCAATCTTTGGTCTCTGAAGGGAAAAGATACTTAGCTTCTGACTTCAACTTCACTTACAGATACATAGACGATGTGTTGTCCATCAATAATCCAAAATTCGCGGATTACCTCAGAAGTATCTATCCTTCAGAGCTTGAAGTCAAGGCAACTACGTATACAGAGACAAACTTTCAGCATCCTATTTGGACATAATGTCCTACGACACTGATGGTCACATGAACACCTCACTCTATGACAAATCACTTCAATTTCAGCATTACAAACTTTGTTTTCTGAGTAGCAACATTCCTTCATCACCAGCTTATGGCGTGTTCATATCTCAGTTGATACGCTATGCCAGAGTAAGTACCAAATATACGGATTTTGTTCTGAGAGCTAGGCGTCTTTCAGATAAGCTTCTCAGTCAGGGATATGTTTGTGACCGACTAACATCGTCACTGAGGAAGTTCTACGGTCGATATGGGGAACTCGTCATACACTATGATGTCCCACTCTCCAGAATGGTGGATGATATTCTGTCATAGACAATTTGAACCATCCAACCAAAGATTGTACTCTATGTCTTCCAAAATGGAAGTAACCGGATGTGACAGTTCTACCGAATTGAAGCGTTTATATCGGGAGTTCTCTTCTTTTCATGTGGTGGAGGTTTTTGTTTGTTTGCTTTGGTTCCTATTTTCTCCTGATTTTGTATGCCTTCGGTTTCTGATTTTCTGAATTATCGATTTTGTGCTGTATACAGGGATATGGTCATTATCCATATTTGTCATGCAACTATCATGTCCTAGGTTATCTTCTTATCTGGCAGATGTAAAAATAGGTGTATGAAATGGATGGAATTGCATCATATCCAATAAACTGTTTGTTCCATGAACTGGTGATAAGATAACGCCGGTCGAGCTGTTACATTGTAGATTCTGGAGCCAGATTAAGAAAATGATAACATTCAAAGCTTCAATAGCAAACATCTTTAGAATCTGATGTATAAATTGAACTGAAAAAATATAGTTAATGTTTCGCTTTCTTAATCTATAGACAAAATTAATATGCTTATTCAAAACGGAATAAAGAGGATATAATCCAGAACATGATGACGCTTCAATTACAACAGCTAGATTGAAACATTATCGTGAGACGAGAAAAGGGTTTAAATGGACGGACATACTAATTTTTATCGCTTAAACATGAAGACCAACGCTTTGTATAATAATATGAAAATATTCCTACTCTTTACCTTCTTGAAGAAAATTTTAAACCAATTTTAATGCACCAGACACGTGTTTCGGATAGTAAATTCTTACCAGTGATGCTTCCAGCCAAAGTAATTCTCAGACACAGCCAAAATTCATTTCAGTAGCGCCCTTTGATTTTATT
Source organism: Pinctada imbricata (assembly GCA_033119305.1). NCBI lineage: Eukaryota > Metazoa > Mollusca > Bivalvia > Pterioida > Pteriidae > Pinctada > Pinctada imbricata. The sequence goes on along the minus strand of VSWD01000005.1, from coordinate 47,127,513 downwards.
ATTTTTTAATTCAAATTTGTGCAATGTCGATTGCAGAAAGAAAAATTAATGCGCGACCCCAAATTTCCCTATTGGGTCGATTCAGCAGCAATGTAAAATAAAATCGATGGCCAAACTAACATTGGAGGGATGGTGCTCAGATGATAACCTCCGTTAATTTCAATGTTATGTTTGGATGGATTGAGAAGTTTCGAAGTAGCAAATTAATATACATATGTGATGTCAAATTGATAAACTTCTTTCAGAAGACATAACTGAAAAAAGTAATTGTATATGAATAATCTAAAATTGACTCAAAGTAATGCGGTGCTGCACAAATTGAGAATGGTATAAATAAATAATAAAGTTATGTCGTAATGATGCAATATGCTCATTTCATACACTGCGAAATATATGGTTTCTTTGCTTATCTATGTTCATTCTAATCTACATGTATTTCTTTTTCAAAATACAATGAAATGTATATGAAAAAAGACTTTTCAGGGCAAACTAAAACTTCAAAAAGAGAAGATGGATATGGTGAACACTGAAGACTTATGACTATGAAGGCAAACATATTGCTATGAACAAAATACAACGAAAATACTCCCATATAAACTGAAATAAAGCATTTTGAGTAAAAATGATTATTCTGATGATATACAAAATAATCCATACATAAAATTTCGTACACTAAGAGGAAGATGATTAAACCTGATTGCATGCGAGTAAATTTAAGTGAAGAATGAAGACATGTATACGACATTGAAATCTAGCAGACGAAAAAATTAAATAGCGTACGAACAAATGTCTTCGTTGTACTTTGATGACACAATGATCTAAAACTCTTGAAGGTAAACGGCTTATGACAGATTGATAAGACAACCAAACTGGTATTATATCAGGGCCGAAGCGATCGGCGCGGAAAGGAGGGGGGGGGGGTTCACACAACGAATAGAAATACCTGACGTTCTCAATGCGCCTCTTCATAAAATTTCAGTATTAAGAATACGTATATGACACTTCTAGAATCATTTCTAAGTTGTGAAGTAAACATTACATTTTCAGCACGAGTAGCCTTTTAAACTCCGATATCTATCGTATAAAATACAATAGCAAAACGATTCTTATAGCCTTATACAGTAGGTGGTACAATACATTCCAAAATATACCGTATATTCGACTGACGTTTATCTCGAACTCCGCTTATGTCGAAGTATTTTCAGTGGGTCCATCGACTTCGAGATAACGAGTGTCAGCTGTAATAACAATAAGCGTTCTTTGAAAGACGAAAGACAATCATATTACACATGACTATCAAATTCTAAAGAGAACACATGTACACGTACATACACATAAGGTGTAACTTGATTACAGTAACATTTGAAAAGGGTGGAAAAGCTGAGAGCAAGTAAATATATGGGTATTCTCAAGTCGCAAAGTAGCTACATTCATTATCTGGCGGATAAAATTATTCCCATGTAACCAGTTAATTTCAATGTTGTAATTTTGTAGAAACTCTCGAGATAATCTATATTTTCTAACAAATTACAGGTGGTAACTGTAATGAACAAGAAATTCACAGAGTTATCTTTCTTTCGATATAACTCGGTTTATTCTCGTCTTTTAAGATGATCACCTTTTCACTTCTGAATCAAAATCACAATTGTATTATAACTGATAGGTACTTCTTTCATGTTTATACATCAATATCTACCTTTGTCATGTTCAAAGTATCAACAATATATGTTCATTCGTCTCTCAAAGGAAAGGGAATTACTTCCAGCATGACCACCCTGCACTTACCCAGCTAAACAAACTCACAAGATAGTGACACATAAATGACATCATACAAAATTACAAATCGCAAAAAGACACAACAATATTCACTAGAACATCATACAAAACAATCTTAACAGACGTACAGTAACATCAAACATCGATGACAACACATAAAAGGAAGGATACCAAATTGAACCCGGCACCGACTTTGGACGGGTATCTGCTATTAGCAAATGGTGTGATTATCCGGATTACGTGCGCACAACCCTCCCTCTTATCCGGATACACAGAGGTCTCCATAGACACACAATTGTTGTATAAACATAAACTTCTCACTGTAAGGTGACATCACAAACAATGGTAACCTTATTGTGTAATTTAAAGCTGGCGAAATACAAGATTTTCCATGCTTTTCAATATCCTCCTCTTTTTCAGAGACACGTACTTGCATCAAATATGTCACAAGATTCTGGTTTAACTTTCTAAATACCAGATTTATCATTGTTAAGGCTTTTTGTTTACATTAAGAAATCAACTGAGTTCGATTCAGGTGTCCGTAAATAAAATTGAGAAATAATAGAAAAATGCAATAAAATTCTATGGTGCATAATAAATTGGTTTGAAATGTTCTTTCAGAAGGTATAGAAATGAAATTGATCCGCATTATCTATACAAAGACACAATTTAAAACTTGTGCCCAAAGTTTTTAAAATCAGGTCAAAGTCCAAGATCTAGAGGTAAAACGTCTTGGTATCAGTATAAAGACCTTGTCACAAGGGATATACTCATTAGAAATATGATCCACTTACCACTTACGCGCTTAGAGTCTTACATTTGTACCAATGGAAATATGCCGATAATATAATTTTTTTTTCAAAAGTAGGTCAAAGGTCGAGGTCACCGGGTCAAACGTTTTGGTATGTGCAGAATGGTCTTATTATTCCCCCGCGAGGGGTTTGACAGTAAGTTGATCTTCTTTAGCTCATTTGTGTCACGCTTATGCCCTTTGCCGTGTGGAGCTCGTAAAATAGTTCCCCGCGAGGGATTTGACAGTAAGTGTTTTGAATATTTTACCCCGACATGGTCGCCATAACACTTTCTTTATAGACCTCAGACAGTGAATGCATTTTATATATTGTTTTCATTTTCGTGCACGAACATCGACGGCGGGTGCGGCTAGCCAACATGGGATGCTTACTCCTCCCGGGTACCTGGTCCCACCTCTAGCTTGCTAGGGGTCCGTCGATGCTCAGTTTTGTGCTCTATTGTGAGTGCTGTTGAGATTAACGTCAGGATCTTCTATAACTCATTTGAATATTTCCCCCTGACTTGGTTCTATGTAGACATAACCCAGACAGTGTATTTTATGTGTAGTCATTAAAGTTTGATGTTTTTGTACGTTTTGTATGATGTTCTAGTGATTTTTGTCGTATATGTTTTGTGGTTTTGTCTGATATCATTTGCGTGAAACTTTTTTGTGAGATTGTTTTGCTGGATGAGTGCAGGGTGGTCATGCTGGAGATCATCCCCTTTTCTTAATATTTTGTTTTCATTGTCGTGCATGAGCATCGACGGCGGGTGCGGCTAGCCAACAGGGGATGCTTCTCCTCCTGGGAACCTGGTCCCATCTCTAGCTTGCTTGATGTCAGTCGATGCTCAATTCGGAGCTCTATTGTGAGTGCTGTTGAGATTATCGTCAGGGTTATCATAAGGATATACATCTGTGAAAGGATCCCGGACCTTAAGGAAAGGCTATAAAATTCGGTTTTCAAAATTTTCACAATTTATTGAACTGACCGTATAAATTGTTTGACCTATGTACAAACAACAAGTTTATTACTCCTTTCTGTTAAGATATTGTCCAAAACGCTGGCAAAGTCAGCTAAAATCTACCTACCCTTTGTCAGCTTTGGTTGAACTATGCACAAAAAACCCCGGTAGTCTGATAGATTTTTTTCAACATTAAGCATGGACGCATGTTAGAATGGCTAATTCAGAAAAATGACAGAAAGATAATTATTTGAAAAATTCTACCTGAGAAGGAATTAGCCATTCTAGTTTGCCTTCATGTTCAAATCAGAGAAAATCCACGAAAAAAGTAGCATCAAAAGTATACAAATTAACATAAAGCCACACCTCTAATATCACGCAACCGACAGTATCGATTCATTAGCATATATTGATTTTTACCTGATTGGTCGTGTTCACAAAATATGTGATCATGTGACAATTTGTTCGGTCCCTCTCATGCAAATGTATTGAGAAAACAATACAAGACCGGAATCGATGGCGATTTATCCGGATTTGCCAAATACCCCTGTCACAAAACAGACATCACACATAGTAACATCTTTGAATACAAGCGAAACTTTAATATTTATTTGATATACAAATGGTCAAATTTTCATTATATGTAAAAAGTCATACAAATAACATTAGATTCTTCGATTTATGAGTGATCAGAAAAGGGGCCTTAAGGTCCGGGATCCTTTTAACTTCCTATCACTTGCAGGTGAGTTCTGACCTCTGGCAGACAGACACCGGAAAAATGACCCCTGTAATTCACGTGTTCACGAAAAATCACACAGACATCACCAAATCACACAAACATCACCAAATCACATAGATCGTAAGACATTTCATGAATTCTTTGAAAAAAAAACCTCAATACCTTTTGTTGAAGGAGATTATGATTAAGTTTATTTATTAATCATTCATGTTCGAGTTCTAATTCATACATAGGATGTTTGGTTGTCATAGGATCTTCGGTTTCTTTCTCTGTTTGCTCATTGTCACTTTAAAAATCTATCTTCATCAGCAATGTTCAATTCCCCAACACCAGTTTCAGATCCACCTACAGTAAATTCACTTATCGCAGGTATCCCCAATCCACGTGTTGTGCATATCTGTACAATATATGACATAGACTTGCTCAAGTCCTTATATCAAATAAATTTGCAATTATTGATTAAATATTTTCAAGATGAAAAGAAATGCCCCTTTTAAAATTATAAGCAGTGAACAATTGGTTGCAGACATATAGGTTATATCACAAAATTTCCTTGCTAGTAAATATATTGCACTCTATTAATATGTACTTAACTTTAAAGTTCTTTGATATAAGGACTTGAACAAGTCTATATATGACATTAAAATTGATTTAATATTTGTGAGAGAAAATGATGAATACGGTAAATACAATCAGCTAAATAAAGATATGACATGCGCTTTTGACATTCAATGAACAGCGCATTCTAACTGCATTGCTGGTCCTCTGTGGTACATGTACTCCAGTCTTCGCTTCCTAATTGAGGGGCTGATATATAAATTGAAAGACAATGCAAAAATTGCTTTTACCACACAAAGGAGGGGATCTCCAACAACACCAGGTTGAATAATGACCTATCAAAGAAAAAAAAAAACCCTTCAAATTTCTAAAACGTGGGTAGCCCTGTAGTATCATATCCCACCCATCCTGCTACGATTTCCGGTACATTTTTGGACATAATAATGTTCACTCTTTGGCCATATTACATTGTTTAGATTGAGGATCACTGACGAGGGTTAAGTACCCGAAACGTGCATGTCTGGTCCATGCTGTAAATGTATCTGTTCTTAAATGATGCTATTGAATTTAAAGACGTTTAACATTTGAACTACTTGGCGAGAGTCACTGCTGGTGGACCAGGAGTCCCCGAGGGCAAATGTAGCCAACTTCGATCAACTTCGGTTGATCGTTTGTCTCTTCAACGCATTCGAAAATTTCTGTTATCAAAAAATCTTGCAATTTCTAACACATGGGTCCTGTAGCATCATATCCCACCCATCCTGCTACATTTTTGGACATAATAATTTTCACACTATTTGACCTTTTTTCATTGTTTAGATTGAGGATCACAGACGAGGGTTAAGTACCCGAAACGTGTCTTGTCCATGCTGCAAATGGATATGTTCTGAAATGAACATTGCTTAAAACTAATTGCATGCAACTTTCAAAAGTCGCATGCAATTTTTTTCTGATTAGAACATGTTCTATTCCTTGCGATTAGTTGCTTACAACTTTTTTCATCAGTCAATCAAAGCGTGTAGTATTTTAGATAACCTGGAAATCCCCTTCTCTATTATTATTCTAAGTGATCGCCAAGTTTAAAATGGCGGACTAAATCAAAACTAGATGTGTCCTTGTCCAGATTAGAAACGGACAAATTAATAGAGTTGTATAAGAAGAAGATATTTGGAATATTGGCTCGAAGAAATACCAAAAGAAAGAATACTGGGATGTTGCACTGAGGAGGATCAAAGATAAACTTATAGAAGAAGAAATGAAGGGTAACAATCTAAATTTATTGTTACACCATCAATAACCTCGATGTTTACTCTTTTATTTGGGGGGGGGGGGGGTATGGATGAATTTCGTATTTTAATGTTTGCATTTTCAAAACGGGGATTCATACCATTCGTACATATTAGATATAAAATTATTTTGAAGTACAACAAAGTTCTAGGTGGTTGTGAAGGGGGGAGGAGGTAAACTCGGCCCCTACTACTTCTTGACCCGTGCTTGTTTATGGAAAGACTTCATAGAATGGCGTATTAGTCAGACTATTTGAAATATTCAATTTCTAGGAACACATTTCAGGGTTCAGGGCCCATATTGGCCCCAGTCCCAATGCAAAATTAGTAACTTTTTCCCTATTTGTTGACCATTTTTCCCAGTTTGACACCTCATTGAAAATACAACAAAATGAGTAAAATTCTTAATTTCAAGTCAATGAGCAGTATATTTAAAATGAATGTATCAATAATACATTACAGGTATAACCATGTACACTTTTTTCTCAAAATCAAAGCCCTCTGAAAATGGATATCGAAATCCCTTTGAACGAAAACATAGATTTTAATAAATAAATTGAAGAATTGAGCATTAATCAAAAACGTAGAAATCACCACATTGATTAAAAATATTTGTCAATTTTATTTTAAACAGATTCAATCAAAGAATAAATAATAACAAACTACCAACTTGTAATTATTTCAATTCTTATTTTATAGAAATGACGACTGATCAGAATTGGGGAAAAGTACGGAATCTCCGTACTTATTTCACCCGGGAGAAAGAAGAGGCATCAAAGAAAAGTGGAGCAGGAACTGACGAAGTTTACAAGTCAAAATGGTCATTCTTTGATTCGCTGCTAATCCTGAAATGTCAAGTCGTGCCAAGGAAGTCCAAGAGTAATGTTGTCAGTATATTGGTTGGGGACAAATTATCTATTCATGCTGCTGAGAAATATGCTTTCTTTCAACAGCTGTTTATAATCATAAGAGATGATTCAATTTTAGAGAAATCTTTTACCTATTAATGCCAAATATATCATGTATAAATGATGTGCTGTTTAAAAAAGACTCCAGGGCAAAAAAAAAAAACCCGTTGAGATTAAAAGATAATTGCCCCCTTCACCCCCGACCAGTATATTTTCAAATAATGTTCCACTGCCACGACACCTCCCCATTTGTATTAAAGTAGTCGCAGAATTCACTCCTGATTTCCCTTGCATCATTTGTACAACGTTTTGCACCATGCTAGGCCAATGGTTGTAGGGAGCCGCTTGTATTTTCACTCCTCCATTCTCCTGGATATAGAACATTTGTCTCTGGTTCCTCGTAGTCAGGGCTACCGGGATGTGTAGACGTTGCGTGTTGGATCTGTAGAAGTTATGCAGTGCGCATGAAGCAAGAACAATCTTTTCTACCACCTCGAGTTGAAAAGACGAAACTTTTCTGGAATATTTCAAATCTGTGGGCCATAATTCCAAACACATTCTCGACAATTCTCCTCGCTCTAGATAACCTGCAATTGAATATGCGCTTTGTTAGGTCAAATTCCCACGATGGATACGGTTTTAACAAGTATCGCTTCTAAAGGAATGCATCGTCTCCGACTATGACTAAGGGCATGTTCGATTCTCTGCCTGGCAAGGGTTCCTCTGGTGGAAAATTCAGCTGACCGTTCTCTAGCATGTCGTGTAAATCCGACTGTGCGAACACGCCACCGTCACTCACCCGTCCGTTGCACTCCATGTCGAATATAAAGTGGTAATCCGCATAAACCAACGCCAACAACACAATTCTATTGAAGTGTCTGTAATTATATAACTTCGATCCACCGTCAACTGGACATTTTATCATAATATGCTTCCCGTCCATGGCCCCTGTGCAATTCGGAAAATACTACTTCGAGTCGAACTCATTAGCGATGTCCCTCTATTCATTTGCAGAGTTTGGAAACTGAAATTTCAATTAAACATCAACTATTGTCACGATATTGACATTTGGATGACATTTTAACAGTATAAAACATTCAGGGTTAGGGCATACTTGTACCATTTAGGTTACGATTATTGCAGACATCGCGAAAGTTTCTACAAATTACTAGACATTTTTATCAATTTTTGTGGAAAGTCAACATATTTATGAAAAAAAAGTTTAAATGTTTTACCAGACCGAAGCAAATTTTACCAGATTTGTCTTGTAAATCTCGCGATGTATTGTCTGCTATTGCACAAACAAAAGACACCGCTAAAGACAAGACTATATCAATGGCCGGATTGCTTAAAGCAGATACTTGAGTTTTGAAACACTATGTCCTTTGAAAGCAACAAAGTGCGATATCAATGTCTCCATTCAAAGTTTAAATGTTAGATTCTATACAGTTTTGACTCACTGCAGTCCAATTCAAAATGATATCTTCAAGGTCAATCTAACTTAAGTACCAGCAAGCAGTTCCGCTGATCATGTTCTACCTCTATGACAAGTTTCAAGGTGACATACTTCATAGAGTAATATCATACATGTGTATGTCCAGTTCATGAAAAAAAAAACTGTCAAGGGCAAGGACAATACCTGAAATCAATAATCCAAAATTCGCGGATTACCTCAGTAGTATCTATCCTTCGGAGTTTGAAGTCAATGAAACTTCAGAGACAAATAATTTAGCATCCTATTTGGACGTAATGTTGTCCTACGACACTGATGGTCACATGAACACCTCATTCTATGACAAACGCGACGTCTTCAATTTCAGCATTACAAACTTTCCTTTTCTGAGTGGCAACATCCCTTCATCGCCTGCTTATGTCGTGTTCATATCTCAGTTCACACGCTATGCCTGAGGAAGTACCAAATATACAGATTTTGTTCTGAGAGCTAGGCGTCTTTCAGATAGCTTCTCAGTCAGGGATATGTTTGTGACCGACTAACATCGTCACTAAGGGAGTTTTACGATCGATATGGGGAACACGATGCCCCACTCTCCAGAATGGTGGATGATATTTTGTCATAGACAATTTGAACCATCCAACCAAAGATTGTTCTCTATGTCTTCCAAAATGGAAGTAACTGGATGTGACAGTTCTACCGAATTGAAGGAGATGCTTACTCTTCCTGGGCACCTGGACTCACTCCCATATCGGGAGTTCGCTTCTTTTCATACGGTGGAGGATTTTGTTTGTTTGCTTTGGTTCCTGTTTTATCCTGATTTTGTATGCCTTCAGTTTATGATTTTCTGAATTATCGATTCTGTGCTGTATACAGGGATATGGTCATTATCCATATTTGTCATCAAGTCCAACTCTCAAGCTGTACCTCCATGTAAAATTGTCTTATTCATTGTTTCATTTACATGTAATATTGGTACAACGAAGTCGAATTCAAAATCTTATTTTCAAGGTCAAGGTTAAACCTCAAGGACAAGGTCAATACCTAAAATCAGGTTCACTTTCTTTTATCTATCTCCATCTTTTTATGTGAAACATTATAATACCTTACTATGGGAAAGTGAAATTAAAATTGTATCTTCAAAATCAGGGTCATATGGCCAAGTCAAGGTCAATACCTTAAATAAAGTCATTTCATTATCTCCTATCTCTATGATATGTTTGAACGTAAAATGTAATACCGGTATTTCATGTAATGTTGGTACAATACAGTCTAATGTTTTACCCTGAGACATATTTCAAAGATATATACTTTGACCTTGACCTTGGAGAAAGACCTACTTTTTACATTACAGTCTTATTACTGACAAAGATGTTCACGGGGTATTCCTGTTTCGCAAACACATTTTTTTTCATAATGCATACACGCACGAAATCCCAAGGCAATTTATGTATTGATTAAAAAAATGAGTGAAAGAAATGGATGATTGGTTTAATTCATCATGGTCGATGATGAATGTGATATATATGTAAAAAAAAAATTGTGAACATTTAGACGGGAGATTTCCTAGAAAACGACCTGCTTCAGCTAGAGGATAATATCTGGACAGGGATACAAACCTACAAACCTTCCAGTCACACATTTGTTCAAGAAAAGAAAATTGTACACGGATGCCGACCTTACCCAATGACAAATATGGATAATGACCATATCCCTGTATACAGCACAAAATCGATAATTCAGAAAAATCAGAAACCGAAGGCATACAAAATCAGGACAAAACAGGAACCAAAGCAAACAAACAAAAACCTCCACCAAGGTCTTAGTGTCCTGACTGACTTTAAGAAAAACACAAGTGAAGCTTCTCAGGTTGAGAGGAAGGGCGAAGATAATTTATTTTGCAAATACTTGGCAAACGAAATGAAGAAAATTACTGATCCACTGGCTAAATCCATGGTAAATGAGAATTCAGAATGATTTGTACGAGGCGCAGTTTGGTCCTCTCTACACTTAAGAAGGTGTTCACAACCCGCCATACGTGCACTTACATGTACATGCTGTCTACGTGCAAAAACGTAGGCAAACCTAGGGTATCCGTATGGTGTCCGTGCGTTGTCAGTACGTGTCCCGCACGGCCTTCTTGTGGATTTCTGAACACGCAGACAGGACGTAGCAGTTTTAGTGCATACAGAACTTTCGCTGCGTCCTGTCTACGAATTCAACAAGAAGTACGACACGTAAGTTGTAAGTACGTTGCAAATGAGTTACAGACAATCCTGACGATAATCTCAAAAGCACTCACAATACAGCACAAAATTGAGCTTCGACGGACCCCTAGCAAGCTAAAGGTGGGGCCAGGTGTCCGGGAGGAGTAAGCATCCCCTGTTGGCTAGCCGCACCCGCCGTCGATGTTCATGCACTAAAATAAAATCAATTATATAAAATGCATGCGCAGTCTGTGGTTTTATCCATAAAGAAAGTGTAATGGCGACCATTTCAGGGTAAATATTCAAAACACTTACTGTCCAACCCCTCCCGGGGAGCTTTTTTACGAGCTCTACACGGCAAAGGGCATAAGTGTGACACAAATGAGTTCAAGAAGATCCTGACGATAATCAAAATAACACGCAAAATAGCGCACAAAATTGAGCTTCGATGGACCCCTAGCAAGCTAGAGGTGGGAACAGTTGCCCGGGAGGAGTAAGCATACCCTATTGGCTAGCCGCATCCGCCGTCGATGTTCATGCACGAAAATAAAAAGAATATATAAAATGCATGCACAGTCTGTGGGTAAATGTATGTCTATATAGAAAGTGTTATGTCGACCATATGTCAGGGAAAAATATTCAAAAAACTTACTTTCCGACCCCTGGCGGGGAACTTTTTTACGAGCTCCATACGGCAAAGGGCATCAGTGTGACATAAATGAGTTCAAGAAGATCCTGACGATAATCTCAATAGCACTCACATTAGAGCACAACATTGAGCTTCGATGGACCACTAGAAGCTAGATGTGGGACCAGGTGCCCGAGAGGAGTAAGCATACCCTGTTGGCTAACCGCTCCTGCCGGCAATGTTCATGCAAGAAAATCAAATCAATATATAAAATACATGCAGTCTGTGGTTATGTCTATATAGAAATTGTTATGGTGACAATATCAGGGAAAATATTCAAAACACTTACTTTCCAATCCCTCGCGAGGAACTTTTTTACAAGCTCCACACGGCAAAGGGCATAAGTGTGACACAAATGAGTTAAAGACGATCCTAACGATAATCTCAATAGCACTCACATAAGAGCACAAAATTGAGCTTCGACGGACCCCTAGCAAGCTAGAGTTGAGACCAGGTGTCCGGGAGGAGTAAGCATACCCTGTTGGCTAGCCGCACCCGCCGTCGATGTTCATGCACGAAAAATGTATTTAACAGAGTTATTGAACATGTGATGTTACGGTAGAGTAAACGGGGGGTTTGTTACGGATATTCTGATTGGATATTTACTGATCAGTGGTCAGTTAAGTGAGTAAGGAATTTATAAGGTCATTCGAAGGCTCAGATTTGAAGCACTAACACGCTTTTCCTCGAACCCCTCCAACCTTCCCTCTATAGTACATTCATTTGTCGTAGTTGTATATTGAATTATCTCTGATTTTTGATTTATTGCTAACTCATGTATTTTTCTATTATAGTTATGAAATGACCATGATATTTTTCATAGACGTTTTTGATGGACTTTGATGATGACGATGATGATGATGACGATGATTCGCGATATTTGTCTCTGTAATTTAATGTAAATAAATCTGAGCGCTTCGCCTCCAATACATGTGTTATTTATCTTTTAAATAATTTATGTTCGTTTGAGTAGAACGAATTAGAACATAAAAAAATGTAAAATGCGTGCACAGTCTGGGTTATATCTATATGGAAAGTGTTATGGCGACCATGTCAGGGAAAATATTCAAAACACTTATTGTCTTATCCCTTTTTTTACAAGCTCTTCACGGCAAAGAGCATAAGTGTCATTCAAGACACATAAGATGGTATCACATATTTCAGGGATGATGTACGAAACAGTTGTGAGTGAAATCCTATATAAGACATTATAAGTACTCCAAAAATTGATAGGCATCACCTGCAAGACGGAGGTGTTATAAATTCATTTAATCAAACGATGTATTAAAGGAAAAAATACCAAGAATTGACTATATAGGTTTGTTTGTTATAGGTTTGACGACATTATCCAGTCTAGGTCATTGTTCAAGGTCACGTAATTTGGATCAAACAAGCATTATCGTGTGAATTGTTTAACATTCTAAACATTCACGATATATCAAAATCTATTTTTAAGAAATATTCTGAAACTTGGTACTTGTTTAATTCAAGCAATCTCAGTTTTTCACAGATAATTGGACTTATAGTAGTGAAATTGGTGTTTAGGGGGAGGAGAAATTTAACTCTGTGGCGAGATAAGAGAATCAATGGTACTTTTCCAAAATGTTTTAAGTTTTCGCCTGAATCTTTTACTACTGTAAAGATCTATTGAACATCATGAATGTAGTGCATCCTTTTTGAATTATTATTTGAGGCAATTTTTTTCGAGGTTGAGCACCCCCCCCCCACCCCCCGTCTTCACATCTTTAATGATGGATACTCAGTAACTGATTCAAACAATTCATCATTTTCGTATTACACATTATGGCTAATTCTATATTTAAATTTCATGTATTCCTGATGATATAATGTCACTCATAAACTATTTACATGTGCCTGATGCAAGGAATCTTGAGTGAGTGTAGTCTCTCTGCAGGGGAATTGGCCTCTCTCATAACGATGTCCCTTCGTTTAATCAAGGGGAACACGAGGGCTAGGAGCTCGTCGAAAGAAGCTTTGTTCATTCGAACAAAGTTCTTAAAACCTTGTTGGTCTTCCCTGTATAGCTCTATGAGAAGAGATGGTAAGACCCGTGTTAGGATCTTCTATTGATCCTTCGTCGAGTCCACACATTACGATTTCTTCGTTTCCTTATTAGAATGCAAATAATAATGCAAATGGCTGATAAAATGTCTGAGACTTCTTGTGTGGGCGCCATGTTTACATTTGACAATTCAAAGGCGTGAAAAAATAAAGAATGTAAACAAATTATGTGCAATTAGTTTCACCGTGTAACTACCGCGAGACGCTGCAACTCGCTCGGACCGTGAAAATCTCTGCAATTAATCGCATGCGATTAATCGCGTCGTGTAACAATGCCTTTAAGGGGGTCCAGAACAGTATCCAAAAGAACCCTATCGAAAAGCTCTAGATAATTTATGACGTCATTTGCGTTTTTTCGCAAGTACGTCAGCATTTTGTAACGTAGAAATAAGGGGGAGGGGGTAACAAAATCATTATAACTTAAAAACTGACAGGTCAAATTTTAAAAAGAAATTATCGGTGTTTCACTTGACATCTGACGAAGATAATTTACGAAAAAAAAGTATAGTGTATTAGTTACACGGACTTTATTTATATCAAAAATTTTACAACTGAAAGATGTCCTGAAAATAGATATAAATTTATCTCCTTTCGACATTTTGTTTTAAAAGTACTTATTGATCATGATCATTTATAATTCCATACATATCCGATTGTCCACATCATATCTAAATGAAAAATACAGAATTTGTTAAAATCTGCCTCTACTGAAGATTTGTAACTATTTTTCATGACCTAAAGTGTGTTAATTTTAACGTTACATTTACGACCCATTTTGGGATTTCAATACTTTCTTATATAGACTTAACGTCAGACAGTGCATGCATTTTATACATTCTTTTCATTTTCGTGCGTGAACATCGACGGCGGGTGCGGCTAGCCAACAGGGGATGCTTACTCCTCCCGGGCACATGGTCCCACCTCTAGCTTGCTAGGGCTCCGTCGATGCTTAGTTTTGTGCTATATTGTGAGTGTTCTTGAGTTTATCGTCAGGATCTTCTTTAACTCATTTCAATAGGTATATATTTACATTCGTTGCTTCAAAACTAACTGTACAAAATTGATGAAACTTTGCATGTAAAAAAGGTATGTCTCAATTTTTAACATTTATAATTTTTAGGTATATTAAATGATAGGATCTTTATATAAGTCTGGTCTTGGACCTCATTAGAGTAATACTAATAGTACCAGTAGGAATTATACATTTTATTTTACATGCTTTTCATGTGGCATCCTCAAATTAAATATCTTTTTTTTTTGGTCAGTTATTACCCTTTAGTCAATCAGATGATATATGCGCTATTGTGTGTAATGTTACGATGCATGATATGTGACTTCTTTCAGAATACATGTTGTATTCATTTTCATCTTATTTCATAAAATAAATTCTTATCTGCTATTTATTGGATGTATTATTCATTTATTCAGTTGTTGTTTCCTTGAGATACAAGAAAGAATCTTAAATTAGTTATACATAATAGTCTGATATAATTGTTTTTGAATTGTGCATGAAAATCAGTAGAAAAAAAAAATAAATTTCGCTCGTTCGGTCCTCTGTCAATTGGTATGGGTCCTCGATTTTCAAAATTCAAAATTTTCTATTTAAAAATAATGTCGTTCGCTCGGTCTCGTTTTTTCATAAAAAATCCCGAAGAACTGCAAATCAAATTAGTGTGGCCTTACGGAGCCTTTGACATATCGCCCAAAACTTCATCAATTGCTTCATCCCCTAGGGTCGTGTCTTGGTGTTGAAGGTAGACGGACAGCTTACCGACTTGCTAAAGGACCTCCTTAAAGTTTGAAAATAATTTAACTATGATTCATGAACCTATACCAACCGGTAATTAATTTTTGTTTCACAAACTACAATGTCATAATGATAGAAAAATAGCATCTGTTTACTAATTATAAGAATTGATATGCAAAAAATGGCACTATTTTCTTGTACAGCTAAAATGTACAAAACAACGTTGACTTCTGTTAGCAAGTTTGCTAAACCTTCTGCTATCGGTGATGTACGTCTGTTACTCTGTTTTTTTGCGTTTCGTGATTTGGAGTTTGTTTTGGGTGCTGCAACCGAGTATTGTTGAAGATCCCCGTTCTTTTAAATGCACCACTAAACTGTATGTGGAAGGCCTTATATGATCTCTTCATTACATTGAGAGACTAAATCATGCATTTAGTGTCTAGGTGTGCAAAGCACTCTTAATAGCATCCTTCACAGCTAGTTCTACGCGATGAGCTAAACAATAAATACTTTTATAAATCAAGGCAGTGCGACTAAACCATTCTAGGCTCCAAACATGTTTGATGCTCCATTAGTTGTAGTACCGACAAGTTGTCCCAGGTCAATACTGTGCTCTGCTAATGTTCTCATCAAAATGTCATATATCCCTTGACGATGTGGAATATAGTTAAACAAACTTCTGAAATCGCTCATATCTAACACCATGAGAAGCAAAGTGTAAATAGATTCATTTATCCCACAAACATCCATAGTGCCGTCCAAAGTCAAAGAAAAAATCTTACTGTTATCCAAGTATGACAATGTTTTGAATACCGGTATCTCCACCATTGATATATGGTATACATTTTCTGAAGTCTCTACAGAATCGGTCATTCAAATAAGTTTTGCCACTATTAAGGTAAATTGTCTTATCAAGGTCACACAACCAAACATAGTCTTTGGAGAATTTGTTATGTTTAGCTATTGCATGGGCATTTCTGTATTCTAGGCGTTTGAGATCAGTCTGAATCAGCTGAGATAGAGCTCGTAGAGCATCCAAAGTTTGAACATGTTTGTTCTGATATGTAATATGGGCATCTTTAGCATCATTGTTGCTTCGTGTGACTTAATAGAATCTAGTTTAAAATGGTCAGTACCGTTTATCCAACAAATATATTGAAGAGTAAGGCTTTCATTTTTGGATGCCTAAATGCATGTACATACGGAACAAAATATTCCAAGAGAACTATCGTATGAAAACCAATCCCTTCCCGTCTTCCAGTGAGACAGGACAGATCGTTTCCTTTTCCTTTTTCATATTCTTTGTGTGATAGAAGCTTTTGTTTGTTTTGACTGCCGTATGAATCAGCATTTTCAACTTGTCCCTCCATACCAGCAGTACTACTTTTAGAGGTCGGGCTTAAAGTGCCATAACAGCTCAGAATGTTTTTGGCTAATCAGATAGTAAATATGGTCCTACATAAAATTGCGCAATCTGTTTGCAAAAATTCTTGCGCCTTGCCTCTGAAATTAATTATTTTAGTGTCCATTTACACCTGCTGCGGGAAATCGCCGAGCCTCTTATCGCTACATCTTGCTGCTGACCACATGTGTGAAGGAATCGTCAGAAGCAGGACATCGTAGTAGTACATGTAAGCATACGATGGTTATATAGAAGATAATGCATTTGTTATGAGAGTTGTAATCTTAAAAAAGACAGTGACGGTATTTATATAAAAAAATGACAATGGCGAGTAAAAGATTGCAGGGTATGTGTTTTGTCATATTAAGACTTGGATCCACCTTCTTCCCCACTCAGAAAATAATAGGAACTTGAAGAAAAAGAAAGACTTAGGGTTTTAGAAATTAGTAATAAATATATATATCATAAACGGATAGATCTTAGGTTGGAGAGGATGCAAATTAATCCAACCTTTCCTTTGCTCTGACAAAAAAAAAGGAAAAAATGAATACGGAAAAGTAAAGAGATAGTAAAAGAGAAGAGAGAGATTAAATTTAGATCAAGAAGATGTACCTCTGTCTGTCTCTATGACATCATAAATAAATCCTTTAATTATGCAAGCATTTCTTGTAAGAGGAAAGGGTAACATGATTACTTGCGTTTTAGAAATAATAAACACAGAAGTATTACTCATCAGTATACAGTTTCAGAAGATTACAGAAATTTCTGCTGCATATTTTTATTCTTTTATTGCATATTACCGATTCGGCTTTGGCTCGTTCAGTTTGCCAAAGTTATATAATAGATAATTCATCTCTTAGAGTGATATTAGCAGTTCAAACATAATCCAGTAAGGCATGGTCCATTGATATTCTGAGGGGGGGGGGGGGTTGTCGGAGCAAGATTATTTTTTTCGCCCCAGGACCGGAGCAAAACTATATTTTTCTTGCAAAGTTGGCGCAAGATTTTTTTTTCTAACAATTGATGTGCAATATATCAAAGAATGTTTGTGTTTTATCAATAGAAATTCTTTATTTTTATTCAAACCTCTAAAATATTACTTCATTTTTATGAAGAATTTAATTCACTTCAAGTATTTTACGATATATAATCCTCAGTAAACAAAATTTACATCTGACCCAAGCCCCTCCCCCCCTTCGAATATCAAATGGACCGTGCCTTATTCTAGGAGATGATCGATTATAAACTTTTCAAAGTCATGCGAATGCCAGTCCCCTCCGTCCCCCTCCTATTCAGGTCGTGCGTGCCATCATTAATTCTCTTTCGAAATGGTTATTTTTTTCAACCCGAACACGGTCCAGAATTTAAGTCCCCAATTTCACTAGAAAAATATAGCTCATATCACAGGGAGCAAGCTCAGTGTGCGTGTGGAATTTTATAGCCTAAGAAAAAGGAAAGGGACACATCTTCGGTATTGTTAAAATACGCATATTATTATTCAAATTATTAAAATTCTACAAAACTTGAAATATTGGGGTCAAATTTTCGTTTCTGTCTTTAGTTCAATGTATTTTCCATAATTCCTCAAAGTTTCAGCGTTGTAGCTTTCATAGAAGAGCCGTTATAGCCGATAATCTTTTTGTAGATGACCGAATTTTTTTAGTCGACATTTCACTTGTCCGGAATTTACCGCAAAGATAGCAGGGCATATTGGAGGAAAACCAAGTGAAACTGATAATGTCAATAGCATTCTCCAATAAAACAATCAAAAACAAATTGAACCTACCCCTCAATGTATTAAATGCAGTCTTCCAGCAGTGGAAATTCGTCTTTTTTCTACACGGTCGGTTTTCAAACAAATGATCAGCCATCTTATGCTCACGTGATCAGCCTTCTAGTCTCATTTGCAAGAAGAGCGCTGATTGGTCGGGGGTGTGTCCTATTCATCCAATGAGGTAAGCATACTTTTGTTTACATAGTTACTTTTGGCGGACTTTTTCGAAACGTGTTGAAGACGGCAAAATGTTGATCCTTTCTTGGTAATTAAACTTTCCTTGATATGTCACAAACAAATACTATGAGATATAAAGGAAATCACTGGCAGCAATTTGTATTGCATAAAAACAATGTTATCTATTAAATTAATTAAGATTCTGACATCAAAGTTCTGATATCTGAGCAGAGAAAATGAATGTTATTTACATTTCTTGCAACAAAATGTTGAACTTGTAGCAGACACCCACTTTCTTTTTGTTTTTAACCCTGCACAGTCTCTATGGAGCCATTTTTCACATTTCTCACATTGGATCCAGTCAATATGTCCTTCTGCTTTTTTACATACAATGCAAGAATCCTCACTAGTTTGACCAGATCCCCCTTCTTCATTTGCCTCAATGGTTACATTTGGCTGTACACATGACTGGTCTTCATATAAGTATTCAGGGTGTGGCATTACTGTGGCCTGCTTTAATGATTGATTTAGAACTTTGATAGTTGCTGCTTTATTGTCACTTGTTTTAACTTTACAGTCATACGCCTTACACAGACATATCAAATGATTTTTTTTTCATACTGCTAAGGTAATTTTCATCCTGATGTACAAGGCCTTTCAACAAATTGTGAGAACAAGATTTTTCTGTAGAGGATTCTGCAAGAATGAAATCAAAATTCAATTTTAAGTCCAGCTTTCTTGACATTCCCCTTAGACTGGGAGCCTACTTGAATTTGTTTCCTATGAGCCATTTTTTTCTGAACAGATAGGTTCATTAGGAAGTCTTTTCGGTATTGATTTACCATCACAAGTAAAAATTTTTCAGACAGCTCTTGAAATAAAAGTTCTGAGCAGGAGGATATCATAACCATTTCCCCCAACAAACCAACAACACTGTCATCTTTCATGAAGTCATCTTGTGTAATTGTCTGAATGCTTGTTAAGAATACATTGAAGAGATCCATATCCTTTGAAATTGATGCATTGCATTTCTCAAAGAGGTTTTGTCCATGTATATTAAGATTCTCATCAACTAACAAATGAAGACATTTATCACACGTTGAGATGAAAAATTGGAATACTTTGTCAGTAATATTTGTGAGACCACGGGTTTGATACTGCCTAAAAGCTGTCTCAATCAAACTTTCCGGATACTGAGTGCTTGTTTGAAGGATTGATTCATTTACTGCAAGTGTATCAATGATCTTCAACATACACTTAGCCTCATTGGATTGTTGTTGCTCAGAATCTCCTAACTTGAAGCAGTAATTGGTTAACCTTTTCCTGTGCTTAAGTCTAGCTTTAGCAATACAGTAACCTCCTACTGATTTTACCATGGCTTGCTTCTGTTGTTTGTCTCTGTCCCTTGGAGCTGCCAGCAGTTCTGTACAAATTTGCTTTCTGTTGAAGAAGGTATTTCCGAATAGCACATGAGATATTGAATGAAATGTGAGCAATTATTTGCTGTGAAGTTTCACGCAGGTCAAAGAACATCAAATATGACCTTGCTTTAAATTCACTTGACGTCTGATGTTGATGACAAAGTTTGTAAAATCTTGAAATTTTGTCAGCATGAACAGGCTGTGGATCTGCATCATCAATATTCAGAGATTGTTCCTCCATCATGCCCTGAAGGCATTCAAATTCTTCTGAACAAAATGAGTTCACAGCATCAATGTGGTTTGTGAGCAATTCCTCTACTGCGTTGTTTGATTCTTCTTGCAATTTTGTCATGGCATTACCTACTTTGAGGTCACGAATCACATTAACAACATCAAATCCTTCAG
Source organism: Pinctada imbricata (assembly GCA_033119305.1). Taxonomy (NCBI): domain Eukaryota; kingdom Metazoa; phylum Mollusca; class Bivalvia; order Pterioida; family Pteriidae; genus Pinctada; species Pinctada imbricata. The sequence goes on along the minus strand of VSWD01000005.1, from coordinate 47,107,135 downwards.
GTATAGATAAAGCATCAACAGAAGAAACATCTGAATCAGGAGTCACTAAATTAATTTCTTCTTCCTCCTCCTCTTCAAACTCATCTTGTATATGTGATTCATATGACAAACTGGTACATGGCACAGGAATCGGGACCATATTTACTTTCCTGCAAGTAAATAATTGAATATGTTTAAAATGGTATTTAATCATGTTATGTGTGATAGTGCTGTCTATCTGCTATTAAAGTATATACAAACTATTTTTTTTAGCATGTTTCTATAATAAGCTGCATGTTGACACACAAAAAAAGTTATATGTTAACATAAATATCTGTTATATGTTTACATTCATATTGAAAAAAATCATAGAAGTTGAAACAAAAAATGCCTCAATGTGTTTGCTGAAATCTGATGCCCCATAAGCAGAAAAGTGGAAAATTTTAACTCCCACTTTCTGTTAAATTTCTCAATCATGAAACAAAATCTAATAACCATATTTAAAAGACAGGGGCAGAAACAAAAGACTTTCGTGGGCCTATATAGCTCACCTGAGACCATAATTAGTCAGATTGTAAGGCCATAAACAAAAGGTCCAAGTGGGCCTATATAGCTCACCTTAGACATAATTAGTCAGATTACCAGGCCATAAACAAAAGGCCAAAATGGGTCTATTTTGCTCATACAAGATTCAAACAATACAATTAAAATCAACATTTTTTATTTGTAGGTTGATAGATCATCTAGTAAAAATGTGGCAACATTAATGAAGAAATACCATTCAGGACTTTGTTTGAAACCTATAAATTTGAGAACATTGAGGAGCGTGAGATTCATGGTGATGTAAATATTGAAACATTTTCAAAATATATACGAAAGCTATTTCCAGAGGCTGGATTTCATAGGAAACGATTGCCTAATGGTCAGAAAATGAGAATGATTAGGGGATTGCATTTAAGACAAAATGTTCCAAATACAGAAGAATCAAACATCATTGCAGTAATTCAGAAGGCACTGGATCATTTCTCAGAGGAAGTGGACATTTCAGGACAAACTGCCCATCAAATAATCTGTTGTATGAGAACAAAGTTCAAGATAAATGGCATGGAAATTCATAAAATCATAAAATTCAATGTAGACAAATCATGGGAATTGTGGATAGCAGGGAAAGAGGTAAATCTCCAGCAAGCTAAAATTAGTAAATATTTCCAGTTCACAACCAACAGTGTCTTAGGTGTGTTACATATTGTAAGCATGATGGAATTGTGTGAAGGGATACAAATCACAAAATCAATAGTATGTAGCAGATTTCACACCATAGAAGACTTTGAAAATACACGTGACAAAGAAAACACAGGAAGAAGGAGGATACGGTCTATGATTTGCCAAAAACTAACATCATTAATAGGAACTTCAAAAGCATGTGTAACATGTCAGAGAATGATATTTGATACAAGTGGAAAGTCACAAGGCGAAATACTAAAAGAGAAAGATAAAAATGAACAGAGACAACAGAAAACAACAGCACAACAGAAGAAGACCTTAGACAAATGATACCAAATGCCCCACCAGAAATGATAACCTTCCTTTCAAGCCAGACAAATAACATCAACAGAAATCCTAAAGGTAGAAGATGGCAGAAAGAGGTGATATCCGTTTTCTTACAATTATATAACAGAAGTCCTCTAGGATATGAAGCCCTTAGACAAAGCAATTTGCTAGTATTACCATCTCCATCACTGTTACTTCTGTATAAAAACTGCGGTAGAAAAAGAAGGTAGGTTTTATGGATGAAATCTTTGAATGGATGCTAAACGAAGCCATTCGATTACAAATTCCTAAAGAGGGATATTTTGGAGGTATCATATTGGACGAGATGGCTGTACAGGAAGACCTTCAAATTGAGAGAAATTCAAAAGGAATAGAACTAGTCGGTCTTGTAGACAAAGGAGAGGAAGGTAATCTATGTTCGACTTTACGACAAGGACAAAAGATCAGAAAACTTGGCAATCACATACTGCAACTTGTTTTTCTAGGATTTACGGGGTTTAGGTTCCCCATAGCACATTTTGTGAGTGATCAAATACTGGCCTATGATATGTACAGCTTGTTCTGGGAGGCAACAGATAAACTACAAATGTTTGGGTTCACATGTGTGTATACTTCTATGGATGGGGCACAATGTAATCGCACATTTTTGAACATGCATGTGTCAACTATGCAGACAACGATTGTGCAAAATCCATGTAATTACGAAGAATGTGTCGTATTTATGATGGATTATTCACATGTAATTAAAAAATTACGCAACAATATTCTTAAGAGTGGAATAAAAAAAGGGTGTACAAGAAATGTAACATTGGTGACGGGTGAAAATATTCAGTGGCAAATGTTCTGCGATGCTTACCACTGGGACAAGCAAAATGCCCTACAAATTCACAGACGACTAACAAATGAACACCTTTATCCCTCCACTCAATCAAAGATGAGGAATCATCTAGCTGAGCAAGTGAATGACACTGACATGCTCCATCTTTTTGAAGAGTACCAGGGTTCACTTAATAATGGTGGTGACAAAATGAACGGACCAATCAAACTACTGAAACAAACATCAAAAATGATAACCATATTCAGAGACACAAGGCCAATAACAAGATTGGATGATGATAGACTTAAAGACCTTCAGGAAGTTGTTAGTTGGTTTGAGGAGTGGAGAAAAGGTGTACAGGAAACTAAGAGTTTGCTCTCCTATCAATGCATGGACGACATTTAATCCTGTATTAGAGGATTTGTGGAGTTGTGTGGTTTAATGATTAAACGAAGAGATGTAAATGTCATCATTACGCCCTCTATGATCAATTCTGATATAGTTGAAAACATGTTCTGCCAACAGAGATCTACATTTAATGGAGCAAATTCCAACCCAAATGTGCTTCAATATCAGAAAAATATCAACAGTATTATCATCGGACAAACAACTGTATCGAAAAAATCAAATGCAGGCCAATGTGACAAAACAGCACAGCCACTCACATTTTCAAAGCCTAAGAGAAAAAAGGAGCAGACATGTAGCAAAGATACAAAGATAAAGGTCATACGCTTTTAAGATAAAGGTATGTATAACATTTCTAGATCTGTATTTCAAAATGTTATTACCGGTAAAATGATGAATACCAACCTAGTAATACGACAACAACTACAGTCATCTATATCAGGTGCTGAGCAAAATTTCATAGCATCTTCAATAATTGGTGGTTGGGGTAGGCAAATTTCCCTCTTGAAATTTATTACTCTAAGACCTGCTGGGGATTTAACTCTCCCAATGGCCACCCCTAGCTGCCCAGGAGCAAACATGCTGTGACAGTCAATCTCTGCTCTGTTAAGGAATTAAATTGTATTGAGATCAATATCATTTCCTAAAATTATAATATACATTGTACATATGAATATGTTTAGAAGTTCAAATTGGTAAATTTCTGAAAATAATAAACCTGATGAATAAATGTGAAAGTAAATTATGAAAATATCAATCGTTTAGTTGCATAAGCAATGATTAGTGATAGAATTCTCCTACCAATCAGCTGAAATTAACAATTTTTTCACATTTAGGGACCATAACTCTACCAAAAAAGGTCAATTTGCATTTCATCATAATAAAATTGTGTGCCAGAAATCAATAAATTCTGTCGATTTTTTGCTGAGAAAATAAATTGAAACCTCTAGTGGAGAACGATCGATAGACAGATGTTTTGACATTATATACTAATAGCCCCTAATGAGTCATTTTCTTTTAACTTCTGAAATAATATACCTCTGTAATGTCATTCCCTGAGCTTTGTGTACTGTGAGTGCATATGCCAATTTCAGAGGAACCTGTGTCCTTTCTGCAACATTTTTTTTAAGTACTGGACTAAAAACTACAATATAAGAATGCATCTATATGTATTAAAAGGTAAACATTTTACATACACTGAACAAATGAAATATTTTTACTGGTGTACTTCTAATGACATAAAAGATCATTATCATTTATCAAAATGTACAATGTAGATATCAATAGAAATAAAAACATTAAAATGTCAAAAGTTTTGTTACATATGATCATGTATGATACACATCTATATTAATATTATACCTGAAAATGTTTGCTTTTCCAGCTTTGTTGTAATATCCACGGTTGGGAAATGAACGACTGGACATTCCTTACAAGATAAAACGATGCCTTGTAATCCATTCACAAGATTTGATGATATGTTCCTCACAAGAATCACCGGACATCCGTCCTTTAACCATAATGTTGGAGGTGCAAGAACCTTTTTAAGGTAATGGGACTCTCCTCTGTCTATTGCTTTGTACTCATACAGCTGACCGCTCTTGTTCAAAATTCTAAGTCTGTTATGATTATCCACTTGTTCATTTGTTGCATACAACTTAATAGGTTCGTCGTTATCATCTTTACAAAGAGGTCTCTTAAGACTTTCCAATAAAGTTACCGAGGATTCACTTAATTTTCCCTTTGCAGCTTCATTAACACATTTAATGAATGAAGAATCAGATTGTCGAACAACATTTTCAAGGGTAATACGATGAGGGAAAACTTGGTCAAATAATTCACTTTCAAAACAGAACTTTCCATCATCATTATACATCCTATTTTTGACTGGAGGTAGCTGATAAAAATCCCCACAGAAAACAAGTTGCATTCCTCCAAATAATTTATGTCCACATTTCAAAGAACAAATGCACTCAAGCTGTTCAAATAATTTCTTGGAAAGCATGGATACCTCATCCAAGATTAGCACATCTGTTGATAGGATATTTCTGTAAACATCCTTCTTGTAGTTTATGATTATGTCCTTTATATAGGAGGTGTCATATCTGCAAGAAAGGAATATTTTGAGGTTCAAATGATGTTGCACATTACAGTATACTAATACTCAAGGTAAAAGTCTAGGATCAAATGTTAAGGTTTCTTAGGTGAAACATATCTTTATCATACTGGTAGCTGCAGCATAGTTTAGAAACAGTGATGAAAATGTAACGAAAATGAGTAACCTCGGTGCGCAATAACCCTATCTATAGATGGAATAAGAAACAATTGTTTGAAACATATTCTGAATGGAATAAACAATGATTACTTTATGATTTGACAAATTGTTCTAGAATGTATCTGAATTAGCAGGTTATAATGTTTAAAATGTTTTAAGTGTGAAAGAAGGATTAGGGGGTGCAAAAGAATCTATCTCAAAATATAAAATGTGTTACCTTCCATCATCCATACCAGCCCAACAGTGCACAGTTCGTGCGTCACATCTGGATGGTAGGCTAGCACAGGCAATGCCGGTTGTGCACACAACTGCTACTTGTTTGCCTATCTCCCGCAGCTTGTCGTGAAGCTTCACCAAAAGGGTAGTTTTCCCCGTGCCTGCCTGACCACTTATTAAAAAGTAGTGTCCGGCTGTAGCAAGATTAAAGGCATAGACTTGCTGTTTTTCGTCGTTCGACATTTTTTTTTCTACTTTCGTTTTTAGAAAGTTAATTTTCAGATTTTTCATGTCTTGTACAGGTAGAGTCAAGAGAATGACCGAACGCTGTTCTTTGCGTCTGGGAAACCAATCAGCGCTCTCGTTGCAACTTATCACGTGATCATAGTATGGCTGATCATACAGTAGTGAATCGTCCGGTGTTGAGAAACAAACGAATTTCTACCGCTGAAAGACTGCATTTAGTACTTTGAGGGGTAGGTTCAATTTGATTTTGATTGTTTTATTGGAGAACTGTTATTAACATTATCAGTTTCACTTGGTTTTCCTCCAATATGCCCTGCTATCTTTGCGGTAAATTCCGGACAAGTGAAATGTCGACTAAAAAAATTCGGTCATCTACAAAAAGATTATCGGCTATAACGGCTCTTCTAGTGAAAGCTACAACGCTGAAACTTTGAGGGATTATGGAAAATACATTGAACTAAAGACAGAAACGAAAATTTGACCCCAATATTTCAAGTTTTGTAGAATTTTAATAATTTGAATAATAATATGCGTATTTTGACAATACCGAAGATGTGTCCCTTTCTTTTTTCTTAGGCTATAAAATTCCACACGCACACTGAGCTTGCTCCCTGTGGCTCATATGGTTTTCCTTTCATATCACATGAATTGAATTAATGTGGTTATTTCAAGGGATACGCACTTTGACCGGCATATATTTTTTGCCTCCTGAAGAGTTTGGTGAGTTTGGAAAAATACACAGCCAATTGTGCCTCACACATGTGAATTCAATTTCGCATGAAGGTCATAAAGAAAAATTCATGTGAAATTAATTTATGTGAAGTTCATGTGAGACATTTTTATAAATCTCAAGCGAAATTTATATGATTTTTGCATTAACATTTCTATTTGAAATTTACATGATTCTCATTTCATATGAATTTAGTGAGGCACATTGGCCGCGTATTCAGAAATGCTTCCTTGTGTAGTTTGGAATATTTTGGTCTTTCCCGATTTCACGAGATTTTTTTTTCAAATGATAGTGGATTGAATTAATGTATGGTTTGTTCTCAAAATAAGTACAACAAAATACAGAATTTTTATAGTCTCCGACTTTCATATCAATTTCTGTTTTACTCTATATTTCATATCCACACGACTCGCAAGTCTTTCTGGACGAAAAATGGAATATTCATACCCCCCCCCCCCCTCTACGCGTATATCACGATCCATTTTTGCCACTCATATACCATGAGTTATATGTCCTTCCCATATCACTTCATGTCTGCACATAATTTTATTATTTTATATTAAAATTGTCTCTGAAAGTACAGAAACACATGGCTGAAGTACGTGTTTACATATATAGATGACCACTGCTTCTGGGCTAGCGTGTCCTGCTTCTTACGTCCAGCTACCGAGAACATGGTTGTATAAGCAAATCAAATTTGTATCACACCTCAGGTCACTGGAAATAACGTCAGAGCAACCACATCTTTACCATGAACTGTTGACAATAAAAAGCATTTTAAACTTGAATTTGATATCAGTATAATCTTTGAGGATAGACGAAGAAATTTCAGAAAATAATGCATATGTGAAATTTTTTTATATATATCAAATTCGATACGATTCTGACAATGGGGGTCCTAAGAGGTAATCATGCACGCATGTACGTAAACAGAGGGTTACATGTATGTACATTATGTTTAATTATTTTTCGATTAATAAACACAAGGTATACTTTTTGTGTCGCCTGCGAAGCATAGCGACACTTAGGGATCACCTTGTCTGTTGTCTGTCCGTCCGTCTGTCTGTCTGTCACACTTTGGGTGTTTGATTGGTAAGTGATAGGGCTTTGATATTTCACATGTGTATTCCTTGTCACAAGACCTTTCTACACATACCATAATTTTTGCCTAGTGACCTTGACCTACACATTTGACATACTTTTCCAAAAAATTAAGAATTGATATATCTTTTGATTGGTATGTGTTAGAACTTTGATATTTCACAAGTGCAATCCTTGTGACAAGACCTTTCTACACATATCATAAGTTTTGACCTTGTGACCTTGACCTATATATTTGACCTACTTTTGAAAAAAAAGATCAGATTCACTATATCTTTTGATAGGTAAGTGATAGGGCTTTCATATTTCACATGTGTATTCTTGGAACAAGGCCTTTCTACACATACCGTAATTTTGACCTTGTCCTACATATTTGACCTACTTTAAGGTATCCGTTGTACAATTGAGTCAATTTACATAGCGTTTTAATCATCTCCATTGTAAAGTATGTTAAATTTTATGCCTGGTAAGGTACTATAAACTATATATTTTCTGAAAGGTAATGATGCCCTGAGTTCAGATATAAGACTCCCAGGTCTTAAAAATCAAAGGGGGAAAACTCTTGTACAATTTTGTTATTTTGCATATGTTATATATAGAAAATAGACAATTTAAATGCTTCATAAGTTATTCCCCTTTGTTTTTCTGGCCCCAAAATTATTATTTCTGAGCAGTAGGCTTTATAACCTTTCAGAAAATATATAGTTTATAGTTCCTTACCAGGCATGGAAAAATGCCCTATTGTACATCGGATACCTTAAACAAATTAAGATTGTATATATCTTTTGATTGGTAAGTGATAGGGCTTTGGTATTTCATTTGTTTATTTCTTGTAACAAGACCTTTCTACACACACCATAATATTTGACCTTGACCTAGATATTTGACCTACTTTTGAAAAAAAAGATAAGACTCGCTATATCTTTTGATTGGTAAGTGATAGGGCTTTGATATTTCACATGTGTATTCTTTGTAACAAGGCCTTTCTACACATACCATAATTTTGACCTATTGACCTTGGTCTACATATTAGACCTACTTTTCAAGAAAAGTAAAATCGGCTATATCTTTTGATTGGTAGGTGATAGGGATTTGATATTTCACATGTATTTTCTTGTAACAAAGCCTTTCTACATATACCATATTTTTTACCTTTTGACCTTGACCTAGACATTTGACCTTCTTTTCTAAGAAATTAAGGTTGTATATATCTTTTAATTGGTAGGTGATAGGTCTTTAATATTGCTTATGATGAGACCTTTTTGTTACCATTTTTTACATAGTGACCTTGACTTAGATGATTGACATTCTTTTCTGAAAATTTGAGAACGACCATTATATCTTTTAATTTGTAATAATTATTAAGAGGTCTGATATTTCAAATGAATTTCATTTGACAAGACTTTTCAACTGATACCAATAATATTGATCCACATTCTAGAATAATAATCAAACCGCTTCGCAGGCGACACAAGCATTCCTTGGATTGCTATTTTATGTTGTTAAAATAAAGATCAGACTTCAAGACAAGATAGGTGAAAGTGTCAACATTTTTTATAAGAAAGAAATCTCACTCATAATTCAAAATTTGGTTGAAAACTGCATAAAATCTTAAACAGCTGTCACACCTCCTATCAAATATCTCAATATGCCAGACATCTTTATTGAAGTGATAATAGGGATAAATCCATAACATTGTTAGAATATCCGATAAAGCACGGAACAAATAGTTCTAGAGCTCTACATACGAACGTCGTCTTGTTGAACTTAACATTTAGACCGCTTGGTGAGTGTCACTGCTGGTGGACCAGGAGTTCCCGAGGGCTCATGTAACCAAGTTCGATCAACTTCGGTTGGTCGTTTCTTCAACGCATTCGAAAATTTCTGTGATCAAATGTGTAAAACATGGGCATCATACCCCACCAATCCTGCTACTGTACGTCTTTCGATACAATTTTGACAATAATAACTTTCACTCTCTTTGTCCATATAACATTGTTTAGATTGAGGATCACTGACTAGGGTTAAGTACCCAAAACGTGCATGTGTGGTCCATGCTGCCAATTTATCCGTTCTTAAATTATGCTATAGAACTTGAAGACGTTTAAAATTCTACTACTAGTATAACATTACGCAAATGTTTGCCGAAAACGATACAAAATATTGAATAAGACTGTTAAACTAGAAGTTTTCCTGGGTTTCATTTGAATACGTGTATGCTGTTGCAAAATTTACAAAGGCAATCGGTCTACGTTTAAATGAATTCACGTGGCCCGACTGATTGGTCGCCGGACCATGGTTTTTCGCGAGTATCGCCGCTATGCATCGTGAAAACTAGATAGCACTACTGAAACGAATTTGACTATGTCTGAAAATCACTGGCTTGAAGTACCTTTGTTGACGTTTAACTATCCAAAATACGTGTCTGGTGCATAAGAATTAGTTTGAAATATTGTTCAAAAAAGGTAAAGAGTTAGAACGCCAATGAAAATGCACATTCCCCCCATTCTCTTGTACCAATGCACACCGTTGAATTCCGGAGACGAATATTCGCTCGTGATGCATATAGGTTGGACCAGTCAATATAAAATAGAAAAAAATGAATGCAGCGCAAAAAAAAAAACTAAAGATTATACCTCCAAAATATTTTTTTAACTTTGCCGACAGGGTGAGTTCCGTGGAAGAAATATAACTACGCTTCTCTTAATGGCAAAACGCTACTTTTGCATGGCATGGTGTCATGGTAGCATGTTCCCCCTTAGGGCTTGGAAAAATATACCAGAATTAGATCTTCTCTGTGTCCTAAATACATAAAGACTTAAATGTTTTTTTCTATATTCTTGTTTGTCTTCATTATACATGTATGTATGTTATTATTGGTGATTGAAATTTAATGACTGACTAGACTAGCTCCCCATCCGGAGAAAATCCATCCATGTTGTACTACAAGTACTGATGACCGGTGATCCATGTTGAACCATCGTAATGTTCACGCTGTTACAGTACAAATTATGTATTTACAAGCGAAGCGAGAAATCGCTTTTGGTGTTTGAGATGTTATATGTGATTGTGAGACAATGAATGTTGTTTGATACGTATCTTAATGGAACTTTGGGTTCGGTTGTACGCATGTTGACCATATATTGACTAGGAATACAAATTGAATGGAAACAATTATCATAAGTTAATGTTTCTTATCATAATAATATATACATGTAATGCTGTGTTACAGAAAAAAAATGTTGATTTTGTTCAATATGCATTTAATGAAAGGTAAGTTAGGTTTTTGTATCATCTTTGTTCATAAAATGCTTATGAAGGTTTCTGTTGTCAGTTTCCGAATTGTACATTCAATACTCATCAAATTATTCCTAGGAATTTTGTATGGTACAATTATTTTTAGGATAATATTCGCGCAAAAAGGTATGACCGGTTGTTCATTAAAATTCACTGCTAAATTGTCAAGCATATTGTCACGTTATGTTCCAGCGACAAATTAGACATTTTTATTTTCAAATTGATTTTCGTTTAATTCATTTGTAATCCTCTATTTATTCTTAGTTTTCAAAGGAATGTGACAATTCGGACTATACTCAGACACTTTCCTATAAGTCAAAAGTAATTTGTTTGTCTACGTTTTCTTCAAAATGTTTATTTAATCATTTCCTCAAGCAAATCTCTCATTGATGTCATTTTCTTTATAATGCCGCTTGCCTTCATTTACTTTGTTATTTGTTACTTTTAATCCTTTAATTGTTTGTATTGACACTTTCTTTGTTCTTGTATTTGTCGGATTGAGTGAAAGTGAATCATGTGAGAGAACGAGAGATCTCGGGAGTGAGTTGACCGCCACGGAGCTGACCGGGCGTGATTTGCAGTTGTTCCGGAATTTCCGACTTCTGAAAATTAACGGAGTGAATGTGTGTGTGGACGCAGATTCTATGTTATTTCATATTTCGGACCATAATAAAACAAAATTAACTGTCATTGATTGCGTCCTTCATCATTTGAACATTTTAACAATCGCACGCAAAAACGTCGTTGTGATAACATTTAAGAATGTAATAATCGTAAGAACGAAATTAATTGTAGGTGGCGCCTCTAAAAGAAATAATTTAGGTGTTAACATTTAATTCGATTTAATTTATATATAAACATATATATATCCTAACGAGAGAAAAAAAAAAACGTTTCAAATATTATCTATCATAAATTATTTATACCTACTATTTTTATTCGTATAGTATAGAAGCCGATTCCTGCCAACCTATGTGAAAATCTTAAGTCGAAATTACAACTTAGTATGTCGTAATTACGACTTAGTATGTCGTAACTACGACTTAGTAATCTCGATATTACGACTTACATGTATTTATCTCGTAATGACGACTTAGTTATCTTGTAATTACGACTTAGTATGTCGTAATAACGACTTAACTATCTGGTAATTACGACCTAACTTTGTCGTAATAACGACTTTAATATTCCCACTAAAGTGAATTTGTGACCATTTTTATGTCTTTTTGAAGTCTTCCAAAAATTACCAAGTTTATTTTTATTTTTTGCTTATATAAAATAAGTGAACTGTTTTCACATTGTAGCTGTATATTTATACTATGCTTTGTCAGAAATATTTTTTTTATTTGAGTTTTCATGATTTTTTTTCTGATTAAAAAGATAAATAGGGTTGTCGGGTGAGCGATATACATGAGGGCAAACTTGTGCCTCCTGTTTTTTCTTGCATGAAATTCCTGATATCTCCCTCGCCGCAATATAGAATTCAGTTAAACCTCACAGGAAGGGAGAACTCAAAGTCCATATTGGTCATAGTGGAAACTATAATAAACGAAGTCGTAATTACGACATACTAAGTCGTAATTACGAGAAAGGTAAGAATTAATTACGACATACTAAGTCGTAATTACGACAAAAAAATAATTTCACTTAAGTTGGCACTAATCGGCTATTGTGTCTAAATTTTAAGCATTTTAATTTTATTTATTGCTTTTTGACAAATACATGTAACATGGTTGTGATGCTTTCTATATTTTGTTTTACTTCTTCGTTTTATAGTTCCCTCATCAGCAAAGGAAGTGTTTCTGAAGTAGAGAAAATAACAAAATTTATCCGTGCATTTGACTTGCATTTGACTTGATTTACAAGCATTCAAAATGACCAATTGGACAAACATCACAGACAAATCCATCACCTTTTCTCAGGAACTAAATAAGGAATTCGTCGAGAGCACTTTACTATGCCAGATATTTATGGGATTGCTGATTCCAGCAGGAACGATTGGAAATATTTGTGTTGTAGTCATTTTCATGAAACACTACAAGAAAACAGTGTTTCGTATTTTTGTCGTGTTTTTGGCGGCGGTGATGGCATCAACAGCAGTTTTGTAGTCGCATCGGATATCTATATAATGCGAAATGAATTCATCTTTTACGATGAATTGAAATGCAAAATTATTTCCTCCTTGAAAATGTTTCTTTTGACATTGTCGATTTACATCATGTTTGGTCTATCAGTAGATCGCTACAGAAATACAGCCATTTGCAGAGAACGAGCACCATATGAGCGATTCAATCAACAATTATCTTGCCGGTTCAAGCGGAAAATGATCTCACCTGTCCGTTCTCTAATCTGAGTATAACGGGTCTATATTGTGTCACCTGATCAACCGCTAAAGTAACGAACAGAAAGTGCTATTAGGATTTGAATGATATTTATTTTTTTCTTGCTCTTTCAGTGTTATATACAATTTAATGAAATGATTGAATTGCTTCAGAATAGCAAATATATGTGCATTAGAAAGGATGTAACAGGTGACCGAACAAATATAAATGCATATGCCATTTCTTTGTTATTTTCTGTTTTGCGTCCTCGTGCTGGTACTGCCTGGTAGGTTTTAAGCCCAGTCATAAAACAAAACAAAATTAAAATAATGAAACTGTGAAAATTAAATGTGTTTTCTACAAAAATCGAAGATAAATTGTTAGATTTATCTTTTTCCATGTAGTAACCAAAAAGCACTGTTATAATTCAAGACATTGCATTATATCTATCATTCTTTTGTGAACTAAAATATGTTAATACAAATCAAATGAATAAGTTTCTGTCGGATTTCATAGTCACATTATATGAAATTGGAACCTTGTTTTATATGCTTGTTTGTTTTTCTACCTTGCTGGCTGGTAGCTTTCTCAATTTCAAAAGGACGCAAAACAGAATAAAAACAAGAAGTGGCCTTAGCAATATTCACAACAAAATAATTCACAATTGTTGCACGGTCTACGTTGTAGACGGTAATTAACACCTTTCCAGACGGTGCAATATTTTTCATTGTGAAGCAATGATTGAATTAATGATTGAACTAATCATTGAATGATCAACTGAGCCGTTAATTGTCCTGACCTGACCTGACGTCCATTGCATCCCGTTTTGAAAATACAACATGACCAAAAGGGGGAACGAATATTCCCATTCAATCACTAAAGAAGTCCCGCAACTTACAGGTTCAATGTCACGGGCGGATCTAGATTTTGTTTCCCCAAGAAGGTGGGGCCGGTCCGTTAGGAAAAGGGTTCCAGCCTATGAGTTTGAAAGAAGACAGTAAAATCGGGAAATCATGTTTCCTTTTTTTGGGGGGGGGAGGGGCAAATTCGGGGGGAGGGGTCCTGACTCCTTGCGCGCTCTAGATCCGCGCATTTTAAAATGTTTCAATATGCATAGGATCAGCTACGAAAGTCCAAGACTTCTGCAATTTAAATAGTTTTGAACAAAAGTTAAGATATGAGAGCGGAACACTCCCGTAAACACGTAGTTTGGAATATGTGTTGGAAAACTTGTACAGGGGGAATCCTTAACCCTAACTTCTAAAATCCGCTTTCTATGTTGAAAAATTCAAATATCAGGTTCCTTTTGTTTTCTTTAACTTTTTTTTCTCTGACATTTGACTAAAAAAGTACTGGACCGAATTCTTTTGATTTCCTTTCCGTTATTTTAAAGTGCGTAAAATTCTTGTCTGTTTACTGACCATGAGTAGTTTTCTCCTACTTGGAATGACGACTTATAATTACTCAATCATTGTTGATAATTGTTTGATGGCCTAACAATTGCCGTGCAACAAGTGGGTTATTCAACTGCTCCTCGGGCTACGCCCTCGGAGACAGTAGAATAACCCTTACTTACATACTCAGATATCCGAGATTCGTGTAGTAACTTTTACAATCAACTGGAGAAATTTGTGACACGCTTTTGAAAATTGCATATTCTAGATTAGTTTCAATCAATTGTTTAAATTCATTTCGTTGCATGATTTGTCTAATTTTGCTGAAAACATTTTCCACGGGATTAAGATCTGGCGAGTAAGTAGGTGTAAATACATATTCGATCCCAAATTGATCTAAAAACAGAGAGAGCGCATTTCCGCCACTGTAACGATGAACTGGCGCATTATCAACGACTACTATATCCCCGGGAACCAAGGCGTGGTATCCCTCATCCGTATAGGAGTCTATAGCTTGGTCAAAAAAGTTTAAATACTGGATAGTATCAGTAGCACCATCAACAATATTACAATGAACCACGCCGTTTACCCCGATCATGAGGTTAAGTGTTAAATTGGTAGATTTGGCTTTTGAACTAACTTCTACGGCTCTTTCACCCCGTAGTGCATGTCCATATATAGGACTACAGTCGCGAGAATTAAATCCAGCTTCGTCGAAATATTTGATACGATGAACATCTTTCTGTGATAAATAGTACATGAGAGCCTCGGTATATTTCAGATTATCGCTTGTGAAACGTTCTCTAGCTGGTTTGCACAATCGTTTTCGTGTAAATTCACCTGCTGGTAGATTTTGTTTTAAAGCACGAGATATCGTTGATTCATGAATAATTTTATTGCAATTTTCCAAAAGTTTATTATGTATTTCTCTCAAAGAAATAGATGGTCTTTCCCTTTTTAAGAATTCAATGTAATGTAAATCATTTTGATCCAGCGACATTGTAGACCCTTTGGTTGGTCCTTTAGGTTTTGATTCAACGTTTTTGTCATTTATCCAAGACAACCATGCTCTTGTTACACAATTTTTATCAATCAATAATTCTTTTGATACCTTAGCTTTAATTCCCCGCGGTATACTCCCTGTATCATCATTTGCACCATAGTCTTTTAATTTTGAAATAATATTTAATCGAAAATCAGCACTAAGGCTTGTTCCAAATTTGTATAATCTTCCCTTTTTGGATTTTGACATTTCCATTTCTTGTTGAGCGGACATGTGTACCTTAACAGTAACAGTGTACGTAAACTATCAATATATATATATAGATGTACATGTACCATACATGTATGATAAAGATCTACATGACCTCATGCTGTGATAAATTGACCATAATAATTACATGACAGGAAGTTTGACCGATGTATCGATATTTAAATTCCGCTGTGGTGTTGTTTCGTTTTGTGTAAAATTTTATTGCCGCGTCTATTAAGGGATTATCTTTCAGTGGCAAATAAAGGGGAAATATGAACAGGGGCCCATGTATATTTACATTGATAAAAATCTTCTTCCCACGAACTTACATCCGCACCTGAATTAGAGAACTTCATTTGCTGGGCGTACATGATGTATTCCTGCAGATCGTTTAACTTTTAAGGAATAAAGCTTAAAATTTACGTTATGGCGAACATAGTAGATGCTACTAGGCTGGACGTTAAGGTTCATTTTCAGTCGCATGGCAGAGAACGTTGCATGTATGTGGAATTTGAAATGATGGAACTTCAGAATTTTGGATTTTGGGGATTTTGCAGTAAACTTCGGAAAGAAGTTCCTGCCCTTCAGAACATGCATGCAGAAATGATGAAGATTACATTTCGCGATGATCAGGGTGATTGGGTCGATGCTGGCGAGAAAACTTTTTCGAAATTTTTGGGTGCAGCAGTTTATGACTCTAAGTTCGGGCCTAATCCGCGGATCAGTGTAAAAGTCTTTGAAGGCTCGCCAATGGTCAGCAACAAGTCTTCCGACATACGTGTATCACACAATTTAACCACGCCTGCGAGGAAAGGCCTTAACTTTAATAATGCACAAGCTTATTTAAGTCCGATACAATTAGACATAAAGATCAAAGATGACGAATATTAGAATCAGAAGTTTGAATATGAGGAGCTATGCGCTAAAGTGCAATCTCTGCAAGATCAGTACAGTGTAAGGGTTGCAGAAGATAAAACCATTCCTCTTTGCGGAAACTGTCATTTGCGCATTTCAAAATCGCACAATAAGCGTAATTGCAAAGCTACACAGTGTGACGATGTACGAATTTGTGGAAATCTCGCTTCTCACGAGAACGCAAAGCTCGAACTTAAGGAGCTGACTTCTGCTAGGGATAAAGCTGAAGGTCTGATGAAAAAGCTCAAAGCTGAATTAGACGCTAAAATCAAAATGGAAGAAATTGTAAATCAAAGTTTTGAGGCAAAGATAAAACCATTTTTGATCAATTCCAATCAAGGAAAATATCTTTTTGATGGATATAAGGAGAGGTCCCGTCTAATTCTGGCCGACACAGCTATCCTTAGAAAGCATTATAAGGGTATTATCCCCACTAACATTGAAAATGAATCAAATAAATGGCAGGAAATAATCAAAATTTTCGAAGAACGACACGTTCCCAAGCAGAAAGTATCGAATCCAGTTCGCCAATTATTAGAGGCAAACCCTGTTCATAATGTACAGTTTCCTCAAATTCCCAATATACCGATGACCTCATTTCCTATGTCTGGACTATCCCCATATCAGTACATTTGGGCCTATCCTCCCATGGCTCAACCATCTACTATCGCGCGCGGAGCAGCCACCGCAGCTTTAGGCTGTCCAAACAGCGCTCCATACGAGCCTGTAGCTGGACTTGGGACGAACAGCCCGTCTGTTCAGCAGCTCACAACTGCAGGCGAAAGCGATACATTTCCTGATGATTCCCGTCAGCTTAATACAACTATACCACTTGAGCCAAATTTCGATACAATGTCAAGTAACCCCTGGAATGACATATAACTTTTATCATTTCTGATCTGGACTTAACACTTTTAAGAGGATTCTAAAATTTGACTTAAAGTTTTGTTTTCATCAAATAGGGTACAATGTAGTCCACAAGATAAATGGACGGAGTTTCAATTTGAGATTGAATTTGATTAGTAGTTTGATACCAGAACTAACATGACTGTCTGTCGTTGATTTGTCTCTCTCTTTTTTTTGGGGGGGGGGGGGGGGGGTTCTTTTTATTAATTAATGGATATTTTTGTTTTTTTTTCATCGGAAATGGAAAGATTCAATTTATATCCAATATGATTAAATAAATTTCCACATATAATGTCTTATCAAACTTCTTTCTTTTGGGATAAAGGAATATCAAACGCATAAACAAAGAAGTCTGTCCTATGTCTCGACTAGATGGACATGTCAGAATTTATTCTAACACACAGGCGCTCGATATCCGCCTTTTTGTTGCAAGAGAAATGTAAGGGGCGGATGTCATTGAGGGTATTTGGCATCGAGCGCCTTTTTCTTTTTAGGAATATGGTATAATTGCGCAAGTCTCCATTAACAAGGCAATCGCGAACTCCCGAATGGAGGCAGAACCAGGCGCCCGGGAGGAGTGAGCATCCATCAATATTTACAATATCAATATTTACCAAAAACTGATTATAAAGCAAAGATTTAGCATTATTTCGCATATTGTGCTATTCAACAAATCTCTCCGTTAAATGTCACGCGCGATTGCTTGGATGCCCAGTCCTTGTCATTACCAGGTATGATTACCGTTAGAATACTTTGACAGCGCTGTTCTGAAAAGCGTTCACTCAAACGCTAACTTGGTGCTCCTTCTTTGCAATGGGCTGTATTTGTCGTCCGTTGAAATGGCAATTTACGACAAAAACGGCTAAATTAGCTTGCCTAACTTTTGTTATCATCTCATCAACGTCTAATATAGGAACATATTTCGGAACCACGGTGTCGGAAAGTTCATGTTTTAGGCAAGTGGGCGTCATTTTTAGAATCAAAATATTGGTGACCCATGTACCCTCTATAATTGGCTTAATAGTGATTTATTTTCTTATTGGACGAGGGATATATCAGCACCAAGTTCAGCGAAATACCATACTTATGGAAATTCCGAGCATTTCAAATAGCATGGACAATCAGAGAGCATATAGACGAATTCGAAAAAGCCACAAGGGAACCAAGATTGCCTTTGTTATATGTGTCATATACATTTTAAGTTATTTACCAACTGGAATTATAACAATTGTAATGAATTCTGAAGTGAATAGTGATTCTAAGCTTTACCCAATTCTCTTTTCAATTTCACGTTTTTATCTTATCAACAGCGTTGCGAATCCAATTATCTATGGATTTTTGGATATGAAATTCAGACGACATTTGATGTGCCAGTTTTACCGCCAACGATCATCCTCGAAGGAGAGTGGAAATAGCCGATGCTCTGATCTACAATAACGTGTAATGAAAATATGATATACAAATGATGTTATGTTACATCTTATCCGTAGTTTAAGAATGTTTTATTGATAACATTTTCACGTTACACAGACTAAACACTCTGTTACTGCAAATTATTAAGTATGTACATGTAGTTCGTTGTACATGTATATATATTTAGAAACTTCAACTGACTTGTAAATTTCCATCATTGAATATTGTAAGAGATCTTCTTATCTTATTACATGTATGATATTTAACTTTACATTGAAGATAAACAATGAAATCTCATTTCATAAAAATGTCTGATTTGATCTTTACAAAGGTACATTGTCGACGCCATGAGCGTATCTAATTTTTTTCCATGGCATGTCCAAGCCGTCAGTGGGAACGTCCAGCCTACGGCTTTGCAAAACTATATGTTACAACGGGATTTTTTAAGGGGGATGGCAAATTGAAGGGAAGACCTCAAATGGTTTGCAGACCTTATCATTTTCATTTATTCCTGATTTACTCATTCAATTGAAAAATAAACAATATAAGTCATATGTTTGTGGAACAAGGATGCCTCCGCTGTCATTTTTGTCGTGGTAAAAATTATATACAACACACAAGGAGTACATATGTGAAATCTCTAAAAAACAAATGAAACCTGGCCATCAATTTTGAATGGTCGGTGGACCATTCAAAATTTATGGCCAAGTTTGAATTTTTCACAAACCTTTGGGTAACACTAAAAGAGAATTCGGGATGGGTTTGACATTGTTTAGATTGAGGATCACTGACGAAGGTCAAGTAACCGAAATGTGCATGTCTGGTCCATGCTGAAAATTTATCTGTTTTTTTAAATAATGCTTTTGAATTTGAAGACGTTAAACATTTGGACTTAATCTTACTATTTGTCCTACTTACTAAGAGATAATACTTGCATTAGATTCATTTGATATATGACAATATTTAGTAAGGCGCGTTTGGACAGCGCCATCTACAATATACACATATTCTACAATTTTTTTTTCACACTTGTACTGGAGATACATGTAGTTCTAGCCCTGCTTACAAGACTCTGATATACTGCTAACGCACCTCGCAGCGAGGTTAATATATGTTATAGAACTATATGTGGTTTATTAGATAAGTTATGCGGAGCTGTGTCATTGCATCCGTCTGTTTGTCCTATTTTTCTTTTAGCGTGACTGTTTGTTTCCTCCAAAATTCGTAAGCCTTTCGATTGTTGTGTTTGGAATGATCTTGTTTCGACTTTTTTGTCTGACTTCCATTCACTGATGACTCTCAAGCACTGACCAGCAATGGGTTACCTAAAAAGAGCTCGACAGGGGAGTTTGGCACTGATCTTTGGACAAGGTCACATGGTCAAAACATTTGGTATCCGTTGACTGGTCTTTTCATAAGGAATACCCATATATATAAATAATAAAAGTTGAATGCCTAATCACTTACCATACAAAAATTATGACCAAGAATAAAGTTTACAAAAAGCAGGTCGAACTCCAAGGTCAAGGTCAGTATCGTGGTATCAATCTTGTCATACGGCTTACAAACGTTATAAGCCCTATCAGTTATCATTTTTAAAAGTTTTGGAACGGACGGGTCAAAAATTATATGCTATAAAATCTTTGATTGTTGGGGCTTAAAATCAGCATTACGTTCCATCAGATATTATTTTAGATTTGAATTAATATCCGTATTGTAAACTTAAATATTAGAGTGTAAATTACTTTAATTTTGCCAAATACAAATTTCCAAACACCTCTGACATTTCAAAATGGTAATGAGATTCTTAAAATTTGCGGCTCCACACAAACTGTTCAGTTGCATCACCTTCATCGAGTTTCCAATTTCCAAAAGAATTATGTGACTTTCAAGTATCTGTAACATTATTGCAGGCGCATCATCCGATTTGTTGTTACGGAGTTATGGGACTTAGATTTTTATATTACTGTGAAAATATTATACTAAGTTAAAATTCTTTAAAAATCTATTTTGGGATGAAAAATGTTGTAAATTTGTATATTTCAAAAAGGAAGGTATGCAACGGGTTTTTAATTTCATGTAGCATAATTGAGAAATTATGTGTAATACGAGGGGGGACGCAATAGCTTGAATATGCGTCAACAGATCTTTATAATATTTTAATAATTAATGTGATCTGATTGTGGAGGGGAAGCCACCTTTCGATTTTGAGCTTTATATTATTTGTTGTTACGGAGTTATGGGACTTAGATTTTTTAAATGCTGTGAAAATATTCGAAAATAGTTACAAATTCTTTAAAAATCTATTTTTTGATGAAATGTTTTGAAAATTTACATTTATATTTTTTTTCTCTCCAAGAAGTTCAATTATTTTATGACATAGCCTTCTCATTGTAGGATGGATTTTCGCTAATTTGGTCTCGAGCATCGCGGATGAGACATTACTTTTTGAACATGTTGAAATGCGCATTTGGTGCACTGAATTAAATTCCGACCAGATTATAGAGTCTGGCATCGTTTGTGTATCTTCATTTGGGTTAATTGCATTCATAATGGAAATCTAATCTAATACTTTGATGGCCACTATTGTTCTGGAAATGGTAAAATTATGTCATTTATGACATTTGTCCTTTACTAATTTAATTGTCATGTAATGGTTTTCAACCATATGTTGGAAATTAGTAAAGGACACATTTATAGATTTACATACTTTTGACAATGGAAGCGAATTCCGTGGGAATCAATTAAATCTTCCATGGCAGTCAGTCAACAAAGAAAATAAAAACAAGCAGTGATATTATTGTTAGTCTGTAAGCAAGATTTAGGTCAGATTTAAGCAATATATGTAGATCATCTGACAGCGATGTATGGATCTCTCACTCTGATATTCATACGCTATCTCTATGTTCTTTTTCAGTTAATGGACCATTTCATAGTTGACTATCCATGCATATAAATATATGGCTTGTTTTAACCGACCAGCTACAGTACAGTATTTGAATAAACAATGGTGAAAATGATGCAAAAAGGAAACTAATATAAATAGATTACGACATTAGTAAGTATCTTCATGGATGCTGATATTTTTTTTTTATCTAATTTTCTTATTTTGATTTTAAAATACGTTTCAATGCATAAGATACCTTTCATGAACTATCATTATGAAAATGTCATAAAACAAAAGAAAAATGAAAAAAGAAAGAAGCAAGTAAAAAAGAAAGGTTCAGTACCAGCAAAAAGCAGGAGATTCTTAAAGGTACAGTGTCCCTGAAAATAATTTAGTTGAAAACGTAAAATTTATTCCTAATGGTCTAGATATAGGGAAAAAAAGGAGATATAAAAAGATTTATTTGAAAATATGCAGTAACGACCATAATATTGCCGAATTTGTAAAATTAAATCTCCATATACCTCTATTGTAAAAACGCAAGACTTTGTAGGTGGTGCTTGTGGAATGAATTAGAGCTGCGCACCCCAAATTAAAAATTACGTTTTTAAACAGCTGTAACAGCGAATGTATGCGATAGATTCGCCTGAAAATTTAAATTTATACAAATGAGAATGTAAACTTTCATATGAAAAGGAAAATATTGCACTGTGAAATTTTGTAAAAAAAAAATTTTTTTTCAGGGACACCGTACCTTTAATATCCCCAGGAATATGATCTCATCTCCAGTTCAGGATTACATTTTATTGCACTTCTTTTGCAGAAAAGTATAGTCGAGTATTCGTATCTCAGGTATTTCCTTGACTTTCACTTACTTTATGACACTGGTAAAAGGAAAATTAATCTTAAACAAGCTCTGTTAGACATCGTTTGTTAAAGAAATTTGAGTTACTAAAATGTTTGATAATGGCCATTATTTTGATGTTTTTGTTAATGACCGTTCATCCTCAATGATTTTACACAATCCACAAAGGGCCAAGATGAAAGGGTATATCATCCCATTGAATTTGAAGGTCTAACTTTGCTTTGATTCCATTGGGATCCCCTCGCCCTTTATTTGTAACGGCATAAAAATGGCGGAAGGTTTTACATCAAATCGATGTAAAAGTAAAAAGGCACCTTTTCAACATTCAAAATTCTCCAGCTTGAGTGAGTAATGTTGTAACATATTTGTCGGTTACGATCCAGTGTTGGAACTTTAAAAATTTCATGATAAATTATAACAATCTAAAATATCAACAGGGAACTATTTTTAAAATGGCGCCGTCTAACGTCCGAGTCTTTTTTCGAAGAAAAAGGTTGAGGCGAATGCTTTGATTCATGTCATATTTTCCCTATAAAATTTGTGTACATATTTCGTTACAGATACAGATTTATTCTGGCAGTTATAATCCATAGGATGGATAACAGTACAGATGAGGCCATATCACAAATGTTGAATAAGGAATTCGTCAAGAAAACGTTCCCATTTCAGGTGATATTGGGAGTTCTTCTTTTATTCGGGGTATTTGGGAACGTGAGTGTAATTTACATTTTCATGATTCATTTCAAGAAGACCGTTTTTCGAATATTCGTGGTGTCGTTAGCTTTTGTTGATACCTTAATCTGCTGTTATGTTATCCCAGCTGATATTTATATGATGAGACTTGAATTCGTGTTTACGTCAAACCTTATATGTAGGATCTTAACGTCACTGAAGATGTTTTTGGTTTCTACATCAGTGATTCTGTTGTTTTGTCTATCTATTGACCGTTGTAGAAACGTGTGTCAACCTCTGAAATTACAAATAAGCATAAAAGTTGCCAAAATTCTTGTGGTTTGCAGTTTTTTATTTGCGTTTGTGTTAACGGTACCAACATTTCTCTTGATGCACATAACTGAAGGATCATGTACGATTCCAACAAGTGATGTTATGAAAACGAAAAATCTCCTCATAGTCGTGCTGTCAGCGTTCGGATTAACGTTTCATATACACCTTAATTGGAATTAGTATATCTCGCCACAGACTCAAAAGAAAAAGTGTACTAACTGAAATTCCAAGTGGAACATCTTCTACAAGTTCGGATGGTTCGGTCAAGAAAAAAAGAAAACTGCATAAAGGAACAAAGATTGCATTTACAATTTGTGCATTTTATGTGATCAGTTATATTCCATCTAGTTTAATTATATACTTTATAAAGTTTATGATTGATAGAAATTCAACATTGTATGTTATCTTTTACTGTATGTCTCGAATGTATGTTTTAAATAGCGTTGTTAATCCTGTGATCTATGGATTTTGGGACACCAAATTTAGACAGAATCTTAGACGATATTTCTGCTGTAAGTCTCCTGACTAATACTAAGTGAAAAATTCAATGATGAATAAGCGCTCATAAAATAAAAAGTGTCTTATAACACAAAAATCTATGTAAGATTTGTTTTAATTAAAATGTTTTCTATGAATCAAAGTTCCTGATATTTGTTTAATAGAAAATTGCATTATCTGAATAAAATACAAACTTTTATCATGTTTATGAAATTCCATCTCTTTTGTTCAAAAGGAGCTCAAGAAGTTTTTTTTTCAGCAGGACTTCTTGACGAATTTCAAAACAAAGTACTATAGAACATAAGGACTCGTGTTTAATTAATCACCTCAAAACAAATAAAGGGACTAACAAAAAGTTCGTGTCGCACTGCACTTGCGCATAAATTATGCATAAATTTCCGCGGAGATACGCATTCTAATGTAACGTCGGTATGACGTCGATTTTCATTGGTTCTTTTGCTCTTAGTTACGGCTATAAAACGAGAACACACTAGGCTTTGACCTTGCTAACGTCACAATTCGCCTTATATTCACAAAAAATATGGACTTGCATTAGAATGGTAATAACTAGATACTGACGTTCTGTTTGCGGACGTTAAATGTTGATTTTACGGTGCATACATCCGTTTTTCTGGCTCAACTAACGCGTCGCCAGAAAAAAAAAATTCAGTTCGCGACCATAAAATCAGCATTTACTGTCCGTAAACAACATCAGAAGCTCGTTATTCCCTGAATATACGAAATTAATAAGTTTTAAAATAAATTTCAAGCGCATTTTATTCATCGCAGTGTGCAACGAATGGAGTCCGGGATACAAAATGTAATAATACGCGGATATATGCGAAGTTGATTTGAGCTGCACAAAATTTTACATTTTGTACTACATTTTGAATTTACGCGATCTATACGTACATGTACTAAGTGAAGAAATTCATACGCGAATACGAGAGTCTTACGCAAAGTTGGCGATTTTTTGAACGAACCTTCCATGCAAAAAACAAAAACAAAAACACGCATACATCTGCAGTGTGTCACTTATATTAAGAACTACACACCAAATTGGCTTTTGTGTAGGTATGCGCCTTCTTTCGCAGTTTATTCGTAATTCATGCGTAGTCTATGCGAAGTTTCTGCGTCGTTCTTTTGAGATTCATCTGTAAGAATTTCACCTATAACAACCGACTTTTCCCACCGGAAGACCCTGTCACACAGCACTTGTGCGTGAATTACGCATAAACATCGTCAATATTTTAGGCAAACAAGGAGATACGTTATCCATGTACAAATAAACGTGATTCATTAGTTTTTCATAAATTTCAAGTGAGCTTCATTCGCATTTCATTCGTCGCTATACACAGCGGAGTCCGGGATAAGAATACGAGGATATACGCGAAAACGGTTTTGCGCTGCACAATTTTTTTAACTACATTTTGAATTTACGCCATCTATACGTACTAAACGTAGAAATTCATACGCGTACATGTATGTGCGCAATGAATACGAGATTCTTACGCAAACTTAGCGATTATTTGAACGAACCTTCCATGCAAAAAACACTCATACATCTGCAGTGTATCACTTATATATTACTTATTCCGCTAAGAACTACACACAAAATTGGCTTTTGTGTAGATAATGCGCTTTCTTTCGCAGTTGATTCGTAATTCATGCGTAGTCTTTGCGACGTTTCTGCGTCTTTATTTAGAGATTCATCTGAAAGAATTTCATCCATAACAACCGACTATTCCCATCGAAGGCTCTGTCATACAGCACTTGCGCATTACGCATAAACTTCGTCAAACATTCGGGCAAAACCTGGAAATACGTAATCGATGCGTAATTATACGTTATATATATAATTCATAAGTTTTTCATAAATTTCATTCGTCGCTTTACGCAGCGAGTGGAGACCGCGATGAGAACATGCACGTAGACATACGCGAAAACGCAATTCATTCGTAATTCATACGCGTATGTGCGGAATGAAAACAAGATTCTTACGGAAAGTTGTCGATTTTCACATGTCTATGAATGTTGAACGAACATTTCACGCATACAACACGCTTATATTGCGAATGCATCACTCATATATGGCGAATACCGCTACGAACTACACACAAAATTGGTCTTTCCGTAGATATACGTGTTCCTTGCGCAGCTTATTCGTGTTTTATGCGTAGTTTCTGCGTCGTTCTTCCGAGATTCATCTGTCAAAATTTCACGCAAAACAACCAATTTTTTTCCATGTATAAATCAAGATTTTAAAATTTCATTCGTAAATCTTTATTTATACGTAAATTTGGCTGTGTGATAGCTCCTTTATTCCCGCTTATAAATACAGTTTTTTAAGTTTTATGCGTATTTCTTAAACTTTCTTTTATGGTACACCAAAATGGACGGCAGATCAGAATAGAGTTAAAGAAGCATCGCCTTCAACGATTATTTCATAATGGATTATAAATAGAGAAAGGCGCCGCCCTGTAATTTAGTTATGAACGCAATTATCGATAATACCTTGGACATACTAGTATACTTGTATCTTATTAAAGTTATCTCAGTGCAACCAATGTACAATGTAAGAAAGAAATGAATATTTAACAAGACTCTGTTATTGTGTCTCCTTAGAAAAAGGGGAAAGTCAAATTTTATTATTGGAGCACCATTCCTAAACAAAGTTGCCTGAAAGAAAAAAAAAACAATGTATAAAGGAAAGTGTATATTTTATACAAGTATTAGCTTACTGAAAGAGCTTGTCCGGCGTCAGCAATCATCTTGTAGATTGCAGGGAACCAATCTCTTTCATAGAGAGGTGCTTCGCAATTTCTTTCATGGAGGGTTAAACTGTTTTAGTTTTATATGTATCGAAGCCGGCCACAGATAATCCCGACCAAAATCATTAACATGTTATCTTTGTTTGCAGTCGGTCGAGTCTGTCGAAAGCTGCCAATAGAACTGGCTGATTGCCCATATGCTATCTCTTATGTATGTGCGGAAGTAGCAACATCACTAGTATGTCGTGCTTCAAGCTGCCAACAATAAAAGAACAACAAACACTTTTTCGGATACATAATAAGATACTTCCGATAACTCATTCTCTTCTTAATATCAAGATAACAAATTTTCACTTAAACTTTTTAGTAAATATAAATGTTTTTTTGCTTCATAGTATTTATTTGAAAATAAACCTCTCAGTAAAAAGTACTCCTAGATAATCGAAGAAGTGGGAAGTTTGTACGCAGGTAATCCGAATAACCACATCGTTAGCCGTCCTAGATTTCCATTGCTCTCGTTGGTTTATGTGATGTTAAACGTCTTCAAATTGAAAAGCATCATTTAAGAACAGATAAACTGGCAACATGGACCAGACATGCACGTTTCCGGTTGCTAACCCTCGTCAGTGATCCTTAGTCTAAACAATGTAATATGGCCAAAAAGTATGAAAGTTATTATGTCGAAAATGAGTACCGAAAGACGTAGCATAATGGGTAGGATATGATGCTGCAGGACCCACGTTTTAGAAATTTCAAGAAGTTCTGATAACAGAAATTTTAGAATGCGTTGAAGAAACGATAAACCGAAAGTATTTTGAACTGAACCCTGAACTGAAGTATTTTGTGTTTGATGTTTCTATGATGTGATGTAGTGTTGCTTGTCTCTTTTGTGTCTCTTTCTGTGCATGTCCGCTCTGTGTTTTTTACATTGGCTGTTTTCGGGTTGTGCCGTGGGTGCTGCAACCGAGAATTGTTGGAGATCCAATCCTTTCTTAAAGTGTGTTCATTTCATGAATGAAAACATTGAATCGTATAGATATATATAGAGAATAATGTGTCTTAATTTGTGTTTTGTTACGGGTATGCAACACACAGCAATTGCATTTATCGTACATGTAATGCGCGTTAGCGCATTTCATGCGATACATGCACTTACTGTGTTGCATATATTCTATATATATGTACCACAATTGTCCGTTTCATTCTTGCTTTCTGAAATAGCGTTTTTCTAGGTAACAATGTGACGTTAATATTCATGTCACCGAGTGTTCTTTTTGCAGGTTGGAACAGCCGTCGAGGCATGTTTGTTTAGGTATTAAGCATTGTGACGTCACGAGCGTTTTCATGCGAAATACACGCACGCGCCTTTCAATAGTTTCAGCTCGGGGAATTACACTGGTTGTGCATATTCACGGTGTCTAACCCACATACTAAAAATTCCGGAAGTTGTTGTAATTCTGCGTCGTAAATCGAATGAAAATCAGCTACCCGTCAACAAAACTACACCAGTATGTAGATCTTTGACTTTTATTCTTAATAAGACACATATCTAAACAGAGTAGACATTAGTCAAAGTCACCAGGAAGAATGAGTTCCCCAAAACTTTGTTAAATTCTATATTTTGAAAAACGCAGCATGACAAAGCTCCTTGAGGTCAATTTGTCTTTGAATGTGAGGATGGTATCGCGTTATTTCTCAAAGATGAGCGACAGAAGTATGTTGTGTACATACTAATAGATGAATACATAACATTGCCGACGTGCTTTTGGTGATAAGCATTTCCGTTTTCGAAAATTTGAGAATTAAAGAAAAATTACCACTGTATTCGTCGTTGACGAATCACTGTACGAGTCGCTGTACTTTTCAACGCAAATTTTCAATACCACTTTTAAAGAACTCCTTACCTTGATAAGTCAGAAAGTCATCCACGGCAAGTTTGACGTCATCATAGGACTAAAAGTGGCTACCAGAAATAGCTGCTTTCTGTTTTGGGGATAAATTAAGGTTTGATGAAGCAAAATCAGGTGAATAAGGCGGATGCTCTATCAATTTAAAGCAAAATCATAGTATGTATTATTGATTATTTGTCCTTTTTTGGAGATGATCTATCAGCAGAATACCTTCTGCATCCCAGAAAACTGAGGCTCACAACATATCAACCAGCCCTCGTAGCTCAAGTTAGCATGACATCTGTCGTCCGGTATCATACCTGTGTAATATGTTCTTTCCCCCTAGCCTTTCCCCCCGGAAAATGGCTAAATCTAAAAATTGAGAGGGTTGTGCGCACTTAATCCAGGATAACCACACCTGCTATTTTCATGGCAGTTGGCCGTCCTAAG
The DNA here is from genome assembly GCA_033119305.1 of Pinctada imbricata. NCBI lineage: Eukaryota > Metazoa > Mollusca > Bivalvia > Pterioida > Pteriidae > Pinctada > Pinctada imbricata. Next base: position 47,077,952 of record VSWD01000005.1, on the reverse strand, counting down.
TCGGCACCGGTTGCTTATTGGTCTCGCTGGTTTCTGTGTTGTGCGTTGACATTTCGTGCCCCTTTACGTCTCTTTCTGTGCGTGCCTGCTGTGTTTTTGCACTGGGTGTTTTTGGGTTTTGCTGCGGGTGCTGCAACCTAGTGTTGTTGCATTTGGAGATCCCATCCTTTGTCTACTATACAGATACAAAGACAAACAATAAGAAAAAGTTTTGGACAAAGATCATAATTCATTATAGCAATTTCGAATCAAAGAATACATTTTTTTTCTATATACAAACAGCAACAACACTCTACCAGGTTTGTCTAGATTGTATAAATACATGTAAGTCTATTCAATATGTAGTGTTATGATTTTGCCATGTTTCACCATGTTAACAAAGTATGAATTTTAATAAAGAGTTAACATTTAGGAAAAAATACATCATATAAGTTGTAGCGAAAACCAAGGCTCAGAATATTCGATTTTAATTATTTGTTTTGGTAATTTGATTTTCATTACAAGCTCTTGTCTATCTACATGTAATACAAAAATAATCATACCGATCGTATGGCTAGTGTGTATGCGAAACCCAGGATTATGTGGTAGCTATATATTTGCAGCTGTAATTGTGTTCGATTGTTGAATGATAACTCCTTTGTACAGTTCACTATTTATTTACACTAACTCGAAACTAAATTCTATAAACATAATACAAATAAAAGTTATCCAAGTCGAAAAACGGAGCCACATACACACAGTTTTAAACGTCTTTAAATGGAATAGCATAATTTAATATCAGATAAAATTTCAGCATGGACCAGACATGCACGTTTCGGGTACTTAACCCTCGTCAGTGATCCTCAATCTAAACACTGTAATATTGCCAAAGATTGTGAAATTTTATATACATAAATTTACCGAAAGACGTAGCAGGATGGGTGGGATATGATGCTACAGGACCCACAATCTAGAAATTTCAAGAAATTTTGATAACAGAAATTTTCGAATGCGCTGAAGAGACAAACGATCAATCGAAGTTAATCGATCTTGGCTACATGTGCCGTCGGGGACTCCTTGTCCACCAGCAGTGACACTCACCAAGTGTAACAAATTTTGAACGTTTTCAAATTGAATAGCATCATTTAATATCAGATAAAATTTCAGCATGGACCAGACATGCACGTTTTGGGTACTTCACCCTCGTCAGTGATCCTCAATCTAAACACTGTAATATTGCCAAAGTGTAAGTCCTACATTACTTAAATAAAATGATGTAGCTTTGTCTAGCACCATGCAGTTACATAGTGAGATAAAGCTAAAAATTGGAGGCTCTATAATACTTAAATAGGTAATCCTCAGAGCGAGGATAAAAAATAACCAACCCCATCATGCCCCGACCTAAATAGCTAAATCCTATCATTAACTTCATAATCTTAGAAATACTAGTACTTGCAAATTGATAACAAAATTCAAATAAGAAATTATAGTTAGGTTGAATATTCGTTACACTTGAAGTGCTCATTGATTTAAACTTATATCTCATTAAAGAGCCTTATTAATTCTCGGCACATAAAATATTTTATCACATGATACTGACGAGGGCTAAGTACCCGAAACGTGCATGTCTGGTCCACGTTGCCAATTTATCTGTTCTTAAATGATGCTATTCAATTTGAAGACGTTTACACATACACCCGTAATGCAGTTTCATAAAGCCATTTCATAAATATATGATATTATAACACGTTACATATCGCTCTGCTTGAATGCGATTGGTCAAGTTTGGAACCTAATCATATAAAATTTGACAAGTGTGACCTTGCAAATATCGGTCAATTATTAAATTCAGACGCGGACTCAATATCAAAGATTAAAATTGTTGTAGAATTAATTATTGCATTGAAATACTAAACAAATTTGAAATATTTTTCTCTTACGCACAGAATATATATCTATACGATGAGGAACTACTTCTCATGGCGAATCAGGTCACGGCGTGGTTCACCTCTAATTCTCAGAAACGTTGATTTCACATTAGAAATAAACATATTTAGGCAATGTCATGTGATAAAAAGAATCTCAAAAGAATTTTCATTTCATACGATGTATTATGAAACTCGTTGTGCGTTTAATATCCCCTTTGCCAAGGCTCGGGGATATAATGACAAATATGGATAATGACCATATCCCTGTATTCAGCACATAATCGATAATTCAGAAAATCAGACACCGAAGGCATTCAAAATTAGGATAAAGCAGGAACCAAAGCAAACAAACAAAAACCTCCACCATATGAAATGAAGCGAACTACCGATATGAAAGTGAGGCATTAGAAGAGTAAGCATCCCTGCTTGCATGCAACACCCGCCGCTTCAATTCGGTATAACTGTCACATCCGGTTTCATAATACTAGAAATAAAACACACAACTCGTTTCATAATACTAGTATTATATTGTAAGCCTTGCGGTCCGGAATTTATCCCTTTAATCATACATCGTATTTCAGGTTGTCAGATTTCTTCTTTTTTCGGGGGGGGGGGGGGGGGGCAACATAACGATCCACATGTCGTACATTGGTCAGTTCGAAAATATACAACAGGGAATAAACTTTGCCGAAAGATGAAGAATCCGAAACAACAAATAAAATTTGTTAGCTTGAAGTAATTTCAATACCCCTATCATTCTCGAACCACTTATCAAAGCCAAAAACATCGAAACATCAATGCGTTAAAACATTGATGAATTCCCCCCCCCCCCCCCCCCCATGATGAACACTACAATGCTTCACAAAAAATGAAATGGGGACATAGCTTTCTCTCGTTGATAATTTTCTATTTAAAAACATATTTGTACGCAAATAATCCTTTATCAGAGCAAGGTTTCACTCTATTTTGAGATGGTTCTACGTATTGTTGCATGCTGGTCCTTCATGGAGCCGCCCACGCGTATGGCTCTTGGTGTCGATGAATTTTTTACACTCTACTCTCAATTCTTGAAAAAAAACTGCATCTTCCCTGTATATCTCATCAAGTATCATTTTAAATTATGCTATTGAATTTAAAGACGTTTAACATTTGAACTACTTGGTGAGTGTCACTTCTGGTGGACCAAGAGTCCCCGAGGGCACATGTAGCCAAGTTCGATCAACTTCGGTTGATCGTCTGTCTCTTCAACGCATTTGAATTTTTTTCCGTTACAAAATTTCTTGAAATTTATAAAACGTGGGTCCTGTAGCATCATATCCCACCCATCCTGCTACGTCTTTTGGTACATTTTTGGACATATTAATTTTCATACTTATTGGCCATATTACATTGTTTAGACTGAGGATCACTGACGAGGGGTTTATACCCGAAACGCGCATGTCTGGTCCATGCTGTAAATTTACCAGGTTTTAAATTATGCTATAGAATTTAAAGACGTTTAACATCGTTCATATAGGATCTCAAATGAATTTTCATTTCATACGATGTACTTTGTATCTCGTGATTTCTCAGAGATGAGTGACAGAAGTATGTTGTGTACATACTTATAGATGAATACATTACATTGTCGACGTGCTTTTGATGATAAGCATTTCTGTTTTCGAAAATTTGAGAATTTAATAAAATTTGCCACTGTATCTCGTCGGTGACGAATCACTGTACGAGTCGCTGTACGTTTCAACATAAGTTTTCAAATCATATTTGACTACTTCAGATGAACAATAAAATGCTCTCATTTTAGGTTACATGAGGGCTGATTGATACTACTGTAAATTGCTTTATTTTCGTCAGTACCAATTTTCGTCAATCTGTTAAAAATGGCAATTTCGTCAGTACATTAATTCGTAATCCAAGGTCCCTAAAATGTAAATTCTTCTGTTCAAATGCCAATTTAAGGTGTGTCCCTACTCGAACCGTTATAGGTTTTACTAATACACAGCAGCCTGCGTATAACCTTTCACAAAAATTGGTGGTGTACGAGCCAGCACATTGAAAAAACGCAGACAAAAGGTCTCAAATGACAAAATAAACAAAAGATTGGTCAATCTTTCAATGCCCACGCCAATCATATAGTAAACATTCTAAGTTGAAAATGTGGAGAATTTCAAAAATTACAATGGGGTACTCTATTGTTTGGAGCCATATTTTGATCATTAATAAACTGTATATATGTATGTGATTATTTCACTATCTATATACATTATCTTATGAAATGATAAAATATGAAGAAATATGACAAATATGGATAATGACCATATCCCTGTATACAGCACAAAATCGATAATTCAGAAAATCAGAAACCGAAGGCATACACAATCAGGATAAAACAGGAACCAAAGCAAACAAACAAAAACCTCCATCATATGAAAAGAAGCGAACTCCCGATATGGGAGTGAGACCAGGTGCCCAGGAAGAGTGAGCATCTCCTGCTTGCATGCAACACCCGCCGCTTCAATTCGGTAGAACTGTCACATCCGGTAACTTCCATTTTGGAAGACATAGAGTACAATCTTTGGTTGGATGGTTCAAATGGTCTATGACAGAATATCATCCACCATTCTGGAGAGCGGGACTTCATAGTATATGACGAGTTCCCCATATCGACCGTAGAACTTCCTCAGTGACGATGTTAATCGGTCACAAACATATCCCTGACTGTGAAGCTTGTCTGAAAGACGCCGGGCTCTCAGAACAAAATCCGTATGTTTCGTACTCGTTCTAGCATAGCGTATTAATTGAGATATGAACACGCCATAAGCAGGCGATGAAGGGATGTTGCTACTCAGAAAAGGAAAGTTTGTAATGTGAAATTGAAGTCATCACGTTTGTCATAGAGTGAGGTGTTCATGTGACCATCAGTGTCGTAAGACAACATTATGTCCAAATAGGATGATGAATTATTTGTCTCTGTAGTTTCTTTGCTTTCAAGCTCTGAAGGATAGATACTGCTCAGGTAATCCGCGAATTTTGGATTATTGATGGACAACACATCGTCTATGTATCTGTAAGTGAAGTTGAAGTCAGAAGCTAAGTATCTTTTCCCTTCAGAGACCAGAGATTGAATGAATTCAGCTTCGTACGAGTAAAGGAAAATGTCGGCAAGGAGCGGGGCACAATTGGTCCCCATTGTAATTCCGACAATTTGCTGGAAGACCTTTCCTCCAAACACCAAAAAAATGTTGTCGATCAGAAAGCTAAACATCTGAATAGTATCAGTTTCAGTGTACTTATTTTCGGAATCGGACTTTTCTTTTACAAAGTAGGTTTTGTGATAGTTAACAACAATAAATTTGTATTTGCGATTACCGTTCTTACTTGTAAACGCATAACTTAAAATTTTTGCGAGTCTTTCTTTCGATTTAGAATGTGGAATTGTAGTGTAAAGTATCGAAAAATCAAAGGCTTTGATCGAGTGGACTCTACTAAAATGAGTGGATTTCAGATGCTCTAAAAGTTCCTTCGAATTCTTTAAAATCCACATCTGGTTGATACCACTGCGAGAATATACTGTCGAACAATATTTTTGAAGCCCAGATTTTATTTCAGATAAAACTTTTGTGAGTAAAATCGATACAGATTTGGTAGAACATTTTGAGGAACCAGCGATGAAAAGTTGTTTGTGCGGATTCTTATGCATTTTAGGTATGCAGTATAAGTATGGCAAATCTAAATCTAAATTGTTAGTATCGAAGCCAAAGGTAGCAAGAGCTGATTTGTGGTTATCTATTATTTCAGAGGCAGAAAGGTTTGTTGGGGTGTAAGTGGGATTTCCAGGTGTGTCGAATTTAAACCAAACTCTTTAACTAGACTGTCGAAATAGTACTTTTTGCAAGTAAATGTGTAGTTATTTGAGGCTTTGTCCGCTGGTGTGAGGATATAATGTTCGTGGAGGTAGGTAAGCTCTGTGATAACATCAGGGTCTTTAAACATAGACTCGAATCTGGTGTTCACAGTTGATTTTAATCGGTTAATTCTAGATAAAAGTAACCCTCTGATGGATTTTATCCATTCGGAAAGGTTGTCGAGCTGTACATCCTCTTTCTTTGCCCAACGTCTTGCATATTCCTCACAAGAGTCCATGATAATTTTGACATTTTGGTTCCATGTAAAGGACATACTTTCTCTGTATTTGGGACCCTTTCTTAACAATTCTCTCAACTTGTCGTTCTTGACTATACTAAGGTCACCAGTAATAACGTGTCCCAAAGGAGAGTAGTTGAATTCCGATGAAGAACATTCGCAAGAAAGTGGATGTAGTGAGGGATCACTTAAAGCAATACACTGCAGGAATCGTTTGTAATTGTAAATTTTAGAAGCAACTAGTGGTGAGTAGCTATAGGAAATACAAAGAGTTTCTTTTCTTTTGAAATATGCTGGGATTTTTTTCTGTGACAGTTTTGTGATTCAAAATTTGAGCAAGATTCAATTGATAAATACCTTTGATTGCAAATCTTACTTTAATGAAAGGACGGTTTGTTTTCTCTTCTGATTTATCTGATCTAACTGCTTGAAATAAACGATAAGTGGAAATGTCAAAGATGACTCCTTGTAGATTGTATTCTGGGGAAATTCCATCTGTTCTTTTTTTCCAAAATTGGGAGATACTATCTATTATGAGTAAAAAATGTGATAAAATTATAAGGGGCTACCCATATGTTTGGAGTATATGTTGATCAAACTGTATACCTGTATGTGATTTTTTCTCCATCTATATACATTATGCTATGAAATGATGCAATATGAAGAAATTATATCTGTTCTTTTTTGCAAAAAAAAAAAAAAAATGGGATTTACTGTAAATTGGTTTTTATTCGTCAGATACCAATTTTCGTCAGTGCCTTCCTTGACGAAATTACGTACCAACGAATATAAATACTTCTGACGAAAAATAAATTGTAGTAAGTAAAAATTGAATCAGTCTCTTGGTTAAACTTGAATATAAACCGCGAACACTGCGGGGGAAGGAGAAAGATGCTGCATTTTAAGGTTCTGTGTTTCAAGACATTGGTAAATAGTGTTATTACGTATACGACATGCAAATTGCAAATCAATGAACACTGAATACTTCTTATTACAAAACAATATGTTTTACAGCAAGGTAGGTAATATAAATGTCTCTAATTGTTTGTTTACTGATAATTGTTAAACAATGAAAACAAACGGATATGGAGAAATTGACGATTTGACTCAAGGTGGGTCCCTACTCATAGATTTAACAGATGAATTTTGTATTTTAGGCTTTTTTTCCTAAACAAAATGGTCCAAATGAGAAATAAAACACAGACATAAATATGTAATTTTTTTACATCAAAGATACAGTACATATAGAAAGTTACCCTTGCACAATAAGACTGAGGAATATCAAATATATAGATATGCTTTTGAACCCTCCAAATTCAGAAATTATAAGAATATGTTTATTTATTTTGTTTTATTTTACGATAACAAGTCATATAGAAGAAATATAACACATAAACTGATATTCTAACATAAATCTAAGTATGATGTCTCCAAACATAAGGGTACCCCCCCCCCCGGAATTTCATCACATTTTTTACCAATAATAAATACTAAATCTAACTTTTTGCAAAATGAGACAGATGAATCGTTTTTCGTTTTGTAATATTTCATGATATTATGTATGTAGGTGTAGAAAAAATAGCATACAGGTACACAATTTTATAAATGACCACGATATGGCTCCAAAAATAAGGGTACCCCCTTAAAATTTCATCACATTTTTGACAAATGATAGATGGTATATCCCAATGTTTGCAAAAAAGAACAGATGGAATTTCTTCATATTGCAGCATTTTATAAGATAATGAATATAGATGGAGAAAAAATCACATACAGGTATACAGTTTGACCATCATATACTCCAAACATAAGGGTACCCCCTTATAATTTTATCACATTTTACTCATAATAGATAGTATATTCCACTTTTTGAAAAAAAAGAACATATGGAATTTTTTCATATTGCATCATTTCATAAGATAATGTATAAATAGATGGTGAAATAATCACATACATATATACAGTTTTATAAATGATCAAGATATGGCTCCAAACAATAGAGTACCCCATTGTAATTTCTGAAATTCACCACATTTTCAACTTAGAATGTATACTACAAATGTATATGATGGGCGTGGACATTGAAAGATTGACCAATCGTTTGTTTATTTTGTCATTTAAGACCTTTTGTCTGCGTTTTTCAATGTGCTGGCTCGTACACCACCAATTTTTGTGAAAGGTTTATACGCAGGCTGCTGTGTATTAGTAAAACCTATAACGGTTTGAGTAGGGACCCACCTTAAACTGGCATTTGAACAGAAGAATTTACATTTTAGGGACCCTTTGATTACGAATTTACGTACTTACGAAATTGCCATTTTTAACAAATTGACGATAATTGGTACTGACGAAAATAAAGCAATTTACAGTACCATCTATCATTTGTCAAAAATGTGATGAAATTATAAGGGGGTACCCTTATGTTTGGAGCCATATCTTGGTCATTTATAAAACTGTGAACCTGTATGCTATTTTTTCTTCACCTTCATACATAATATCATGAAATATTACAAAACGAAAAAAGATTCATCTGTTTCATTTTGCAAAAAGTTAGATTTAGTATTTATTATTGGTCAAAAATGTGATGAAATTATAAGGGGGTACCCTTATGTTTGGAGACATCATATTTAGATTTATGTTAGAATATGGTTTTTGTGTAATATTTCTTCTATATGACTTGTTATCATAAAATAAAACAAAATAAATAAACATATTCTTATCATTACTGACTTTGGAGGGTTCAAAAGCATATCTACATATTTGATATTCCTCAGTCTTAATGTGCAAAGGTAACTTTCTATATGTACTGTATCTTTGATGTTAAAAATTATCATATCTATGTCTGTGTTTTATTTCTCATTTGCACTATTTTTTTAGGAAGAAAAGCCTTAAATACAAATTTCATCTGTTAAATCCATGAGTAGAGACCCACCTTGAGTCAAATCGTCAAATTCTCCATATGTGTTTGTTTTCATTGTTTAACAATTATCAGTAAACAAACAATTAGAGACATTTATATTACCTACCTTGCTGTGAAAACATATTATTTTGTAATAAGAAGTATTCAGTGTTCATTGATTTGCAATATGCATGTCGTATAAGTAATAACACTATTTGACAATGTCTTGAAATTCGGAACCTTAAAATGCAGCATCTTTCTCCTTCCCCCGCAGTGTTCCCGGTTTATATTTAAGTTTCACCAAGAGACTGATTCAATTTTACTTACTACAATTTATTTTTCGTCAGAAGTATTTATATTCGTCGGTACGTAATTTCGTCAAGGAAGGCACTGACGAAAATTGGTATCTGACGAATAAAAACCAATTTACAGTACCAACCTTATACTCAAAGACAATTTGACCTCTAGGGGCTATGTCATGCTGTGTTTTTCGAAATATAGATATTAACAAAGTTTTGGGGAATTCTATCTCCATGGTGACTTTCACTAATGTCTACACAGTTTAGATATGTGTCTAATTGAGAATTAAAGTCAAAACTATCAACATACTGGCGTAGTTGTGTTGACGGGAAGATGATTTTCATTCGATTTACGACGCAAAATTACAACAACTTGCGGATGTTTTAGTTAAGGGTTAGACACCGTGATATATATTGAAATGAGCTCCAAATACGCCATCACTTAGCTATCTTTGATAAAATGTCCATAGGCAGCTTTCAGCGTCAATACCTGTGTCAGATATGAATCTGTCAGTACTAAACACGTTAGTATGTAAAGATACCGTGAGAAAAAGAGCAGACATTCGTTTACAAATGTACGTCATTAAACTTGTTCTCTGACTAGATAAATTCATGTTTTGATTTCACCCTTAATATATTAAATGTAAACGTACTTTTATTGCCTTAAGTCCCGCCATCAACAATCAATTAACAGCAATCTTTGATTGTGAATAATCATACCACGTGCACTGAGCATCAAATTGAAGCTCTTCAGTATGTATTTTTCCAACTCTTTACCTTCTTGAAGAACTCTCAATCCAATTTAAATGCACCAGACACATGTTTCGGTTAGTAAATCATCTTCCAGCGAAAGTAATTTTCAGACACAGCCAAAATTCATTTATGTAGCTCCTTCTGGTTTTATCTTATATTTATTTTTTTAAATTCAAAGGGGTATGGTCACGAAACGCGATATTGGCCTTAATTGTGAAATTGTACTTCATAGAATTTTTAACTGTGATTTGACATTTTGAAACGTTCTCTACTGAATCATGGATCTCTCTTTTGTAAACATTGCATATATCAATAGCTTTTAGCCCTTTGAAAACACCATATTCCACGAAATTGATGCACAAACCATATATCTCTGTTAAATGAGCATTGGCCGCATAAGATGAAAATTTATATGTGAAATGAGAAATATAGATAATGACTATATCCCAATACACAGTACAAATCGATAATTCAGAATATCATAAACCGAAGGCATACAAAATCGGAAAAAAAAACAAGAACCAAAGCAAACAAAGAAAAACCTCCGCTATATGAAATGAAGCGAACTCCTAAAATCACCCTGTTAGAGCGCACATAGGGGGGTTCGGCTATGAGTCAACAGGGGTTAAGGTTTTGAAGCGGAGATCGGGCAACAATTATAAGTAGAAATTAAGTTTTCTTCATTTCTATCCGTTTTACAGTGATAAAGTATAGTGCACAGAAGGAGAGAATTATATAGTGACCTATTGATGACGTTGAAGCCGTTCAAATAGTTTTAGATGATTCAAACACTCCGGTACAATATCTGCGACTGGAAAAATTTGGCCGTGTCTCTACACAAAACTAAAAAAATCTCTTATTACGATGGATTTCTGTACACGTTTCTTGGTCTACAAAGACCATAAGGTCTACAAAGACCATAAACATATTTTAAACATTATGGATACAAAAACTCTCCTTAAATGCTTCGAATAGTGAAATTTTACCGAGAAACTCTATGTGTATCATGGGGTTTCCGTATCACGTGTGACATGGGGTTTCGGTTCGAAATAAAAATGCATCATAAATTGAGTTAAATATCGATGACACATAAATGTAGTGCTGTATCTGGACCTCAATCTCGCCTCTAAGACGATAGAATTTTGTGCTGGAGTGAATAGAGAGAAAGAACACTTCTTTCTCTCTGTTCTGTCCAGCACAGAGAGGCCCTGCGGCTTCACACAGAGGGGCACTGTCAGTACGGCAATGTCGCCACAAGGACGAATGCATCATAATGTCCTGCCAAATGACTCTAGATAGAATGTGTATGTCATATCCGTTAAATCGACAAACCTGGTTGAATTTATCTTTTCTTCGTCAGTATGTCCAATAATTACACAAAATATAAGTAAGTGATGCTAATTATTTGATGTCAGTTTTTTTCATGCAACAAAACATAATTGAAAATCACTATTTTCTTTTGAAACGGACGCTTGGCAAAAATACTGAGAAAAGAAACAGAGGGGAAAACGTTGTTTTTGTAAACATTTTTACAATAACAAACTCATGAACGTAAACTATTACTACGTCAATGACATTTAACCCCCGCCCCTCCTTCTTCCCTGCAGCTGTTACACAGAATTTCACGAAACCGTTAAAGGAACAAGCTACCATGCCAAAAGGTTCTGTTCTAAGTGCGTGTTGTTCGAGGCGAATAGTCAATATACATTGTCGCAGAAGGATCTGATTTGCTAACTTCTCCTTCGCCACCACTGCACTGAATTTTAAGAAAACTCACATTGAACTACAGGGACTCGATGCAAGAAACCCTCCCCTCTTTCCATTAGGCTTAAATATTCATCAAAGTAAGATTTTTTTATTTCCCTGAACTGCACCTATAGATTATTGTTATCCAACTAGACGGTCGTGTCACAGGCTCCTAGGCTGTGGCTAGTGTTGTCTAATTATTATGATTTTGAAATAGGTGAACAGTCTTAATAAAATGTATTTCCGAATTCAATGTGACAATGACACTCAAGGAGGAGGTTGTAGCGAGGTTTAACATGCCTATCCAGTGTTGATTTCCACTATAATACCCTTACCAACACGTTAAAAATATCTCTTTCATGGTCAACATATACGGTAACTTAAGCCATCTAAATTAAATTAGATGGTAACATGTAAGCTAAGAAAATCACAGGCTTTCAAATTGATCATGCACTTGACAAATGTTCACTGGAGATGGGGAGCAAACTCGGGACTTTCTGCAGGCTAGGCGGGTGCCCTACCAATCGAGCCACTGTGGTTACTAGATGCCTTTTAGGGCGATTGGAATGTATTTAAAAGTTTTTATATGAATAAGAAGGGGATTCGCTGACGCTCCGCCCCTTCGTATTCATGTAGAAACTTCACAATACCTTCTTACCTACATGGAGATAACCTTATATATATTGTTCTAGATGAAGTGTCGAAACCCCGTCGGACACCTGAATTGAAAACCCGTTGGACACATGCATTAATCCACTCAAAAGTATTATTTAATGAAGAAATATACTTTCTTAGTGAGTAAATTTACGGTGATATGACTTGGATACTTAAATATGACATAATAAAACCTCATGAAGCAACTTGAAATATCTAGCAGTGAAGAAAATGAACCAAAATGTTGAGGCGACGTTAAAAATTGTCCAATCGGCAAAACTGTACCGAAGTGTTTGGCAGAGCCTGACCGAATAGAGACAATTAGAAGTGATGGGTAGGTTACAAATTATTGCCTCCACTCCGTCTGCATATCCATTTGTGAAAAACTTGATTGCTGTAGTCATAAATAAAACTTAAACTCACCACGTCCGTCTACCGCTCGCTTCGATACCGAAACCCCTGTTGACACATAGCCGAAACCTCCTACGTGCGCTCTAACAGGGTGAAAATGGGAGTGATACCAGGTGCACAGGAAGAGAAAGCATCTCCTGATTGCATGCAACACCCGTCACTTCAATTCGGTAGAATTGTCACATCCGGTTACTTCCAATTTGGAAGATACAAATATATTCGGTGGTTGGATGGTTCAAATGGTCTAAGACAGAATATCATCCACTATTCTGGAGAGTGGGACATCATAATGTATGACGAGTTCCCCATATCGACCGTAGAACTTCCTCATTATATTCTTTTGTCATTAACGTTTTATCCCATATAACGTATGTGGCCACATTGAATTCTTCCACAAAATACAAAATCCCCAGCAATTTTCGCCATATTTTGTCAACGTCAAAATGACGCCACTTCATTACGTCAGTACAGTTAAATGAAGCTTTGATTGGTGATATATTTCTTTTCATTTCAAGCGGTAAAAATTGGTTTATTTTCATTAGGGATATCAAGTATTTCTTATGAAATTTATTTCTAGAGAAAAATCGAGGGCCGATTTAGGGATCTCGTGGCCCTACCCCTTTGTGCATTATCTTTACAGAGAGTGCGTGGCTCCAAATTCCTAGTAGCATAATCAAATAAAATTTATGACCAAAATAGTATTTTGGAGATGGTGCTCAGATTTTAACTTCCTTTAATTTTGATGATATGACAGCCATCTGAAATGACAGAACATTAGATAATATATATAAGAAAGTACAAATACGTAATCCATGACTTAATTTATAATCTCATGTTAATTTAAACTCGAATTATCCGACAGTTATCCCTCCTATGCTATTTTGAACTATTAATTCTATTTGGATATGCTACTGAATCGACCCTACAGGAAATTCGGAGCCGTGCACTCTAAGTAAAGTAAATGAACAAATTTTAAATTCAGTGATAAAACATGAGGGCGCTACTGAAATGAATTTTGGTAGCTCCGTTTGAAACATCTTAAAGATTCGAAACAGGTGTCTCATGCATAATAAATTATTTGAAATTTTCTTCGAGAAAGCATAGCGTTGGAACCCTTCCGCATTATAATATTATTATTATATAAACTTCGCTATCACTATATGTGATAATGTGTAAACTTTGCTTTCCTTGAAACACGAAACATGTCTCCATCAAAAAGTACAACGGCCTCGCCTACATATTTACACAACGCAGCTGTTTATTTACTCATGTGTGTACTACAGACGATTAACACGCATTCAGGCTAACATGATGTAATGTGTGTCATTGATCTCAAATTTCAACTACACTCGGCTAGTGTAAGGTGTGCAGTTTAATACTCTGGAAATTCTTCATTTTAGGCCATGTAAAATAAAATCTATGATTCTCAGACACCGCCGCGCGCTATAATTTGCCGCCGATAAGACGTTTTTATTGCAACTTCAGAAAAAAATATCCGCCGTGTCTCATCCTTGATCGTCGATTAAAAACGAAATATCCATTTATTTCATCGTCCAAACAGTACCCGATGAATAGATACTTTTAAAAGCCCGTATAAATCAAGGTGCGTTCCGTATTTACGTTACGGGTAAAGACTTTATCCACACGCCGTTTAAAGGGAATTGTATAGGATATACAAACAACGTGCCGACACGTGTCGCGGACATGTAATACATTGAGTATTACATGTATTAGAACGTTGGTATATTTTTCTTTATTGATCTCTTTAGCATATGTAAATACCTTCGCCGAACAATAGCAAGCGTCCATTGTAATACTTCCGAATCTATTAATAATGACGTTCATGTTGTAAAAAGTATATTAAGCAAGGACCGCCGACGAACGCAAGAGAAACCTAGTTAAATCCTTAAATCTATGAATAAAAGAATTTATATTGTACCCATGTACATTATTTTATCAGATGATGGTTTAAATGCAGAACACTTCATTCAATTTCTAAAGATTCCGCTTCATCCATACTTGACGTCCGACGATATACGCTATCGGCCACATTTTTGACCATATGAACGGATCCATCCGAGGAAGTGAGGGATCTTATTTAATTTAAACTGGGATTGAATAAGGTGTGAGCAAATAATACCCGTCGAGTCTCTTACGCCATTCTACTAATGTGCTCACGGCAATCAAAACATGTCATACTTCCTATATTTGTATCTATTAGCTTCTTCCATTCAGACAGATGAGCTACGTCTCCCTGTTCTCAGAAGGAATAGGCTATTTTACGTTTTAAAAATTAACTTATTTACAGGAGAAAAGCATAAATTTTAATGTACATGTACCAATATTTTGACTGATGTTTCAAAGACAGTTTTCTATGAAGATTAAGGGGGGGAGTATAAGATTTTTTGCCTTACATGAATAATGGGGAGGGGGGGATTAGACAGGGCATACAATGTTTTGCTTTACATGAATAATAAGACTCTTGACGGAAAAACAAAAACAAAAACAAAAAATAAAAACCCTACCTACCTTGCCACTTTTTTAGACCCAATTATCTGAGAAACAAAGAATTAATTTTACATGGCCTTACCTCTGTCCTTTTACGGTATGTATGTACTTTAAAGATAAAACAAATCTGAAAATTGATATTGATTGAAAAACAAAAGAATATTTATTGTCCTATTTCATATTTAAGGGTTCGCTAAAGGGAAAATTTACCCATTTTGTATATTCAATAACTAAGTAATTTCCATAGAAATGCATACCTTTATATATATATATATATATATATATATATAAAGAGCACAAAAGTGGTGCGAGAGACTCACGACATTAAATTAATTTACCTCAAATTTTCAGAGCACCTCGGCTCCTTCTTCAGGAGACACTCAGAACATACATTCAGAAAAAAAATGAAAAAGGAAAAGAAAAAAAATGATGAAAAAAAGACAAAGAAAAATAATGGTGTTATGTGGCTATGCTCTGGAAGGCATGTCTTAAAACCATGGCAGTCAAAAAGTGAAGAGGGACGTTACAATGTAAGGCAGACAAATAAAAGGGGACGTGAAAACCATCCATTCTACTTAGACATGATCGCTAGGAAAGGAATCATAGAGTAAAACGAGGGAATGAATGGCAGGAAAAAATGAATGAAATTAGACCGCCATCTAGCGGATAAACGGTATTACTACGAACATGGAATATTTATTGAAATTATCTAAGTTCCTAAAGAAAAATAACGGATACTGGAGAAAAATGGGCAAATTTTATTTTTTTTCCTGTGCTTTTTATATATATATATATATATATATATATATATATATATATATATATATATATATATATATATATATATATATATATATATATATCAAAATGTTCGTATTGAGGCGTACAATTTATAGATTATGTTTGAAAATGTTCATATATCTTCAAATGGTCCATTCAGCCAGTTCAAGGTGTCTTAGTCTCGAGGAAATCCAGCTTCTACAGGCAAACTTCAAGAACTGGAAAATCATAAGAAAAATATTGCTTAAGGGTGTATCAAGGGCAAGCTAGCAGTAAATAAGATATAAGCTTCAGTAAAGTACCATGTTTGACAAGGGACTACTTTCATTTTGCAGAAAGTATGGAAGCCTATGTGTGATATTTTATAACATGATACTGGTTATGTTGAGAAATATAAGTTTAACATCTCCTTATTTTACCAGAAATAGAATTCAATGGAAAATTATATAATGTATATCAATGAAAGATATTAACCGTTGATGCAAACCTTCAGACAAGGGGAAAAGAAAGGGTGGGGGTGTCAAAGTGACAAGGAACATTTTCCTTCAAGTTTAATTCACCTTCACTTGAGCAAATTGACATTATACATGTATATGTACATACTTCTTCTGTAAATCGGTGACTCATCAGTGTATCCATCAGGAAAGGGACATCAATGGTTATTATTCAGAATTTCAGGCTAATCAATATGGGTTCCTCTATGTACCTTAATTAATTTGACATGCAGAGTAAAATTGTGATAAAGCGATATTCCATTTTACTATGATTGCGATGTTGTTTGTTTAATAATATTTGGAAAAAAGACCTGTGCATGTAGAATTTGCTCAACTACTCTTTATTCCAATGATATAGAGAGACGATCGTTCACTGTTTGAATCATGGCGGCTGTTATAACTTGTTTTGGCAGATGTATCACTGCGAAACCCTCCGACCTACGAAATATAGTGCGGTGATTTATTGTTTTTAGATCCTAGAAAACAGTCTGTTTTCCAGAAATAGATGATAATTAAATGATAACAAATGAATCTTATATCTTTTCTGTTGATGCAGGTATCACCCGAAAAATTGGACAGAAAACCGCATTAATGCGCGTAGCTTTGTCAGCCTCTGTCATGTTCTTCTGAAATCAGTAAATTGAAACAATTAATGACACCGACCACATATTTATACCATTATTTTTTAACCTCGACCTTGATATTTGACCTATATTTAAAAAAAAGAAGATTGGCTATATCTTTTGATTTGTAAGTGATATGGCTTTTGATATTTCACATGTGTATTCCCTGTAACAAGAACTTGATTCGGGGGCATATAGTTTTTGGCCTGTCCGTCTGTTTGTCTGTATGTCTGTTTGTCTGTTTGTCCGAACTAAAAACTTTAACATTGGGCATAACTTTTGAATGGTTAGTGATAGGGCTTTCATATTTCACATGTGTAATCCTTGTGACAAGACCTTTCCATTGATACCAAAATTTTTGACCTTGTGACCTTGACCTTGACCTTTGACCTACTTTTCAAAAACTTTAACATTGGGCATAACTTTTGAATGGTAAGTGATAGGGCTTTCATATTTCACATGTGTATTCCTTGTGACAAAACCTTTCCATTGATACCAAAATTTTGACCTCGTGACCTTGACCTTTGACCTACTTTTCAAAAACTTTAACATTGGGCATAACTTTTGAAAAGTTAGTGATAGGGCTTTCATATTTCACATGTGTATTCCTTGTGACAAGACCTTTCCATTGATACCAACATTTTTGACCTCATGACCTTGACCTTGACCTTTGACCTACTTTTCAAAAACTTTAACATTGGGCATAACTTTTGAATGGTAAGTGATAGGGCTTTCATATTTCACATGTGTATTCCTTGTGACAAGACCTTTCCATTGATACCAAAAGTTTTGTCCCCGTGACCTTGACCTTTGACCTACTTTTCAAAAACTTTAACATTGGGCATAACTTTTGAATAGTAAGTGATAGGGCTTTCATATTTCACATGTGTATTCCTTGTGAGAAGACCATTTCATTGTTAGCAAAAGGTTTTGTCCTCGTCACCTTGACTTTGACCTTTCACGAACTAAAAAGAAAATGGTGTTTATACTAACAAAGATGCCACCGGGGGCATTCGTGTTTCACAAACACAGGCTTTATTGACTCAGTGACCCTGACCTAGATATTTGACCTACTTTAAAAAAAAATAAAGATTAGCTTTGGCAAGTGATAAACCTAAGTATTTCACACATGTATCTCTTATGATGAGTCCTTTCTTTTGTTATCAAAAAATGAAGTAGTGACCTTGACCTAGATGACTGACCTTTTCTGAAAATTTCAGATTTACCATATCTTTTAATTGGTAAGTAAGAGGTCTAATATTTCATAAGTGAACTTCAACTGACAAGACTTTCCTACCGATACAAATAATTTTGACCTAAGTGACCTTGACCTACATATTTGATCCGCTTGTTAAAAATAAGTCCAATCGCAGGCAACACAAGCATTCCATGAATTGCAATTTTTGCATTTATATGCGGTGCAAAATGAAGACGTTGTAACAATATGTGTTGACAGACACATTGTGTCTATAAGCTAGATGCCCCCTAAGAAATCATAACCGTATTTATTTTACCCTAGGATATTATAAGTCAGAAAAAAATACACTGAGAAAATCCCATGAAATGGATTATGCATTTTTTCACACACCGAAATATACAATCATGGATAGAAAAACGATCATAAATTTGACCTACCGGTGGATACTTTATTTTTGTATTGATTTGTAAATGATCAACAAATAAACAATGTTATATTATGCGTTTTCGATGCTAAGCATTATTCCAGATATTCTTTAAAAAAATTTGATTTAAAACTAATCTGTGATGGCTTAGAGCAGGTCCTGGCGTATCAGTGATAAGGTTGCCATATTCAGCTGAATCAGAGTCTGATGTATCGCTTTGAAGCTCTCTTCCTACGTATTTGATTTCCTGTAGTCTGACTTTTCCGCTTCTTACATCTACATTGCTTTTCTTTCACAGGTGGCACAAACTGTAAAGCATAAATTTTAAGAAGGTTAGGACCAATTGTTGTATCAATAGGAATACATATAATTGAACAATATGTGATTGTGAAACAGAATGATTGCCCCCATGTGATAAATTGTAATAAAGGGAAATGCAAAAAAAGACTACGTTCAATTTAGGTCAGATGTTCAGGCAAAAAGGTTAAGGTCATGTTTATTGTCACTATGAACATACATGCAAAATATTTTTTTTCTGTGTGTGGGTGTGCTCAGACAAGGCTCAGTAAGTATTACATACATTAAGCATAAATAAAAGACTGATATCAATATTTACGAAGTACAGTTTATTTTATTTCTAAAATTAAATTAGTGCATGTGCCGGTTATACGTTACTGTATATTAATTTGTCAGTGATTTTAGTAGAGGTGATCATTTAAATAGCATAAATTTGAATAGCATACATATTAACGAGCCTCTACATCGGTTCTATTATATCTAATTGATAAATATAACCAATGTATTCATCATCGCACTTTTCTTTTTCTCCTTTTTTTTCTTTTTTTAATAATTTTTCTTCATCTGATTTTTTATTTATTGGTAAACTGTACAATAACATTTATAACGAGTACATTAGGTAAAGGATATATATTTGTAAATATACATATATTCAATGATATGAGCCATTTCAACTCGTGCTATGCAGGGTTTATTAGTCTGTTAATTTTTTAGAGTCGGGGCGGTTTCTAATTTCGGGATCAATAGCCTTGAAGTGGTTTTTGATCGTAGCAACGGGGATATTTGTCACTGTTAAGCGTGCGGTACATTTTTGTACTAGGACACGTGTTTTGTACTAGGACACGCGTTTTGTAATAGGACACATGTTTTGTAATAGGACACGTGTTTTGTAATAGGACACGTGTTTTGTAATAGGACACGTGTTTTGTAATAGGACACGTGTTTTGTAATAGGACACGTGTTTTGTAATAGGACACGTGTTTTGTACTAGGACACGTGTTTTGTAATAGGACACGTGTTTTGTACTAGGACACGTGTTTTGTAATAGGACACGTGTTTTGTAATAGGACACGTGTTTTGTACTAGGACACGTGTTTTGTACTAGGACACGTGTTTTGTAATAGGACAAGCAAAATATAGGAACCTTATCACTTTCAAACTTAACATTAATTGTTAATTTTTTGGTAGGAAATCAGACAAAGGGCAGACAGGACGGACAAAAATTATAGAAAGCTGGAACCGTTCATTACATTTGTACGAGTCATACAATATAATAACTGGAATTATATATGATAGTAATACTGATACTTGATGTTACATGGTTATACTTACTATGATGATGATGAAATACATGTCATGAACTTACCATTTCTTGTTTAATGTGTTCAAAGCATTTTGTTGCATGAGTATAAAAGAGAATTATCAAAATGATGAACATTTCTGACAGGTTCCTCTGTACATGACATGTAATGAAAAAACTTACCCATATTCCTGGTTCCCAAATTCATGGGCATTTCCCCTCTCGTGGTGACGTATGTTCTTGAAGGAGAGCCTTATGGTAAAATACTTGATGTTAAGGCAGCATCTCCTTTTCCTACAATAAAGTGTCTCTGTGTATTCGTTGAATATTTGATGAGAATTTAGAGTATGAAATATGAAATATCTCGAATGTTTGTCACAAATGTTTAAAAGGCCATGACACTGGTAAAATTAATTATGAGTTTTTAGATGAAGTTTTCCTTGTACAGTTTCTTAACAGAATGATGGTGATTCTGATGCTTGCCACAGATTTAATGGTTTTGAGTGTAAGAGGTTCTTTATTTCAATAAGGCCACATTCTCCAGTAGATGTTGTCACTATACGATCTGGACTGCCTGCCAAGAACTTGTGTGTAAGATGGATAACAATACTACTTTTTTCCACGCAAACATTTTGACTTTCCTCTGCTTTTTTAAGTTTGTATTATTCTATGGTTGTGTCTTCTTGTAGAATGCCATTCCTGGTGTGATGATTTCCACGGAATGAGGTATACAGTAAGTTGCGACAAACTTTTAAAATGGAAGAGATGGGTTTCTTTTAACAATGGAGCCAAAATTGGATGCTGTTATTCTTTTCTTCCTTTCAGAATGCCAAAGACCAGATTGTGACTGCTGTATGGTTGATTTTGTGATGGCTTGACATTGCTGAGTTGAAATGTTGATATTTTTCTTAAAGACTGTTGAGATCAAAAGCTAATTCATCCTTTGTAACATCTAGAGCATCAGGACCATAGGCTCTACGGGCCTTTTTTGTTGTACTTGTTTTCAAGGTATCCGTTTTCTTCCTCAAATGCCGTTTCTGTGTTTCTGGTTTACCTCTGTACTTATTTGCATTCCTGAGCGTCTTTTCTCGCCTAGAGTAAAGTTTCCTGAAATGGTGTCCTGGCTCTGTTGCCGTGCAAGACTCCCACACTTTGCATGACCATTCTGAACCCATGTTCATTCTGAGTGCCCCACCATAGTAACGTGCGTGCCACAACACACGATTACACAGATTGTGCACTTTGCCTCCATCATACTTGGTTTGGATACGCATCCATGACTCAGCAAGATTGGTAGTGCTGTTGTTAATTAGTCTGTCCGCATTATCTGCAATGCGGCAAATAAGTGCTTTAACATCCTTGATAAGGTGCTGTTCAAGATTACTGTAATCTACTTTCGTACCATAACGGGCCTGTTCCTGTGATGTTATAGATGACCCCTCCATCAAATAATCTACTTGCTCATCAACATCACTTGCTGCAAACTCTTGATCTGATGTGGTAGATGTGGCACAGGGATTTTCAGTTAAAGCGGTAGTTTGTACTGTAGTATGCACTGAAATTTTGCATGGCAGAAGTCAGAACAGTTGGAATGAAGGCAAAAAATGTGGTGAACAGAATTCTTGATGTCATGTGTTTGTTTCTTTACAGCTATTGATCTGTCATACTTTTTGTCTTGGTACTCCTTAGATCGAACACGAATTGCACATCTCAGAGCACTTACAAGCCTTACTCTGGTTGCTTTTGACAAATGATGCTTACCTTTATAAGTGGACTATCACTAACGAGTTTTTCAAGATTTGAGCGATAACACTTACAAACATAATTGGCACATTCTTCTTTAATGACAAATCGTCCCCTCTCTAATACGGGCATAGACAGACGAATCACCATCACCTATCAGGCGCATATATCTTTATCCATGTTTGGTTATGGTCATTATCCATATTTGTCATTCAGCCTCTAGAAATCCCTTCCGTAGACTGACTGTCCTGATTCCAATTTTTGAAACGGTTATTTGGATTGTTTTTATCCACACTGCAAATACAGCAATATTTGTTTCTAACACCGATGTGTAGGAGCCTCTTGGTTTCCTTCCCAATGATTATCGCTATACCCCCTGCAGCTTCGTACGAATGCTTTTGAGTTCGTTTGGACCAACCATCATCTGCGATCACACTTATTGCTGGAATTTCTTGATGAAAATCCTTACGCTCTATTGCAAGCTCACGCTCCTCTACACCAGCAGCCATCATTTCCTTCTCTAACGCGGCATGTCACCATCTTCCTATCTTAGTCTCAATAGCCGTAAATGTAAGCTGAGATATTCCAGGTTTACATCGTAGGGCTTTGAGCCTCGTAACTTAGGACTTGTCTCAACTGTAAACTGTTTCTGACATCCTCGACACTGAGCCAACACAACGATAGCCAAACCATGTTGCCGTAAATTCAGTCTCTAATTTCATAAGAGGTTTACCTTCAGCTGCAATAGCGATCGCTATCTGGACATAAACATTTCCGACGCAAGGATCTGTAAACAATCTAGATTCACAAAACGGATTTTCAATTCTAAGTCATATTCAGAAGATGGGAATACTGAATAAAGTGGTACAATTCATTTACTTGACTGCACTCTTGAAATAATTTCACGCACTAATCGGATAGTCAACTTCAAGTTTTTTCACATTCTTGGACCTTTTAATGTCAAATCATGGCCTTCCTTTATGTTTTCCTCTTTCCTATATCTATCAAGACCCCGACCGAAAAATCTACTAGTTTTCTTTTTTCCTCCCATATTTTCAATATTGGTCAATAACACATGTACCGTCACTTTCTGCACTCCATACATATGCTGTTTACAAAATAAACCTTTTTAAATACAATTTTCTACTCACCCTTCTAGAATTTGTCATTTTATCCAAGTATATTAGCTTCAAAACCCGAGGCAAACATTTCTCATTAAAAATAAAGAAGTTTATTCTTTCCAGAACACACGTCATGGATCCGATTCATTGAGCATACATCGACTCATATTTCACCGATCTGGGTTACCTTGTGTTCCTAACTTAGGGACAAGCTGTTAAAATTGATACACAATTGTACTTACCAAAAATTAGGTGAAGATTTCAAACTTTGCAGCACCTTCGTCACAATGTTTACAGCAGCGACTGCTTCACACCTAACCGTAAATAGTTACCTGAAATGATTAGTAGCTTCCTATGTGAAACAAAATGTTATAAGGAGCTTTTATTTCAGCAAAAAAAATCAGCGAAACATTCAAAAATGTAGAAAATTGAAATAACACCTTGTAAAACACGTCACAACCTCTAAAGTTTCTAATTTGACTCATACGAAACGGCGGAGTGATACATGTCCGGAAGAAAATGTCAGAGCACTGTTTTTCTGCTTGATTCGACTTTTTAAATGGTACATATGGAGTGTTTCATTGAAATTTTATGATTTCTCGATGATTCAAATTTGATTCTTTTGTATACAATAGGTCATAAAACCATCAGATCATAAGAAAAAATACAAATAACGAGTGTAGGTCGAATCCAACATTGCGGCCTCATTGGAGCATGAAAAGTCAAGTAAACAATCGAGCGTGTACCAACTAACAGTTCATTGTCAGTTAATTTTAATGCTAGCTTGCCCTTCTTTTGCCCTCCTTATCATACTGTATATTTTTCTGCATAAAATATTTTATTGTAAACAGTACAGATTTTTTTGAAAATGTAGTACGTTTTCAATGCAGTTTGAACAAATGAAATCATGAGATTTATCAGTTATAAGCTGCAAGTATGCCCGTTTAATTCTGTTGGATAGTGGGATGAGCAATTAAGAGAACAATGGGTGACCAATAGAATACAAAAGACTGCTACAAAGGATAATAAGTAGGTCATCCAAAAAGTAGGTCAGGGACGCTTCATTTCAAATAGATACCGCCTTATCATCATTCATTGACTGACGCAGATGAGACACACACACACACCCGGACAAACCCCCTGCCCGAAGTTGATTGTAAGTACCCTATTAGTAAACACCGTTACGTAATCCTGACCTATTCTGGTCCTCCGGGTCGGTTTAAGAACTATATCGTAGGTCTATAAAAAGACATACTAGAAGAATGCGTATACCCCTCATTTCAAACATCAATTTTGTTGTAATTGTTTTCTTTTTCATGCAATATTCTATAAATTATGTGTAATGATTTATACTTTATTTCATAAATAATAGGAATTATATATTATGTTTCAAAAAAGAAACAGATGAAGAAGCCTCCCCTCACCTATTGTTTATGAGTTAAAGAAGATCCTGACGATAATCTCAACAGCACTCACAATAGAGCACCAAGTTGAACATCGACGGACCTCTAGCAAGCTAGAGGTGGGATCAGGTGCCCAGGAGGACTGCACTAAGAATACATATACCCCCTTAATTGAAACATAATTTTATTTAGTAAATATGTTCACTTTCATGCCAATTTCTTAAAATCTAAGGTGTTAAGGTATACTTTAATTTGCATTAATATTAAGACCTATTTCTTAGGTCTATAAAAATACTTACTAGAAGTTACCTACCCACATTTGTGTGCATTTGCATATGTATACCCCCTTATTTCGAGCATCAATTCTGTCGTAAAATTTTAACTTTCATGCATTTTTTTCAAATCTATGTGTAATGATGTATACTTTAAATCATAAATAATAGGAATGATATATTAAGTTTTAAAAAAGACACAATAATAGAAGCCTCCCCTCACTTATTGTATTTAATTGCACCTTGAATATGTATACCCCCTTAATAAAAATGTAAATATATTTAGTAAGTGAAGTGGTGGTGGATACACTTCAGTGACCCCGAACCTTTCCGGAATGCATTCTACTCGTCGAGACATTTCATTTGACATGTCACACGGTAAACTCCTGGTACCGTTGTCATTTTGCACCCAATGACCTTGAACTACCTCGGGCTGCAGTCTACTCGTCGAGACCTTTCATTTGATATGTCACACGGTATACTTCTGGTACCTTTGTTATTTTTGCACCCAATGACCCCGAACTTCCCCCGGGCTGTATTCTACTCGTCGAGACCGTTTATGTTTATGTCACATTTCATTTGATATATCGCACGGTATACTTCTTGGAACTTTGTTATTTTTGCACCCAATAACCAGAACTACCCCCGGGCCGCAATGTACTTGTCGAGACCTTTCATTTTATATGTCATACGGTATATTTGGATAATTTTGTTATTGACCCCAACCAGCCCGAGGACCAGAATAGGTCAGGATTACGTAACGTTGTTTACTAATAGGGTACTTACAATCAACTCCGGACAGGGGGTTTGTCCGGGTGTGTGTGTGTCTCATCTACGTCAGTCAATGAATGATGATAAGGCGGAATCTATTTGAAACGTAGCGTCCCTGACCTACTTTTTGGATGACCTAGTTATTATCCTTTGTACCAGTCTTTTGTATTCTGTTGGGTCACCCATTGTTCTCTTAATTGCTCATCCCATTATTCTACAAAATTAAACGGGCATACGTGCTACTGTTAAAACTGTTGCACCCGTATTTTCAGCATGTCATTTTGAAGTTCAAATGTTAAACGTCTTTCAATTCAATAGCATCATTTAAAACCTGATAAATTTACAGCATGGACCAGACATGCACGTTTCGGGTACTAAACCCTCGTCAGTGATCCTCGGTCTAAACAATGTAATACGGCCAAAAAGTATGAAAATTATTATGTCCAAAAATGTACCAAAAGACGTAGCAGAATCATATCTAAAGTTTCTCCACATATGAGACCCAAGTTTTTTCAAATGTAAAAGATTTCATTTGAGCAACCCATTTTTAACATTTTATCCCTTTAGCGAACCCTTAATAACAAATCTACTTGTGTGAATCATACGTTTAAGGAATGATGTTTACCTTTTATTGCCTCATCTTACCAAAAAAAAAAATGAATGTTTAACGTCTTCAAATTCGTTAGCATCATTTTAGAGTAGATGAAATAACAGCATGCACCAGACATGCACGTTTCGGGTAATAAACGAACGACAATATAACTTAGTTTGTGTGTCTAATTTAAGGCGATGGTTTTGTGCACATAATCCAGATAACAAAATAATTTGGTTTTAGTTATTCAAAGTCTTGTGCAGGTGCACCTAGGCTTCCTCTTTTGTTTTAAGCTTTCAACTAGACAACGACCCGGGTATTATGGAATGAGAAATTTGAAGAAAAAGAAATGTTGAAATGAAAGATGTTTTTGTAAATATATTTGTTGACACGAGAATGACAATGGGGAGGGGGTTACATTCATTTACCGAAAGGGTAGTAGGGGTATTAAAGGGGAGAGGGGGTTGTTTTTACATTCATTACGTTGACAGGAATAATGTTGATCTAAGGTAGGACAGAATCATGGTAAAAGTATACTACATATGATTAGATGTCACATTTAATCTCTCTTTTTTCATGTTCTGAGGAATTTGTTTTTAAATTTTCGTTTTACACTACTGGCAACAGTAACTTAGTAACACTGTCGCCATATCACTTTCTATATAGATATAACCTCAGACAGTGCAGTGCATGTATTTTATATATTGTTTTTATTTACGTGCATGAACATCAACGGCGGGTGCGGCTAGCCAACAGGGGATGCTTACTCCTCCCGGGCACCTGGTCCCACCTCTGGCTTGCTAGGGGTCCGTCGATGCTCAATTTGGTGCTCTATTGTGAGTGCTGTTGAGATTATCGTCAGGATCTTCTTTAACTCATTAAGAACAATCTGGAAAGCAAGGGGCATATGGTATACGGTATGAATAATTATTGGCCCATGATGGGGGTCGACAGGGGGTACCACTCTCCCCCTCCCACCCCTTTCCTCCCCCTACTGCCCCTACCTCACTCCTCCCACCCCTTCCTCCCTCCTTCCCAAGCAATACTTATTTTCAATCAAAAGTTCTTGTGCTAAAGGGGAATATGAATACACTCGTCTCATTATTTAAAAATACAAAAGGCCCTAAAACAGTGGACATGGCTTTAATAGTTATTTATAATTACTAAACTGTTGTTCTATAATTTATCATTACTCAACTGTTGTTGAGACAAGGTCAATTTGATATCCAGGGGGGGGGGGGGGGGGGCCTTGGTTTTGGTTAGGGGGCTTGGTTTTTGGTTAGCCATGTTAGTCTTTCGAGACAAAGTTTAAACTTTAGATGTGTTAATCGGTGCATTTATTACTGAAATTATTTGGGTAATTTTCCTAACTTTCACTTTGAGATAGGAATAGTCCTGTTTAGATTAGAAACTGTGGCGAGTGAAGCGAGCTTAATTCTTTGATAATATCTTAAAACTGCGGCAAGCGAAGCGAGCCGGAAAATTGTTAAGGAACATAAAGCTGATTTTGTGATAATTCTTTAAACTTACATTGTACATTTAGTTATTTCATGATTTTTTCAGTTACTGCTACCCTCCCCACAAAGCCTCTCTCTCTCATCCTCCCTTTCACCCTGTCCATCGCCTCCATGATGTTTCTGTATTGTAATTTGTTTATGTATTCCATCAAAATATTTAAAGGGACGGTGTACCTTAAAATTAATTATACAAAATTTTGGAATGCAAAATCTTTATTTCATACGGAAGTATACATTCTTAATTGTATAAATTCAAATTTTCAGGCGAATCTAAAGCATACATTCGCAGTTACAGACCTTTAAAAATGTCATTTTGAATTTTGGGAACGCATTTCGAATTCATTCCAATAGCGCCACATACAATGTATTGAGTTTTTACAAAAGAGGTATATGGAAATTTAAACAATCGACAATTGCATACTTTCAAATAAAACTCTTTATGGCTCTTTTTTCCTTTATCTAGACCCTTTGGAATAATTTTACGTTTTCAATGAAATTTATTTTCAGGGACACTGTATCTGTAATGAGATGCTTCAATTTTTATCTCTTTGATTTTTAAGATATAAAATGTAATTAATATTGTCGCATATGAATTAACTGTGTTGGATTCAGAGGAGGAGGCAGCCCCTCCCTTTTCAACCCTAGTTTATTGATTCAGAATATCGTTGGGGTTATTTTGTACTAACTTAATATATGTACAAAAATTTCTTACTCGCTTCGCTCGCAGTATATAGTATAAAAAAAAACATTACAGAGAAGGGAGAAGATCTCCAACAAGACCCCGTTGCAGCATCAACAGCAAAACACCCG
Source organism: Pinctada imbricata (assembly GCA_033119305.1). Lineage (NCBI taxonomy): Eukaryota > Metazoa > Mollusca > Bivalvia > Pterioida > Pteriidae > Pinctada > Pinctada imbricata. The sequence continues at coordinate 47,049,290 of VSWD01000005.1, read as the reverse complement.
ATGCAAAAACAAAAAAGACGAGTACAGCACAAGACGGAAAAGAGACACACGACATGTAACCATCAAACACAAAAGACTACACATAAACCGACGAGACCAATGGGCAACCGGTGCCGACTTTGGACGGCCATTTGTCACGCAAGTAGCAAATAGTGTGGTTATCCTGGATTACGTGCGCACAACCCTCTCACTTCTCCAATTACCCAGAGGTCTCAAAGAATGTACAATTGTGGTGGAAAACAACCTCCTCACTGTAAGATGACCTCACACAAACAAGACCGCGAAACGCAGAGGCCCCAGAAACACAAATGAATATGTTAATGGATATAAAAAGAGGGCATGCGTAATACAGCCCGTGCTCTGCCGGCTGTAGCGAGCTCATGTGTGTAATCACCCGAGGAGTCCGACTGACATTCAGAGAGGACAGGTGGTCGGGCCCCTGTCTTCTGTAAAGAGGTTTGGACAGGGCCCGTCATGGAGTCCCGTCGTCACAGTCAGTCAGAGTGCAAGTCGCAAGGGTACGCTTGTACAAGACTGTAGATTGGTCCAGTACCAAGCCTAGTGTCGATCTGGTGATATAAGGATCATATCCAAGGTATAAAAGGCGTTTGATGATTCTTACGCATTTTCGATGGTCATGCTGCCTACCTTTGATCCTTTTTATTTTGTTTATCATATCACCATAAAAGACAGGTTGTGTAATACCCAAAGTAATGTACTCTGTTGCGTGTTTAGATCCGAATTTTTAAAGACGTTGACTGTAATTTTTGTAAAATTTCCAGAAAGTCTTAACTAGTTTATGAAAGCGGGAACCTTGACCTAAAAGTTTTTTGGTAATTTGTAAATGTAAACGTCTTCAAATTGAATATCATCATTTAAGAACAGATTTCTACTGTGAAAATCCAAAATATCAGTACATGCTCTAGCGTACCGGATGAGCTGTGATATGTAAATGCCGTATGACGGTAATCTTGGGACATCGCCGTCAAGCCAGGGGAAATTTACTATGTTGAATCCAAAATCATCCCTTTTGTCAGATACACCTGTATGAATCTTTCCGTTTACAATTTTGATATTTAGGTCCAAAAACGATGTTTCTGTATTTGTAACGTTTGCCTTATTAAGTGTTAATTCTTGTGGAATTAAAGTTACACTTGTCCTAGTCAAGATCAAACCATGAATCTACAATTTTGGGTCTATCATGCTTAGAAATAAGAATCTAGCTGGTTACAAGTCACATATGCCCTCGCTATCGAGCTATGATCATTTATTACTTATCAAATTGGTACCCTTATATAACCTACTTTTCTCCGTAGAAGACCGAATGCGAACATTCATTCACATAAGGCTAGTACTGTAGCAAATCAAAACAACATGGCGGACAGATAAAACGAGGGACGAAAAGGAATCGACAATTAGAGTTATCAAATTTCTGAAAAGAGAAATGTAATGAAAATAAAAGAAAAGAAATGACATAAGCTTCGCATTGGACAGATAAAGAAATTAGAGGACGACCGTGACATTGAAAGTGAAGTCGGAGGATCCATTTGCAAAAGGGAGCTACAGTGTATATGTAGTTCTCGTTTTTGTATTTATGAGATATATAGATATAAGTTTGATGTGTGTTTATATTCATATAAACAGCATTTTTATGTGTTTACAGACTATAAAAATTCAAAGTCTATATCAAAAATATTAAAAAAAATAACTTTAAATCGTCGATAAATAAAGGGTAATCTTCATACATGATTTTGTATAACATACGGGTGATAACATACATGAGCTTGCGGCGGCAGAGCACGAATTGAATTATGTACGCCGTCTTTTTATATCCATTTACATATTCATCTGTGTTGCTTGGGCCCCTGCGTTTTGCGGTCTTGTTTATGTGTGTCATCTGACAGTGAGGAGGTTGTTTTACACCACAACTGTACGTTCTCCGAGACCTCTGGGTAATCGGGAAAGTGGGAGGGTTGTGCGCACGTAATCCAGGATAACCACACCTTCTGCTATTTCCGTGGCTGATGGCCGTCCTAAGTCGGCACCGGTTGCCCGTTGGTCTCGTTGGTTTATGTGTAGTCCTTTGTGTTTGATGTTTCTGTGTTGTGCGTTGACGTTCCTTGTCCCTTATATGTCTCATTCTGTGCTTGTCTGCTTTGTATTTTTGCATTGAGTGTTTTAGGGTTTTGCTGTTGATGCTGCAACCTGGTGTTGTTGGAGATCCCCTCCTTTGTTCTGTAAGCAAACGCACATGTATATAGCAGACTACACCTGCCCTCCATTCAAACCTTCATACACGCTGTAAGTGATTTGAAAATGTTCGATGTCCACGTTCGACATTGTTACTTGAACACAACATAATATATTTTCATGTTGCAATTCATAAAATACATGTATTAGTGCGACCTAAAGTAAATTAATTGTCATTTTTTCTATTTGTGCGAATTTGAATTAAAAAAAGACAGTGAATAAGCAAATGTTAAACGTGGTGTTTCGTGATCATCCCATGATGTAAAGTTCATTCAAGCGACTGGCTGATCGTGGCAGCGTGCTCACTCTGACCTTAGTATACATGATATATTTGTACATACCGTATATTCAAATAACAAGTTCCAAAGTTTAAAGAAATCGTATGTAACAGAAAATAATAGCGTTTATAAAACAAAATATGAGATAATTTATGCAAGTAATATTTAGATATTCAAATGGTAGTATTTAAAACCCATTAAGGGGAAAACTTCGTTAATGACAGTTTAATCCCTGCGAAACCATATGGTACTATAAAGACGTACCTATAATTTATTCATTCTCAAAGTCGAGAGGGCAATACGATCTCATTAGATTTCCCATATGAACAGCTGCAAACCTCGGAATGAATAAAATTCCGAGGTGTGACCAGGTTCCCCGGGAGAGTCAGTGTCTCTTGAACTGAACTGGAACAGGAACTGACTCTAAACAAGGCGAACGTTAAAAACACAGAAACACCTTTTTTGGACCTGAATATCAAAATTGTTAATGGAGAGATTCATACAAGTGTGTATGACAAAAGAGATGACTTTGGATTCAACATAGTAAATTTTCCCTGGCTTGATGGTGATGTTCCTAGATTGCCGTCTTATGGTATCTACATTTCGCAGCTCATCCGGTTTGCTAGAGCATGTACTGATGTTTTGGATTTTCATGATAGAAATTTACAAATTACCAAGAAACTTTTAGGTCAAGGTTTTCGCTTTCACAAACTTGTAAAGACATTCTGGAAATTTTACAAAAATTATTGTCAACTACTTTTGAAATTCGGACCCATACAAGCAACATAGTATATTACTTTGGGTATTTCGCAACCTGCATTTTATGGTGACATGATCAACAAAATTAGAAGGATCAAAGGTAGAAAGAATTACCATCAAAAATGCGTCAGAATAATCAAACGCCTCTTATACCGTGGATATGATCCTAATGTCACCAAACGGACACTGGGCTTGATACTTGACCAATCTACAGTCTTGTACCAGCGCATCCTTAATACTTGCACGCTGACTGACTGTGACGACGGGACTCCATGACGGGCCCTGTCCAAACCTCTTTAGGGAAGACAGGGCCCCGACCACCTGTCCTCTTTGAATGTCAGTCGTACTCCCCGGGTGATCACATACATTAGCTCGCTACAGCCGGCAGAGCACAGGTTGTATTACGCATGCCCTCTTTTTATATCCATTTACATATTCATCTGTGTTGCTTGGACCCCTGCGTTTTGCGGTCTTGTTTGTGTGTGGTCATTTGACAGTGAGGAGGTTGTTTTACACCACAATTGTACGTTCTTCGAGACCTCTGGGTAATCGGAATAGTGGGAGGGTTGTGCGCACGCAATCCAGGATAACCACACCGTCTACTACTGACGTGGCAGATGGCCGTCCTAAGTCGGCACCGTTTACCCATTGGTCTCGTTGGTTTATGTGTAGTCATTTGTGTTTTATGTTTTTCTGTGATTTGGCGTTCCTTGTACTACTGCGTCTCTTTCTGTGCGTGTCTTTTTTGTGTTTTACAGTGGGTGTTTTGGGAGGTTGCTGTTGGTGCTGCAACTAGGTGTTGTTGGAGATCCCCTCCTTTCTTGATGAGTTAAAGAAGATCCTGACGATAATCTCAACAACACACAATAGAGCACAAAATTAAACATCGACGGACCCCTAGCAAGCTAGAGGTGGGACCAGGTGCCCGGGAGGAGTAAGCATCCCCTGTTGGCTAGCCGCACCGCCGTCGATGTTTATGAAGCATGGAAATGAAAATATATAAAATTTATGCACTGTCTGACGTTATGTCTATATAGAAAGTGCCATGGCGACAATGTCAGGGAAGTATATTTAAAACACTTACTGTCAAACCCCTCGCGGCATGTACATATGTAACACCGGTCGCAACAGGTTCATGGAAACTTGTCAAATTCGGTGAGTGTTTCTCGTTTGGTGATGATGATGATAGCCATTCAATCACAATCCAGAATATCACTGATTATTCTGGAAACTTCAGGGGGATCTGGCATGCTTTTAGTATATCTCCGTAGCGACAGAGTAACTTCTTTAAAGCTGAGCTCCCAGGATTTAAACGCAAGTGACGTAATAAAATTTGTTTGGGACGGAGATTGTTAGATACAGACTCTAACAATCACCGTTCCATGCCATAGAAACAAGCTATAGCGACCTTTAACACCTCTTGACGTATGCATACTAATGAAGGTACTACCTAAAATCCATGGTACATCGCTCTAGTCCCGGTATATAAGACGAGCTTCAAACCTACATACCGTGACATTCAGTGATTAGAAATCTGAAAGGCAAGAACACCTGAAAAGAGAAATGTAGTCAATTGATTAAATGTTGTATAATCAAATATTTGGTAAATATAATAAAACTAAAACGAATAGTTTCATAATTAAGAGTGAAAAAGTAGTCGTAGCATCATGTAACCGCAAGTACAGGCACAATACAAATCAAATACCCCCCCCCCCCCCCCCTTTTCCATCAAGCAACTTCTCATATATAGGCCTTTTTTTCCATTATTTTAAGCACGAGTGTGCAAATAATCAGCAACATTTTACAGTAGCGGCATGTTCAGTAATACCAACTGTAAATGCCAACCTCCAACGTTTACCCTCCCCCCCCCAACCCCCCCCCCCCTCCACCGGCCACCCACCCCATTCGACCTTCTTCATCTTCGGACTCATTACTTCAACAAGTACTGAATAATTTATTTTCATTTCACACTAGCGTAGAGATTAGCTTTTAGTTTTTGATAAATAGGGAAAACCCACTATATCTTACCTTGTTGATCAGCTATAAAAGCATCAGCATGTCTCCATATATACAATAGGCGGATGCATCACTTACGGTATAAAAAAATGAGCGTGTTCGATTGTATAGGTAGAAATTGGTGAAAAGGGTTATATATGGTTTATATAGTAAAGTGGCCCCCTTTCAGGGCAGAATCTGAAGTTTTCATGAAGTTATAAATTTGTACCAATATTTATTCTACAATGTAGGCTACTAATGAAATGATGCATATTCTTTAGTTTCCTTTCTCACTTTCATAGAATTTGGGCTCCAAAAATGGTGTATTTTGCTAAATTTCGGGAAAAACGTCATATTTAGGCTCATTTTCGACAAACTTCCTATCAGGTAGTATCGAGCGGGCTTCTGAACAACTTGTATATTTTGGTATGTAGTTACTTTTGTACGTCTTTAAGTGCATGCAAGAGGGAAAAGTTGTTCACGATCCCGCTCGATATTATCTCAGTGAAAATAATAAAGAATTATGCTATTTTTCGTGAAAAATTGACAAGATCACCGGTTTTCATGATTTTTATGCAAAATTTACAATGTCTTACAAATCGAGGGGTTATTTTTGTAACTAGATTTCTCAAAATATAGATATTTAACTTTCTAAAAATGACAACAAAATTTAATTTTGGAGAAGTCGATTTTATGGGGCCACTTTACTATATAAACCATACATACTCCTTTGTCTTGAAATAAAGAGATACATTGTATTTGAAAGAGTCTGACCAATATTATCAATTTCTTTTAACCACTACTTGCATCATATATCAGAAATGAAAAAAATTATGAATGATTGGTGATCTATTCATAAAAAAGGGCATTGGTATTGTTTCACAATTCCAATAAAAATAATACGATAAAAAACAACAACAACAACAAAAAGAACAAAAGGTGAAACAGCCGTTGCCCTCATATGACCATCAACCCTACATATAAACGCGATACATTCAAATTAGGTTTCAAAAGTCATGCATCTAAAACTTACACATTTGGACCATGTTATAGGAAAAATAGGACAGTTCACCTGTACGTGACCTTGACGTTACCTTGACATACATTTGATGCTGAGGTTCATCATGCTTATCATTCCTGCAGATTTGAAATTAAAATGTCAAATTCTTGATCAATTTAAATTCCTAGTTGTCTTTTATACTTTCAGAACTATATATTAAAACATAAACAATTGAATACAAATTCTGCTGAATATAATATTTATTGAATTCTGACGAGAAGGGATAGAAAATAGTGATTGATGTCTACGAAACATTACGAATAATTAAAAAAAATATTCGGATCGAGAGTTTAGGGGTATCCCTGCCTATAATTAGACATGTTTGAATTCCATTCTATAATTCAATAAGCTGGGAATGCGAAAATTATAGAAGAGAAAGGAAATAAAATGAACAGAAACGAATCTGAATAAATAAACGAAAAAAGTTTTTTTCAGTAGTAATATGCTCATTTTCAAAGATTCAGAATTGAAAGTTAGAAAAAGACTTTATTGACAAAAATAATCAATCTAAATTGTGACATTCTATAACACTGAAATTGTTCATCTTTTAGCTCACCTGAGCTCAAGTGAGCTATTGTCATGGCGGGTCGTCCGTCCGTCCGTCCATCGTGAACTTTTAACTTTTTCGACCTCTGCAACCGCTGCACAGAATTTCACGAAACAATTTACAGGAAGACCATCAGTACTCAAGGCCCTCTACCAACTTTCTGTTTTCGTGCCGATTGGTCAACAAATATGGCCGCCGATGGCTCTGATTGGCTTACGCGTTTCGACTTCTCCTCTGCGATCGCTGCACATTTCAGAAACTGATACATAGAATTTCTCAAAACCTTACAGGAAGCAAGTACCCAAGGGCCTCCACCAAATCGTTCTTTCTCTGCAATTCAGGTGAGCGGTGTTGCCGCCGTGGGCGTCTTTTTTCAATAATTTGATATTTCTTTTACCAAATGTAAATTTCAATTCGATGTCTACATCTGCAATAAAAGTCTTATTAGTAAAATGATGCCTTGGTCAGATGATTTTAAGGCCTGCAGATAATCGTTTTTCTGTTTGCACAAGCTTGTTCTAGTTTGTGGGAAATTGGTCGATGAAATAAATAATATTTCCTTATGTGATTTTATAAAAAAGCACTGGCGGAATTTTTTATATGTGGAGAGGGGGAGGGGGGGTGTTCGGGTTCCTTATCTACCCCTACCCACGTTTTAGCGGTCGACATTTACAAAAGTAGACATCTGTCTTAAAGAAATATTTTTTTCTGAACGTTGGTCTTATTTGGCAATTAGTACTGAAATAATAAGTTTAAAAAGAATACAGGATTTCCGGTGCAAACATTACATGTATCTTGAACTCGAATACGCCATGACGTTGGATGGATGGAAATTATTTTGGTATTTTCTGCAAATTTGCAATAATCTCGCTTGCCCACTGCCGCTCGTCAGTCAGATAATAATGAATTATCAGTACATATTGAAAATCATAAAGCTAGCACTCTATAGTATGTTAGTTTATTTATATATTTATCTCAATTTTTTTTATATTTGCTCTTCAAAAATATTCTTCCCCGTTCAGGCGCGCACCCAGAGTACTTTTCAGATAGAAGCACATTCAGAGAAGCCCTTTTGGTATTCAAACAGCAAAGGATTTTACATATAAACAAGGCAGTGACCCTTTCTGCACTTCTTTTATTCCCCCCTTTTTTGCAAACTGAAAGCATCTGCTTACTTGCGTACGCCTGGCTACGCGCCTGTGCTTTTTGAAAACTTTCTAGATCCGACTACGGAAAGCATATTGCATCTTCATAAGATTATGATGCTATTGAAATGTATTTATACCGTATGTAAATAGCATGAGACTAAAAAGAGAAATCGGGTATGAGAAGTCAGCTGAAAATAACATTGGCTAGCGAAACGAAACTATGACATTTTTCTCAAAAATAGTTGTGTGTGCGCCTCCCTCCCCTCCCCCCCCCGAATCCCATATTTGACAATATATATAGCAAGATTGAATTTGAGAAAATACACTTTATTTGTCCATGTACATTGCTTGTGACTATTCCATTCTTTTATATACACGTACATCTTACTTTGAAATCAGAACATGGTCTCTTTTTTAACCTATGTATTTCTATCACTCTATATTACACTTAGTTTTCAAAATACAAAAATGCTGCTCTCATGAAAGGGGTAAGTCAATACATTACATTTGAACATAATCAATTGAAAAACATAAAAAAAGTTAAGAATACAAAGAATATGAAAATTGAGAAAAAGAGAAAGTACAATGGCAAGGTATTTGTTTACCTGGTAACTTTTGATATATGTCGGTAACAAACCATCGAATCTAGTAAATGGATCATTGAGGAATTTTGAAATATTCTTTAAATAATTCAAAATATGCTCATTATGAAAATTCTCCTTCTCTGTTTTAATCGAAAAAAAAAACTAAACTAAAAAGAAGGGAGGAGATCTCCAACAAGACCCCGTTGCAGCATCAACAGTAAAACACCAAAACACCCGATGAAAAAACACAAAAGACGAGTACAGCACGAGACGGAAAAGAGACACACGACATGTAAACATCAAACACAAAAGACTACACATAAACCGACGAGACCAATGGGTAACCGGTGCCGACTTTGGACGGCCATCTGTCACGCAAGTAGCAAATGCTGCGGTTATCCTGGATTACGTGCGCACAACCCTCTCACTTCTCCAATTACCCAGAGGTCTCGAAGAACGTACAATTGTGGTGTAAAACAACCTCCTCACTGTAAGATGACATCACACAAACAAGACCGCAAAACGCAGAGGCCCCAGCGACAAAGATGAATATGTAAATGGATATAAAAAGAGGGCATGCGTAATACAATCCGTGCTCTGCCGGCTGTAGCGAGCTCATGTATGTTATCACCCGAGGAGTCCGACTGACATTCAGAGAGGACAGGTGGTCGGGGCCCTGTCTTCTCTAAAGAGGTTTGGACAGGGCCCGTCATGGAGTCCCGTCGTCACAGTCAGTCAGAGTGCAAGTCTCAAGGATGCGCTTGTACAAGACTGTAGATTGGTCAAGTACCAAGCCTAGTGTCCGTTTGGTGACATTAGGATCATATCCACGGTATAAAAGGCGTTTGATGATTCTAACGCATTTTCGATGGTTATAACGAACACTCTCAATCCTGCTTATACCGGAAGTGACAAGGCTAAAGAGAAATGGAGGGATTCATTTGTTTATCAAGTAAGATAGTAAAATGCATATTGCATTTTCACTCTTTGAACAAGAATGGTAAGGTTAATATGTCAATTTCAGGTTGACAAATCCAAAATATTGTCTTGACATTTCTTCACTTGAAATGAAAAGTGGGGATTCACATGGGCGGATCCAGAATTTTACTGTTTGAAGAAAAAAAAAACAAAATACAGAAGCACTTCTCATTGAATCATAAAAAAGGAGTTCTAGCCCTCCCCCAATGTCTCATATATACCTGATCGTTTTTGTTTCGTAAAATTTCAACAGAAACTATCCTGGAAACCCCCCCCCCCCCTTTCCAATTATTGTTTAGGTTGGTTAGATTACAGCTGACTAGAACTCCTATTTTGAACATTTCAAGAAAACGGAAACTATGCGATCTGTGTGGCTGTAATAAATGAAATAAGTAAAAATCAGAAAACTCGCGTGTTTATGCGAGTGCGGGGGGGGGGGGTTGTCGGGGTAACTTTGACATATTGAGGGAGGTTGGCATTTACATTTGTTACCAATATACAGGTACATGCTGTTAAAATGTTCCTAATTATTTGCAGACGCATGTGAAGTGTGCTTCGGGGGGGGGGGGGGGTATTTGTATTGCGCCTGAAATTGCGGATACATGATAGTACGACTACTTTTTCACTCTTAATTATGAAAATAGTTGATAAAGTTTTTATTATGTTGACCAAATATTGATTTTTACATCATTTAATCAATTGACTTTATTTCTCGTTTCAGGTGTTCTTGCCTTTCAGTTTTCTAATAACTGAATGTCACGGTATGTGGGTTTGAAGCTCGTCTTATATACCGTGACTAGAGCGATGTACATGGATTTTAGGTCGTACCTTCATTAGTATGCATACGTTACGAGGTGTTAAAGGTCTCTATAGCTTGTTTCTATGGCATGGGACGGAGATTGTTAGAGTCTGTATCTAACAATATCCGTCCCAAAAAAATATTACGTCACTTGCGTCTAAATCCTGGGAGCTCAGCTTTAATGATGATTTCAGCCGTTGTGAAATACAATCCTGAACAAGTAGCCTACTTGCAAGCCGTCTGCCTCAAATGATGGAATCTTCTTTGGAACATGCCCTGGTGTACCGTATCAGCTGAGAAACAAAAACGCGATAATCAGGATAAGACGTAATGTTGCTACTCATGAAAGGGAAGTTAGTGATGTGGAAGCTGAAATGATCAAACTTTTTATACAGTGAGGTGTTCAAATGGCCGTTTGCATCGGAAGATAGAAGTATATCTTTTCTTTAAAAAATTGGAGAGAATATTCCTTGTGGTGCAAAAATAAATTAGTGCGAAATTACCCAGCGCGAAAACATTTTGGTGCAAAAATGCCCGTAGCCTAGAAAACCCAAACTATACCCGGTAAAATCCGGACCTCAATTACAAATAAAAACATGGATAATTAATTAGATCATGACGAGGGTTAAGTACCCGAAACTTGTATGTCTGGCCCATGCTGCAAATTCATCTGGTCTGAAATGTTTATATTGAATTTGAAGACGTTTGACATAGAGTACAAATAAGGATATAAAGATAAACTTGCCTTAGAGAACATTTACCTTGTACATGAACATTTTTTGTATCTATAAGCAATACACTAAAATACTTTTTGCCGATGCTGCGGCGTGGAACTGCAGAATAATGTGGAATAATAAAAAGCTATTTAGTTGTACATTGTATAGATATCTTCTGTTACGTGTCTGTCGATTTCTTGTTCTATTATTCCTAGTATGAATATGAGGTGACGTGTCATGCGATTTTCGTATATGACAATATATGGTATATATCATTTAAGGATTACTAATCGAAATATGAGCGAGGAATTGTATATCAGAGAAGGGCGATTTCATGAAAAGGTGGGGAATATTGAATATGACTTCCCTATCTACGATGGAATAGGATACCCACAAGGCTGCTCCAGTAAAAAAATAAAGGATATACGTAATTTCGCCTGCCGTTCAGATGACGTACTACTTGCCACTTATCCCAAAACGGGTATGGATGTAACTTGTACATATTTTCTTCGATTTCTCCTTAAAAGAATTTCATATCTGTAATACATTCTTGCTTGAAAGTAAAAATAAATTCATCAGCATGTTAAACAAGGAACAAAATCGCAGAAGAGTAAGTAAAATTCCATATGGATAAGTGATGAGAATATCAGCGATAGAAAATATGAAATTATTCACACTCATAATTTCATTACTTTGAACACGATTCCCTTCATTATACATCTAATACCTTACACACATCCTGCTTGCTAACATTATATTTTGTTTTCTCATCCAATGTATTTGAACTTGGTTTGCCTTTAAGCTGCCATATATGTTTCAGCATAAATGTTCTTGAGAAAATATTCATTATGTTTAATACAATATGGACGATCTGGCCATTTAATCTAATAGAATAACAAAAGATAATAAGATATAAAGTTGAATTTCATATTATAACCCTCAAAATAATATTACATTACATGTGTTGTAGTATACACAGTTGCACTCGTTTCAACCACTTATGGTAACTTTTTAACAATGATTATACATGTATCTGGTGCTTACTTATGCGTGAAGTTTATATACATTTCCTTTTCTTTTTCAGGCACTCATTGGGTCAGTGAAATACTTCACATGCTTTTGACGGGCGAAACTAACTATTTAGAATATGAATTTAGTCGTGATGTAACGTTTCTTCCAAATATGAATGTCCTAGAACATCAAGTCTCTCCAAGATTTTTAAGCCTTCATCTTCCTTATAAATGGTTTCCAATGAGTCATATTAAACGAGGTGGCAAGATTGTGCACGTAACGCGAAATCCAAAAGATACTTATGTGTCGTACTATCATCATGCTGTAGAGGGTTTGCAATATGGTCTGAATACAGGCTCAATGACTTGGAACGATTTCTTCGACCAATGTCTAATAACGAAAAGTAAGATAATATATTATAAAAAGCGCTTATTCAATATAACTTCTTATAGTTATACACCAAAATCTTACCTTCTTTATCAATTTACCGAAAAAAAACTGAAAATTATTATCATAAGAGTTTGCATGGATAGAATGAAATTACAATCTAGAGATGTGAATTTCTATATACATGTATATATATAGTTTCCTAATTCAACTTTTATTACAGACCTCCTGTTTGGATCATGGTTTGACTATGAGAAGGAGATGTCCTTGGCAAAGAAGTCAAACAAGAATATATACACAATTCATTATGAATTGTTGAAAAAGGTATATTCAAGAGCCTTTTTCCTTTGGAAAAAACGAAGACATGTCACTAAGCAAGTATATATTTTTACTATAAACGTTGACGGTAAGTGTTTTAAATACTTTCCCCTGACATGTTCGCCATAGCACTTTCTATACAGACGTTACCTCAGACATTGCATGCATTTTATATATTGTTTTCATTTTCGTGCATGAACATCGACGTCGATTTTGTGCAATATTGTGAGTGCTGTTGAGATTATCGTCAGGATTTTCTTTTACTCATAATTGCTATGATAATGATAGAAATAAAGATGTACCTAACAGTTATTCAGTCTCATAGTGGAAAAGGCAAGGTCAAATCGTGAGAAATCATTTTTAATATAGGATCTGCGTTTTTTCAGTGAACAGCGAAGGTTATACACTGCTGAAAAAACTTATAGGAGCAAAGTTTCTACTTTTGTACATTCGTCATTTTTGGACATAATAGCTTTCACACCCTTTGGCCATATTCCATAGTTTACATTGAGGATCACTGACGAGCAAGAAATAAAAATTCATCAACATATTGTTGCCAAGTGACTTAGTTTCCATGGTAACCAGCTCACCAGATACCAAAATATAAAACAAATTAACAATTGTAAAATCTTACTTTGTCTCATACAAATTGTTCATAAAAACAGAGACTATAAAATATTCAACAGCATTTGTTATCTTTTCAGATGTTAAACGTCTTCAAATTCAATAGCATCATTTAAGAACATATAAAATTTCATGCGCGTTTTAGGGTTCTTAACCCTCGTCAGTGATCCTCAAGCTAAACAATGTTATATATCCAAAGAGTGTGAAAAATATTATGTCCAAACATGTACCGAAAACAATGCAGGATGGGTGGGATATGATGCTACAGGTCCAATGTTTTAGAAATTTCAAGATTTTGTGATTACAGAAATTTTCGAATGCGTTGAAGAGACAGAAGATCAACCGACGTTGATCGAACTAGGCTACATGTGCCCTCGGAAACTCCTGGTCCACCAGCAGTGACACTCACCAAATGGTTCTTATCTTAAACGTCTTCAAAATTAACAGCATCATTTAATGGCGTAAACTTCTTTTGGTCTATTAAAAGTTCAGGGGATGTGATTGACAAAATGAAATCAAGAAATTTTGAAGCAAATACGATATCTTAATACGACTTTTCTAACATGTACACCACGCTTCCTCACGACAAAATAAATGCTCGACTGTCCAAACTCATTAAATGGTGTTTTATATTTGTACTTCTGAATCGAAGGGTTTCTTTTCCGCCACAGATTACAAATCATACATATCATGGACATGTGGTGACCTGTGTATTGCCTTGTCCTTCCTTTTGGACAATATTTATGTAAGATTTGGTGGGAACCTCTACAAGCAGGTTGTAGGGATTCCAATGGGTACTAATTGTGTGCCTCTTGTTGCAGAATTATTTTTATACACGTATGAAAAGGAATTTATCCAAAATCTTCAAAAGCAAAGAAAAAATGAAGATGTGAAATGTTTCATTGGTACTTCTAGGTACCTGGATGATATTCTTACTATCGATAATCCTGTTTTTGAAAAGTATAAAAATGTTATTTATCCACAATAATTGATTCTAAACAAGGCAAACGTTTCAAACACAGAAACACCATTTTTGAACCTATATATCAAAAGTGTTAATGGAGAGATCGATACAAGTGTGTATGACAAAAGAGATGATTTTGGATTTAACATATTAAATTTCCCCTGGCTTGACGGTGATGTTCCTAGATTACCGTCCTATGGTATCTATATTTCACAGCTCATCCGGTATGCTAGAGCATGTACTGATGTTTTGGATTTTCATAGAAATTTACAAGTTACCAAAAATTTTTTAGGACAAGGTTTTCGCTTTCCCAAACTAGTAAAGACTTTCTCTTCTGAAAGTCGGCCCAAAACGTACAACAGAGTATATTACTTTGGATATTTCACAACCTGCATTTTATGGTTACATTATTAACAAGATAAGAAGGATAAAAGATAGAAAACATCACTATCGAAAATGCGTCAGAATCATCAAACGCCTTTTATACCGTGGATATTATCCTAATGTCACCAGACGGACACTAGGCTTGGTACTTGAATAATCTACAGTCTTGTACAAGCGCATTCTTAAAACTTGCACTCTGACTGTGACGACGGGACTCCATGACGGGCCCTGTCCAAACATCTTTAGAGAAGACAGGGCCCCGACCACATGTCCTCTCTGAATGTCAGTCGGACTCCTCGGGTGATAACATACATGAGCTCGCGGCGGCAGAGCACGGATTGTATTACGTACGCCCTCTTTTTATATCCATTTACATATTCATCTGTGTTGCTTGGGCCCCTGCGATTTGCGGTCTTGTTTTTATGTGGTCATCTGACAGTCAAGAGGTTGTTTTACACCACAAATGTACGTTCTTCGAGACCTCTGGGTGATCGGAAAAGTCGGAGGGTTGTGCGCACGTAATCCAGGAAAACCACACCTTCTGCTATTTCCGTGGCAGATGGCCTTCCTAAGTCGGCACCGGTTCCCCATTGGTCTCATTTATGTGTAGTCCTTTGTGTTTGATGTTTCTGTGTTTTGCGTTGACGTTCCTTGACCCTTATGCGTCTCTTTCTGTGCTTGTCTGCTTTGTGTTTTTGCATTGAGTGTTTTGGGGTTTTGCTGTGGGTGCTACAACCTGGTGTTGATCCCCTCCTTTGTTTAAGAACAGACAAAATTTCAGCATGGACCAGACATGCACGTTTTGGGTACTTAACCCTCGTCAGTGATCCTCAATGTAACCAATGTAATATGGCTAAAGAGTGTGAAAAAATATGTACAAACATGTACCGAAAACAATGCAGGATGGGTGGGATATGATGCTCGGGACCAATGTTTTAGAAATTCCAAGATTTTGTGATAACAGAAATTTTCGAATGCGTTGAAGAGACAGACGATCAACCGAAGTTGCCCTCGGGAACTCCTGGTCCACCAGCAGTGACACTCACCAGGTGGATCAAATGTTTAACGTCTTCAAATTCAATAGCATCATATAGGGTTTTTATCATAGATATGGTTACCAATATTGTTTATAATGGCAAAATTCTTGAAGATGTTTGACTTTATTTTACCCATTGCTTTGAGTTAAATAATTAGCAGTTTTAATAATCTATAAATTAAAAAAAGACTTGAAAATTTATACCAAAAAAACTAGATTATCAAGGTCCTTTATTTTCCTAGCAGGCTTTCTACTGTTCCTACTATTTCCTACTTTTCCTACTTTTCCTACTTTTTTATTTTGATCCTATTTTTTCCTACTTTTTCTTCAAAACCTCCTACTATTCCTACTTTTTCATCTCGTAAGTAAAAAGTTACTTGCTTCACTTGTCATTGACATCTGATTCAAAATCGTTAAAATTTTCGGGCTCCGTCGCTCACCCATTTTATATATTTTACATGAAAAATCAATCTGTCCTTATTTCTCTCTGTGATTTCTTCGAAGATGAACATTACCAGTCTACAATCATTGTTTACTGTGATTTGTGTGTCATACTTACTGAAAATTGACGCTAAAAGTGATGAAAAATTTCCTACTTTACCCCTATTAATTCCTACTTTTTCCTATTTTTCTCCTACTTTTTTTCATTGACTACTCCTACTTTTTCTGCAAGGTAGAGTAGAAAGCCTGTCCTAGCGATCGTTTCCATGGGTTAAAATATTGATAAATTGGACTTTTTAGCTCGATCAACCTTACTTTAACAGATAATGGACTTTTCCAACAACCTAAATAATATTGGGTGGGGAAAACGTTTCCATGGCAACCATTTTAAAAAATGTCTACCTTTGATTCCTTCGAAACGCTGTTTTAATAATAATATTCATTCCATGAGAAATCACTCTATCAATAGAGTTGATTTTGATAAAAAAAAACAACTAAACAACTTTATGGTTTCTATGGAATCAAGACCAATTTACACAAAGTTTCTCCTTATTTCGAACTTTTTTAAAGGTACGGTGTCCCTGAAAAAAAAAATTACAATATTTCATAATGCAAAATCTTTCTTTTCATTTGAAAGTTTATATTCTTATTTGTATAAATATAAATTTTCAAGCGAATCTAACGCATACATTCGCGGTAACAGCCGTTTAAAAACGTATTTTTCAATTTGGGTGCGCAGCTGTAATTCATTTCACTAGCGCCACCTAAAATGTATTGCGTTTTTGCAATAGAGGTACATGGAGATTTAATTTACAAATTCGGTAATATTATGGTCGTTACTGCATATTTTGAAATAAAACTTTTTATAGCTCCTTTTTTCCTATATCTAGACCCTTAGGAATATTTTTTTTTTTCGTTTTCAATGAAATTTATTTCAGGGACACTGTATCTTTAAGCATTTGAAATTGAATCTTTATTAAAATTAAAAAGGAAAATGTATGTTATATTAAAGTATGTGTCTTAAAGATGTTTTTAAAAAGTGCATTTTATTATTCAAAGTCAAAATGGCTGTATCCAAGGAAAGAAATAAGCCTTTATCAAGTTTTAAATCAAATATTACTTATGTTTCCTTGGCAACGGCCTATTTCTTTTAGTATTGAGAGAAATATTTTACTCAAAATTTAGGATTACCATAAAAGCCAATAATTGAATGATTCTGTACATGTTTTGTAAGTAAAATGAGTACTTTCCCTTGGATATTCTCCACGTTACCTTGACAACCAAGGAAAGTTACTTGTCATAGATTGCCATCTGATTAGTTCTAACTTCCTACATGTAAAACATCTTCATTCTCCATCATTTGAGTTTCAAATGAAAAATTGCTATTTACAGTAATAGTTAGATTTGTTGCAATGGTAATCTCTACATGCTTATTAAGTTTTTCCCTTCATGTAATTGTTTTATCAAATAAAGTTAGGATCCAATATTACATTTTAATCACATTTGTATGTAGAAAATATCTTATTTAGATTTTGCCTGGCTTAAAAAAGGATTAAAATTGTAACCCGTTTCCAATTTTGTGTGTAAATTTCAAACATTTTCATTATAGTCTCTAATTTGCATAAATACCGCATGGATCTGTGAAAAAAGCAGACCCCTTTACAAACTAACGAGTGCTTAGTACTGCTTACTGAGAATTGGTGTTATTGTAAAAACCAAACAATCATTATGTTTTAAGAAGGAAAGTAATTACTTAAATTTAATACCCCTGTCGGAATATTCTGATTTAGGCACATCTTAATTATAAAGATTTGCAATTCTGACTTTCTTTTAAAATTGCTATAACAATTATATCTTTATTGAAGACTTTACAGACATTTATAATTAATGTCGATACGCGCAGGAGATCCCTCCTTTCCTTGCTTTTGGAATATGCAGAAAATTTACTTTTTTCCAGGATCCAGAAAAAGAGATAGACGGATTATCCAAATTCCTTGGTGTTTGTTCAAATGAGCAGCTGGTAAAAGATATCGCCGTCAAATGTCAGTTCCAAACTTTCAAGTCAAATTTACAAAACAGAGAAGTTCATCCAGATATTTCTGAAATGGTTGCAAACATGCAAACGAAAGTACCCAATGTTTATCGAAAAGGTATGTTACCATCGTTATCGAGATTTGTTTCCTTTTGTACGTTTTGCACGTTTGTTTTCGAGCAATTATTTATACACTTGATTTAAGGTATCCGAAGTACAATGGGGCATTTTTATGCCTAGTAAGGCACTATAAACTATATACTTTGAAAGGTAATAATTAATGCCCACAGCTCAGAAATAATAAGTTTGGAGCTACAAAAGCTAAAGAATCATTTAAATTGTCTAATTTCTCTCCAAAAAATTTCTAAATAACTGATATTACTGAATTCGAATTCATTCTGTTTGTATTACGCATTCTGATTGATCCACAGCATGTCTAAAAGCATGTATAACAACGATATTAATGCCGCAATCCGATTCACATGACATACTTTCAAATGTATTTCTACGTAAAGCTTTCGCGCAGTTTGTATGGATGACGTTATCAATCTGTGATCTTTAGATCATAACGTCATAATGTGACCTAAAGCTATAGCTATGGGCTAGTAAACAGCGCTCTACACGTTTTAACAAGTTACTTCTTTTAAAAACATCCTCGCTGATTATTCAAACTCTGATTTCTCGCCATTTCTAAACAAGAAGCAGTTTATGTAGTGTAGATGGTGGAGCGTAGTAATTTCTGTTGGTCGTTGTTAGTCCTCCTTAGCAACGTCACTTCTAAAGTGTCAGGTGAGGCCCTCTTAGGGGCTTGCAGATATAAATATATCATATAAATAGGGATAAACTTACTGTGTTTTGCGTCCTCAGAATTTAGATTGAAATCTATTGGAAAAAGTTTTTTGCCTTAAACTTTTCATCAGAATGATGAGCATCAAATATATCATCAACATTAGCTGAAAAATAAAACGTTCGCCGATTGCATTTTCTACAATGATTATTTTTTCAATATTTCCATCAAGGGGACAACTCCGAAAAATGATCATATTCAAAATATTCATTATTTCAATATCTACTGGGTTTAGTAAAATAGTTTTTGAAATAAATGACAACGAAAAATATTAAATGCTTTATACAACTCTAATTGCAATGTTCATGGCATGCTTTCTTCAATTACTCATTTGATACCTTGATTAAGATGCTCACGACCGTTCTATCCAAACAATTTGCAATTGGCTTATTTGAGCATACCAGATCCCTCTTTTCAGAATTATCAGTGAATTGAAACCAAACAAAAGAGATCTTACCTGATATGTACATCAATATGTACAACGAGACATTATAGAGGTTTAGTTACAGGTTTTACGTATGGCGTAATCACTTCCTGCGATCTTTGATCAGATGACGTGACGCATCACTACATGTTATGGACTTCTTTGCAAATTTAACACTTACCATTGATCGAATTTCCAGTTTTGGCAAAGCACGTTTGGGTTTATATCTCTACTTATGTCGATGTTTTCCATATACAATTCTTGTCGATTAAACTGATTTAATAACTTTTTAAAATACACCTTACCACATAGCTATACTTAATCACACTACGATTCGTACGTATAATTGAACGACGTGTTCGCATTTAGATGTCAAGCGATGATGTGTACATGTACGTTATATGTACACGAAGAAATCAGTTTAACTAAACCTCTCTATACATCGAATTTGACAAGATTTCATTGAAATGTAGCGACGGGTGCTGCATTCAAACAGGAACGCTGTCTCTCCCCTGGCATCTGGTCGCACTTCGGAATATTGTCTATTAAACAAGACAGACCTGCCTGATATGTTCATTAAAAGTATATCGAGACAATCACCGAATTAGGTTTCCACTGGGCTATTTCGACGGGTGTTGCATGCAATCAAGTGGCGCTGAATTTGTACTGTGTATTTGGATATGGTCATTGTCCATATTTGTCATTTATATGAGGACCATTGTAGGAAATTATATCGTATAAAACATCTTTTTTATAATTTTCTCTTTATAATGTCATAACATGAGGGTAAGTTTTCTGTCTATTATGACTGCAACTTTCAAAAGAAAGGAGGGGATCCGCAACAACACTAGGTTGCACCACCCACAGCAAAACATCCGATGCAAAATAAAAACCCCAGAGCAGACACAAATTGAAAGAGACGCTAAAGGAACAAGAAACACCAACTCAAACAACAGAAGCAGGAAACACAAAAGATCACACATAAACCAACGAGACCAATGGGCAACCACTGCCGACTTAAGACGGCCGACTGCCACGTAAGTAACAGACGGTGTAGTTATCCAGATTACATGTCGACAACACTCCCACTTTCCGATTACCCAGAGGTCTCAAAGAACGCACAATTGTGGTGCAAGATAATCAACTAAGTGAAAGATGAACATACAAACAGACAGCATGAAGCAGGGGCCCAAAACACAACTTATGACTAATTAACTGATATGTACATCTTCGTGGAGCCATTGCAAAGAGGACAAGTATCACAGACAAGCTTAATTACCTTATATAGAACAGTCATAATACCGAGTTTAATACTAACATCAGTATTTTGCAAAACTAAATATGCAGATGTTTCTACTTTGGTGCTAACACTCGGGAACCTGATCTTGCCTCCTTATCTTCCATTGCACAGCATATTCCTGTTTTAGGTGAAATTTTGTATATCTAACGATTTCTTGTGCTTATTGAATATGGTGATTAAACACATGATTTTCTCTCAGTGGATGAATGAACCTGTGTCAAAAAAATTTCTTCTTCACTTGTTTTTGCTTTTATGGACAGAAAGAGTGTTCTTTTAAATGATATATTTTCAGGAATAGTAGGTGACTGGAAAAACTACTTCACTGTAGCGCAAAATGAATTATTTGAGGAAATGTACGAAAAAGAGATGGATGGTTACGCTGTTAAAGTGATTTATTGAAAATACTTTTACGGATGGACTTCCATATTAACGATACATGTACAATTTGTTTTAAAACTTAACTTTATCTTTACCTTTTGAGGTATATGTTGACCATTCATCATTGCATTTTTGTCTGTTCTCGTTTTAATTGTATATGACCTCTTAATAATAATTTGAAGCCAATAATAGTTTATCTACATTGAAATATATGTTTCATAGTGATAATTTCAGTGCAATGTCAAAATATTGAACACACCAGTGTACACTCAAACCAATGAGACCTAAGACGGCGATAGTTTGGTTATTTAGATAACATGTTCCTTCTTATCCGGTTACCAATGGGTCTTGAAAAACGGACAATTGATGTTTATGGTGACCTCGTCACCGACGACACAAACAAGATAAGACAGTTAATTGCAATGACCCAAATACCAAACTGATTATTATGTTAATGGAAATCAAAAGCTTAGGTGCATAAGGAAAACAATCCCTGCTTTGAGGCTAGATGTTTAACGTCTTCAAATTCATTAGCATCATTTTAGAGCAGATAAATTTACAACATGGACCAGACATGCACGTTTCGGGTAATAAATCCTCGTCAGTGATCCTCAATCTAAACAATGTAATATGACCAAACTCTATGAAAATAATGTCCTTAATATACCGAAAGACATAGCAAAATGGCTGGGATATGATGCTACAGGACCCAGGTTTTAGAAATTTGAGAAAATTTTGTGAACAGAAATTTAAAAATGCGTTAAACTTTGAAGAAACGACCAACCGAAATTAATCGAACTTGGCTACATGTGCCCTCGGGGACTCTTTGTCCACCAGCAGTGACACTCACCAAGTGGTACAAATGTTTAACGTCTTCAAATTCATTAGCATCATTTTAGAGCAGATAAATTTACAGCATGGACCAGACATGCACGTTTCGGGTAATAAACCCTCGTCAGTGATCCTCAATCTAAACAATGTAATATGACCAAAATCTGTGAAAATAATGTCCTGAATATACCGAAAGACATAGCAAAATGGCTGGGATATGATGCTACATTACCCAGGTTTTAGAAATTTGAGGAAATTTTGTGAACAGACATGCGTTTGAAGAAACGACCAACCGAAATTGATCGACCTTGGCTACATGTGCCCTCGGGGACTCTTGGTCCACCAGCACTCACCAAGTGGTACAAATGTTTAACGTCTTCAAATTCATTAGCTTGTGTATGAAATCAAAAGCGGAGCCCGACCAACTTTAAGAGAGGACAGAAAAAAGGGCCCTTCTCGTCTAACGAGGTTTGGACATGGTCCCTCATTAAGTACCATCGTAACTGTCAGGCAGAAAGCAACTCTTAAAAATATGCTATATTATTGAGTCTGTGCGGAATACAGACGTTTTCCCCTTACAGACGGTATCTGACGTAAAACCATTGTGATGTCATGAATATGGTATGGTAACGTCGATTTTATACCGTCATTTCCCAGACTGTTAGGACTGTTTTCCAAAGAATTTGATAACGTCATAACCAGTCTACGTCAGATTCAGTCTGGTTTTCGAAAATAGCTAATACAAGGCTATAGATTGGACAAGTACCATGTTAAACGTCTTCAAATTCAATAGCATCATTTAAGACCTGATAAATTTACAGCATGGACCAGACATGCACGTCACGTTTCGGGTACTAAATCCTCGTCAGTGATCCTCAGTCTAAACAATGTAAAATGGTGAAAACGTATGAAAATTATTATGTCCAAAAATGTACCAAAAGACGTAGCAGAATGGGTGGGATATGATGCTACATGACCCACGTTTTAGAAATTTCAAGAAATTTTGTAACAGAAAATTTCAAATGCGTTGAAGAGACGATCAACCGAAGTTTATTTTAAGTCCTTGGATAAGGGAATTTTCGTAGTACATGTAACTGTATAAATTTTAAATTTCAGTACTATGAACAAAACGAAAAACATAAATTTGCTACCAGAGCGTCCCTTTCTTTAATCCGCAAGAGATTTATTTATTTGGAAGAATTATATAATGTGAATTTTCCCATAAAAGACATTGCATATCTTCCTAATGTCCGTAATCGAGGGCGAATTTCGTAAATCTTAAACTTGGTACACCCCAACCCAACCCCGACTTTTTTCTTGATAGCGATAATTTGGTACCGCGATGGAAGGGTAAAGAGCAGACGCCTCTCTTTTGTGCAATTTTTTGGCGATCTTAAGTTTTTGCCAAAGCAGTATTATATTCATTAATTTGAAACTCAGAAATGTTAAAATGTAAGTTTGATTATTTCATTTCAAAAATATATATTTATAGGAAAAGATTCAAATTAAATTAACTTAAGCAAGATATGATTTATTTTAATGAATTAGAAAAGTACAAACACATTAACTTCTTGGAAATAATTTTTTCTCGATTTAATTAAACTGAACTCCATTGATTGGGCCTTTTGAAAGATGGCTTTGAAATTTTGAAGTAAAAATTGGGGCCATGGAGCTTATTAGAACTGAATTTAGAAGAGATCAGGCGCATGGTATAATTTGATTTTCTTTCCTCCGAGAAATCTTTGAAAAGTTTATCAAAATCTATCGTCTTGTTTTTTTACTATAATGGCACTTCATTTCACGTAAACAGTAGTTTAATTACTTAAAATAATAACATAAGCAGTGTTGGATTCAGGAGGGATGCGGGGCTGCGGACCGGGAACTGACCCAAAATTTTCCCCCCAAAAACCATATTATGGCCCATTTTCAGTTAAAATCGGCAAATTTCGCCCCTTGATTCCCCGGCAAAGGGGATGCTGCAATCTCATTATAACTCGTTCAATCACACTCCTATTTTTAGTTTTATCGTTGTCTACAAAACTAAAAATAGGAATGTGATTGAACGAGTTCCACATTCTAAATTGAAAGAAAGACTCGCAAAAATTATAAGTAATGCGTTTACAAGTAAGAACGGTAATCGCAAATACAAATTTATTGTTGTTAACTATGACAAAACCTACTTTGTAAAAGAAAAGTCCGATTCTGAAAATAAGTACACTGAAACAGACATTATTCAGATGTTAAACTTTCTGATCGACAACATTTTTGTGGTGTTTGGAGGAAAGGTCTTCCAGCAAATTGTCGGAATTCCAATGGGGACCAATTGTGCCCCACTCCTTGTCGACATTTTCCTTTACTCGTACGAAGCTGAATTCATTCAATCCTTGGTCTCTGAAGGGAAAAGATACTTAGCTTCTGACTTTAACTTCACTTACAGATACATAGACGATGTGTTGTCCATCAATAATCCAAAATTCGCGGACTACCTGAGCAGTATCTATCCTTCGGAGCTTGAAGTCAAAGAAACCACAGAGACAAATAATTCAGCATCCTATTTGGACATAATGTTGTCCTACGACACTGATGGTCACATGAACACCTCACTCTATGACAAACGTGACGACTTCAATTTCAGCATAACAAACTTTCCTTTTCTGAGTAGCAACATCCCTTCATCGCCTGCTTATGGCGTGTTCATATCTCAGTTGATACGCTATGCCAAAGCAAGTACCAAATATATGGATTTTGTTCTGAGAGCTAGGCGTCTTTCAGATAAGCTTCTCAGTCAGGGATATGTTTGTGACCGACTAACATCGTCACTGAGGAAGTTCTACGGTCGATATGGGGAACTCGTCATACACTATGATGTTCCACTCTCCAGAATGGTGGATGATATTCTGTCATAGACCATTTGAACCATCCAACCAAAGATTGTACTCTATATCTTCCAAAATGGAAGTAACCGGATGTGACAGTTCTACCGAATTGAAGCGACGGGTGTTGCATGCAAGCAGGAGATGCTTACTCTTCCTGGGCACCTGGTCTCACTCCCATATCGGGAGTTCGCTTCTTTTCACATGGTGGAGGTTTTTGTTTGTTTGCTTTGGTTCCTGTTTTGTCCTGATTTTGTATGCCTTCGGTTTCTGATTTTTGAATTGTCGATTTTGTGCTGTGTGCGGGGATATGGTCATTATCCATATTTGTCATTTAATGAGATTGGGGGCGCTGGATCCGCCACTGATAAGTTTTGTCTTCCTTGGTCACTACCGAAAGGGGAGGGAGGTGTCTAACCCCCCTATTCCCTGTATCAGACACTGTCAAAATATGGAGTTTCATATCAGGATGGAGATATAGGCTTGAGCCGAGGAGGTGTGAGGACGCTTTTTGATCTATTTGTGTCTTTCAAAAATTTAAAGGAGAATGGACCAATGAAAAATGAAAGCATACACTGACCAAGTAAGCTTTTCATGTGGGATGCTGATAATTGCCTACAGTCATTATTTTTTGCAGATTTTCAGCATTTTTGTATATACAAACTTTAATTTGTAGTACAGTACGGATGATAACTATATATAATGTCTTTTCCAACTTTCAATTCTGAATCATTAAAAGTGAGCACTTTTTACTTTTCATCGGAAAAACGACTTGGAAGCACCTCCTTACCCAAGTGTACACGCCTGACCAGAGTTCTCCATATATCAATATATATTACTTGTCTTCACTTGTCTAACAGTGGCGAATTCAAGGGGGAGGGGCGTAGGGGGCCTATTTGCAAATCATATGTAAAACGTTAACGATCATTTTTCATCTAAAAGTGAGAAAATACTAGTATATATCTTTTAGTTAATATAATTGTGAAATGTATCAATTTCTAATCTTTAATCAATTACAGTCACGAAAATGGATCCTGAAAGGCTATTTGCATGAGCTATCGGGAAGCTTCCTCACCTAACCCTCCCCCCCTATCAAGGCTCTGCCCTGCACCCGCTTGGGACCTAGACGGTCCCCAGACCCCTTTCTCAATTTTTACGCCCCCTCTAATGGATTAACATAGGTCTGTAGCTAATTTTGTATCACGGTACACAGTAACAATTGCTCATATTTTGAATTAATAAATCGTAACTTATATCATGGTTTCATTTTTGATCCATTTATAGGGGCTTAACCAAAAATGCTATCATGATACATGAACTAATATAATTACCTCTTTACTTTTGGAAAAAAAAAATCTTCATTAGATGCCAATATTTTCCATTACCTTTCTTTGCTATCATGTTTTCATGGATCCATATATAAATTCAAAATAAGTCTCGAACAATTACTAAATGCTTCATTATATCTATGACCAGGTCAGACGTAGTGGGGTTGCAATGCCCTGAACTTTCCTACCCTTCCCCCTTTTGGTAAAAAAAAAACATGCAAAGAGAGAGAGAGAGATCGCGTATTCATGAGAAGTATTCCCAAAATTTTCGCTATTATGACTTACATGCAGCAACATAGAACTCTCCCCTTCTTAAATTAAACTTATTTGACTTAATATTTGCAATTTCGTATTTTGTTTTTTTGCTTGTCAGCTGGACTTCGGACCCCCCCCCCATTTCTGAAATCCTAAATCCTCCACTGTTATAGACATGCATGTACCACTTTTCCATAATGTAGGGATTTAAACAAGCCCCAGTATGAATCAGATGCTCATGTATGTATGACAAAACCCCTTTTTCCATCTCAGCTCACAGAAATGGCTTTAGTGTACGCCTGCAGGAAAAATATTGACTGACGTCACAGACTCGCATACGCTCCGCGCCAAGAACAGTATATTACAAGGCTTTATCAGTTTCGCATAGATGATAAAAAATACTCGACGTCAGACGTAATAAATGTTTAACGGTAACCATTTCAAGTCATCTTTCTTGTTTTTTTAAAATACTTTATGAAATAAAAGTTTAAACCATTGGCAATTTGCATACCTGTTTTAAATACTTTATTTTATCGTATTCAAGAAACAAGAAAATGTACAATCCAGTCTGGCAAAATGCACGTACCTGCACCTCTCCTCAAAATCGATCCCGGCTCATGTCTCGTCTAGTTAGCATTTTTTTACATCCTTATGGCTCAAGGTCACAAAGACTATGGGTTAATCGCTTTTCATATTTTCTTAATATTGCACCATTTATTCCGTCAGGGGCGGATTCAGGGAGGGGGTGCGTAGGGGGAGACCGCCCCCCCACTGACCCAGAAATTCTTTGTCAAAATTCGTCCCTTGACCCCCGGCAAAGCAGGCGCTGGACCCGCCACTGTCAGTAGGCCGAAAAGGGGGGGGGGGGGGGGGGGGGTTGTGTCTGAAATCACCCTGAGGACGGCAATTGGAAGATAAATAAGCAACCACTCTGACAAATTGATTGATTCTAATATTTATTATTTTAAGTTTTATTTTACCTTGTATTTTGATGTATGCCAACGTGTTTGGTGATATTTGAATTGTAATAGGAAGACCTCTACAATTTCACGCAACATAAGACACCATATTGTACTCCGTATTTTTGCCGAAATTTTCCCGGGGAAGGCCCCGATCTCCGTCTTGCTCCCGTATCCTTCCCAGCTCAGCACGGGATGTCTCTGAACATTTGGGACGTCCCTCTACTATTCCCTCTCTGGATCCGCGTCTGTGTCACAAGGATGAAGTTGCGAATAAATGAACGATTAATATTTGTGCTGTTTTAACATGACCGACTCTAAATAAATATTATTTGATTTGATTTGAAGATAAATGTGTGCTTGTTAGCTCACCTGAGCAAAGCTCAGGTGAGCTATTGTCATAGCGTGCCGTCCGGCGTCCGTCCGTCGTCCGTCGTAAACTTTTCACATTTTCGACTTCTTCTCAAGAACGGCTGAAGGGATTTTGATGAAACTTGGTAGGTATGAAGTACTCATGGTCCCCTACAAGTGTTGTTGTTTTTTGTCCGGATCTGTCAACAGGTGGCGCCACCACAGCCAAAAGTAGGTCACGGGGGTACCCTCCTTTGACAAACTTCTTCTTCAGAACCGAAGCATGTATCGACAAACCGAAAGCATCAGGATGATCTAGAGAGATGTCTTAAGAAGTGTTGTTATTTTTGGTTCCACTTCGAAGTCAAATTTTTGACGCGTTTTTGACGTCTTTTCGGACTTAGTCAGAAATGCACATTTTTGCACTATTTCTTTAAATAACTCAATAAGTGTATGATTTTACACACTCATTTACTACATATTTATCATATTTAACTTACTTAATGCTTTGATATGTATTTTATGCTTAAATTTATTTATTTTTTTTTGATTTTTTATGAATTTTTTTCTTATGTAAAAAGGAAGGGGGGGGGGTAATTTTCATACATTTTCTGCTTCTTTTCTATAACCACTCTTCAGATTGTCATGACAATTTGTAGGTATGAGGTACTCATGCATGGTACCCTACAAGTGAAAGAATTTTGTCAAGATATCCACTTTTGGATTTTTAAGGAATATTTTTTAAGATTGTACATAGGTATAATGTATGTTTTCCATGCCCAATGTTTCAGGTGCAACTACAGGAAAAAAAACCTTCTTTGTATGATTAATCATTTTAGATCGACCTTTCACCCATAGTTACAGCTGATAATTCAACAAGTGACACATGTTTCAATGTCTTATTGATTGACCTTTTATGTGATATGATTCAATTATTTAAATTCTTTATACTTATTTAGAATTTTATTTTTAAAGTCGGAAACAAGATTTCAAAAGCGGCCATGTTTTGCCGTGTACCCGAAGGGGATTCCCCATGTAGAAATGTGATACCTTTAGTAATGCGATACATTTCAGGAGATACAGTGCAAACGGAATAGATTTTTATTTAATGTGCATTATACTTGGAACACTTTCATAATGGTTATCATTCATGTACTTGGAACACTTGCACTACATATCAACTTTGATTTCGGAACTTTCGTCTACTAATACATATATCAAAAGCAATGAAAGTGCATCTTACATTTTAGGCAAGCATAACAGTGAACTGTCTTCATTCAATATCTCTATTTCTAAATTGGATCTCCCAACACTATATTGCATACCGAAACTGCACAAGTCTCCTAACAAATTTCGATTTATTGCTAATTCTAGTAACTGCTCCACTACAATTTTGTCTAGAAATCTGACGTCAGCACTTACTGCTATTAAAGAACACATAACTAGATATTGTGAAACGGTTCTAAACAGGAACGATGTAAATTTATTTTGGTCTATTAAGAATTCAGGGGATGTGATTGAAAAAATGAAATCTGGAAATTTCCAAGCCAATACGATTTCTTCATACGACTTCTCTAATATGTACACCACACTTCCTCTTGACAAAATTAATGATCGATTATCTAATCTCATTAAATGGTGTTTTGATCGAGAGCGAAAAACTTACATTTGTACATCTGAATCGAAGGGTTTCTTTTCCTCGACAGACTACAAATCATACAAATCATGGACATGTAGTGACCTGTGTAATGCCTTGTCCTTCCTCTTGGACAATATTTATGTTAGATTTGGTGAGGATCTATACAAGCAGGTTGTAGGAATTCCTATGGGTACTAACTGTGCGCCTCTTGTTGCAGATTTATTTTTATACACTTATAAAAAAGAATTTATCCAAAATCTTCAAAAGCAAAGAAAATTTGATGAGCTGAAATGTTTCAATAATACTTCTAGGTATCTGGATGATATTCTAACCATTGACAATCCTGCTTTTGAATTATATAAGAATGAAATTTATCCACAAGAATTAACCCTTAACAAGGCAAACCTTTCAAATACAGAAACACCCTTTTTGGACCTAAATATCAAAATTGTAAACGGAAAGATTCATACAAGTGTATATGACAAAAGGGATGATTTTGGATTCAACATAGTAAATTTCCCTTGGCTTGACGGTGATGTTCCAAGATTACCGTCATATGGCATTTACATATCACAGCTCATCCGGTACGCTAGAGCATGTACTGATATTTTGGATTTTCACAGTAGAAATTTACAAATTACCAAAAAACTTTTAGGTCAAGGTTTCCGCTTTCATAAACTAGTTAAGACTTTCTGGAAATTTTACAAGAATTACAGTCAACTTCTTTTAAAATTCGGATCTATACATGCAACGGAGTACATTACTATGGGTATTACACAACCTGTCTTTTATGGTGATATGATAAACAAAATAAAAAGGATCAAAGGTAGGCAGCATAACCATCGAAAATGCGTCAGAATCATCAAACGCCTTTTATATCGTGGATATGATATGTCACCAGACGGACACTAGGCTTGGTACTTGACCAATCTACAGTCTTGTACAAGCGCATCCTTGAGACTTGCACTCTGACTGACTGTGACGACGGGACTCCATGACGGGCCCTGTCCAAACCTCTTTAGAGAAGACAGGGCCCCGACCACCTGTCCTCTCTGAATGTCAGTCGGACTCCTCGGGTGATTACATACATGAGCTCGCTACAGCCGGCAGAGCACGGACTGTATTACGCATGCCCTCTTTTTATATCCATTTACATATTCATCTGTATCTCTGGGGCCTCTGCGTTTCGCGGTCTTGTTTGTGTGATGTCATCTTACAGTGAGGAGGTTGTTTTACACCACAATTGTACGTTCTTCGAGACCTCTGGGTAATTGGAGAAGTGAGAGGGTTGTGCGCACGTAATCCAGGATAACCACACCATTTGCTACTTGCGTGACAGATGGCCGTCCAAAGTCGGCACCGGTTACCCATTGGTCTCGTCGGTTTATGTGTAGTCTTTTGTGTTTGATGTTTACATGTCGTATGTCTCTTTTCCGTCTCATGCTGTACTCGTCTTTTGTGTTTTTGCATCGGGTGTTTTGGTATTTTACTGTTGATACTGCAAAGGGGTCTTGTTGGAGATCTCCTCCCTTCTTTGCATATACTTGTTATCATGTATAAAGTTTGCTCGAATTTCTTCTGTCTTAGACTCTCTTAGATGAAGTAATTTACGGACTGATTTCTTGAAGAAACGTCTAATGAGTAATCTCTTCCTCTGGATTTTGAGAATGCATAGGACATTTAATATCTGAAATTCTTGAAATAAATAATTCAGTTCAGAGTTCCTGAAATATTCCTATGAAATGTTGGACCACAGAAAGCTGTTGTTTAAATAGAGAAAATAAATTATTATTTACAACCATAAGCCACTGTGTTCGACATCTTGTATGCATAATATTTCTAAGAGGAACACAGAGGCCTGAGGTTGTGAATAATAAAACATATTTTCTCTCATAAAATGACAGGTTCCTGTGATAAGACATTTGGGAATTTTTATCTGTTCAAATAATCGATACATGATGAGTTTTTATCGGACCAAATAACTTTTTGTCGGCAAATCCTATGCAACCGATACATTTCATGAACTCTCTCCGCTAACAACTTTTCCGTGTAACAGACCTTGGATGAGGTAAAACAATTTGTTAACAGTAAATAATGATGTCGTAGGTCTGCTAGTTGGACAAGCTTAACAATTTCATGGGCCTTTTAATTTGTTTCAAACTACGAAACCTAGAGAAACCACTTGAGTTATTGAACAGCGTATACTGAAATGCGACGCTCCTTCTCGCCTGTTGAAATATGCATATGCAAGAAACGCCGCATTTCAGCATATTCACTGAAAATTATTTGTTCAAGTGGCTTCACTGGGTCATGGGTCACTGCTTTTTGGAAAACAAACTGGCCCAATTTCTGCACAACTCACTTGAACTGATAAATATTGGATTAAAACGATTTTAACTGTACGTTTCATGTATTTGAGATGAAATCAATACTATTCAAAAGTATTAATAGATTTCAGTATACTTAAATATGAATAAAGGCAAAACCGAAAAATCTTTGTTTTTATGCCCCTGGAATAAAAGATTCGGGAGCATATAGTTTTTGGCCAGTCCGTCTGTCTGTTTGTCTGTCTGTTTTCCGAAAAAACTTTAACATTGGGCATAACTTTTAAATGGAAGCTGGTGATAGAGGTTTCATATTTCACATGTGTATTCCTTGTGACAATACCTTTCCATTGATACCAAAATTTTTGACCTCGTGACCGTAACCTTGACCTTTGACGTACTTCTCAAAAACTTTAACATTGGGCATAACTTTTGAATGGTTAGTTATAGAGGTTTCAATTTTTACATGTGTATTCCTTGTGACAAGATCTTTCCATTGATACCAATATTACGCTGACCCTGACCTCTCACATACTTAACCGAAAATGGCCTTTATACTAACAAAGATGCCGCCGGGGGCATTCTCGTTTCACAAACACAGGCTTTATAATTTCTGGCATGCTAGCTATCACTAATGAAAGGTTTTGTGTTCAATTTTAAATAAACTTAATTTATGAAATCATTTCATTGTTTTATTCTTTTTCTGCTGCACATTAATGTACAATATGATTTTATTTTTGATGTTGCATAATTGAACTATACTAGCTGGGCATATGACGTTGGACCACTTATCCGTCTTTTCAAATCAGTAAAAAAGTTATTGTTTTGAATGTGACTATTTTTTCTTTTTTGTACTTTTAAAGGTTCTCTGAAAAAAAACTTCTCTGCATCCGGCAAAAATCTTTTTAGAAAGGTTGTGGGCTAAAATCCTGGTACTGGCACTATCAGTATTCAATGTCAGTATGTCAATTAGAGCGTGCATGGGTATCAGGTGAGCGTTGTGCCCCCTGGGGCTCTTGTTTTATTCTACGACTGCTTGGGTCCTGACCTAGTAGTTGCTCCTCATATCGGGTACAAACTTCGAATCAAGAACGGAGCGAATCAGGTATTCATGACTGAGGACTTTGTTGCGATCCCGTCGGGGTGAGCATATTGGAATAGTCCAAATTTCTGTAATTCGCATGTCCAGACTGCATGTGCGTGGCATGCTGGGAAAACTGTGTCTCGAGAATGTCTGTAAAATGAGTCTCGAGAATGTTCGCGGAGTCTTTACTTCCTCGGCGCTACTTTGCATGTGTACACTACACACACCTGTTGTATATTTAGCGCTGTTCTATATTTAGCGCTGAACGATAGAGTGGTTTGCAGTGGCGGATTTAAGGGGGCTATGGGGCTTACATATACGATAAATGCACAAGTTTGCTGTGTATTGCTCACCCATAACAAAACACAAATTTAAAAGACACTTATTCTCGATTTGAGCTGAATCAGGAAGTGGGACACACGTGATCTGATGTTCGAGGAATTTTTCATGCCCTATTTTGTCAGGAATCCCCTCCCTTGGACTTCCTGAGAGAAACTTGAATTTATATTGACATTGAAGGAAAAAAAAAGGAATTAGCTTGCATTAAAAAATGTCAAAATTGATATGATAACAGGTTTTACTTTTTTTCAGAAAATAATTCGATATCATCTTTTGCTGACACAAGATCTTATGCTTGAATCGCTTCTAAATTCAGTTCAGATATGGTCCAGAAGTCACCAATTTGCTTCATTTTTTCAAAAATTCTCGGGGGAGCCCCCCCCCCGAATCCCCATAAATGTGAGGGGATATCCCCTATACCCTCCCCTACTCGGGCCTCGCCAGTGATCCATTCAAAATAATGTATGGGCGTTTAATGGCCCCAGTCCCCCTGTCTAGATTGATTTGAGTACACAAAATTTCTACTCTGGCTAAGCGTGTGAATACAACTGCTATGGGTTCGCACCCTAAGCTTTTTCGAAGGCTAAGCTTGTTTACCTTACCGAAGGAGGTCGAAGAGTCCAGAATATTAGAAGAAAGAACCTTTGAAAAGTTTGCATTAGCCTGTGTACTCGCAATCATATTTTCACTAAAACATAATATAATATGGTTGCTGGGTGATTACTCCGTAAATATCCGTGGTATCTTGGTTTAGGTCGAGTTTCCTCATTCCTACATGCTTCTATATGCATATGACATCACATTACACATGTCATGTGTACAATTTAAGCACTGTCATTAATAAGATGCAGTATAAGACTGATAAGACAACAACTTAGCAATAGCATGGATAATTTATTTCATCCATCAAAATTATTTGCATAAAATTTGTAGTGTCAGATAATATTGTATCAGGATATTTGACAGCTTACAAAATTTTGAGTTTTAACTTAAGATGCTTTGGGTTGTTGTACTTTGCTGTATATAGAAACACTTAAAAGCCTAGAATTTACAAGTGTCACTTCTTTAAATGATTAAATATTATATAGAAAACTGTAGCACACCAAATTTGATTCTTCTATACATGCAGTAGTACACAATATTTTGATATTGGTCCATGCTTTGATTCTTTTATTTGTCGAATCCAAAAATTGACAGTTTTTTTTTTCTCCCGTAATCATTGACATGATATTTTATCCTGACTTATAACTTACAGGATTTTTTCTCCCGTAATGACAATTGACAGGATAATTTATCCTGTCAATACCTTTAACAGGATGATTTATCCTGTCTTTAAATTGACAGGATTTTTTCTCCCGTCTTTGATTGGGACGGGATAAAAAATCCTGTCAATCTAAAGTCAGGTTAAAAATCCCACGGGATTCACAAAAATCCCACGGGATTTTTGACGAGATTTTGACAGGATAAAAAATCCAACTGGCAGGCTCATTGGATTTTTTTTCAAGTGGCTCTAGCTCTCATACCTGTTGGCCTAGGTAAATCAAAAGTTGATGAAACACCTTATTTTGATCAGTACTTCACATAGAACAACTCAAAATTTTCCTAGAAATAGTATTTTAGGACCTCAAGTTCGGAAAAAAGTCCATTCCGAAGTTAAATGTCCAAGTGTTTAGCTCAATTAGATATCCCTGTGGCAGCATATGACTCATAACATTTGCTGGCAAGTTAACATGTAAAAATCGCAATCATTTCTCTTGCATTCCTATCATTCTACCTCGTAGAAAAATATACTGGTACATATAGCTCAATTTCATATATCTGTGACAACATATAACACTTAAAATGACCATACAAGTAAACATGAAACAAATCGCATGTATATGAGAGGAATGGACATATAATTGGGACATTTATGACGAATTTATCTTGTCCACGGGTAAATATTGTTAACGTTACATGTACGTTTCCTAGATTTATGAAAAAAGATTTATGAAGACATACACAATTCATTTAATGTTACAAAAATTTCCCCACGTAATTGCCAATTTAAATGAGATAAAGATGATCAACAACACTCACAATAGAGCACCAATTGAGCATCGAAGGACCCCTAGCAAGCCAGGGGCGGGACCAGGTGCCCGGGAGAAGTACAGTGAACTATAGGAGATAACTAATTTCTCAAAAACATGAACCCTAA
The DNA here is from genome assembly GCA_033119305.1 of Pinctada imbricata. Taxonomy (NCBI): domain Eukaryota; kingdom Metazoa; phylum Mollusca; class Bivalvia; order Pterioida; family Pteriidae; genus Pinctada; species Pinctada imbricata. The sequence goes on along the minus strand of VSWD01000005.1, from coordinate 47,013,850 downwards.
AAGATGTTTAACACCTACTACATGTATATAATAGAGACCTGAAATTTCTGCAGCTTGGTAAAATGAATTTATTTTTCTTTCCTTATTCTACTGTAATTTACTACTAAGATACATCTTTACTTCCTGTTTCTCTGGTTTCTAGTCTGGCGGCGATTATTTTATGTAAAGGACTAATTGCAGCGTTAGATCCCTCCAAAAACTGATCTGGGGCGTGTGGAGGCGACTGGAGACCTGCTCCTGTTATTATTTCTTATGAATCCTACCATTTCACTAAGTAACCTGTTCCGCACCTTCATCAGCTTATTATTTTCCTCTTGGTTCTTTTCCATACGCCTTCCATACGTTTGTACGCAGTATCAAGCCCGGCACTCCGAAGATTGGCAATCATGGTTTTCATCTGTGCCAATATTTTTGACGATGTAGATGAGGATGAAGAGGATGATCTTTGCATTTTTACTTTTTTTTATTGTGGTCGGTCCTTCATTCGCTCATCTTCAAAGTCACTCACATTTGGTAACAATTGTGCCGTTCGATCCTCTATTTCCTCTTTTTCGTCACTGCCTGCTACTTCCTCCTCCTGACATTCTACACGAATTTCCTGCTCTTCTTCAGAGGATGACTGGCTGATGGCTGACGGCAATGGTACGATTTTGGATGTTGCAATGCTTTGAGAGGCGGAAGACGGGACTATCAGCGGCACATTTGACTGTGGACGGTACAGTAAACGATAAAGTAGTAGGCACATCAAAAAGACCCTTATGTCGACTGTAGTGCAGAGCTGGCAGATAACGACACAGTAGATACACATAACAGATAACGTTGAAAACATTGTAGACATTACTGTGGGTTCCTTTTCCTCTGGGATAGGAATAGTATTTGCCAATACAACCCCTTTGGTCGGCAACAGCGGATGTGACGGTAGCAGATACATTGATCCACGGGTTCTAAACTTTACTACGTCCGTATTGATATCCGTTTTTTTTTTTTTCGCGCGATTTTGTTACTGAAATGTTTACAAATAAAATTATTTCGAAAGTAGTACATTTTATATTGTTTCATTTTTATCGAAATAAGCAGGCCATTTTATGGGCTTCGTGGCTCATCACCTCTGAGATTTTAGTGCCGTCCTATAATTGAGTTATGAAAGCCCTTTCTATCACCCCTCGGACGTATACATGTTTCTAATTCTTTCGCCTGAAAGAAGCTTTGTCATCGAAAATATCATCGAAGTTCAAGGAGATTAAGCATCTTTGCACCATCCATCCAATGCTATTTTGAACATAGATTTTAATTGGATATGCTACTGAATCGACCCTACAGGAATTTTGGAGCCGTGCACTTTCTGTAAAGTAAACGCAGAAATTTGAATTCTGAAAATCTCACAAGAGGGCGCTAGTGAAATTAATTTGGACTGCTTATGAAAAGCACTTTGGCTGGAAGCGTCACTGATGAGAATTTAACATTCGGAAAACGTATCTGGTGCATGAAAATTGGTTTGAGGAAGGAATAGAGTTGGAACTTTTCCGCATTATTATAAGATTATTTCAGTGCACTTAATTTGCAATACAAAGTTAATATCCAACAGGACTCGCTTATTATGCCTCCTGACTCCTAACGAAAAATTATAAATCTTTTCCGCCACTCGGGTAAATTTTTATGTCTCACTCAAATTTTCGCCACTCGTGAAAATTTCTATGTCTCACTCAATAGATCGTGATAGAAAATATTTCCTCTTCCATGAAACATAAAAAAAGGAATTCAAACAGCGTTTCAAGCCATCTAACGGCATATTTTTGACGACCTTACTGTGACGTCACAATAACTTTCTCTTTTACCATTGGTCAATTGGAGCCTTTAAGACAACTTATGTGTCTCACATAGGCTGTCTCACATGGTACCAGCAAAACTGGAGAAGAAAAAGGAAAAGTCAAACATTGATATTATTGGAAGAGCACCATTCCTAAAAAAATAAAATTACCCGAACGGAAAGAGCAATGCGTAAAGGATATACATTTTATATACAGAAAAAATAAACACTTTTTAGTATGCAAAAAATAAAATTCTCTCCATAATTCATTCGCTTTTTAATATCACAAAAACAACTTTCACTTACATTGTTTCAGTAAATATATTTTGCTTCACATCATTTGTTGAATATAAACCTCTGCAATTGGTTTGAAATTTGAAATTGGTTTGAAATTTTCTTCAAGAGGGTATAGAGATGGAACCCTTCCGCATTATTAATATAAATACTTATGTCTTGTTGCAATGTGGAGCAGTTAAAATCGTTCCCCGTGACCTGATGTTTGTCAAGTTTATTAATTACTTCTTTCCAGTTCTTTCGCCTGAAAGTGCTTTGTTTTGGCCCTTTATCAATTTGACATATCTGTATGTTTTGCTAATTCGGAAACTTGCAATTTCATCGAAAAATATCGAAATTAAAGGAGGTTAACATCTTAGCACCATCCCTACATTGATATTTTGAACATAAATTTTATTTGGATATGCTACTGAATCGACCCTACAGGAATTTTGAAGCCACGCACTCTCTGTAAAATAAATGTAGAAATTTTAATTCCAAAAGTAACGCAAGATCGAGGGCGCTAGTGAAATGAATTTGGGTGGCGTATGAAAAGCACTTTGGCTGGAAGCATCACTGGTGAGAATCTAATATTCGGAACACGTGTCTGGTATATGAAAATTGGTTTGAAATTTTCTTCAAGATGGTATAGAGTTGGAATCCTGCCGCATTCTTAGTGTTATATAGTACTCAAATTACGATGCTTTTATGAATGAAAACATTGATAGATATCGATTAAATCTACTTTCAAATACATCCTCACTCAGCGTTCTTTGTTAATATGTCCATATGCAGTTTTCAACATCAAAACCCGTGTCAGATATGAATCTGTAGTCATATGTTGTAGTACTATACATGTTAGTATGTATAGTTATCGTGAGAAAATGAGTAGGATATTCGTCATTAAAGTTGTGATTACCCTCTTTATGTATCAATATAAAAGTACTTTTATTGTCCTACTTTCCGCCAGCAACAACCATTAAACAACTATCTTTGACTCTGATAATCATATTACAATCGAGCAGCAAATTAAAACTCTGGACACAATTGGTACTTGTGTTTTTGCATGTATTGTCTACATAAAGAAGGAACAAATGCATAATCCATGTCATAATTTAGAACAAAGATTAATTCAAATCTGATTATAAATCCCGTTTAGACATTTATTTAAAATTCGCTACCACTATCTTCTTGTGTAGTTACCAAAGTTATTTCTTCAAATTTATAGTTCATCGTTTGTTGAAACACTGAGTTATTGTGGCTTCTCTTAGAGATTTAATGTCCGTAATAAACGTTTGTTTCTGATGCATACAATTTGATACATTTTTTTCATAAAAAATGTTTTTGTATAAAGATAGATTATTTTGATAAAATAAAGAAAATCTCTACATTTGATCCACACAGCCACAATTACCATACCCCCTTACCTTACCACGATAACATGTGTTTGTTTATAAATTGATCCTTTTCAAAACTTTTTGATGATTTATTCATGAAAAATTTATGAAAAAAAAATCGCTTTAGTAAGTTGAATACACCCAAATTATCCTCATCCTATGTCCAATTTTAATATTTTCCGTCTAAAATATGAAGCCATCCAATCAGAATTTGCATATGTACAAAGATCGATCAAACAGTGTAATATTTGTGACACATTTGTTCCTTATTTTCAACCCTTATGGTGATAATTATGCATCAGGCGACCGCTAGTCCTAACCAGCCACTGATACAGCGTCAGTATTGTGTACCTCATCAAGTGAAAAATATAATTATGCAAATTAACCATTTCGATCTAAATTATTACCAAAATTTAGGTGGATTACATCCTTTATCACCCTTGCATTACCTCTTCAATGATTTTTATACATGTTTGTATATTTTTCATTTAACTACGCTTCCGAATACACCCTACACAAAATTTGGACGAGCTCACTGTTAAAAATATAAATAAGTGAAATTTTCAAATTAGACGAGGTGACGCTTCAGTAATCTTTTTTTCATTTTCAAATTTTGAATCAATTTTCCTCAAGACTTTAGTACCACTGACGAGGAGTCAATATCCGAAATAAAAATGTCTTGTGCATCTCATTTTAAATTTTGTGTATAGAAGGCCGTTTTTCTTGAAACAAAAAGAAGGGAGGAGATCATGTTTCCATCAAAAAGTGCAATGACCTCACCTACGTCGTGTTTGAACTCATCTGTGTACTTTTATAGGCTAAAACGTACGGTTAACATCCATTCGTCTTTTAAATTATCTTCAGGTTTGAAATGATGCAATGTGTTTCCTTGATCTCAAATGCTTATATATTTTCAACTACATTCGGGTAGTGTAAGGTGTGCAGTTTTATACTCCGAAAATACTTCAATTTACCTGGTGTCTCTTTTTATGGTATATATGTTTGTATACTTGAAAGAATAACCCTTTGAACAGAGGTTCTATTTTTCATTTTAAAGATTTTACAAATCTGAAAATTGATATCGCTATATGATATGATTAAGGTAATTCACCAAAAATTTTCCATAGACTTCCATTATAAGGGTTTTCCCAGTTGGGCTTCCATACTTCTGTGAAAATCGGCGATTTCAAAAATGAGTCATTTATCATAAGACAGAGCAATAATTTATCTACCATTTAATGTTATAAAAAATGGGGGTTACCGTTGCTTTTCATCCTCTAAATTTAGAATGAATAAAAAAGTGAAAAAGTGAAAAATTAAAATTTGATAGGTACCCCTCGTTATAAAACCCATAAATTTTCTGTTCATGTCATAATTAATTAGAAATTAATATACGACGTGAAAGTCTATCTATTGTACTTTCACTCATGTCAATATTAGCCAATCACAAACGCGCGTTCATTCAATCCGAGCTCCAGTTTTGGGTAGCCAAAAACGGCCCATAACTCGTTTAAATTCAATTGTATATTCATACCTAAAGCAAAAATGTGAAATGACCTACATTTGACAAATTGTGTCATCTTGGTATTTTCTTGTTATTCTATTCTATCCTGAGTTTAAATCAATAGTCATTACTATTAAACATACCTAAACAGGAAAATTATGGGTTCTTAATCAAGCCTACCCCCTTTTTAGTACGTAATTGATCAAAAAATTGCCAAAAGTTAATGACATTTTTGTATTGTAAATTGATTAATAGGAAAATATTTGAAGTATACGTTGTCACATTTACTATCAATGTAATATCTATACTCTTTCTTCATGTCAAGAGACCGAGAGAAAACAATAAGTGTAATAGGAGTTATCTCATCTTGAAGAACGTTGGCGATGTTTGCGCACCATACTTCCAGAAATCGAACAGATTCCATGAAACTATCGAAGGCAACGATGAGAATGCTTGCTGAAAAGATAAATTGCAGTCCACACTTCTCATTCTTACAAAGAAAGTTTCCTTCAAATACCAATTGTATGCAACATGCCATTTTATTAATGTGACATACTCGTAAAAATTGCAATTATTTTATGGGGGTATACTTGCACGAAGTTGTCTAGGTGGAAGAACATCGATGTAAAATTCAAACTTAATATATTAATTCTTTCATCAATAATAGTAGAAGTTTTCAGAATTAATTAAAACGACGCAGGGGGCATACCAACCCTATGTATGGGGAATAACTCCGAAAAAATGTGAAATTTTTAGAAAATTCGACATCCTGTCTTTCGTGACAAAATCTCGTCATTTTGAGATTTCTAAATTTCGTCAAACAATATGAAAATATAACGTGAAATAGTTATAATTCATTCTAGGTGAAAAAAGTTACAAGATAACTTTTTGTCTGAAAATTAATGGTACTTTTCTCATTATTTTAGTCAATTTTATGTGTTTTTGATGCCTAAACTTTGGGTTGCTGGATATCAACAGATACGCTTCCAGAATCTTTTTTTTATATATTCTTCGTGTATAAACATCAATTTACTGTCAAAAAGACTAAAATTAAAGCAAGAAAAGGAACTGCTTCCGGTTTCACAATTTAGGAAACACCCCCCTTCCTTTTTCCAGTATATTACGTAAATGGCCAACAAATCATAAAGTTTGCTTTGAACACCACACTTTTGTACAAAGAAATAATAAATAAGTCCAGAGGCATCGTTTGGTATCAAATTGACCAAAATCTCATTCCTATTTAGATATGATTAAGGTAATTCAAATCCCGAAAAATTTCCATGGACTTCCATTATAAGGGTTTTCCCAGTTGGGCTTCCATACTTCTGTGAAAATCGGCGATTTCAAAAATGAGTCATTTATCATAAGACAGAACAATAATTTATCTACCATTTAATGTTATAAAAAATGGGGGTTACCGTTGCTTTTCATCCTCTAAATTTAGAATGAATAAAAAGTGAAAAAGTGAAAAATTAAAATTTGATAGGTACCCCTCGTTATAAAACCCATATAATTTCTGTTCATGTCATAATTTATTAGAAATTAATATACGACGTGAAAGTCTATCTATTGTACTTTCACTCATGTGAATATTAGCTAATCACAAACGCGCGTTCATTCAATCCGAGCTCCAGTTTTGGGTAGCCAAAAACGGCCCATAACTCGTTTTAAATCAATTGCATATTCATACCATATGCATTGTCCTATCTAATAACATGACTTCCTGTGTGAATCATACGTTTAACGAATGGCGTTTACCTATTTTGTTGCTACAACTTACAAGAATAAATGAAAATATAGAAACTAGGTTCGTAGGATAATTTTGTGTGTCTTACTGTCAACTTCTTTTGAAATTCGGACCCATACAGGCAACCGAGTAAATTACATGTACTTTGGGTATTTCGCAACCTGCATTTTATGGTGACATGATTAACAATAAAAGAGGGATCAAAGGGAGACAGAGTTACGAAATTGTATTAGAATCATCAAACGCCTTTATGCCATGGATAAAATCCTTCTGTCTCCAAACGGACACTTAGCTTGGTACTTTACCAATCTACAGCCTTGTACCAGCGCATTTGTAAGAATTGAACTCTGACTCACTGTGACGACAGGACTTCATGGCGGGCCCATGCCCAAACCTCTTTAAAGAAGAAAGGGCCCGACTACCTGTTCTCTCTGAATGTCAGTCGGATTCCTCGGGTGATCACTTGCATGGGTTCGCTACAGACGTTAGAGCACGGACTGTATTTCGTATACCTTCTGTTTTTATCTTCTTTTTCATATCCATCTGTGTGTTTGTTGGGCCCCTGCGTCATGCTGTCTGTTTATATGTTCATCTTACAGTGAGGAGGTTATTTTACACTAAAATTGTGCGTGTACAAATAAGAGAGAACAGACGCTCACAAATAGTGTCATTTTGTGGTTTTCTTGAAAAAGTGTCAGAGCTGAAAATTTGCCTTATTTTGGTGGAATTCAAACAATTTATAATTTTTCGGTATTCATCAGCCATATCTTATATAAAAAAAAGCTTAGATCAATACTATTCCATACGAAAAACAAAATTCTTGGGTGACTATTAACGTAAAAGAAATCCGAACAGTTAAAAAGGGTACCTCGCGAAGCATTTTCTTACGCATACTTCATTCATTTTAGATCAATTTTTCAAACTTAGCCGCTTTAATGTGTCTAATGAATTTAAGTCTTTAAAGAGTAAGAAATGATACATTGGCCATAATAAATTGAAATATCTATAAAAGTCAAGCTGAATGAGTGCTAAAACAGGAGATGCGCAAGAATAGTCCAAATTCGTGACCAATGACGCACCTTAAAATAAATTTCAAGCGCATTTCGTTCGTCGCTATGTGCAACGAATGGAGTCTAGGATGAGAATACGTGGATATATGCGAAGTTGGTTTTGAGCTGCACACAATGTTTTTCGACATTTTGAATTTACGCGATCTATACGAACTAACCGTAGAAATTCAAACGCGTATGTGCGAAAAGTTGGCGATTTTTTTTAATGAACCTTCCATGCATAAAAACATGCATACATATGCAGTGTTTCACTTATATATTGCGTATACCGCTGAGAACTACCCACAAAATTGGCTTTTGTGTAGATATGCACGTTCTTTCGCAGTTTATTCGTAGTCTTTGCGAAGTTTGTGCGTCGTTCTTGCGAGATTCATCTGTAAGAATTTCACCGATAATCATCGACTTTTCCCACCGAAAGGCCCTGTCACACAGCACTTGCGCATGAATTACGCATTAAGGCACGGTCCATTTGATATTCGGGGAGGGGGGGGCTTGGGTTTTTTATGTCGGAGCAAGATTATTTTTTTCGCCCTGGACCGGGGCAAAATTATTTTTTCTTGCAAAGTTGGAGCAAGGAAATTTTTTCTAACAATTGATGTGTAAATTACGAATGTTTGTGTTTTTTCAACGGATATTCTTTATTTTTACTTAAATTGCTCTAAGCATTACTAAATTTTTATGTAAAACATGTATTCACTTCTTAACTGAGAGAGATAAAAGATTTTTACAATATGATATAATTTTCAGTAAACAAAATGTATAAATAAGGTCATGTAACATGTAAGAGGGCCTGAGGAGAGGGTCTTCTAGACAAATGTTTAAATTTAGACATGTAAACTAGTGAAGAACTTGAATGGTGATACATGTACATTTGTATCTATTAATAGTCATAAATTATATTGATAATGTATTTAAGCATTTTAGGAAGTCCCTTTTTTCAGCCACATGTATATTTTTGATATCTTTAAATATGAACTTGCCATTAAAAGAGAAAAGTATCGCGAGCGAAGCGACCCAAAATTTTTTGATATAAAGTGAAAAGTGTGGCGAGCGAAGCGAGCCAAAAAAATTTCAGGAATTTGAGAGAATTTTATGGTTATTCTTCAAATCCAGATTACTTGTAAGAGCAAGATTATTTTTTTCTGTCACACCATAAGCAAATTTATTTTTTTCATCAAAATTCAAAGCAAAATTATTTTTTTCGAAAAAAAAACCCAAGCCCCCCCCCCCCCCCCCCCCCGCAGAATATCAAATGGACCGTGCCTAATTACTTCATACATTTGGGGCAAACGTGAAGATACGTGGACATACGTAATCCATGCGCAAATATCCGTAATTCATACGTTTTGAATAAATTTCAAGCGAGATTCATTCGCATTTTATTCGTCGCTATGCGCAGCGAGTGATTTCCGGGATGAGAATAGTTACGTGGACATACGCGAAAATGGTTTGAGCTGCTCAAAACTTTTCGACCTCTTGGATTAACACGATCTATGCGAAAATAACGTAGTTTTAAAGCAGTTCCTAGTACTTCTTATGCAATTCATACGCGTATGTGCGCAATGAACGAGATTCTTACGCAAAGTTGGCGATTTTCACGTCCGTTCCACATATATCTGCGTATGTTTAAAGGTACGGTATCCCTGAAAATTTATTAATTTCATGAAATTTTATACTGCAAAATCGTTCTTTTCATATTAAAGTTTACATTCTCATTTGTTTAAATTCAAATTTTCAGGCGAATCTAAGGCATATATTCGCAGTTTAAAGCCCCCTTCACACTTTCACGGATCGAGCCACGACTCCGCTACGACTCCAAAAAAGGTCTATTCGTGGCGAATCAGGACGCAAAATGTTCGATGAACCATGAACCTACGACTCCAGTACGGGTTGCTACGATTCGAGTACGGATAGCCAAGGATTGCTACGGATATCGTCCCAACATTGCTACGGATAGCAACAACACGCGTACGGATAGATACGGATTGCTAAGACACGTGTACGGATAGATACGGATTGCTAAGGATTACCATGACTCGAGCACGGATTGCCACTATTCGCACAAGGATAGCTACGACTTCAGTACGGATTTGTGGGACTGGCTTGAATTTCCTATGCATTTTAATCCATAATTATTTACTAAAACACCGCATATTTTCAAATTGAGATGGTCTCACTTGTTTTATAACAGTATTTAGGTTTTATACATGCCTTTATATCATGACCTGAAATTGAATAGTTGAAGTATTAACTCATATATTGACCAAGAATGCACCTGTGTCAGAAACCTAATAGCTTTGAAGTTAATATAAGACACAATCCTTGGCTATCCGTAGGAGAGTCGTAACAATCCGAAGGAGAGTCGTAGCAATCCGTAGGAGAGACGTAGCAATCCGTAGCGGAGTCGTATTGCTATTTTTATCACAAAAATGGTCCCGGATTGCTAGGGATGAGCTACGGGTTACTACGGCTCCCCTACGGATAGCTACGACTCCACTACGGGTTGCTAAGACTCCCCTACGACTCCACTACGACAAATCTATCCGAAGCGGAGTCATGGGAAATTTTGAACATGTTCAAAAATTTTCTGTCTCATCCCGGATAGCTATGGATTGCCAAGGATAGCTACGACTTGTCACGACTAGTGCCGGATCCAGCCACGGATTGCTACGGATGCAACTTTTTTCTCGATCCGTAGTTATCCGTGGCCCGATCCGTGAAAGTGTGAAGAGGGCTAATGCCGTTTGAAAACCTCATTTTTAATTTGGGGTGCGCAGCTCTAATTCATTCCACTAGCGCCACCTACAGTGTGTTGGCTTTTAACAATAGAAGTATATGGAGATATACATGTAACTTATACAAATTCGACAAAATTATGGTCGTTACTAGATATTTTCAAATAAAACTTTTTATGGCTCCTTTTTTCTTAAAGATACAGTGTCCCTTTGAATAAAGTTTATTGAAAACGTAGAATTTATTTCTATGGGTCTAGATATAGGAAAAAAGGAGCCATAAAAAGTTTTGTTTGAAAATATTCAGTGACGACCATAATGTTGCCGACTTTGTAAAATTTAATCTCAAATATACCTCTATTTTAAAAACGCAAAACATTGTAGGTGGTGCTAGTAGAATGGATTAGACCTGCGCACCCCAAAGTGAAAATTACGTTTTAATAGCAGTTCTCTTTAAGGACCAAAATAATTTCAATGGCACGTGGAAACAGCATGTTTCCAATTTTGAACATTTTTGGTGTGGGAGGTGTATATGATGTACTGAGACAAAAATAAACTTTTTTTTTACAAATTAAGTTTTCGTTGCCATAAAACCATGTTTGAAATTTTACGCATCAGTAGAATACTTATAGCATGGCATTTTCACAAGGCTCGTTTCCATGGTAACAGCTATTGTAGTCAACTGAAATTTCCTTAATTTTTCTCTTTATATCTTCAATATTATAAATATTACACAAGAAGTATGTTTCTGTCCGTTATTCTCTTTGTCAATATGCTTGAAATGTAGACAAAAACCTGCTTTGAAGAGGCCCTTTTTAAGACCGAAAAAGCTCCTTATTTAACATGATTTTGCTCAAATTTAAGGGCACATAATCTGAAATGTCAGGCTAACTTGATTTCTACTGCCAATTATCTTTAAAGTTTAATCCTCGATCTTTAAGAACATGTTAAAATTTGAGTGGGACCTCTTCACAATTTTATTGAAAAGGGTATAAAAAAATGGTTACCATGGTGACATTCTGTTCAGTGCTATTACACATAGAGTAATTTACTGGTAAATTTTAAGCTGTTCGTATACATTTTTAAGCATTTTTTCAGTGCATATAAAAGAGCATTATTGATTAAAAATCACCTTAAAAATTTTCAAGTTCACGGGACCCAATGTCAAGGTCATCTTAAATGTAATTCACAAAATTTGGCAAAATTCTATGATTTTTCAAAAATATGAGAGGCAGTTACTCAAAAATCAAGTGATATTGAGTAAAACAAACACATACATAGTGATTTTGGATATATCCCCTATTTATTGACCAAAGTTGCAAAAATCTTAAAATCAATGACATCCTTGATTTTTAGCTAGTATTTCATACATACATATAAAAAATGTGAGGTTATCATGATTTTTGTCTGGGGCTTATTTTTTTAAGAGAAATGTTCTGAACAAAAAACAGTAATGTTTTTCCATCTATCGGTCCTAATTTTAGAAAGAAGTATTTTTGATACAATATATGACAGTCAAGCCTAAATTTAGTAACAACAAAAATGCAAATTTTATTGAAATTGGAACCTGTAATTTGAATTTACCTTGAACGTAGAGTCAATGACCTTGACAAATTTTGGAAGTCCTCAAAGAAAGAATAATTTCTTCTGTTGTCCCTACGTAAAGCTTAAGCAATATAAGTTATACAAACCATGCTAAAATCAATTCGAAAAGATATAGTCATCATGTGTCAAATGAAAAGTTACCATGGCAACCATTTTTTTTTCTCAAAATGTAGAAAAACAAAACAAGGTCCTACTTATTTTTTTCAGTGATTATATTTGTCACATGGAATCTATTTTGTTCTGACAACAGTGATGGTGTTATCAGCCTGACATTTTGTGTTATTTTTGCTTAAAAATGGTAAAAATTGGTAAAAAAAAAAGGCCTTGATTTTGACCTTATTTTATGGCAATTTTTGACTGATTTTGATTTGATAGGATCTGGCTAATTGAACGAAATGTCAAAAATTTGTTATTTTTTCTTAAAAAAGAGGTCTTAAAGATTATGAGTTGTTAATACCAATTAACTCTGAAAATGGTTTCCATGGCAACATAATAACCAAAGATGACTTATTTGACCACTTATTTAGTGCTATAAATAGACAGACCTCGTTTCCATGGCAACCGGAAGATTGATTTTCAAAAAAGTGTTATTTTTTGTATGCAGGGCTTTATACATACCATTTATAGAGAAAATCATGAAAATCCCTGACATGCTGTTTCCAAAATATTTTGGTCCTTACAGAGAATTGATATTAAACGGCTACGACTGCGAATATATGCGTCGCCTACAACGATTATTTCATAATTGGATTATAAATAGAGAAAGGTGACGCCCTATAATTTAGTTATGAACGCCCTTTTCTATATTCCCTTGGACATATAGTATAACTGTATCTTAAGAAAATTATTTCAGTGCAACTAATTTGCAATGCAAGAAAGAAATGAATATAGAACAAGACTCGGTCATTGTGTCTCTTTAGAAAAAAAAAGGGAATTCAAAGTCAAATTTTATTATTTGAGCACCATTCCTAAACAAAGTTGCCTGAAAGAAAAAAAAAAACAATGTATAAAGGAAAGTGTTTATTTTATACGAGTACAGTGGTGATCGCGGGAGATTGCACACTTTTACCGAAGTTTCCTAGGCTTAACCTAAGTTTCCGAATTTCGGAAAAATCCTACCTAAGTTTCCGAATCCTAACTTTACGAAAATTACCGCTTTGACCGAAGTTTCCGAATTATTAAAATTCGGTAGGGAATTTAGGGTAAACCGTGAAAGTTAGGTATTTTAGTTAGGTTTTTTAGGAAAAAGTGTAATATTTCGGGTTTTCGGGGTAATGGTAGTTTTAAGATTGATTTCAACAAAACGAAATTTCCATTACGTTAACAATTAAAAGGAATGCAACATGTGTTCGGGAATTCTGGGGTGTAATTGAAAAGGGGGGGGGGTATATCCCTTGAAAATTTCCAAACATAGTCATATACTTTTTTATTGGCAATTTGCAATACTAGGGCTCACGCTGTTATAACTCTTCCTCCCCTGATTGTCTAGAGTCGCACATACATCATGATGTATACAAGTCAAATTTGGTATTGAATAAATCACAGGGGGCCGTAGCCAGATTATTTTCATTTCCAGGGAAATCATTCTGCAATCAAAATCCCCCCCCTTTCCCTCGATTCATTTAATCAGCTATGTACAACGATTTTCCACAGATTCTATATGAAAGATATATGGAATCTGCGGAAAATCGCTGTACGTTACGTAGCTGATTAAATGGAAAGAGGGACACGTCAGTCATTGAAATATTAAAAAAAACCTTGCTTCGGCCCCCTGTGTACAATAAATAAAAAAAAACAACAGAAAAGATCCGATATTAGAAAAGTATTAAAAGAAAAGATCGTTGATGTAAAGAAAAGATCTTATCTAAGGCATGGTCCATTTGATATTCAGGGGGGGGCTTGGGTTTTTTGTCGGAGCAAGATTATTTTTTTCGCCCCGGACCGGAGCAAAATTATTTTTTTCTGGCAAAGTTGGAGCAAGGAAATTTTTTTAAGTGATGCGCATACATGTATTAAGAATGTTTGTGTTTTATCAATAGAAATTATTTATATTTTTACTCAAAACTCTAAATATTAATATATTAGTTTATTTTTATGCAAGTATTCAATTCACTTTTAAACAGAGAGATAAAAGATTTTTACAATACAATTCTCAATATTTTATATAAGGTACATGTATATAACATGTATAAGAGGGTCTGAGGGGAAGGTCTCCTAGACAATTTTTTAAATGTGACTAAGAATTGTAAATTGGTGAATAATTGAAGTTCTCCTTCCAAGCTTACAAGAACATGACTCTATGGAATATATATGCAACATGTATTAACAGCAATACATAAATATTGATAATATATTCAAGCTTTTAAGGAAGCCCTTTTTCATTCACATATATGTATAACTTTTGATATCTTCAAATATCTGAACTTAAAATGCTATTAGTGAATAATGTTTTGATAGAAAACTATGGCGAGCGAAGCGAGCCAAAAATTTTTGATACAATTTTGAAAACTGCGGCGAGCAAAGCGAGCCGGAAAATTTTCAAGAATTTTAGCGAAATTTTATGGTAATTCTTCACATTCAGATTATTTGTAAGAACAAGATTATTTTTTTCTGTCACACCATAAGCAAATTTATTTTTTTCATCAAAATTGAGAGCAAAATTATTTTTTTCGAAAAAAAACCCAAGCCCCCCCCCCCCCCCCAGAATATCAAATGGACCGTGCCTAAGAAAAGATAGTTGAATATAAACAATTCGAATTTCCTCTGATCGACGAAGTTGTACTTTTCGCAGTGGAAACACTTTGGCATTTTCAAAAATTCTTAGAGATTTCTTAATTTCAAATTGAGAAAACTAATGTAATTTCAAAAGACAATATGTAATATATTATATTCCTACATAAAAAGCCGATTTTACACTGTGTACCGACTATATATAAACCGAGCCGGTCCATGTAATTATCGGAAACACCGAAAACACGGCAGATTTACCAAAAACACCAAAAAATGTACCGAAAACACTCATGTATCACTAAAAGCACGTCTAGGATGATTAAACAGACTCAATTACATATATAATACGTCCCTGCCGTGGCTTTTAAAAATAACAGCATTTTGTACAATGGAGAGGCGTGGAGGGTTTTGTTGTTGGATTTTTTATTTTGGAGACCCTCGATCAGGGCAAGGACTGTTTATAAGTCCTTGATCAGGGCCCGATTTTTTTTCTGTTCTTTAGCGGATGCATGACCAAAGATAATTCAGCAGACCCTTCGGGCTTAAGATTCTTTTTGTAGAGGTGCAAACTTTCTGGACATTTTTCTTGGGGAGGGATGCAGTCTTCCTGCCCCTCCCCTCATAAAAACCATATGGGGTTCCTTTGTCCTTCTCAATATTTTATATTTTGTTCGACAAATCTGTTAAAATTCTTGTCTAACTACCATTATCCATTACATGTACAACTCTATATCTATAACAAATTCCTTTCCAAGGTGTTCTCAATCTTATGACAGCCCTTTGCACTAATTAATTGTGATAGGCAGAATGAAAAATGTGGCCGGTCCGGGAATCAAACCCGAGACCTTATGCTATGGAGGCAGACGCTCTTAGCAACTGAGCTAACCGGGCATGATAACCGTACCGTCACACACTATTTATAATTTTTTTACAAGTCCCGAGATACAAATATGTTGCCGGACTCTGTCCGAAAACCTGTGATTGTCTGCAATCTTGAGGTAAAAACTCCTATGCAAGATCTGTCATAAAGGAATGAATTATACCCAACTATTCATTCAAAGTATTCATACTGAATCTTCTACACAGTTTCATAAAAAGGTATATTATGACCTTGACCTCTTACCTTTATTTAAGAGCATAATACACCCTTGGGTCCTAAGAGTAATTATGTCAAATGTTTTTGAAAACCATGTGGAGGGGAAAAAGTTTTGTCACAAAGTTTTGCCAAGAAAGTCTATTGTTACCTTGACCTCTGATCTAGATTCAGGTCATTAAAAAACCCTTGAGTGCTACATATACGTAACAATTCTGCAAACAACACAATAAAATTGATAACCAGGAGGACCGGAAACTGATTTGTTCAAGGAGAGGGCAAGTTGCTCGTTGCAGATTGACCCTCAATATGTGACTTTGATTTTGAAGATAACCTTGACATAGATACTGAATAACAGACATTGAATAAAGTTTTCCGCATATATGCATGGTGTATTTGCTTTGCAGTGAGTAAAGTTGAAATCAAAAGGAAGTGTAACATAATGAACTGATGAGCATGATCATGTATAAACAGATATTCAAATAAGTGATCTAATGATTCTAATCACATCATAAATATAAATTTACATGTGTAAACATTATCTATAGACCTTTGGCTGATCCAACTTCTGTAAGTGCTTGGTATTTTTTTTTGCATTTTGTGCTGACATGTTTGTGTATATATATTTTTGCAAAGATTTTTAACCCTTTCAATTTCATTGTAATTGTAATTATTATAGCTTATTCAGCTCAAGTATAATGTGGATCAATATTCAACACCTTCTAGGTCAAGAAGGTATAGCTCAAAAAATTAATATTAGATACCAAAACCCAGTTGCTTTACAATTTATTTCCTTTCTTGCAACTGATGAAGTACATGTAGAATACTATCAATCTGACAATAAGAAATTTACAACTGTAACTGTCAAAAGACAGCAAGTATGAATGGCAGTAGATGGTAAATTACTGTCTACATTTGAGTACAAGATCAACACTGTTCAAGAACAGGTATGTCACCTGTCATCATAGGGCTGGTACAATACTCTGATTCATCAATGCATCACAATATTTTTTTTCTCGATCGAAGTATCGATATATCCAAACACGCCAAAGTTAAAATTTTACAAAGAAATTTTTATTGAATTTTCTGGATTTTTGTCCACCACGCCAAAAACAAAAATAACTTTCAGAGAAAATGAAAGTACATGTAACATTCGGAGAAAGTGAAATATGGCTACGGGGAAGTGGCTTAAGTTAGAAATGCCAAGTACAGCACAAGATTGGTGTGGTAAACATTTTGTTTCCTGGTTTATGAAGTACATGTTATAGGAATCAGAAAAATTTCTGGTCAGAAAGTTAGTATTGAATACATATAACCTGTTGAATGAAAAAAAGCTACTTATATATGATGAATATAAATAGTATCAAATAGGATTTAGAGAAGGTTTTATCAATTTATTAAGTATTGCGATACATATTATATCCGATATCGGGTATCATGATACGAAACGTATCGGCTGGGTGCAGTATTGTCCCTGCCCTAATACATCAATGCTGATTTCTTGAATTATACAATGTTTCAAAACATTTTGATGAAAAATAAATGAAATTTTAAAATTTTTAACTAAAAATGCTTCGTAATGATCTTTGACCTTGAAAGTGACCTTGACCTGCTGAGTCTCATCATGCTTTACTATCTCTGCAAGTTTAAAAAAAAATTTTGATGCAGTGTGCGAAACTAACTTTTAAGTCCTATAGACATTCGGTCCACAGTAATTTTAGTTCCTATAGACCTCAGCATTTTCCTATAGACCGAAATAAAAAGGCACAGAAATCAGAATGTTATTGCATTTTATATGCTAAAATAATCTGCCAATCATTTAGTTATATTCTCTCTCAATTTGGTAGACAATGGGATTTTCATTTTCAAGTTCATTTTGTTCTATTTCCCTGTCAGATTCACTGTCAATATCTGATTCATCACTAGAACTAGCACATGCCGGGTTTCGTTTCGTGCCCGGGTGTGCACCTTCAACATATTTCAACCGGTCAAAGAAAGACATCGGGACCAAGACTAGATGATGAAAGGACGATAAAAAACGGAAGTACTACAACACATCAACGTTTTACAGGTGCTTAAATAATAATTGGTAGTATAAATAGGCTGGATTTAGGCCACGTAAAAATATTTATATCCATTCACGTGTAAAATATTGAACAGAAGGCGTCCTAACGTTACCGTAAATATGGAACGTGCTGTGATTACACTTACATATTTATCGGGTACCTTTTGGATAATTTAACTTCTTTTATAAGTTCGATTGAAAATGACACACAGCGGGGTTTTTTTTCTGCAGTTGAAATAAAATTTTCTCATCGGCGGCAGTATCTGAGAAACGACCGATTAATTTTATATGGCCTTGCCTGCTCTTGCTAAGCTATTGCTGTGCGAAGAGCAAACATTTACATGACTCGGGTCAGATTTCCTATAGACAAGTCGGTCTACCGAGTTTTTTATCTCTATAGACCGACCAGAATAACTATAGACATTGTCTATCGGTCCACCGTTAATTTCGCACACTGTTGATGTATATCAAGTAAGTTACAGACAAATATGTGACAGACTGACAAACGGACAGACAGTCAGAGACAGATGAACAAACAGCCTAAAAAGTGATTTTTATATGGCGACATTAAATTTCTCAATCTGAGTAAATCAGAAACCACATGTTTTTGCCATTCCACATTCATGTATTACATGCAATATAAATCTGTTAATTTTTCTTCATCTTGTCTTGATTCTGGTGTCCAAGATACACAAATTATGAAGGAAGGAAGCTATGCCGCACCAATCCATGATCACTCACTTCTGTTTGACCATGTTGTATGTGTTGACTCTCATTATCCTGAAATAAAACGAGTAAAAAAAAAATGTGGTGATAACAAACATCTAAATCACATCATCTAACAATAAATCATAAAGGTAAATTCCTATCATTACCAAATAGATATCATTGTATAGTTCTCACTTAGTCGTAAATTATATGGTTATATGGTAGAGGAATGCAATAATGCAATTATATTTCATAAACAAATAAAACACTGCTAAAGACAGTATGGCCGGATTGCAAAGTAAGTTTTTGTCACTAACTGGGTCAAGGTCAGGTTAAATGTTATGGCATAAATTGAAAGGATTTGTCAGAGGCAACCAATAAGTATAATATTATGTTTCTACTATGTATATAGCTCCTGAGATTTTGGTTCAATCAGACACTTAAGCAAAATAATTAACTAGGTCAAAGCCCTAGGTCAAGGTCACTAGGTCAAATATTTCGAGATAAATTGAAAGGTCTTGTCAAAGGCAACCTACATGTATAACATAAAGTTTCTACTGCATAAAGTTCATTAGATTTTGCTTTAACTAGAAACTTCAACCAAAATCTTTAACTATGTCAAAGTCCAAGGTCAAGGTAAAGTTTCTTAGATTTTGCTTTAACCAGAAACTTTAACCAAAATGTTGACAACGGATGACAGACAGACGGATAGACAGACAGGCGGACATCGTCAATCTATAGACTGGAATTGCTTTGCAATCAAGCCAAATACTTTTTAGATGGGGGCATTTTCAATGTCTAGCTTGTCTTCAGGCCAGTGGTTGAATTTTTTTGTAAAGACTGGTGGACAGTGATTTAAATCATAATCTCTTAATTTTGTTATTCAGTAGGGCTGGGACGATACATCGATATATCGTTATATCGCGATATGGTGTTCCACGATACGCGTATCGATACGTTGGAGCTATATCGCGATATCCCGACCCATTTTTTAACTCCATTCAAAGGCACGAAAACGCTCGGTAACTTCGTCGATTGAAAGCTTCGGGCTAACTAAAACATGTGACTTGTTGACTTAAAAGGGTTAAAAGATGTTTTTTCTTGCCTAATCTTCCTATGTTTGCTCCGGATAGTATGCAATTCGCACATTATGCATTACAGTATAATTGTCAATTTGTTTGCGGTACAGGCGGAAAGATCGCCTTGATATGCGTATGCGCTTCTACATTTTTTTTAGAAATGCATATGCATATCCAGCCTGTGGTTTGCGGGAATCTAGCCGCAGAAACGGCCAACGATACTTGGTTATTTTGTTGGTTCGTGTCGTTGTCCGTTTCCGCGGCTAGTGGGAATCCTACAGATATTCATGTTCGTTTAAAAAATTTAAAGTGGCGAAAGTAAAGTTTTCAGAATCCGTATCTAACGCGATCTTGATATTTACAATTGTCCAGAGAAAGTACCTGATGTCTGCATGGATCATAGAGTGGGTGAGAGTGAGACCGACGTGAAAACGGCATGAAATAACTTATGTCCAGTAGCTATTCATGCGTGCATGATCCATTCATTTCTCATCGAATTTTTGAGATACTGGCGTTCGACCTTAATCTTTTCAATTTAAGATGATTTCATAAAAGAGTTCTGAAATCGTAGTTACTTAACTTTGTAAATTTTTAATATAAAACCGACTCGTGTCAATCCTTGATTGAACATCGGAAACAGCCTTTTGAAGAAGAAGGGAAAAAACGTCTGTCTACTACGATCTTTATATATCTATTATATTTTCTATTCACGACAACATTAATTCGAGAATAAAATCATAAAAGATTAGTAGATACCTCCACATGGTTAACGCACATGCTCTTTCTCTCTTTCTATCTATCTCTCTCTCAAAATTGTGTTAATACATGTACATAAAATAAAACGTACAGAGACGGAAAACCGTTTGTCCTAAAAAAAAATAATCAGAGTGCAGGATGTATCCATCGAATAAAATCATACACATTTAAAGAACAATTATGCTGTAATCCTTTCAGTATTGTAGAGAAAGGAGCGTGTGTTATGATTGTTATACTTTTTCCTCATGAAAAAAAAAAATTCAGTCTAGGATTATTCAAATAGGAAGGGGAACTGAAAAGAGAGAAATAAAATGTAATTCCATGTATTGAAAAAGGGAGAGGGGCGTTACATAAAATCATTAACTTTTCATTTTCAAACCGAGAGCACGAGACCCTCTTATATTTACCAATTCATGGCTTGTCTTGTTGATGCAGTTACTGAGAAAAAGAATATACAAAAAAAGAGTATAAATTCATGTTAAGGTGAAGACATAATTGCAAAGGGTACAGATTTGTTCTTGTAGCTTGACTTGTAGCTATTAACTAGCCTCGATCTGTCTATCAGTAATAATTCTTGTGATGTTATTGTTCAAAGTTTGAAAGGTTTGTTTAATTGCTTGTGATTTTTTAAATCTTGATCATTCCAGGATCTAGAAAAAATTGTCTTTATCAAAATATTTTAATGTTATACTTGACTATCATTCTAATAATCATACAGCCTGAATCCTCATTATAGCAATATACATAAGAAATATCGTGATACATATCGTATCGTAGGCACTGTATCGTGATACGTATCGATACGCTCGAGACCCGTATCGTCCCAGCCCTATTATTCAGGCACAAACCGTTCTAATATGCTGCTATTTACTGATAGTCCTAACCGGAGTAAGGATCGATTTATCAGTCAATTATATATTATACTGCCGTCGACTTACTCGAGTAAGGACTATCGGTCAACAGTAACATAATAACCGTTATATTTAGTGTTGTAACGATTATCGCCGACATCGGCGACATCATCGCTAATACCCTTCGATTTCGATTAATCGATTATGTTTTTGAGAATCGATTATAATCGGAAATATTCAATGTGGAAAAGAATGACATAGTTTTCGGTCAAGTGTATGACAAGTACGAATAAAACGAAAGTAGATCAACGATCGTTTCTACGAGTTAAAGTTCCGGGCGTAGTGTAAATAGTTTGAAAGGATACCGGTACACTTTCTAAGGCATACAATGGATGGAATTAGGATTCTCATTGAATTTGATAGTAATGAAAAATAATTTTATAGGAAACTTCAACGTCAGATGCGAAACGGATCTGCGATACGTCAATTTCTACTCGTCTAGAAACAAAAAAAACTTTTTAGTTTTTACGCCAAGCTCCCGAGCTTTGTAAGAAGGACAAGGTCAGTAAATTTCACAGTACTGTTAGCCTAAACTCTACGAAAATATTGCTTGATTCCTTGAATGAGTTAACTTGTTCTTGGGTCGTGTTGAACATGCCCCCCCCCCCCCCCAAAAAAAAAAAATCCCTGCATCTGCCATATAAAGTTGTCGACTATTACAATCACAATTTGATTTGGCTCCTTTACTGCTGTGATCTTGACAAAAACATTTTATTTTTAAAATAGACAGGCTTTTATCATTCTGTGGTTGGAGTTCTTTCTAGACATTTTGCTATATATCAGCATAAGATTTAGTGAAGTTTATTCATTACTTGCCATATTCTTTTCTGTAAAAACAAGAAAGAGTTATTTCCGATTAAATCGAAATAATCGATTAAAATCCTCTCCGATTATAAACCGATAATCGATTATGAATTTTTTTCGATTATACAACACTAGTTATATTACACTGCCGTTGACTGATAGTCCCTACCCGAGAAAGGATTATCAGTCAACAGCTGCAGCATAATAAAACGGTCCAAGCCCAAATCACAAAACGAAATAAATATTAAACATCATCAGATCATTTTACATGTCCTACGTGTACTAACCTACCGTTGAATTTCCAGAATACTGGGCCGTACGTAGACACACACGTATGTCAATCCGTACATCAATCGTTGATTGTTGGATTGAATGCAGTGGCTCTGACAGTAGTTTGCGATTCCTTCATTATGTTTGGACCATGTTTGTTGTTGTTTTTGATACGTACTATATACGTCCCTGGTACCATTCATCAGTACATGTACATGCATACCATGATGCAACAATTCTACCATGCACATCTTGCAGATTCTTGGATACCTTGCTGTCAGTACTGACATTTACCAGTCTGTTCTTCAATATGTAACACGGCTATGATCATTCTTCATCAAATTCCTTACTGTTTCGTGCATTTCATCAAGGGAGAAATATAAAACATCAAGTTTTACTGCTACAAAAATTCGATCGTAGTAATGTTTTGAAACCGAAAGTAGACCTAGAACATTCCGAATCCGACAAAATGCAGAGCTATTCATATAAAAAAGGGGGAAAATAAAATAAAGAGAGAGAGAGAGAGAGAGATAAAGCTGTTTTTTATCATCATTATGCAATATGTGATTTCTCGGTAGTGAGTGAAAAAATGTACATGTATGTCTGTGTTTGATTGGGGAGAGGGGGGGGGGGGTTGGACCCAGACCACGTCTAAAGGCAAAGGAGAGGGATCACTTGTCTAATTTTATATTAAAATTATCCTAGAATATATCTTATTTTCTAAAATTTGAGGAAATTAACCTCGACTCATCGTCAAAAAATTACAGATCCGTGGTTTGCAATAATAGAAAACGAAAATGAATTTTATCGTCACTTTATGGTGCAAATGATGCTCGTTAGACAATCAAATTGAATCAGTTGTACATTTGATGCCTTCAAATGAAAAACAATTTCGAAATAATATATTTATTAAAAGAAATAAACAATAATAATAAATATTAACGCAGCCTCGTTTTGGATTTCGGGTAAATACAATTATTTAGGTTATTCCGGTGAAATTCGGAAAGTTAGGAATTTTAGGTAACATCGGTAAATTTAGGGCGGAATTTTGCCCGAAGTTTCCGAATTACCAGTTTTTCCTAACGAAGTTTCCGAGGTGTGCCCGAAGTTTCCGAAAAACAGTGTGTAAACTACTACGATCACCACTGTATTAGCTTTTTAAAAGAGCTTGTCTGGCGTCAGCAATCATTTTTTAGATGGCAAGGAACCAATCTCTTTCATAGAGGGATGCATAATTAGATTCTTCCGAAAATTCATTCTCTTCTTAATATCACGAGAACAAATTTCCACATACACTTTTAGTAAATATACATGTACATGTATTTTTGCTTCACATTATTTGTTGAAAATAAACCTCTCAGTGAAAAGTACTTCTTGATAATCAGAAAAGTGGGAAGGTTGTATGCAGGTAATCCGAATAACCACATCGTAGGCCGTCCTAAGTTTCGATTGGTCTCGTTGGTTCATGTGAAGTCTGTTTCTATGATGTGATGTAGGGTTGCTTGTACCTTTTGTGTTTCTGTGCATGTCCGCTGTGTGTTTATTTTACATTTGGGTGTTTTCGGGTTGTGTCGTGGGTGCTGCAGCCGATTGTTGTTGGAGATCCCATCCTTTCTTAAGGTTCGTTGACTTCATGAATGAAAACATTGAATCATATTGATATTTATTGAAATGACCTCCAAATACGCCATCACTTCAATGTAGCTATCTTTGATGATAAAATGTCCATAGGCAGCAACGTCAGATATGAATCTGTTATCATACATTGTGGTACTAAACATGTTAGTATGTAAAGATATCGTGAGAAAATGAGCAGAACATTCGTTGTTACGTCATTTAAACTTGTTCTCTGACTAGATAAATTCATATTTTGATTTCACCCTTCATATATTAAATGTAAATGTACTTTTATTGCCTACGTCCCGCCATCAACAATCAATGAACAGCTATCTTGATTGTGAATAATCATACCACGTGTACTGAGCAGCAAATTGAAACTCTTCAATATGTAGTTTTCCAACTCTTTACCTTCTTGAAGAAAATTTCAAAGCAATTTTAATGCACCAGACACGTGATTCGGTTAGTAAGTCATCTTCCAGCAAAAGTAATTTTCAGACACAGCCAAAATTCATTTATGTAGCGCCTTCTAGTTTTATTTTATATTTATTCTTTCAAATTCAAAGGGGTAGGCTCACGTAACCCGATATTGGCCTTAATTGTGAAAATTGTACTTCATAGAATTTTTAACTGTGATTTGACATTTTGAAACGTTCTCTACTGAATCACGGATCTCTCTTTTGTACAACATTACGTATATCAACAGCTTTTAAATTTAGCCCTTTGAAAACACCATATTCCACCAATATTGATGCACAAACCATATATCTCTATTAAATTAGCAATGGCCGCATGCATTAACTAAGATGAAAAGTTTATATGTGAAATGAGAAATATGGATAATGACCATATCCCAATACACAGTACAAAATCGATAATTCAGAATATCATAAACCGAAGGCATACAAAATCAGGAAAAAACAAGATCCAAAACAAACAAAGAAAAACATCCACCATATGAAATGAAGCGAACTCCCAAATGGGAGTGAGACAATGTGCACAGGAAGAGTAAGCATCTCCTGCTTGCATGCAACACCCGTCACTTCAATTAGGTAGAATTGTCACATCCGGTTACTTCCAATTCGGAAGATACAAGTATATTCGGTGGTTGGACGGTTCAAAGACAGACTATCATCCACCATTTTGGAGAGTGGGACATCATAATGTATGACGAGTTCCCCATTTCGACCATAGAACTTCCTCATTATATTCTTTTGTCATTAACGTTTTATCCCATTGAACGCATGCGGCCACATTGAATTCTTCCACATTATTCCCAGCAATTTTCGCCATATTTTGTCAACGTCAAAATGACGCCACTTCAATTCGTCAGTACAATTAAATGGCGCTTTGTTTGGTGATATATTTCTTTTCATTTAAAGCGGTAAAAATTTTCATGAGGGATATAAGTATTTCTTATGAGGTTTATTTCTAGAGGAAAATCGAGGGCCGATTTAGGGATCTCGTGGCACTACCCCTTTGTGACTCCAATTTTCCTATAGGATTATTCAGTAGCATGATTAAATAAAATCTATGACCAAAATAGCATTTTGGGGATGGTGCTCAGATTTTAACTTCCTTTAATTTTGATAAAATGACAACTTTCTGAAATGACAAAATATTATACAACATGTATAATATATATAAGAAAGTACAAATACGTAATCCATGTCTTAATTTATAATCACATGTTATTTAAAATCGAATTATCCGGCAGTTATCCCTCCAATGCTATTTTGAACATAGATTTTATTTCGATATGTTACTGAATCGACCCTACAGGAAATTCGGAGCCGCGCACTCTAAGTAAAGTAAATGAACAAATTTAAATTCAAAAATAAAACAAGAGGGCGCTTCTGAAATGAATTTTGGCGGCTCCGCTGGAAACATCACTGATGAGAATTTAATATTCGAAACACGTGTCTGATGCATAATAAATAATATTGTTTTGAAATTTTCTACAAGAAGGTATAGAGTTGGAACCCTTCCGCATTATTATTATACAAATTTTTCTATCACCGTCCTTTTGTGTTGTAAATTAAGTAATGTCTTCACCAATTTCCGAAATAGACATTTGTTTCTGGTGCGCTCAATTTTACTTTTCCTTTTCATCGAAGGTTCGTCTAAGTTAAGTTTGATATTCTATGTTCATTTGTCCAATTTTAATTAAATAAAAACAATCTCTTTATTGTCAAAAGTGTTTTGGAAGTTTTATGTCCAAGATTTCATACCCTCCTGACCATATCACGACAGCATATGTTTGTTTATAAATAGATCGTTTTCAAAACATTTTGATTAATTAACTATTTATAAAAAACATCCAAAGATCGCTTTAGTTAGTGTAATACACTCATCATATCCCCAGCTTTGTCAGATTATCATCACCTCTTGTCTAAACCATAAAGTCATCAAATGTAAATAGATTATTGAAGATGTGAAACATTCCCGACACATCCGTCCTTTAGTTTCAATCCCTAAGACCAGTGATACAGCGTCAGTATCGTGTACCTAATCAAGTGCAGAATCTTATTATATTTAAATAAACCATTCATTCTAAATCATTAACATTTTTGTGATTTACATCATTAAACACCCTTGCACCATCTCTTTGGTTTTGGAGATATTTGTCATTTAATTACATATATGCTTCTGAATACACGATACAAAGAATTTGGACCCGCTCAAATTTGCAAATCAGCTTGACGAGGGGACGTTTCACAAACATTTTTATGATAATATCGCTAACGAGAAGGATTAATTATCAGGAAACATGCATGTCTGGTGCACTACATTTCTATAGAAGTGACAAATATGGATAATGACGACTATATCCCATTACATAATAAAGGAGGGGATCTCCAACAACACCAGGTTGTAGCACCCACAGCAAAAACCCAAAACACCCAATGCAAAAAACACAAAGCAGAGACAAGGAACGTTAACGCACAACACAGAAACATCAAACACAAAGGACTACACATAGACCAACGAGACCAATGGGCAACCGGTGCCGACTTAGGACGGCCATCTGCCACGGAAATAGCAGAAGGTATGGTTATCCTGGATTAATTGCGCACAACCCTCCCACTTTTCCGATTACCCAGAGGTCTCGAAGAACGTACACTTGTGGTGTAAAACAACCTCCTCACTGTCAGATGACCACACATAAACAAGACCGCAAAACGCAGGGGCCCAAGCAACACAGATGAATATGTAAATGGATATAAAAAGAGGGCGTACGTAATACAATCCGTGCTCTGCCGCCGCGAAGTAGTACAAAATCGATAATTCAGAAAATCATCAACCGAAGGCAAACAAAATCAACCAAAGAAAAGATGGGTCCCTGTAAAGTGCGAAACGAAGAAAATAAAACGAAACAAACAGATCGAAACGAAACGAAACAGATCGAAACGAAACGAAACAAAACTTAAATCTTATA
Source organism: Pinctada imbricata (assembly GCA_033119305.1). NCBI lineage: Eukaryota > Metazoa > Mollusca > Bivalvia > Pterioida > Pteriidae > Pinctada > Pinctada imbricata. The sequence continues at coordinate 46,986,243 of VSWD01000005.1, read as the reverse complement.
GAACTTGAGAAAAATTGAATCAGACGTAAATGCAGAGAACTTAGCACGGATGTCAATATCTGCATATAATGTATTAATGCCTTCAACAATTAGTTCTTGGCTGGAGGTTTTTGTAAGGGTCAAAGTCGACGATTAAAACATAATATATACGGTATATAGCACAATTGCATTTTAAATGATTAAAGGAGAGCGAACAGGATGAATAATCTCGTCATAGGCGGGAAAAAGTATTACATTATTTAGCAGGGAGGAGTCTAGTAATGTACAGAGGAAACGGAACTGTTCCGCTATATGTATTTGAAAACTTTATCAGAAAAAAATGAGAACAAATACTTGGGGGGGGGCACAATTCGTTTGAAAAAGGATAAGTTTTTTTCCTGAAATGTCCCCCCAAGTTTTATCTCATTACGGTGTCATCGCGTGATTTTCTATCCCCTCCCCTTTATTCCTCTTAAATACATGAATGGCATTTGACGTTTACTTTTTTTAATTGTCAACTTCGACTCTTTCAAGAAACCCTCTCGGCACTAGTTACAAATGTTGAACTCTTGGATTAAGGCAATATTACATGCTGATCTTGTCTTTAAATATTCGTTCTCGGCGATTTTCCCTCTTTTTCTCATATTCTTTAAGTTTTATGTTTTGTTTCGTTTCGATCTGTTTCGTTTCGATTGTTTCGTTTCGTTTTTTGTTTCGTTTCGCACTTTACAGGGACCCAGAAAAGATTATGGGAGTGAGACTGATCTCTGGCAGCAAAGTGGAAACTTTTCTTGAAACAGGAAACATGTTTCCATTAAAAAGTACCAAGAACGTAGGAGACGGGAGGGGGCAGCGGGGGCACATGCCCCCACTTTGAAAAAAATTATGATGCATTAACATTGTTTAAATAAGCAACATTTTGTATCATCAATCTACAATTTTTCTGTCAATTTTCAAAATTTTTCTTTGACTCGCTACCGCTCGCCAGTTCTTTAAAGACTTTCTGAATAATTTGGCTATTCTGATTCATCCTTCATACATATTACATTATCAATGTACACAAGAAATCAAAGTGACGTAAGCGGCAAAACTTCGGGCCGTACAAATGTGCGATATTCAATACTTGGGGATATGTTTGCAGATGTCTTTTTGTTTTCTTATTGCTTCGGATTATTTGTTAAATTGTTGAAAATCCATGATAGGATATATTTTTACATCATTTTTGTAGTTCATAATAGAAGTTAGTTGTCAAATCTGGTAAAAGAAATACCTCGTTGAGTAATATTAACCATGTGTACTAGTACGACAGGTCTATAATGACAAAAATTGGTAATTTCCAATATTATAAATTAATTCCTAGTATGTGGAATTCTTTTTTTATATTAGAAATTAATTTCGTACATTAGAAATTGATTTCTAATAGAAATTCATTTCTAATATAAGAAATTATTTTCTAATATAAGAAATTCATTTCCTGATATAAATGTTCATTTTCTAATATTAGAAAAATATATTTCATATAATAGAAAATTAATTTCTTATACTTGACAATGAAGATCTAATATTTAAAAATAAATTTCAAGATAGAATTGTTATATTAGAAAATAAACTGTAAAATGAAAACCAAAAATATTCCCATATTAGAAATTATACCAAGAAGTTAAATTTTCTTATGGTTGAAAATCAATTTCTTATATAAGAAAATGAATTTAATAAATTTCTTAGTTAACCCCCCCCCCTATTTTTCCAATATAAGAAAATAGTAGGTATTAGAAAATGGGGAATTTCTAATATTAATAAAATGAATTTCTAATACCAGAAAATGAATTCCTTCATTAAGAAAATGAATTTTCTTAATTAAGGAATTCATTTTCTTATATTAGAAAATACCGAGGGTTTTTTTCACTTTTCCTTGCCATTTACTTATGCATCAAGTACCATACATCGGGATTCCCTAACAGATATTTGTCAGGCTAAGCACGCGTGCATGTTTACATAATGTATGCTAAAAATAGAGCATCGGCTGCATATACACATTAGATTAAAATACAGTAAACTTTCTTTACATTGAGTTATCATTTTTATATTTTCAAAATGAAATAATCAAACTTATTATTTCTCTGTAGCATGTTTCTCATAGAAACTGTATTAAGCATGAACAAATATCAATGACTATCCCGCAGAATAACATTGCAAAAACCTAAAACCATTTCAGAAGACGGGCCGCGGAATGAAGACATTTAACTCAAAGTAAAAAGAATATCATTACATGTACTTGTTAATGATAGAGGGTATAGAAAGTATTTTCTGATAAGTCAATTAATATTGTGCTAAAAAAATTCCTGGCTCGGTATACGCCATTGAGTACAACGGCCTCACCTACAGAGTGCACGACGCAGACGTGTGTATTTTATCTATAGATTAGAACATACTATTAACACGCATTCAGGCTAGCATGATGTAATGTGTGTCAACTACACTCGGCTAGTGTAATGTGTGTGCTTTAATACTCTGAAAATTCTTCATTTTACCTGGCATCCTTTCACGGTATGTATTTGATTTATATTTTAAAGATATAACAAATCTGAAAATTGATATTGATTGAAAAGCAAAAGAATATATATTGTCTTATTTAATTACATTAACTACCTTTGTGAATCATACGTTTAACGAATGATGTTTACCTTTTTATTGCCTCATTTACCCCCCCCCCCCCTCCTAAAAAACCGACTGAATGACAATATAACCTAGTATTTAGGACAATTTTGTGTGTCTAAATTAAGGCGATGGTTTTGGTGCACATAATCCAGTCTGGTGCAGACCTACAGTGCACCTAGGCTTCCTCTTTTTTATGTTTTTATTTTTTCGTGTTTCAACTAGACAATGACCCGTGCAAGCACGGGTAATATGGAATGAGAAATTGGAAGAAAAAGAAATGTTGAAATGAAATATGAATGTTTACAGGAAAATTACAATGGGGATGGGGTTACATTCATTTACCGAAGGGTAGGTGGGGTATTAAAGGGGGAAGGGTTTGTTTTTACATTCATTACATTGACAGGAATGATGTTGATTTAAGGTATTACAGAACCATGGTAAAGGTATGACAAATATGGATAATGACAATATCCCTGTATATAGCACAAAATCGATAATTCAGAAAATCAGAAACCGAAGGCATACAATCATATACTACATATGATTTGGTGTCAAATTAATCTCTTTTTTAATGTTCTAAAAGAAGGGAGGGGATCTCCAACAAGACCCTGTTGCAGCATCAACAGCAGAACACCCGATGCAAAAACACAGAAGACGAGCATAGTATGAGACGAAAAAGAGACATACGACATGTAACATCAAACACAAAAGACTACACATAAACCGACGAGACCAATGGGCAACAGGTGCCGACTTTGGACGGCCATTTGCCACGCGAGTAGCAAATGACGGCCATTTGCCACGCGAGTAGCAAATGGTGTGGTTATCCTGGAATTACGTGCGCACAGCCCTCTCACTTCTCCAATTTCCCAGAGGTCTCGAAGAACGTACAACTGTGATGATAAACAACCTCCGCACTGTAAGATGATTTCACACTAACAAGACCGCAAAACGTAGAGGCCCCAGCATTACAGATGAATATGTAAATGGATATAAAAAGAGGGCGTGCGTAATACAGTCCGTGCTCTGCCGACTGACATTCAGAGAGGACAGGTGGTCGGGGCCCTGTCTTCTCTAAAGAGGTTTGGACAGGACCCGTCATGGAGTCCCGTCGTCACAGTCAGTCTGAGTACAAGTCTCAAGGATCCGCTGGTACAAGACTGTAGATTGATCAAGTATCAAGCCTACTGTCTGTCTGGTGACATAAGGATCATATCCACGGTATAAAAGACGTTTGATGATTCTGACGCATTTTCGATGGTTATGCTGCTTACCTTTGATCCTTCCAATTTTGCTTATCATATCACCATAAAAGACAGGTTGTGTAATACCCAAAGTAATGTACTCTGTTGCGTGTATAGATCCGAATTTTAAAAGAAGTTGACCGTAGTTTTTGTAAAATTTCCAGAAAGTCTTAACTAGTTTGTGAATGCGGAAACCTTGACGTAAAAGGTTATAGGTAATTTGTAAGTTTCTACTGTGAAAATCCAAAATATTAGTACATGCTCTAGCGTACCGGATAAGTTGAGATATGTAAATGCCGTATGACGGTAATCTTGGAACATCACCGTCATACCAGGGGGAGTTTACTATGTTGAATGTAAACGTCTTCAAATTGAATCATCATTGAATCATCATCCAGATACCTAGAAGTATTATTGAAACATTTCAGATCATCAGATCTTCTTTGCTTTTGAAGATATTGGATAAATTCTTTTTCATAAGTGTATGAAAATAAATCTGCAAAAAGAGGCGCACAGTTAGTACCCATAGGAATTCCTTCAAACTGCTTGTATATATCCTCACAAAATCTAACATAAATATTGTCCAAGAGGAAGGCATTACACAGGTCACTACATGTCTATGATTTGTAGTCTGTCGAGGAAAAGAAACCCTTCGATTCAGATGTACAAATGTACATTTTCCGCTCTCGATCTAAACACCATTCAATGAGATGATATAATCGATCATTAATTTTGTCATGAGGAAGTATGGTGTACATGTACATATTAGAGAAGTATGAAGAAATCGTATTGGCTTGGGAATTTCCAGATTTCATTTTGTCAATCACATCCCCTGAATTCTTAATAGACAAAGATAAATGTACATTGTTCTGTTTAGAACCGTTTCACAATATCTAGTTACGTGTTCTTTAATAGCACAGTAAGTGCTGATGTCAGATTTCTTGACAAAATTGTAGTGGAGCAGTTACTAGAATTGGCAATAAATCGAAATTTGTAAGGAGGACTTGTGCAGTTTCGGTATGCAATATAGTGTTGGGAGATCCAATTTAGAAAGATATATTGAATGAAGACAGCTCACTGTTATGCTTGCTTAAAATGTTAGATGCACTTTCATTGCTTTTGATATATGTATTAGTAGACGAAAGGTTCGAAACCAAAGTTGATATGTAGTAACGTTTTCAAATGATAATGGTGTTGTTGGCTGCTTTATCAGCTGGTGCAAAGACATATTTTTCTTGTAAGTTTCTTAGTTTGGATTTGAAATATCATTCTTATTTTGAAGGTGGATTTTGAAAAAGATGGGGGTTTTATGGAAGTTATCTATTCCAATATCCGTTACATCTAAAACTAGGTTTTTCCAGTCATTCAGAGCATGTGGTTCGACTTCTTCTGCTTTACACCATCTTTTCGTATAATTATCTAAGGCTTCCGTGAGCACCTCACATTTGACAAAATCTATCTTGAATTGGATTCTATACTAAGGTCCCTTCTTACGAAGGCCACGGATAATTGAAAAATCACCTGTAACATTATGGCCAGCTGGTTTGTAGAGATATTTAGAAGTTGCACATTCTCAAGAAGCAGGACACGCTTCAAGTATGTCAGGATCCGATGTAACTTTATTATAGTTAAAAACAAAGTTTCGAATAGGTTTCTTGTACTTATAACAAATAAGAGGTGGTTCTAAATTTTCAAAATATTGAGGAATGGTACTTTGTACCCGATGATCCCGAAAAGTATTAGAGATGTGTAGAAGATCAAAACCTTTGTTAATAAACGGGATTTTTGTGAATCGTCTTTTAGGGGAGGTGTTTTTCACAATAGGATAAAGTTTATACTGTGCGAATGAAACAATGATATTAAGTCTAAATCAGTCAGTTTTTCTTAAGAATGCAACCTCTGCTTCATCCAAGATAGATTTCAAGTGCATAACTGGTATTGACGACAGGGCATGTAACAGTTGCCGCCATTAAGTGCTATAGTAAGTAAATTATTGAGAGAGCGGCATATTCTGGATCGATTTCTTTGTTGTCTGTTTCGTCTTTTCCCGTGCGACCTGTATTTTCTTTTAGTGTTTGGGCGAATTGAAAAGATGTTGATATTGGTAGAAGCTGAGGAAATGTTCCCTTGAACATAGATTTGATCGTTTAAACCAAGAGGGTACGTTTGATCGTTTAAACCAAGGATTTTTTTTAAATTTTCGCTTTACACTACTGACAACAGTAACTAAACAACAATCTGGAAAGCAAGGGGCATATGGTGTACGGTATAAATAACTATTGGCCCATGATGTTTCTGTATTATAATATGTTTATATGTAAGTCATCAAATTAATTAATGAGATGCTACAATTTTTATCTCTTTCATTTTGAAAATATATGTAAATTAATATTGTCGCTTATGAATTAATTAACAGCGTTGGACTCAGAGGAGGAGGCTGCCCCTCCCTTTTCCACCCTAAGTTATTGATTAAGAATATCGTTAGTGTTATTTTGTACTAACTTCATACATGTAAAACTAATTTTCGACTCGCTTCGCTCGTATATAAAACATTAACGAAGTACCTATAGGTTATTCAGTCTCAAAGTCGAGAGGGCAAGACATAATCATTAGAGTTCCCATAGGAACGGTTGCGAACCTCGGAATAAATGAAATCCTAAGTGAGACCAGGAGAGTCAGTGTCTCCTGATTGCATGCAAAACACGTCGCAACAGTTCCATGGAAACTTGTCAAATTCGGTGATTTTTTCAATGTACATATTGATGTACACATCAGGTAAGTATTTCTCGTTTGATGATAGCCATTCAATCACAATCCAGAATATCACTAATCATTCTGGAAACTCAATGGGGATCTGACATGCTTTTATTCTATCCTCGTAGCGACAGAGTAATTTCCTCAATGATGATTTCAGCCGTTGTGCAAAATAACCCTGAACAAGTAGCTTACTTGCAAGCCGTCTGGCTCTAGTGATGGAATCTTCTTTGGTACATGCCCTGGTGTACCGTACAAAAACGCCAAGCAGAAGACGGAATGTTGCTACTTATGAAAGGGAAGTTCGTTATATGGAAGCTGAAATGATCACGCTTGTCATACAGTGAGGTGTTCAAATGGCCGTGTGCGTCGAAACATAGAAGTATATCTTTTCTAAAAAAAAAAAAGATGGGAAGAATATTCTCGTGGTCCAAATATACCCAGTGCGAAATTACCCAGCGCGAAAAACATTTTGTTGCGAATATTCCCTAGCCTATGAAACCCAAACTGTACCCGTTAATATCCGGACCTCCGATTACAAATAAAAACATGGACAATTAATTAGATAGAGTACAAATAAGGATAAAAAGCTCGTCTTAGATCAAGAGTACATTGGCCTAGTATCTATCAGCAATACACTAAAAATAAAATTAACTTTTTGCCGATGCAGCAGCGTGGAACTGGCTAGAAAAAAATAATAGCTATTTAGTAGTATAGATTTTATCTTCTGTTACGTGTCTGTCGGTGTACTTGTTTTATTATTCCTAGTATGAAGATGAAGTGACGTATCATGCGATTTTCGTATATGACAATGTATGGTAACTATATCATTTAAGGGTTACTAATCAAAATATGAGCGAGGAATTGTATATCAGAGAAGGGCGATTTCATAAAAAGCTGGGAGAAATTGAATATGACTTCCCTACCTACGATGGAATAGGATATCCACAAGGCACCTACAGTTTCTCACAAAGAATTAAGGATATACGTCATTTCGCCGGCCGTTCAGATGACGTACTACTTGCTACTTATCCGAAAACAGGTATGGGTAACTTGTACATATTTTCTTCGATTTCTCTGAAAACGAATTGCATATATGTATAATACATTCTTGACTGAAGGTAAAAATAATTCAAATCATAGTTTCAAAATCACTATACATCAGCATATTAAACCGGGCTATAAATCTGCAAAAGAGTAAGTTAAATTCAATATGGATATGTGGTGAGATGATTAGCGATAGGGAAATATGAAACTATTCACACTAATAATTTCATTATTTTGGACATGATTCCCTTCATTATACATCTAATACCTTACACACATCCTGCTTGCTAACGTTAAATTATTTTTATTTTCTCATCTAATGTATTTGAACTTGGTTTGACTTTACTATAAGCTGCAATGTATGTTTCGGCATAAAAGTTCTTTGGAAATTATTCATTATTAATAGAATATGGCCGATCTGGCCATAAAAGATAATAATGTATAAAGTTGAATTTCCCCTCCTTTGTTTCATATTATAACCCTACAACTTAAATTACATTACATGTGTTGTATTATACATCTTTACGAGTTGTACTCGTTTTCAACCACTTATGGTGACTTCTCAACAATATTTATGCTTGTATCTGGTGCTTTCCCTGACATGGTTGCCATATCACTTTCTATATAGACAAAACCACATGTATTCTTTATACATCTAGTTCATTTTGCGTGCGTGAACATCGACGGTGGGTGCGGTTAGCAAACGGGGGATGCTTACTCCTCCCGGTCACCTGGTCCAACCTCTAACTTGCTGGGGGTCCGTCGATGCTCAATTTGGTGCTCTTTTGTGAGTGCTGTTGAGATTATACTCAGGGTCTTCTTTAACTTACTTATTATGCTTAAAGTTTATATCCATTTCCTTTTCTTTTTCAGGCACTCATTGGGTCAGTGAAATACTTCACATGCTTTTGACGGGCGAAACTAACTATATAGAATATGAATTTAGTCGTGATGTAACGTTTCTTCCAAATTTGAATGTCCTAGAACATCAAGTCTCTCCAAGATTTTTAAGCCTTCATCTTCCTTATAAATGGTTTCCAATGAGTCATATTAAACAAGGTGGCAAGATTGTGCACGTAACGCGAAATCCAAAAGATACTTATGTGTCATACTATCATCATGCTGTAGAGGCTTTGCAATATGGTCTGAATACAGGTTCAATGACTTGGAACGATTTCTTCGACCAATGTCTCATGACGAAAAGTAAGATAATATATTATAAAAAGCGCTGATTAAATATAACTTCTTATAGTTATACACCTTAGTCTTATCTTCTTTATCAATTTACCGCAAAAAGAACTGAAAATTATATCATAATAGTTTGCATGGATAGAATGAAATTACAATCTAGATATGTGAATTTCTATATATATATTGTTTCCTAATTCAACTTTTATTACAGACCTCCTGTTTGGATCATGGTTTGACTATGAGAAGGAGATGTCCTTGGCAAAGAAGTCAAACAAGAATATATACACAATTCATTATGAATTGTTGAAAAAGGTATATTCAAGAGCCTTTTTCCTTTGGAAAAAACGAAGACATGTCATAAAGCAAGTATATATTCTTACTATAACCGTTGACGGTAAGTGTTTTAAATATTTTCCCCTGACATGTTCGCCATAGCACTTTCTATACAGGACGTTACCTCAGACAGTGCATGCATTTTATATATTGTTTTCATTTTCGTGCATGGACATCGACTTTGTGCAATATTGTGAGTGCTGTTGAGATTATCGTCAGGATTTTCTTTAACTCATAATTGCTATGATTATGATAGACATAAAAGAAGTACCTGACAGTTATTCAGTCTCATAGTGGAAAAGGCAAGGCCAAATCGTGAGAATTCATATTTAATATAGGATCTGCGGGTTTTCAGTGAACAGCGAAGGTTATACACTGCTGAAAAAAACTTATAGGAGCAAAATTTCTACTTTTGTACGCTCGTCATTTTTGACATAATAGCTTTCACACCCTTTGGCCATATTACATAGTTTACACTGAGGATCACTGACGAGCAAGAAATAAAAATCATCAACATATTGTTGCCAAGTGACTTAGTTTCCATGTTAACCAGCTCACCAGATACCAAAATATAAAAAAAATTAATAATTGTAAAATCTTACTTTGTCTCGTACAAATTGTTCATAAAAACAGACTATGAGATATTCAACAGCATTTGTTATCTTTTCAGATTTTAAACGTCTTCAAATTCAATAGCATCATTTAAGAACAGATAGAATTTCAGCATGGACCAGACATGCGCGTTTAGGGTTCTTAACCCTCGTCAGTGATCCTCAAGCTAAACAATGTTATAAGGCCAAAAAGGTGTGAAAAATATTATGTCCAAACATGTACCGAAAACAATGCAGGATGGGTGGGATATGATGCTACAGGTCCCATGTTTTAGAAATTTCAAGATTTTGTGATAACAGAAATTTTCGAATGCGTTGAAGAGACAGACGACCAACCGAAGTTGATCGGACTAGGCTACATGTGCCCTCGGGAACTCCTGGTCCACCAGCAGTGACACTCACCAAATGGTTCAAATCTTAAACGTCTTCAAATTTTACAGCATCATTTAAGAACAGACAAAATTCAGCATGGACCAGACATGCGCGTTTAGGGTTACTTAACCCTCGTCAGTGATCCTCAATGCTAAACAATGTTATAAGGCCAAAAGAGTGTGAAAAATATTATGTCAAAACATGTACCGAAAACAATGCAGGATGGGTGGGATATGATGCTCCGGACCCATGTTTTAGAAATTTCAAGATATTTTGATAACAGAAATTTTCGAATGCGTTGAAGAGACAGACGATCAACCGAAGTTGCCCTCGGGGACTCCTGGTCCACCAGCAGTGACACTCACCAGGTGGATCAAATGTTAAACGTCTTCAAATTCAATTGCATCATATAGGATTTTGATCATAGATATGGTTACCATACCAATAAATATTGCTTATGAATGGCAAAATTCTTGAAGATGTTAGACCTTTTTCTCATTGCTTTGAGTTAAATAATTAGCAATTTTAATAATTTATGATTTAAAAAAAGACTTGAAAATTTATACCAAAAAACTAGATTACCAAGGATCTTTATTTTCCTAGCAATCGTTTCCATGGGTTAAACATATTGATAAATTGGACTTTTTAGCTCGATAAATCTTACTGTAACAGATAATGGACTTTTCCAAAAACGTAAATAATATAGGTCGGGGAAAACGTTTCCATAGCAACCATTTTAAAAAATGTCTACCTTTGATCCTTCAAACGCTGTTATAATAATAATATTCATTCCATGAGAATTCACTCTATAAATAGAGTTGATTTTGATAAAAAAAAACTAGACAACTTTATGGTTTCTATGGAAACAAGACCAATTTACACAAAGTTTCTCCTTATTTTGAACTTTTTTAAAGGTACGGTGTCCCTGAAAATAAATTATTTAAAAAAATTTATAATGCAAAATCTTTCTTTTCATTTGAAATGAGTTAAAGAAGATCCTGACGATAATCTCAACAGCACTCACAATAGAGCACAAAATTAAACATCGACGGACCCCTAGCAAGCTAGAGGTGGGACCAGGTGCCCGGGAGGAGTAAGCATCCCCTGTTGGCTAGCCGCACCCGCCGTCGATGTTTATGAAGCATGGAAATGAAAATATATAAAATTCATGCACTGTCTGACGTTATGCCTATATAGAAAGTGCTATGGCGACAATGTCAGGGAAGTATATTCAAAACACTTACTGTCAAACCCCTCGCGGGGAACTTTTTTACGAGCTACACACGGCAAAGGGCATAAGTATGACACGAATGAGTTAAAGAAGATCCTGACGATAATCTCAACAGCACTCACAATAGAGCACAAAATTAAACATCGACGGACCCCTAGCAAGCTAGAGGTGGGACCAGGTGCCCGGGAGGAGTAAGCATCCCCTGTTGGCTAGCCGCACCCGCCGTCGATGTTTATGAAGCATGGAAATGAAAATATATAAAATTCATGCACTGTCTGATGTTATGTCTATATAGAAAGTGCTATGGCGACAATGTCAGGGAAGTATATTCAAAACACTTACTGTCAAACCCCTCGCGGAGAACTTTTTTACGAGCTCCACACGGCAAAGGGCATAAGTGTGACACAAATGAGTTAAAGAAGATCCTGACGATAATCTCAACAGCACTCACAATAGAGCACAAAAAAGTTTACATTCTTATTTGTATAAATACAAATTTTCAAGCGAATCTAACACATACATTCGCTGTAACAGCCGTTTAAAAACGTATTTTTCAATTTGGGTGCGCAGCTGTAATTCATTTCACTAGCGCCACCTAAAATGTATTGCGTTTTTGCAATAGATATGGAGATATAATTTTACAAATTCGGCAATATTATGGTCGTTACTGCATATTTTCAAATAAAACTTATTATAGCTCCTTTTTTTTCATATATCTAGACCCTTAGGAATATTATTTTTTCGTTTTCAATGAAATTTATTTTCAGGGACACTGTATCTTTAAGCATTTGAATTTTTTTTTTTTTTCGTTTTCAATGAAATTTATTTTCAGGGACACTGTATCTTTAAGCATTTGAAATTGAATCTTCATTGAAGTTAAAAAGGAAAATGTATGTGATATTAAAGTAGGTGTCTTAAAGATGTTTTTAAAAAGTGCATTTTATTATTTAAAGTCAAAATGGCTGTATCCAAGGAAAGAAATAAGCCTTTATCAAGTTTTAAATCAAATTATTACATATGTTTCCTTGGCAACGGCTTATTTCTTTTAGTATTGAGAGAAATATTTTACTCAAAATTTAGGATTACCATAAAAGCCAATAATTGAATGATTCTGTACATGTTTTGTCCTTAGATATTTTCAGAGATAGGTTCTACAATTTAAAGTAAAATGAGTACTTTCCCTTGGATATTCTCCACGTTACCTTGACCACCAAGGAAAGTTAATTGTCATAGATTGCCATCTGATTAATTCTAACCTCCTACATGTAAAACATCTTCATTATCCATCATTTGAGTTTCAAATGAAAAATTGCTTAATATATACCTTTTTCACCGTGACGAACTTCGTACTTCGCACTTCGCACTTTAATTTCATAAGTGGGTTGCCGAAAAAAGCGTCCCAGTTGTACAGGAAGTCCAATATACCATTCCATTGAGTATACTTATCAAAATGAAGATTATTCCGCTTATGAGTTTATACGCGAGCGGCAGCTACGCCACATTTTCTTCAATGTTCGAAGTGCGAAGTACGAAGTTCGAAGTGCGAAGTACGAAGTTCGAAGTTCGTCACGATGAAAAATTGCTATTTACAGTAATAGTTAGATTTGTTGCAATGGTAGTCTCTACATGTATATTAATGTTTTTCCTTCATGTAATTGTTTTATCAAATAAAGTTAGGATCCAACATTACATTTTAATCACATTTGTTTGTCTTATTTATCTTATTTAGATTTTGCCTGGCTTAAAAAAGAGATTAAAATTGCAACCCGTTTCCATTTTTTGTGTAAATTACAAACATTTTCATTATAGTCTTTAATTTGCATAAATACCGCATGGATCTGTGAAAAAAGCAGACCCCTTTATTACAAACTAACGAGTGCTTAGTACTGCTTACTGAGAATTGGTGTTATTGTAAAAACCAAACAATCATTATGTTTTAAGAAGGAAAGTATTACTTAAATTTAATACCCCTGTCGGAATATTCTGATTTAGGCACATCTTAATTATAAAGATTTGCAATTCTAACTTTCTTTTAAAATTGCTATAACAAATATATCTTTATTGAAGATTTTACAGACATTTAATGCCGATACGCGCAGGATATCCCTCCTTTCCTTACTTTTGGAATATGTAGAAAATTTACTTTTTTTCCAGGATCCAGAAAAAGAGATAGACGGATTATCCAAATTCCTTGGTGTTAGTTCAAATGAGCAGCTTGTAAAAGATATCGCCGTCAAATGTCAGTTCCAAACTTTCAAGTCGAATTTACAAAACAGAGAAGTTCATCCAGATATTTCTAAAATGGTTGCAAACATGCAAAGGAAAGTACCCAATGTTTATCGAAAAGGTATGTTATCATGTTTTTCCTTTTGTACGTTTTGCACGTTTGTTATCGAGCAATTATTTATACACTTGATTTAAGGTATCCGAAGTACAATAGGGCATTTTATGCCTAGTAAGGTACTATAAATAGTATATTTGAAAGGTAATAATTAATGGCCAAAGCTCAGAAATTATAAGTTTGGAGCTACAAAAGCTAAGGAAACATTTAAATTGTCTCATTTCTCTCCAAAAATTTTCAAAATAACTGATAGTACGGAATTCTAATTCATTCTGTTTGTATTACGCATTCTGATTGATCCACAACATATCTAAAAGCATGTATAACAACGATAAAAATGCCGCAATCCGATTCACATGACATACTTTCAAATGTATTCTACGTAAAGCTCTCGCGCAATTTGTGCGGATGACGATATCAATCTCTGTGATCTTTAGATTATAACGTCATAATGTGACGTAAAGCTATAAGTATGGGCGCACTACACGTTTTAACAACATTATATTAAGTTAGTTCTTTCAAAAACATCCTCGCTTATTATTCAAACTCTGATTTCTCACCATTTTAATAAACAAGCAGTTTATGTAGTGTAGATGGTGGAGCGTAGTAATTTCTGTTGGTCGTTGCTAGTCCTCCATAGCAACGTCACGTCTTAAGTGTCAGGTGAGGCCCTCTTAGGGGATTGCAGAGTTAAAATATGTCATATAAATAGGGATTAACTTACTGTGTTTTGCGTCCTCAGAATTTAGATTGAAATATTTTGGAAAAAGTGTTTTGTCTTAACATTATCATCAGAATAATGAGCATCAAATATCATTGGTCAAAATAAATATATATATATATCACCAACATTAGCTGAAAAATAAAACGTTCGCCGATTGAATTTTCTGCAATGATAATTTTTTCAATATTTCCATCAAGGGGAGACAACTCCGAAAAATGATCGTATTCAAAATATTCATTATTTCAATATCTACTGGGCTAGCAAAAAGGTTTTGAAATAAATGACAAAGAAAAATATTAAATGCTTAATACAACTCTAATTTCAATGTTCATGGCATACTTTATTTAATTATTGGATACCGTAGTTAAGATTCTCACGACCGTTCTATCCAAACAATTTGGCTTATTTGAGCATACCAGATCCCTCTTTCCAGAATGATCAGTAAAATGAAACCAAACAAAAGAGATCTTACCTGATATGTACATCAATATGTACAACGAGACATTAGAGAGGTTTAGTTACAGGTTTTACGTATGGCGTAATCACTTCCTGCGATCTTTGATCAGATGACGTGACGCATAACTACATGTTATGGACTTCTTTGCAATTTTCTACACTTACCATTGATCGAATTTCCAGTTTTGGCAAAGCACGTTTGGGTTTATATCTCTACTTACGTCGATGTTTTCCATATACAATTCTTGTCGATTAAACTGATTTAATAGCTTTTTAAAATACACCTTACTACATAGCTTCACTTAATCACACTACGATTCGTACGTATAATTGAACGACGTGTTCGCATTTCGATGTCAAGCGATGATGTGTACATGTACGTTATACGTACACGAAGAAATCAGTTTAACTAAACCTCTCTATACATCGAATTTGACAAGATTTCATTGAAATGTAGCGACGGGTGTCAAACAGAACGCTGTCTCTCCCCGGGCATCTGGTCGCACTTCGGAATATTGTCTATCAAACAAGACATACCTACCTGATATGTTCATTAAAAGTATATCGAGACAATCACCGAATTTGGTTTCCACGGGGCTATTTCGACGGGTGTTGCATGCAATCAAGAGTCGCTGAATTTGTACTGTGTATTGGGATATGGTCATTGTCCATATTTGTCATTTATATGAGGACCATTGTATAAAACATCTTTTTTATAATTTTCCCTTTATAATGTCATAACATGAGGGTAAGTTTTCTGTCTATTATGACTGCAACTTTCAAAAGAAAGGAGGGGATCCGCAACAACACTAGGTTGCAGCACCCACAGCAAAACACCCGATGCAAAATAAAAACCCCAGTGCAGACACCAATTGAAAGAGACGCAAAAGGAACAAGAAACACCAACTCAAACAACAGAAGCAGGAAACACAAAAGATCATACATAAACCAACGAGACCAATGGGCAACCACTTCCGACTTAAGACGACCGACTGCCACGTAAGTAACAGACGGTGTAGTTATCCAGATTACATGTCGATAACACTTCCACTTTCCGATTACCCAGAGGTCTCAAAGAACGCACAATTGTGGTGCAAGATAATCAACTAAGTGAAAGATGAACATAAAAACAGACAGCATGAAGTAGGGGCCCAAAACACAAATTATGACTAATTAACTGATATGTACATCTTTGATTATTATTTGTACATGTTCGTGGAGCCATTGCAAAGAGGACAAGTATCACAGACAAGCTTAATTACCTTTTATAGAACAGTCATAATACCGAGTTTGATACTAACATCAGTATTTTGCAAAACTAAATATGCAGATGTTTCTACTTTAGTGCTAACACTCGGGAACCTGATCTTACCTCCTTATCTTCCATTACACAGCATATTCCTGTTTTAGGTGAAATTTTGTATATCTAACGATTTCTTGTGCTTATTGATTATGGTGATTAAACACATGATTTTCTCTCAGTGGATGAATGAACCTGTGTCAAACTCATTTCTTCTTCACTTGTTTTTGCTTGTATGGACAGAAAGAGTGTTCTTTTAAATGATATATTTTCAGGAATAGTAGGTGACTGGAAAAACTACTTTACTGTAGCGCAAAATGAATTATTTGAGGAAATGTACGAAAAAGAGATGGATGGTTACGATGTTAAAGTGATTTATTGAAAATACTTTTACGGATGGACTTCCATATTAACGATACATGTACAATTTGTTTTGAAACTTACCTTTATCTTTACCTGTTGAGGTATATGTTGACCATTCATCATTGCATTTTTGTCTGTTCTCGTCTTAATTGTAGATGACCTCTTAATAATAATTTGAAGCCAATAATAGTTCATCTACATTGAAATATATGTTTCATAGTAATAATTTCAGTGCAATGTCAAAATATTGAACACACCAGTGTACACTCAAACCAATGAGACCTAAGACGGCAATAGTTTGGTTATTTAGATAACATGTTCCTTCTTATCCGGTTACCAAGCGGTCTTGAAAAACGGACAATTGATGTTTATGGTGACCTCGTCACCAACGACACAAACAAGATAAGACAGTTAATTGCAATGACCCAAATACCAAACTGATAATTATGTTAATGGAAATCAAAAGCTTAGGTGCATAAGGAAAACAATCCCTGCTCTGAGGCTAGATGTTTAACGTCTTCAAATTCATTAGCATCATTTTAGAGCAGATAAATTTACAGCATGGACCAGACATGCACGTTTCGGATAATAAACCCTCGTCAGTGATCCTCAATCTAAACAATGTAATATGACCAAACTCTATGAAAATAATGTCCTAAATATACCGAAAGACATAGCAAAATGGCTGGGATATGATGCTACATTACCCAGGTTTTAGAAATTTGAGAAAATTTTGTGAACAGAAATTTAAAAATGCGTTTGAAGAAACGACCAAGCGAAATTGATCGAACTTGGCTACTTATGCCCTCGGGGACTCTTGGTCCACCAGCAGTTACACTCACCAAGTGGTACAAATGTTAAACGTCTTCAAATTCATTAGCATCATCTTAGAGCAGATAAATTTACAGCATGGACCAGACATGCACGTTTCGGGTAATAAACCCTCGTCAGTGATCCTCAATCTAATTGTAAACGTCTTCAAATTGAATGGCATCATTAAAGAAACAATGTAATATGAGCAAAATCTGTGAAAATAATGTCCTAAATATACCGAAAGACATAGCAAAATGGCTGGGATATGATGCTACATTACCCAAGTTTTAGAAATTTGAGGAAATTTTGTGAACAGAAATGCGTTTGAAGAAACGACCAACCGAAATTGATCGACCTTGGCTACATGTGCCCTCGGGGACTCTTGGTCCACCAGCAGTGACACGCACCAAGTGGTATAAATGTTTAACGTCTTCAAATTCAGTAGCTAGTGTATGAAATCAAAAGCGGAGCCCGACCAACTTTAAGAGAGGACAGAAAAATAGGGCCCTTCTTCTCTAACGAGGTTTGGACATGGTCCCTCATTAAGTACCATCGTAACTGTCAGGCAGAAAGCAACTCTTAAAAATATGCTATATTATTGAGTCTGTGCGGAATACCGACGTTTTCCCCTTACAGACGGTATCTGACGTAAAACCATTGTGACGTCATGAATATGGTATGGTAACGTCGATTTTATACCGTCATTTCCCAGACTGTTAGGACTGTTTTCCATAGAATTTGATAACGTCATAACCAGTGTACGTCAGATTCAGTCTGGTTTTCGAAAAAAGGTAATACAAGGCTATAGATTGGACAAGTACATGTACCATGTTAAACGTCTTCAAATTCAATAGCATCATTTAAGACCTGATAAATTTACAGCATGGACAAGACATGCACGTCACGTTTCGGGTACTAAATCCTCGTCAGTAATCCTCAGTCTAAACAACGTAAAATGGTGAAAACGTATGAAAATTACTATGTCCAAAAATGTACCAAAAGACAAATAATAATAATAATAATAATAATAATAATAATAAGACACTTATAGAGAGCCCTATCTAAACAACTCTAAGGCGCTTTACAAGACATAAAAATATACAAAATGTTTTAACATGAAAATATAGAAAATGTTTGTCCTTAATAAAAATAGATTTAAAATTCAGACTAGGATTAAATGAAGTCACTGATCGCTCTTCAATTGATAAATATTTATAGATTAAAAGCCTTTTTAAACAGGAATGTCTTCAGTGCACTTTTAAGCGCTTCGACGGAGTCTGTGTCTTTTATGTGAAATGGTAAGGCGTTCCATAAGATTGCGACTGACTTATCGAACCTACGTTCGCCATATGTTTTTGTCTTTACTTGCGGTACCACCAGTTGCTTTGCCGACTGAGAGCGAAGTGTTCGGGATGGTTCATACTCCTGAATAAGTTCCGATAGGTAAAAAGGAGCCGCTCCGTGTAGACACTTGTATACATAGAGGAGTAGCTTGAACTGGGACCTAAAGTTTACCGGAAGCCAGTGCAAGTCAACTAGTATCGGTGTTATATGCTCCCTCTTCTGTGTACGAGTTACAATCCGAGCCGAAGTACGTTGCACCCGCTGTAGTTTGTGAATATAACTCTGATTAATGTTGAAGAGAAGTGCATTTCCGTAATGCGTGAACAAGAGATTTGCAAGCAACGTCGTCCGCATATACAGTCAAACCTGTCTTATGTGACTTTGATAGGGCCAACAGGAAGTAGGTCACATAAGACAGGTGGTCACTGAATACAGGTTCAAGGTGATCTGATATTAGCCAACAAAATGATTGTAGTATAAGAGCAATCCTATTAGATGAATCACTGAGTATATCAATTGGTGTATTTATTGATTAATCGTATTGCACATATAAAATCAGACTAGATTTCATTTATCACAGAAGATTTAATTATGAAAGACACTGATGAAGAGATTTAATGTCAAATATTATGTAGTATGTCCTTTGCAACACTAAAAGTCGTAATATACAGGTTCGAAATTCGGTACAGGACAGAAAAATCACGGTCGTTATCGCGTTAGACAGGTTGTCGCTATATACAGGTTAATTTGATAGGAAAATTGCTTGGGAGGAATAAAAAAGGTCACATAAAGCAGGAAGTCGCTAAAAAGAGGGTCACTTTAAGACAGGTTTGACTGTACATGATATGTCATTCCGTGTTTTTTGCAGATTTCTGTTACCGGAAGTGAGTACATACAATATATTTTGGGCCCCAAAACAGACCCTTGGGGAACCCCGATCTCAAGGGATTGAGCTTGTGATATACTAGATCCTATCGCGATACGCTGAGATCTTCCGTTTAAGTATGACGAAAACCATGTCAACGCAGCGTCAGTAATTCTAAATGTATGTTCTAGTCGACGAAATAGTATTTGATGATCTATAACATCGAAAGCTACTGAAAGGTCCAACATCACCGGCACTGCGCACCGATTACTGTCCAATGCAGTTACAATGTCATGATGGACACGGAGTAGGGCGGTCTCCGTCGAATGATGTTTACGGTAGGCCGATTGAAATTTTTCGTGAAGGCCGTTTTCCTCAAGATGAACTTCGATACGCTCAGAAACCACCTTTTCAAGAATTTTAGAGACAAAAGGCAAATTGGATACTGGTCTATAATTTTTCAAGTTTTCATTGTCCAAACCTGGTTTCTTGAGAAGAGGTTTGACAACAGCCTCTTTGAATTGTTTCGGAACAAAGAGTAGCAGAATGGGTGGGATATGATGCTACATGACCCACGTTTTAGAAATTTCAAGAAATTTGTAACAGAAAATTTCAAAAGCGTTGAAGAGACGATAAACCGAAGTTTATTTTACTGTAAAACGAGAATATTTAGCGCAAACATATTTTAGCGCAATGAGGGATGAGAACCTTTTTGGCGCAAACTTAATTTAGCGCATTGACACCATCTGGTCAATAAAATTAGCGCACAGTGACTTTGAGACTTTGTTTCTCATACATCGCCGGTAGCAAATTGCCGTCGATGAATCGTAATTTTTTGTAACGTCAGACAAAAAATATCCGTCATGTCTCATGTTCGGACGATTGTTGGTAATACGAACAAATTATCAATTCAATTTAAAGTGATAAAAGAAAATAACGCTGTTCTGTATGTAACATGGATAAATATATATCGTCCCATTTTTTCAACTTGCCGTAACGAATCATTTTACGGCAATGGCGCTAACATCGCGATTTTATTCACGTTGTGTAAATAAATCCCTTTAAAGACTGCATGCGCATCTAATGTACATGTTTACAGCGATATACATCAGGTATTGACTACATGCCGGCACGTGTCTTGGACAATTGAATTGCCTATTCGTATGCTTGTATTTTTCTTTATAGATCTCCTTTTTTACCGTATATGTACCTTGTGTTATAAAGTACTGTGTTTTCATACAAATGTTACGCCACCTTAATATAAGCGAGAGAGAAGTCTTCTCGTTAGAAATGATACATACGAACTTCTATTCCTGCATTTAGGTACGACTACAACTTTTTTTATCTGATTGGGTTACCTGGTTGGAATGAAAATTCGTTCCGATTAAAGACAATTTCAGTTTTTTTTGTTAAAGATGTTTCGTGATTGGTTTTTACGACACGTAGACAATCATGATCTACTCAGTACAATTGCACATGTTAATGACGGCCCGTGTACTATCATTATCTACCCAAGCGCTAGCGTTAATCCAATAATCTAATTAAGTAATGACTGTCTTACTTTGGGTGTTCATGGTAGTATAATTCTGGTTGGTCACGTGCAAATTCCGTGAATCGCGAAGCGATTCTCGGAAAATTTGCACGTGTCCAACCAGAATTATACTACCATGAACACCCAAAGTAAGACAGTCATTACTTATATTTCCATTTGTACTAAATATCAGACTACCCGTTTAGCATTAATAATGAGCCTATTGCATGTTATAACGTTAAAAGTATCTGAACGTTGGTAAATTCTCCGTACTTTCAAAACTAAAGCGTGACGTCATAGTAGGCAACCAGAATTATAGTTTATAAATCCGTTTGCCTAACGGACGCTTAACATGGGGATTCCTCTGTAATGGAAATATTTAGCTATAAAAACAACAAGCGTTGCCGGATAGACCATGCCGTGGACACGGTGTAATGCACTTTGAATAAAATGTCGAACACTTTCTTATTGAAATTTGATGTTGCATCTGAAAATTTTAGCGCACTACTTAATTTAGCGCAACCATGCCTTTGCGCTACTGGCGCTAAAATAAATCGAGCGCTAAATATTCTCGTTTAACAGTAAGTCCTTGGATAAGGGAATTTTCGTAGTACATGTAACTGTATAAATTTTAAATTTCAGTACTATGAACAAAACGAAAAACATAAATTTGCTATCAGAGCGTCCCTTTCCTTAATCCTCAAGAGTTTTTTTTTATTTGGAAGAATTATATAATGTGAATTTTCCCATAAAATACATTGCATATCTTCCTAATGTCCGTAATCGAGGGCGAATTTCGTAAATCTTAAACTTGGTACACCCCAACCCAACCCCGACTTTTTTCTTGATAGCGATAATTTGGTACCGCGATGGAAGGGTAAAGAGCAGACGCCTCTCTTTTGTGCGATTTTTTGGCTATTTTAACTTTTTGTCAAAGCAGTATTATATTCATTAATTTGAACAACAGAAATGTTAAAATGTAAGTTTGATTATTTCATTTCAAAAATATATATTTATATAACAATGAACATTCTCTATCCACAAATTTTCGGCCAATCGGCCTTTATCAAGTGGAAAAGCACTTTTTACTTTTTCACTTTTACGCTGGGCTTTGTTTACCAGCAGATATGGATATTACGTAGAATTCTTTTGTATTCGTGCTTTTCCACTTGATAAAGGCCGATTGGCCGAAAATTTGTGGATAGAGAGTGTTCATTGTTATTTATTACATTAAACTTCCCTACGGAGGACACTATTTCATTCTATATATTTATAGGAAAAGATTCAAATTAAATTAACTTAAGCAAGATATGATTTATTTTAATGAATTAAAAAAGTATAAACTCATTAACTTCTTGGAAATAATTTTTTCTCGATTTAATCAAACTGAACTCCATTGATTGGGCCTTTCGAAAGATGGTTTTGAAATTTTGAAGTAAAAATTGGGGCCATGGAGTTAATAAGAACTGAATTTAGAAGAGATCAGGCGCATGGTACGATTTGAATTTCTTTCCTCCGAGAAATCTTTGAAAAGTTTATCAAAATCTATCGGCTTTTTTTTTTACTATAATGGCACTTCATTTCAGGTTAGCAGTAGCTTAATTACTTAAAATAATATCATAAGCAGTGTTGGATTCAGGAGGGGTGCGGGGCTGCGGGCTGGGAACTGACCCAAAAAAACCCATATTATGGCCCATTTTCAGTTAAAATCGGCAAAATTCGCCCCTTGATCCCCCGGCAAAGGGGATGCTGCAATCTCATTATAACTCGTTCAATCACACTCCTATTTTTATTTTATTGTTGTCAACAAAACTAAAAATAGGAGTGTGATTGAACGAGTTTTAATTAGATTGGGGGCGCTGGATCCGCCACTGATAAGTTTTGTCTTCCTTGGTCACTACCGAAAGGGGAGGGAGGTGTCTAACTCCCCTATTCCCTATATCAGACACTGTCAAAATATGGAGTTTCATTTCAGGATGGAGATATAGGCTTGAGCCGAGGAGGTGTGAGGACGCTTTTTGATCTATTTGTGTCTTTCAAAAATTTAAAGGAAAATGGACCAATGAAAAATGAAAGCATACACTGACCAAGTAAGCTTTTCATGTGGGATGCTGATGATTGCCTACAGTCATTATTTTTTGCAGATTTTCAGCATTTTTGTGTGTACAAACTTTAATTTGTAGTACAGTACGGATGATTACTATATATAATGTCTTTTTCCAACTTTCAATTCTGAATCATTAAAAGTGAGCACTTTTTACTTTTCATCGCAAAAACGACTTGGAAGCACCTCCTTACCCCAAGTGTACACGCCTGACCAGAGTTATCCATATATCAATATATATTACTTGTCTTCACTTGTCTAACAGTGGCGAATTCAAGGGGGAGGGGCGTAGGGGGCCTATTTGCAAATCATAGGTAAAACGTTAACGATCATTTTTCATCTAAAAGTGAGAAAATACTAGTAAATATCTTTTAGTTAATATAATTGTGAAATGTATCAATTTCTATTCTTTAATCAATTACAGTCACGAAAATGGATCCTGAAAGGCTATTTGCATGAGCTATCGGGAAGCTTCCTCACCTAGCCCTCCCCCTATCAAGGCTCTGCCCTGCACCCGCTTGGGACCTAGGTGATCCCCCAGACCCCTTTCTCAATTTTTACGCCCCCTCTAATGGATTAACATAGGTCTGTAGCTAATTTTGTATCACGGTACACAGTAACAATTGCTCATATTATGAATAAATAAATCTTAACTAATATCATGGTTTCATTTTTGATCCATCTATAGGGGCTTGACCAAAAATGCTACCATGATACATGAACTAATATAATTACCTCTTTACTTTTGGAAAAAAAAATCTTCATTAGATGCCAATATTTTCCATTACCTTTCTTTGCTATCATGTTTTCATGGATCCATATATAAATTCAAAATAAGTCTCGAACAATTACTAAATGCTTCATTATATCTATGGCCAGGTCAGACGTAATGGGGTTGCAATTCCCTAAACTTTCCTTCCCTTCCCCCTTTTGGTCAAACAAAAAAAAAAAAAACATGCAAAGAGAGAGAGAGAGAGAGAGATCGCGTATTTTGTTTGCTTGTCAGCTGGACTTCGGACCCCCCCCCCCCCCCCCTTCTGAAATCCTAGATCCGCCACTGTTATAGACATGCATGTACCACTTTTCCATAATGTAGGGATTTAAACAAGCCCCAGTATGAATCAGATGCTCATGTATGTGTGACAAAACCCCTTTTTCAAAAGGAAATGCGTTCTTTTTCATCATATCAGCTCACAGAAATGGCTTTAGTGTACGCCTGCAGGAAAAATATTGACAATAAAGCTATAAACCGACATTACGTACTCTATCATTTTCTTATTTTTTTTCTGCTAAATGAAAATAAATTCGATCCAAAAAAACTAGCTTGGTATCTTATACGCCGCTTTACGCTGAAAATATACAGTGTGTCATTGGAATAAATAGCGGCGAAACTGACGTCACAGACTCGCATACGCTCCGCGCCAAGAACAGTATATTACAAGGCTTTATCAGTTTCGCATAGATGATATAAAATACTCGTAATAAATGTTTAACGGTAACCATTTCAACTCATCTTTCTTTTTTTTAAATACTTTATGTAATAAATGTTTAAACCATTGGCAATTTGCATACCTGTTTTAAATACTTTATCTTATCGTATTCAAGAAACAAGAAAATATACGATCCAGTCTGGCAAAATGCACGTACGTGCACCACTCCTCAAAATCGATCCCAGCTCGTGTCTCGTCTAGTTAGCATTTTTTATTTTTACATCCTTATGGCTCAAGGTCACAAAGCGGGTATGATCTTTTTCAAAGACAGAGAGTGTGATATACAAATGTATTAACTTACATTTACCCTTTACAAAGACTATGGGTTAATCGCTTTTCATATTTTCTTAATATTGCACCATTTATTCAGTCAGCGGCGGATTCAGGGAGGGGGTGCGTAGGGGGCGACTGCCCCCCCACACACACACTGACCCAGAAATTCTTTTGGCCCATTTTCAGTAAAAATCGTCAAAATTCGTCCCTTGACCCCCCGGCAAAGGGGGCGCTGGATCCGCCACTGTCAGTAGGCCAAAAAAAAGGGGGGGGGGGTGTCTGAAATCACCCTGAGGACGGCAATTGGAAGATATATATATAAATAAGCAACCACTCTGACAAATTGATTGATTCTAATATTTATTATTTTAAGTTTTATTTTACCTTGTATTTTGATATATGCCAACGTGTTTGGTGATATTTAAATTGTAATAGGAAGACCTCTACATTTATGGTTAAAATATTTCACGCAACATAAGACACCATATTGTACTCCGTATTTTTGCCGAAATTTTCCCGGGGAAGGCCCCGATCTCCGTCTTGCTCCCGTATCCTTCCCAGCTAAGCACGGGATGTCTCTGAACATTTGGGACGTCCCTCTACTATTCCCTCTCTGGATCCGTGTCTGTGTCACAAGGATGAAGTTGCGAATAAATGAACGGTTAATATTTGTGCTGTTTTAACATGACAGACTCTAAATAAATATTATTTGATTTGATTTGAAGATATATGTGTGCTTGTTTTATTCTACGACTGCTTGGGTCCTGATCTAGTAGTTGCATGCTCCTCATATCATGTACAAACTTCGAATCAAGAACGGAGCGAATCAGGTATTCGTTCGAGATGACTGAGGACTTTGTTTACCATACCGAAGGAGATCGAAGAGTGGAAATAAGTTCCAGAAGATTAGAAGAAAGAACCTTTGAAAAGTTTGCATTAGCCTATGTACTCGCAATCATATTTTCACTAAAACATAATATAATATGGTTGCTGGGTGATTACTCCGTAATTATCCTTGGTATCTTGGTTAAGGTCGAGTTTCCTCATTCCTGCATGCTTCTATATGCATATGTACATCACATTACACATGTCATGTGTACAATTTAAGCACTGTCATTAATAAGATGCAGTATAAGACAACAATGACAAATATGGATAATGACCATATCCCTGTTTACAGCACAAAATCGATAACCCAGAAAATCAGAAACCGAAGGCATACAAAATCAGGATAAAACAGGAACCAAAGCAAACAAACAAAAACCTCCACCATATGAAAAGAAGCGAACTCCCGATATGAGAGTGAGACCAGGTGCCCACGAAGAGTAAGCATCTCCTGCTTGCATGCAACACCCGTCGCTTCAATTCGGTAGAACTGTCACATCCGGTTTCTTCCATTTTGGAAGATATAGAGTATAATCTTTGGTTGGATGGTTCAAATGGTCTATGACAGAATATCATCCACCATTCTGGAAAGTGGGACATCAAAGTGTATGACGAGTTCCCCATATCGACCGTAGTACTTCCTCAGTGACGATGTTAGTCGGTCACAAACATATTCCTGACTGAGAAGCTTATCTGAAAGACGCCTAACTCTCAGAACAAAATCCGTATATTTGGTACTTGCTCTTGTTGCAGATTTATTTTTATACACGTATGAAAAGGAATTTATCCAAAATCTTCAAAAACAAAGAAAAATGATGATGTGAAATGTTTCATTGGTACTTCTAGGTACCTGGATGATATTCTTGCTATCGACAATCCTGTTTTTGAGAAATATAAAAATGTTATTTATCCACAAGAATTGATTTTAAACAAGGCAAACGTATCAAACACAGAAGACTTAAAGAAGATCCTGGCGATAATAATAATAACAGAAACACCATTTTTGGACCTAAATATCAAAATTGTTAATGGAGAGATCCATACAAGTGTGTATGACAAAAGAGATGATTTTGGATTTAACATAATAAATTTCCCCTGGCTTGACGGTAATGTTCCTAGATTACCGTCCTATGTTATCTATATTTCACAGCTCATCCGGTATGCTAGAGCATGTACTGATGTTTTGGATTTTCATAGTAGAAATTAACAAATTACCAAGAAACTTTTAGGACAAGGTTTTCGCTTTCACAAACTAGTAAAGACTTTCTGGAAATTTTACAAAAATTATTGTCAACTTCTTCTGAAATTCGGACCAATACAGGCAACAGAGTACAAAAAATGTATATTACTTTGGGTATTTCACAACCTGCATTTTATGGTGACATTATTAACAAGATAAGAAGGATCAAAGATAAACAACATCATTATCGAAAATGCGTCAGAATCATCAAACGCCTTTTATACCGTGGGTATGATCCTAATGTCACCAGACGGACACTAGGCTTGGTACTTGACCAATCTACAGTCGTGTACAAGCGCATTCTTAAAACTTGCACTCTGACTGACTGTGACGACGGGACTCCATGACGGGCCCTGTCCAAACCTCTTTAGAGAAGACAGGGCCCCGACCACCTGTCCTCTCCGAATGTCAGTCGGACTCCTCGGGTGATAACATACATGAGCTCGCGGCGGCAGAGCACGGATTGTATAACGTAGGCCCTCTTTTTATATCCATTTACATATTCATCTGTGTTGCTTGGGCCCCTGTGTTTTGCGGTCTTGTTTGTGTGTGGTCATCTGACAGTGAGGAGGTTGTTTTACACCACAATTGTACGTTCTTCGAGACCTCTGGGTAATCGGAAAAATGGGAGGGTTGTAATCCAGGATAACCATACATGTACCTTCTGCTATTTCCGTGGCAGATGGCCGTCCTAAGTCGGCACCGGTTGCCCATTGGTCTCGTTGGTTTATGTGTAGTCCTTTGTGTTTGGTGTTTCTGTGTTATGCGTTGACGTTCCTTGTCCCTTGCGCGTCTCTTTTTGTGCTTGTCTGCTTTGTGTTTTTGCATTGGGTGTTTTGGGGTTTTGCTGTGGGTGCTGCAACTTGGTGTTGTTGGAGATCCCCTCCTTTGTTTTGCTCTGGCATAGCGTATCAACTGAGATATGAACACGCCATAAGCAGGCGATGAAGGGATGTTGCTACTCAGAAAAGGAAAGTTTGTAATGCCGAAATTGAAGTCGTCACGTTTGTCATAGAGTGAGGTGTTCATGTGACCATCAGTGTCGTAGGACAACATTATGTCCAAATAGGATGCTGAATTATTTGTCTCTGTAGTTTCTTTGACTTCAAGCTCCGAAGGATAGATACTGCTCAGGTAATCCGCGAATTTTGGATTATTGATGGACAACACATCGTCTATGTATCTGTAAGTGAAGTTGAAGTCAGAGGCTAAGTATCTTTTCCCTTCAGAGACCAAACTTATCAATAGCATGGATAATTTCTTTCATATTTCATCCATCAAAATTATTTGCATAAAATTTGTAAATAGTGTCAGATAATAATGTATCAGGATATTTGACAGCTTACAAAATTTTGAGTTTTAATTTAAGATGCTTTGGGTTGTTGCACTTTGCTGTATATAGAAACACTTAAAAGCCTAGAATTTACAAGTGTCACTTCTTTAAATGATTAATTATATAGAAAACTGTAGCACACCAAATGTGATTCTTCTATACATGCAGTAATACACAATATTTTGATATTGGTCCATGCTTTGATTCTTTTATTTGTCGAATCCAAAAATTGACAGCTTTTTTTCTCCCGTAATGATTGACATGATATTTTATCCTGAATTACAACTTACAGGATTTTTTCTCCCGTAATGACAATTGACAGGATAATTTATCCTGTCAATACCTTTTACAGGATAATTTATTCTGTCTTTAAATTGACAGGATTTTTTCTCCCGTCTTTGATTGGGACGGGATAAAAATCCTGTCAATCTAAAGTCAGGTTAAAAATTCCAAGGGATTCACAAAAATCCCACGGGATGTTTGACGAGATTTTGACAGGATAAAAAATCCAACTGGCAGGCTCGTTGGATTTTTTTAATCAAGTGGCTCTAGCTCTCATACCTGTTGGCCTAGGTAAATCAAAAGTTGATGAAACACCTTATTTTGATCAGTACTTCACATAGAACAACTCAAAATTTTCCTAGAAATAGTATTTTAGGATCTCCAGTTCGGAAAAAAGTCCATTCCGAATTTAAATGTCCAAGTGATTAGCTGAATTAGATACCCCTGTGGCAACATATGACTCATAACAATTGCTGGCAAGTTAACATGTAAAAATCGCAATCATTTCTCTTGCATTCCTATCATTCTACCTCGTAGAAAAAATATACTGGTACATATAGCTCTAGCTTGCTAGGGGTCCGTCGATGCTCCATTTAGTGCTCTATTGTGAGGGATCTTGAGATTATCGTCAGGATCTTCTTTAACTCATATAGCTCAATTTCATATATCTGTGACAACATATAACACTTAAAATGACCATACAAGTAAACATGAAACAAATCGCATGTATATGAGAGGAAGGGACATATAATTGGGACATTTATGACGAATTTATCTTGTCCACGGGTAAATATTGTTAACGTTACATGCACGTTTCCTAGATTTATGAAAAAAAGTACGACTTGTAAAGACTTGACATACAGAATTCATTAAATGTTACAAAAATTTCCCCACGTAATTGCCAATTTAAATGAGATAAAGAAGATCAACAACACTCACAATAGAGCACCAATTGAGCATCGAAGGACCCCTAGCAAGCCAGGGGCGGGACCAGGTGCCCGAGAGAAGTACAGTGAATTATAGGAGATAACTAATTTCTCAAAAAATGAACCCCAAAAGATTTTTAACAGCTACTACATGTATATCATAGAGACCTAAAATTTCTGCAGCTTGGTAAAATGAATTAATTTTTCTTTCCTTATTCTACTGTAATTTACTACTAAGATACATCTTTACTTCCTGTTTCTCTGGTTTCTAGTCTGGCGGCGATTATTTTATGTAAAGGACTAATTTCAGCGTTAGATCCCT
Source organism: Pinctada imbricata (assembly GCA_033119305.1). NCBI lineage: Eukaryota > Metazoa > Mollusca > Bivalvia > Pterioida > Pteriidae > Pinctada > Pinctada imbricata. Next base: position 46,956,231 of record VSWD01000005.1, on the reverse strand, counting down.
CCAAAAACTGATCTGGGGCGTGTGGAGGCGACTGGAGACCTGCTCCTGTTGTTATTTCGTATGAATCCTACCATTTCACTAAGTAACCTGTTCCGCACCTTCATCATATTATTATTATTTTCCTCTAGGTTCTTTTCCATACGCCTTCCATACGTTTGTACGCAGTATCAAGCCCGGCACTCCGAAGATTGGCAGACATGGTTTTCATCTGTGCCAACATTTTTGACGATGTAGATGAGGGTGAAGAGGATGATCTTTGCATTTTTCTTTTTTTTTTTATTGTGGTCGGTCCTTCATTCTCTCATCTTCAAAGTCACTCACGTTTGGTAACAATTGTGCCGTTCGATCCTCTATTTCCTCTTTTTCGTCACTGGCTGCTACTTCCTCCTCCTGACATTCTACACGAATTTCCTGCTCTTCTTCAGAGGATGACTGGCTGATGGCTGACGGCAATGGTACGATTTTGGATTTTGGATATTGCAATGCTTTGAGAGGCGGAAGACGGGACTATCAGCGGCACATTTGACAGTGGACGGTACAGTAAACGAGAAGTAAAGAAGTGGGCACATAAAAAAGACCCTTATGTCGACTGTAGTGCAGAGCTGGCAGATAACGACACAGTAGACACACATAACAGATAACGTTGACAACATTGTAGACATTACTGTGGGTTCCTTTTCCTCTGGGATAGGAATAGTATTTGCCAATACAACCCCCTTTGGTCGGCAACAGCGGATGTGACGGTAGCAGGTACATTAATCCACGGGTTCTAAACTTTACTACGTCCGTATTGATATCCGGTTTTTTTTTCGCGCGATTTTGTTACTGAAATGTTTACAAATAAAATTATTTCGAAAGAAGTACATTTTATATTGTTTCATTTTCATCGAAATAAGCAGGCCATTTTATGGGCTTCGTGGTTCATCACCTCTGAGATTTTAGTGCCGTCCTATAATTGAGTTATGAAACCCCTTTCTATCACCCCTCGGACCTATACATGTTTCTTATTCTTTCGCCTGAAAGAAGCTTTGTTCTGGCACTTTATCAATGTGACATCATATCTATTTTTTTTTATTTCGGAAACTTGCCATTTCATCGAAAATATCGAAGTTCAAGGAGGTTAAGCATCTTAGCACCATCCATCCAATGCTATTTTGAACATAGATTTTATTTGGATATGCTACTGAATCGACCCTACAGGAATTTTGGAGCCGTGCACTTTCTGTAAAGTAAATGCAGAAATTTGAATTCTGAAAATATCACAAGAGGGCGCTAGTGAAATTAATTTGGACTGCTTATGAAAAGCACTTTGGCTGGAAGCGTCACTGATGAGAATTTAACGTTTGGAAAACGTATCTGGTGCATGAAAATTGGTTTGAGGAAGGAATAGAGTTGGAACCTTTCCGCATTATTATAAGATTATTTCAGTGCACTTAATATGCAATACAAAGTTAATATCCAACAGGACTCGCTTATTATGCCTCCTGACTCCTAACGAAAAATTATAAATCTTTTCCGCCACTCGTGTAAATTTTTATGTCTCACTCAAGTTTTCGCTACTCGTGAAAATTTTTATGTCTCACTCAGTAGATCGTGATAGAAACTATTTCCTCTTCCATGAAACATAAAAAAAGGAATTCAAACAGCGTTTCAAGCCATCTAACGGGATATTTTTGACGACCTTACTGTGACGTCCCAATAACGTTCTCTTTTATTATTGGTCAATTGGAGCCTTTAAGACAACTTATGTGTCTCACATAGGCTGTCTCACATGGTACCAGCAAAACTGGAGAAGAAAAAGGAAAAGTCAAACATTGATATTATTGGAAGAGCACCATTCCTAAACAAAAAAAAAAATTACCCGAAAGGAAAGAGCAATGCGTAAAGGATATACATTTTATATACAGACAAAATAAACACTTTTTAGTATGCAAAAAATAAAATTCTCTCCATAATTCATTCGCTTTTTAATATCACAAAAACAACTTTCAATTACACTGTTTCAGTAAATATATTTTGCTTCACATCATTTGTTGAATATAAACCTCTGCAATTGGTTTAAAATTTGAAATTGGTTTGAAATTTTCTTCAAGAGGGAATAGAGATGGAACCCTTCCGCATTATTAATATAAATACTTATGTATTGTTGCAATGTGGAGCAGTTAAAATCGTTCCCTGTGACCTGATGTTTGTCAAGTTTATTAATTACTTCTTTCCAGTTCTTTCGCCTGAAAGTGCTTTGTTTTGGCCCTTTATCAATTTGACATCATATCTGTTTGTTTTGCTAATTCGGAAACTTGCCATTTCATCGAAAAATATCGAAATTCAAGGAGGTTCACATCTTAGCACCATCCCTACAATGGTATTTTGAACATAAATTTTATTTGAATATGCTACTGAATCGACCCTACAGGAATTTTGAAGCCACGCACTCTCTGTAAAATAAATGCAGAAATTTTAATTCCAAAAGATCGAGGGCGCTAGTGAAATGAATTTGAGTGGCGTATGAAAAGCACTTTCGCTGGAAGCATCACTGATGAGAATTTAATGACAAATATGGATTATGACCATATCCCTGTCTACAGTACAAAATCGATAATTCAGAAAATCAGAAACCGAAGGCATACAAAATCAGGATAAAACAGGAACCAAAGCAAACAAAAACAAAAACCTCCACCATATGAAAAGAAGCAAACTCCCGATATGAGAGTGAGACCAGGTGCCCACGAAGAGTAAGCATCTCCTGCTTGCATGCAACACCCGTCGCTTCAATTCGGTAGAACTGTCACATCCGGTTACTTCCATTTTGGAAGATATAGAGTACAATCTTTGGTTGGATGGTTCAAATGGTCTATGACAGAATATCATCCACCGTTCTGGATAGTGGGACATCATAGTGTATGACGAGTTCCCCATATCGACCGTAGAACTTCCTCAGTGACGATGTTAGTCGGTCACAAACATATCCCTGACTGAGAAGCTTATCTGAAAGACGCCTAGCTCTCAGAACAAAATCCGTATATTTGGTACTTGCTCTGGCATAGCGTATCAACTGAGATATGAACACGCCATAAGCAGGCGATGAAGGGACGTTGCTACTCAGAAAAGGAAAGTTCGTAATGCTGAAATTGAAGTCGTCACGTTTGTCATAGAGTGAGGTGTTCATGTGACCATCAGTATCGTAGGACAACATTATGTCCAAATAGGATGCTGAATTATTTGTCTCTGTAGTTTCTTTGACTTCAAGCTCCGAAGGATAGATACTGCTCAGGTAATCCGCGAATTTTGGATTATTGATGGACAACACATCGTCTATGTATCTGTAAGTGAAGTTGAAGTCAGAAGCTAAGTATCTTTTACCTTCAGAGACCAAAGATTGAATGAATTCAGCTCCGTACGAGTAAAGGAAAATGTCGGCAAGGAGTGGGGCACAATTGGTCCCCATTGGAATTCCGACAATTTGCTGGAAGACCTTTCCTCCAAACACCACAAAAATGTTGTCGATCAGAAAGTTTAACATCTGAATAATGTCTGTTTCAGTGTACTTATTTTCAGAATCTGACTTTTCTTTTACAAAGTAGGTTTTGTCATAGTTAACAACAATAAATTTGTATTTGCGATTACCGTTCTTACTTGTAAACGCATTACTTATAATTTTTGCGAGTCTTTCTTTCAATTTAGAATGTGGAATTGTAGTGTAAAGTGTCGAAAAATCAAAGGCTTTGATCGAATGGACTCTACTAAAATGAGTGGATTTCAGATGTTCTAAAAGTTCCTTCGAATTCTTTAAAATCCACATCTGGTTGATACCACTGCGAGAATATACTGTCGAACAATATTTTTGTAGCCCAGATTTGATTTCAGATAAAACTTTGGTGAGTATGATCGGTACAGATTTGGTAGAACATTTTGAGGAACCAGCGATGAAACGTTGTTTGTACGGATTCTTATGCATTTTAGGTATGCAGTATAAGTATGGTAAATCTAAATCTAAATTGGTAGTGTCGAAGCCAAAGGAGGCAAGAGCTGATTTGTGGTGATCTATTATTTCAGAGGCAGAAAGGTTGTTGGGGTGTAAGTGGGATTTCCAGGTGTCGAATTTAAACCCAACTCTTTAACTAGACTGTCGAAATAGTACTTTTTGCAAGTAAATGTGTAATTATTTGATGCTTGGTCCGCTGGTGTGATGACATAATGTTCTTGGAGGTAGGTAAGTTCTGTAATAACATCAGGGTCTTTAAATATAGACACGAATCTGGTGTTCACAGTTGATTTTAATCGGTTAATTCTAGATAAAAGTAACCCTCTGATTGATTTTATCCATTCGGAAAGGGTGTCGAGCTGTACATCCTCTTTCTTTGTCCAACGTCTTGCATATTCCTCACAAGAGTCCATGATAATTTTGACATTTTGGTTCCATGTAAAGGACATACTTTCTCTGTATTTGGGACCCTTTTTTAACAATTCTCTCAACTTGTCGTTCTCGACTATACTAAGGTCACCAGTAATAACGTGTCCACAAGGAGAGTAGTTGAAATCCGATGAAGAACATTCGCAGGGAAGTGGATGTAGTGAGGGATTACTTAAATCAATACACTGCAGGAATCGTTTGTAATTGTAAATTTTAGATGCATCTGTTGGTGTGTAGCTATAGGAAATACAAGGAGTTTCTTTTCTTTTGAAATATGGTGGGATTTTTTCTGTGACAGTTTTGTGATTCAAAATTTGACCAAGATTCAAGTTATCAATACCTTTGTTTGCAAATCTTACTTTAATGAAAGGGCGGTTTGTTTTCTCCTCTGATTTATCTGATCTAACTGCTTGAAATAAACGAAAATTAGAAATGTCCAAGATGATTCCTTGTAGTCTGTATTCTGGGGAACGTGTATCGGTATATGCGAGGTCCTTCGTATAATCGTAGATTTCGTGTAACTTCCGTAAAGGAACAGAGTATAATTTGGTACGAATATAATGCAGGCCTAAAGGCTCATTCAAAAATGGAACCAAGTCATCGAAGGAGAAACTATGTATCTCAGGCCTATTATATTTTCGAATGCCATGACTTCGAGGTCTTCTTTGTGATCTGTTGAATAAGCTAGTCACATTAACCGATTGACAACCGGGACTTGTTAAGTTTCCTATAGTGCTGATGTTATCGTTGCACCCATAGGGCGCTGCAGTGTTGAGATTTTTTATCCAGAACTCTTCTCTGTTGCGACGGAGAGGTGTGCTCAAATTGGGATTCTTTGTGGGGTGATATATTTTCTCAAGGATTCTGACTCTCATAGATAAAACAGAATGATCCGCCTGGTCAAAATGTCGATAAAGGAGTTGACTTCCTTTATTATTTATTTTTGACCGGTGTCCTGACATTCCTTTTCGGAGCTGGCCTTTGGTTTCGCCCACATAAATCAATCCACAAAGTGAGCACTCTATTCCGTACACAACATTAGATGTCATGCAGTTAAGGTTTTCAAAACTATGCGTGTTAAATGTTTGTTTTGTGAGATTACTTGAGAATGAAGTGTCTGTTATTAGGATGTTACAAGTTTTGCAGTTCTTCATGCCACACTTAGAAATTGAGCAATCGTTTGGTGAAAATAGGTGCTCTTTTAGTATATCGACCACTTCAATCTTACAGGGCTTGATTTTAATATACCCATTTGCATGTTTATACCAAAACTCATGATTGTTACTAACTACAAACGTTTCATCTCTAATGTCGTGTAAGCTGAATCTAGGGACACCTAAGTTACCTGTTGCGTATGTGTCCGTAGACGCAACAGGTTGGGGCCTTTTTATAGTGGGCGACGCCCCAGCCACTTTGTAGGTCTCTTGAGTTCTATCCATTTAAGCAAAAGACTCCTCGACAAGTGCCCTCGGGGACAATTTGTCCACCAGCAGTGACACATGAACAGTGGTAAAAATGACAAATATGGATAATGACCATATCCCTGTCTACAGTACAAAATCGATAATTCAGAAAATCAGAAACCGAAGGCATACAAAATCAGGATAAAACAGGAACCAAAGCAAACAAAAACAAAAACCTCCACCATATGAAAAGAAGCGAACTCCCGATATGAGAGTGAGACCAGGTGCCCACGAAGAGTAAGCATCTCCTGCTTGCATGCAACACCCGTCGCTTCAATTCGGTAGAACTGTCACATCCGGTTACTTCCATTTTGGAAGATATAGAGTACAATCTTTGGTTGGATGGTTCAAATGGTCTATGACAGAATATCATCCACCATTCTGGATAGTGGGACATCATAGTGTATGACGAGTTCCCCATATCGACCGTAGAACTTCCTCAGTGACGATGTTAGTCGGTCACAAACATATCCCTGACTGAGAAGCTTATCTGAAAGACGCCTAGCTCTCAGAACAAAATCCGTATATTTGGTACTTGCTCTGGCATAGCGTATCAACTGAGATATGAACACGCCATAAGCAGGCGATGAAGGGACGTTGCTACTCAGAAAAGGAAAGTTCGTAATGCTGAAATTGAAGTCGTCACGTTTGTCATAGAGTGAGGTGTTCATGTGACCATCAGTATCGTAGGACAACATTATGTCCAAATAGGATGCTGAATTATTTGTCTCTGTAGTTTCTTTGACTTCAAGTTCCGAAGGATAGATACTGCTCAGGTAATCCGCGAATTTTGGATTATTGATGGACAACACATCGTCTATGTATCTGTAAGTGAAGTTGAAGTCAGAAGCTAAGTATCTTTTCCCTTCAGAGACCAAAGATTGAATGAATTCAGCTTCGTACGAGTAAAGGAAAATGTCGGCAAGGAGTGGGGCACAATTGGTCCCCATTGGAATTCCGACATATTCGGAACACGTGTCTGGTATATGAAAATTGGTTTGAAATTTTCTTCAAGATGGTATAGAGTTGGAACCCTGCCGCATTCTTAGTGTTATATAGTACTCAAATTACGATGCTTTTATGAATGAAAACATTGATAGATATCGATTAAAACTACTTTCAAAAACATCCTCACTCAGCGCTCTTTGTTAATATGTCCATAGGCAGTTTTCAACATCAAAATCCGTGTCAGATATGAATCTGTAGTCATACATTGTAGTACTATACATGTTAGTATGTATAGTTATCGTGAGAAAATGAGCAGACTATTCGTCGTACGTCATTAAAGTTGTGATTACCCTCTTTATATATCAATATAAAAGTACTTTTATTGTCCTACTTTCCGCCATCAACAATCATTAAACAACTATCTTTTACTCTGATAATCATATTACAATCGAGCAGCAAATTAAAACTCTGGACACAATTGGTGCTTGTGTTTTTGCATGTATTGTCTACATAAAGAAGAAACAAATGCATAATCCATGTCATAGTTTAGAACAAAGATTAATTCAAATATCTGATTATAAATCCCGTTTAGACATTTATTTAGAATTCGCTATCACTATCTTCTTGTGTAGTTACCAAAGTTATATCTTCAAATTTATAGTTCATCGTTTGTTGAAACACTGAGTTTTTGTGGCTACTCTTAGAGATTAAATGTCCGAAATAAACGTTTGTTTCTGATGCATACAATTTGATACTTTTTTCATAAAAAAATGTTCTTGTATAAAGATAGATTATTTTGATAAAATAAAAACACTCTCTACATTTGCTCCACACAGCCACAATTACCATACCCGCCTTACCTTACCGCGATAACATGTGTTTGTTTATAAATTAATCCTTTTCAAAACTTTTTGATGATATATTCATGAAATATGAAAAATTTATAAAAAAAATCGCTTATGTCAGTTGAACGCACCCAAATTATCCCCATCCTAGATCAATTCTAATATTTTTCCGTCTAAAATATGAAGCCATCCAATCAGACTTTGCATTTGTACAAAGATTGACCAAATAGTGTAATATTTGTGACACATTTGTTCTAATTTTCAACCCTAAGGGTGATAATTATGCATAAGGCGACCACTAGTCCTAGTCAGCCACTGATACAGCGTCAGTATCGTGTACCTCATCAAGTGAAAAATATAATCATGCAAATTAACAATTTCGTTCTAAATCATTACCAAAATTTAGGTGGATTACATCCTTTTCACCCTTGCATTACCTCTTCAATGATTTATATATATTTTTCATTTAACTACGTTTCTGAATACACCCTATACAAAATTTGGACGAGCTCACTGCTCTAAATGTAAATAAAAGAAATTTTCAAATTAGACGAGGTGACGCTTCACTAAACTTTTTTTTTTCATTTTCAAATTTTGAATCAATTTTTAGTACCACTGATGAGGAGTCAAAATCCGAAATATGTCATGTGCATCATTTTAAATTTTCTGTATAGAAGGCTGCTCCGTAGAGCTCAGCAAAGTTGGAATCTTCGATTTTCTTGAAAAAAGAAACAGGTTTCCATCCAAAAGTACAACGACCTCACCTACGTCGTATATGAACTCATCTGTGTACTTTTATAGGCTAAAACATACGGTTAACATCCATTCGTCTTTTAAATTATCTTCAGGTTAAAATGATGCAATGTGTGTCCTTGATCTCAAATGCTAATATATTTTCAACTACATTCGGGTAGTGTAAGGTGTGCAGCTTTATACTCCGAAAATACTTCAATTTACCTGGTGTCTTTTTTATGGTATGTATGTTTGTATATTTGATAAAATAACCCTTTGAACAGAAGTTCTATTTTTCATTTTAAAGATTTAACAAATCTGAAAATTGATATCGATTGGCAAACCAAAAAATATGCATTGTCCTATCTAATAACATGACTTCCTGTGTGAATCATACGTTTAACGAATGGTGTTTACCTATTTTGTTGCTTCAACTTACAAGACGAAATGACAATATATAAACTAGGTTCGTAGGATAATTTTGTGGGAGGATAATTTTGTGTGTCTTACTGTCAACTTCTTTTGAAATTCGGACCCATACAGGCAACCGAGTAAATTACTTTGGGTATTTCGCAGCCTGCATTTTATGGTGACATGATTAACAATAAAAGAGGGATCAAAGGGAGACAGAGTTACGAAATTGTGTTAGAATCATCAAACGCCTTTATGTCGTGGATATAATCCTTCAGTCATCAAACGGACACTTAGCTTGGTACTTGACCAATCTACAGCCTTGTACCAGCGCATTCGTAAGAATTGAACTCTGACTCACTGTGACGACGGGACTCCATGGCGGGCCCTGTCCAAACCTCTTTAAAGAAAAAAGGGCCCGACTACCTGTTCTCTCCGAATGTCACTCGGACTCCTCGGGTGATCACATGCATGGGTTCGCTACAGCCGGTAGAGCACGGACTGTATTTCGTATACCTTCTGTTTTTATATTCATCTCCATCTGTGTGTTTCTTGGGCCCCTGCGTCATGCTGTCTGTGTGGAGGTGAGGTTATTTTACACTAAAATTGTGCGTTCCTCGAGACCTCTGGGAAATCGGAAAGTGGGAGGGATGTGCGAACGTAATCCAGGATAACCACACCGTCTGCTACTGACTTGTCAGAATGCCGTCGTAAGTCGCCACCGATTGCCCATTGGTCTCGTTGGTTTATGTGTGGTCATTTGTTTTTGATGTTTCTATGTGATTTGGTGTTCCTGTGTCACACTTATGCCCTTTGCCGTGTGGAGCTCGTAAGAAAGTTCCCCGCGAGGGGTTTGACAGTAAGTGTTTTGAATATATTTCCCTGACATGGTCGCCATAGCACTTTCTATACAGACATAATGTCAGACAGTGCATGAATTTTATATACTGTGTTCTTTGTCGTGCATTAACATCGACGGCGGATGCGGCTAGCCAACAGGGGATGCTTACTCCTCCTGGTCACCAGATTCCACCTCTAGCTTGCTAGGGGTCCGTCGATGCTCAACATAGTGCTCTATTGTGAGTGCTGTTGAGATTATCGTCAGAATCTTCTTTAATTCAATTGTACCACTTACGTCTCTTTCTATGCGTGTCTTCTTTGTGATTTTGCAGTGGGTGTTTTGGAGTTTTTGCTGTTAGTGCTGCAACAGGGTATTGTTGGAGATCCCCTCCTTTCTTAATTAAGGCGATGGTTTTGCGCACATAATCCGGATAATCAAATGATGTTTTAAGCATATGGCTTTTCAAATTCTGGTACCTTCTTTTTAGCTTCCTCTTTTTCTTATTTGTAGTTTATGTTTCGACGATTAACTTTTGTTGCTTGTCGCTTTCTGCTCTTGTTTTAATATTTCTATGGTCGCCAGGTACAATGTATGTAAAAAAAGTGACGCATCGTGCGATTTTCGTATAAGTATGACATTATATGTTAAATATATAATTTAAGGGTTACCAATCAAAATATGAGCGAAGAAGTGTATATCAGAGAAGGTCAATTTAACAAAAAGGTGGGAGAGGTTGAATATGACTACCTCTACCTACGATGGAATAGGAATTCCAGAAACCACCTTCAGTTTTACTCAAAGAATTAAGGATATCAGTAATTTCCCAAGCCGATCAGATGACGTACTACTTGCCTCTTATCCAAAATCAGGTATGGTGTAAACTTGCACATTTTTATCGATTTTTTTCTGAAATCGAATTACATATCTGTTATAAACTCTTGACTGAAAGTAAGCATAATGATAAATATGAATCATAATTTCTAAATCACTATACATGCACATCAGCAGGTTGAACCAGGAAAACTAAATAAGCAAAGATTTCCGAAATGGAAGTAACCGGACGTGACGGTTCCTACCGAATTGAAGCGGCGGGTGTTGCATGCAAGCAGGAGATGCTTATTCTTCCTGGGCACCTGGTCTCACATCCATATCGGGAGTTCGCTTCTTTTCATGTGGTGGAGGTTTTTGTTTATTTGCTTTGGTTCCTGATTTATCCTGATTTTGTATATCTTCGGTTTCTGATTTTCTGAATTATCGATTTTGTGCTGTTTACAGGGATATGGTCATTATCCATATTAGTCATTCTACAGAAGAGCAACTTGAATATGAGCAGATGCTCAGGGGATTATGCATAATCTGCTTTCTACCATTATATCATTTTCTAATCTAATGCATTTGAAATTGGTTTGACTCAATTATCAACTTCAAGGCATATTTCGGCACAAATGTTCTTTAGAAATATTATTTTTAATACGATACCGTCGATCTGACGATAAGCGTCCTAAATTACCTCTTTAATTCTAAAACAAAATAGGATTTCATATGATAACCCTCCAAATGATATCTCGTTACATGTGTAGTAGTATACATCTTCATGAGTTATACTAGTTTTCAACAATGATTCTACATGTATCTGATGTTTACTTATTTTACTTAAAATTTATACACATTTATTTTTCTTTTTCAGGCACCCATTGGGTCAGTGAAATACTTCACATGCTATTGACGGGCGAAGCGAAATATATTAAATATGAAATGAGCGGTGATTTAATGGTTATTCCAGATTTGAATGTCCTAGATCATCAAGCCTCTCCGAGGTTTTTAAGCCTTCATCTTCCTTATAAATGGTTTCCAAAGAGTCATATAAAGCAAGGTGGCAAGATTGTGCACGTAACACGAAATCCAAAAGATACTTACGTTTCATACTATCATCATGCTGTAGAGGCTTTGCCATATGGACTGAAGACCGATTCCATGACATGGAACCATTTCTTCGAGCACTGCCTCATGACGAAAAGTAAGATCATATATTATTAGAAGCGCTTATTCTATATAACAGTCTTATTTCCTTTGTCATTTTAAGCATGGCAATTTTACAAAACTGACAAACTATGAACATAGTAACTTGCATGGATTTAATGAACAGAAAATAATATGTATCTCTATGAACTGTCTCCGATGTCAACTTTTATTACAGACCTCCTGTTTGGATCATGGTTTGACTATGAGAAAGAGATGTCCTTGGCAAAGAAGACAAACAAGAATATATACACAGTTCATTATGAATTGTTGAAAAAGGTATTTTGAAGAGCCTTTTTTCTTTTAAAACGGAAACATCTGACTAACGAGTATTATCTTTATAATATCTCTTTTTTTTCTGGCTATCTTATGTGTATGCAACTGATGTTTTTTTTCAGTCAAATTTAATAACTAAACTTACGGGAGCAAACTTTCTACCTTCACTTTTCGGATATTTGCAGTTGGTCATCTTATGTTTTGACAGAGAAGGCATTTAATTGATAGATTGAATGTTTATTTCTTACTTGTGTCTGTATCGATTCTTGCTGATTCAAAATACTATCTCCTTCTATGTACAAATAGTGTGAAAACTACTCCTTTGAAATTTTGAGCAGCATATTTGCATTCTCTCAGCTTGCCTTGCAAAGGTAGCATCTCTGTTCTCGGATTTAAAATATATATATATATATATCAGCTTTATGTTAAAATGATATCAAAATGTTGAAAAACTGCGAATGAAAAAATGTATTTATTTGCTATTGTTTACGCATTGCCCTGAAATATTTTCTAAATTTCATGTCATCAAATTTGACCTAAATTTCGAAAACTAAGGAGTATCTCCCTCATTGCATAGCTCTGTCCTTTGCTGGGGTTTCGGCAGATTTTTCCGGTAATGTTTAGAATAAAGCTCCTTGCGCCTACCCTCCAACTATTTTTGGCAATATTTCTCACTTACGATTCTCAATAAATCATGTTTGACATGATGCACTACTGACGAGGCTTCGATAGATCCGGAACACGTGTCTAGTACAATAAAAGGAGCTGTTCCATTTTTAAGATAAGGCGTAAAATATGCCCTGAAAAGTTGAAATTTCAAAATGCAAAATTTGAGAATTTTTTTCGGTAGAAATTTCAAGTAACTTGGTCCACATATGAATCTGCTGTCAGATGGGATAATTCATGCAAAATAGGACAGATATTTGGGTGAAAATAAGCGTTTTTTACACAGAAATCAATGGAAAACGGAAATGTTTTATACAACATCGTTCCCATATCGCTTTACAATGCCTATGTTACCAAAGGTGTATATCAATAAAACACATTTTCCGCCCAATTGAGGTTCTGAAGCGAGGGGGGGGGGCATTGTCCCAGAGGCGAAAAAAGGGGGATGGATGAATATTTTTAAATCTGCCTCTAAAGCGATGAAGTAGTTATATTGCCATCCTTTTCATTTTATATCACGGAACAATCTATACAGAGTGTGTTCAGATCAAATATTTAACCGTTTGGAAGGAAATAAACGAGAAAGTTGTCTATATTCTACACCGTGTGTATTTTGCACCAGAAAGCTACATAAGTGGCTGAGAAGAACGAAATAAAACCGTTTTTCAGTTTCCGGATTGCAGAGTTTGCCGATTATATTGATATAATACCCTCAAAGTTAATTTCGCTCATCCAATTTTGAAACGAAAAGGTAAATGAAGCATATCAAACGTAAAAATGTGTAAAATAATGCATTTTTTTGCGCATTTTCGTTCGACATTCGACGTTTTTCGTCATCTGTACCCCAACCTTGTCAACCCGTTATCATAACATCTTCCAACAAACTTGAAATAAAATACTTTATATGAATCTTATAATACTTTATATTTTTATCCTGACCAACTTTTATCTAAATTGGAAGGATAGCGCACGAGAAATAATCAAGTGATTTCATGGCTTAATCCGGCCCTTATCTTAACAGCTCCCTGGTACTTTAGAACATATATTTCAATATTGACAATGTAATTCTGTTAAGAATGAAAGTAATTATTTATATTCTAGAAACCTTTTGGAAGATTCTGATTTAAACACATCTTTATTATCAATATTTGCCTTTCTGACTTTTATAATTGCTAAAACAGTATTTTTGATTGAAGAATTTACAAACTTTTAATCCTGATAATTGCATGAGATCCCCTCCTTTCCTTGCTTTTGGAGTATGTAAATAAATTACTTTTTCCAGGATCCAGAAAAGGAGATAGACGGATTATCAAAATTCCTTGGTGTTTGTTCCAACGAGCAGCTGGTAAAAGATATCGCAAACAAATGTCAGTTCAAAAATGTGAAGTCAAATATTCATAATAGAGATGTTCATCCTGAAGTTTCTAAAATGATTGAAGGCATACAAAGAAAATTACCCAATATTTATCGAAAAGGTATGTTAGCATCGTTACTGAGATTTGTTTTCATCTTTTGTACGTTTATTTTAACACTTGATTTAAGGTATCCGATGTACAATAAGGCATTTTTTCATGCCTAGTAAGGTACTATGAACGATATATTTCCTGAAAGGTAACAATGTCACAGCACAGAAATAATAATTTTGGGGCTAGAAAAACAAGGGGAAATAGCTTATGAAGCATTTAAAAGTACGGTGTCCCTAGTTAATTAATCTTTCAAAATTTTGTAATGCAAAATCTTTCTTTTCATATGAAAGTTTATTTTCTCATTTGTATAAATTAAAATTTTCAAGCGAATCTAACGCATACACTCGCAGTTATAGCCGTTTGAAAACTTCGTTTTAATTTGGGGTGCGTAGGCAGGCTCGAATTCATTTCACTAGCACCACCTACAATGTATTGCGTTTTTACAATAGAGGTATATGGAGTTTAATTTTACAAATTCGAATTCATTATGGTCGTTACTGTATATTTTCAACTAAAACTTTTATGGTTTCTTTTTTCCTCAACCTAGACCCTTCGAAATGAATTTTACGTTTTCAATAAAAAAAAAAAAAAAATCAGGGATACTGTATCTTTAAATTGAATATTTTCTCTATACAAAATACCCAATATTTACGGAAGTGTTTCGTATTTTGAAGAAAATTTCAAACCAATTCTAATGCATCATACTCGTGTTTCGGAAAGTATAACATCACCAGTGATGCTTCCAGCCAAAATTATATTAAGAAACAACCAAAATTCATTTCAGCTGCACCCTCTAAATTGATTTTTTAAAATTGTGTCGGTCTTCTTAGCAAAGAGGGCGCGGCTCCAAATTACCTTAAGGTCGATTCAGTAGTATAGTTAAATAAAATCTATGTCCAAAAACATTGGGGGTATGATACTAGGATGTTAACCTCCTTTAATTCTGATGACAAGTTGTACAAGATTTTTTTCGCTTTGATTTTCAAGTTCTTAATATATCTGTAATCAGAAATTTTTTACCTTTCAGAAAATATATTGTTCATAGTACCTTACCTTGATATTTTTTGCAAACCTTAAAGGCAGGTGTTTCTACCTACTCTAAGGTTCCTGACAAGGGCGTAGCCAGGCGTATTTTGTACTCAAAATAGTTTACACAGTTTTCGCCAAAAAAAAAAAAAAAAGAAAAAAGGTGCCTCCCCGGCAGTACCAAAGAAGTCCTGAGGCGATTATGACATAGTTTTCAAAACAAACTACTGTTTAGAAATGGTCTACAGAATTCAAGAAAGCACAAATTTGAAAACATTTTTTTCAAAACTTTCTCAAGGTTTATACAATCGAACATACATACACACCAACAATGATCACCAGCAAAGTCCGAGCATTCGATTTTGAAGGATGCAGGGCTGTAAGTCCAATGTCTGAATGTGGACGACATGTTTGGGGAAAAGCCACAGCATTTCATGTTCATATTTTCATAAGCCCCCCCTCCCTCCTCGAACCCAAAATAACGAGGAAACAACCTTCCCGCTCTCCCAAACTCGGCCCTTCGGTTGTCACAAATTATTCCCCACAAAAGTGTATGGCGCGCTCCTCCCACCTCTGTATACGTAGTTTAGGTTCTGGGTTTACCCTACTGTAGATGTCAACATCGAAAATACCCTAGTTACGACAGGCCTGATTTCATCTCCAAGGGGGGATTCGTTTATGATCAATTTAACTTGCTAACTTTTTGTGCGAATTGATTATGATCATGGTTTAACTCTTTTTGGTTTCATTATCACACACTGATTTCTTCTTCAGTAATTTTTGTATGCATTAATGACAGAAAAAAATGTTTATCTTTATATGTTTCAGGAATAATAGGTGACTGGAAAAATCACTTCACTGTGGCGCAAAATGAATTATTCGAGGAAATGTACGAGAAAGAGATGGATGGTTACGATGTTAATGTTATCTATTGAAAAAAAAGTATTGAGAGAGACTCCCATAAATGATGAAAACTGACTTTTATCTATCACTTTGATTTAGTCCCTATTGAGGTATTTGTAGACCTTTCATGTCGAAATTTTGTCTGATCTCCTTTGGATTGTAGGTGAAATGAGGGGGTCTCCAACCAGACTCTTTTGCAGTATCCATAGCAAAGCACCAGAACACTTCTATGCGAAAACAGAGAGTAGACAAGCACAACAAGAGACATATAAAATAGAAACATGAAAAACTCGTTGTCAAATGACCATAAAAACAAGACAGAGAGGTTTTGACAGGGTCCGTCATAGAGACCCGTTGTCACAGTCAGTTAGAGTGCAAGTCTTAAGAATGTTCAATGAGTTCCCAATAATTTTAATGTCCATCTTAGATGATCAATATGTCGAAGGGTTCCAACTCTCTACCCTCCTGAAGAAAACTCCAAACCAACCTACGTGCACCAGACACGCGCCCCGAACACCAAACTCATATCAGTGATGCTTTCAGCGGAGCCACCAAAAATAATTTCAGTAGCGCCCTCTTTAATTCTTTGAAGCTTGATTTTTACATTTACATTACAGAGAGCGCGCGGCTCCAAATTTCCTGTAGGGTCGATTCAGTAGCATACCCAAATTAAATCTATGCTCAAAATAGCATTGGAGGGATGGTGCTAAGATGTTAAACTCCTTTAATTTCGATGATATTTATCGGTGAAATGGCTAGTTTCCGAAATAGCAAAAAATATATTTGATGTCACATTGATAAAAGGCCAAAACAGAGCTTCTTTCAGGTGACAGAGCTGGAAAGAAGTAATTAATACACTTGACAAACATCAGGCCACGGGGAACGATTTTAACTTCTCCACACTGCAACGTGAAATAAGTGTCTATATTAATAATGTCGAAGGGTTCCAACTCTCTACCTTCTTGAAGAAAATTCTAAACCAATTTACAAGTATATGTTTAATATTAATTTGCGAAGTCAAGTGTCTTTAAAGAAGTTAACATCAAACGAAGTCCTAATCAGTTATTCAGTATCAAAGTCTAGATGGCATTCCAAACAAACAAAAAATCAGTATTTACTCAGACGTCAATATACGTTGAACTATTGTCCCGAGGAGAAGACCTGAGGAACTATTACCCGAGGCTGAGGACACTTATACATGTAGTTATTCCCTCTTTCTCGTCTCATGCGCGTGTGTTTCGCTGTGATCACTGCAACAAAGTCATGTTTCAGATGCCCTTACCTTCAGTTCCCGAACGGGATCATGTTTCAGATGTTATGTTTCAGATCTCTTTACCTAGAGATACAAATACAAATTTATTGTTGTTAACTATGACAAAACCTACTTTGTAAAAGAAAAGTCCGATTCTGAAAATAAGTACACTGAAACAAATATTATTCAGATGTTAAACTTTCTGATCGACAGCATTTTGTGGTGTTTGGAGGAAAGTTCTTCTAGCAAATTGTCGGAATTCCAATGGGGACCAACTGTGCCCCATTCCTTGCCGACATTTTCCTTTACTCGTACGAAGCTGAATTCATTCAATCTTTGGTCACTGGAGGGAAAAGATACTTTGCTTCTTACTTTAACTTCACTTACAGATACATAGACGATGTGTTGTCCATCAATAATCCAAAATTCGCGGATTACCTCAGCAGTATCTATCCTTCGGAGCTTGAAGTCAAAGAAACTACAGAGGCAAATAATTCAGCATACTACATCGACATAATGTTTTCCTACGACACTGATGGTCACATGGACACCTCACTCTATGACAAACGTGAGGACATTAATTTCATCGTCACAAACTCTCCTTTTCTGAGTAGCAACATCCCTTCATTGCCTGCTTATGGTGTGTTCATATCTCAATTGATACGCTATGCCAGAACAAGTGCCAAATATACCGGATGTGACAGTTCTACCGAACTGCAGCGGTGGGTGTTGCATGCAAGCAGGAGATGCTTACTCTTCTTGGGCACATGGCCTCACTCCCATATCGGCAGTTTGCTTCTTTTCATATGGTGGAGGTCATGGTTTCATATCTTCTTACCTTCAGTTCCCCAACGAGGTCATGTTCTAGATAGCCTAACCTTCAGTCCCCTAACTTTCAGTTCCCATTCATCTGTTTGGCACATGTAAGCCCTCCAATGTTATTGCAGACCTTGAAGAAAATGAAAAATCAACAGCAGTTCTTGTTGTAGAGATTATCGTCAGAATCATCTGATACAGTGTCCCTGAAAAAAAATTTCATGGAAAACATTTACGAAGGTTCTAGATTGTGGATAAAAAGGAGCCATATCTTAGGAATTTTATTTGAAAATATGCAGTAATGACCATATTATTGACTAATTTGTAAAATGAAATCTCCATTTCCCTCTATTGTAAAAACGCACTACATTATAGGTGGCGCTAGCTGAATGAATTAGTGCTGTACACTCCTTATTAAAAATTACGTTTTCAAACGGCTATAGCTACGAATGTACGCGTTGAATTCACCTGAACAAACGAGTATGTAAAAAAGTTCTACGCTCGATATGGGGAATTCGTCATACACTGTGATGTTCCACTGTCCAGAATGGCGGGTGATATTCTGTCATAGACCATTTGTACCGTCCAACCAAAGATTATACTTTTCTATCTTCCAAACTGGAAGTAACCGGATGTGACAATTCTACCGAATTGAAGCGACGGGTGTTTCATGCAAGCAGGAGATGCTGACTCTTCCTGGGCACCTGGTCTCACTCCCATTTCGGTAGTTCGCTTCTTTTCATATGGTGGAGGTTTTTGTTTGTTTGCTTTGGTTCCTGTTTAATCCTGATTTTGTATGCCTTCTGTTTATGATTTTCTGAATTATTGGTTTTGTGCTTTATAGGGATATGGTTATTATCCATATTTGTCATTTCATTTGTGTCACACTTATGCCCTTTTCGGTGTGGAGCTCGTAAAAAGTTCCCCGCAAGGGGTTTGACAGTTCGTTCCTTGACATGGTCGCCATAGCACTTTCTATCTCAGACAGTGCATGTATTTTAGGTATTGTTTTCATTGAACATCGACGGCGGGTGCGGCTAGCCAAACAGGGGATGCTTACTCCTTCCGGGCACCGGGTCCCACCTCTAGCTTGCTAGGGGTCCGTTGATACTCATTATTGTGCTCTATTGTGAGTGCTGTTGAGATTATCGTCAGGATCTTCTTTAACTCATTTGTGTCACACTTATGCCCTTTGCCGTGTGGAGCTCGTAAAAAAGTTCCCCGCGAGGGGTTGGACAGTAAGTGTTTTGAATATATTTCCCTGACATTGTCGCCATAGCACTTTCTATATAGACATAACGTCAGACAGTGCATGAATTTCATATGGTTTTCTTTTTCGTGCTTAAACATCGACGGTGGGTGCGGCTAGCCAACAGGGGATGCTTACTCCTCCCGGGCACCTGGTCCCACCTCTAGCTTGCTAGGGGTCCGTCGATGCTTAATTATGTGCTCTATTGTGAGTGCTGTTGAGATTATCGTCAGGATCTTCTTTAACTCATTTATGTCACACTTATGCCCTTTGCCGTGTGGAGCTCGTAAAAAAGTTCCCCGCGAGGGGTTGGACAGTAAGTGTTTTGAATATATTTCCCTGACATTGTCGCCATAGCACTTTCTATATAGACATAACGTCAGACAGTGCATGAATTTCATATGGTTTTCTTTTTCGTGCTTAAACATCGACGGCGGGTGCGGCTAGCCAACAGGGGATGCTTACTCCTCCTGGGCACCTGGTCCCACCTCTAGCTTGCTAGGGGTCCGTCGATGCTTAATTATGTGCTCTATTGTGAGTGCTGTTGAGATTATCGTCAGGATCTTCTTTAACTCATTCGGAAACTTGCCATTTCATGGAAAAATATCTTCGTTCCCTTAAAGGAGGCTAACACCTTAGCACCATCCCTCCAATGTTATTTTGAACCTAGATTTTATTTGGATATGCTACTGAATCCACCCTAAAGGACATTTGGAGCCGCGCACTCTCTTTAAAGTAAATGCACAAATTTAAATTCTAAAAATTAAAACCAGAGGGCGCTAGTGAAATTAGAGGGGTTTATGAAAATCACTTTGGCTGGAAGCATCGCTGGTGAGAATCCATCTGTCAACTGCTGAGGTGGGATCAAAGTCTGTTACATATGGTGAGCATAGTGTCATCTAGGTATTGCTCTGACTGTCTTTGTCGTTTATCAATTTTGATTAGCTTCATCTGGTTAAAGCCCGTTTCCAACAGGGCGAGGCTGTGTAATAAATCATTGATAGTAGTATATTGTCCACACCTACCTGCAAATTGTCTGTGAATATCCTCCCAAAATGGTGGTTGTCCTACGAATCTACAATGTTAAGAACGCAAAAATTTTATCAATACATGTATCCATGATTTTCATATGCTTGTTAATTTTTGTTGGGTCCTGTAGCATCATATCCCAGCGATCTTGCTACATCTTTCGGTATATTTTGGACATCATTTTCGTAGGTTTTGGTATGGAAGGCCATCGTTGTCTTATAATGAGATATTTCAATATATGGGATGGTTTAATCAATATATGCGGTGGTAAGTACATTATATGCCGTGGTAAGAACATTATATGGTGTGGTAAGTACATTATATGGTGTGCTAAGTACATTATATGCGGTGGTAAGTACATTATATGGAGTGGTATGTGTAATATATGGAGTGCTTAATACATTATATGGTGTGCTAAGTACATTATATGCGGTGGTAAGAACATTATATGCGGTGGTAAATATAATATATGCGGTACTAAGTACATTATATGGAGTGCTAAGTACATTATATGCGGTGTTAAGAACATTATATGGGGTGCTATGTACATTATATGCGGTGATTAGTACATTATATGGGTTGGTATGTTCCTTACATGGGGTGGTTAGTACATTACATGCGGTGCTAAGTACATTATATGCAGTGTTAAGTACATTATATGCGGTGCTAAGAACATTATATGGGGTGGTGAGTACATTATATGCGGTGCTTATTTCATTATGTGGTGATTTCGTTATGATAAGCATTCTTATGACCAAGATTAAACATTTCTTAGACTCGGATGCGTCGAATTACCCGAAAGGAACCAAATGGAACCAGAGGGATGGCTTGCAGAATTTCAAAATCATGCTTTGGTTCAAAGGAGCTGTTTAGATAAGGGCCTGGTTTAGCCCTGAAATCACTCGATTATTTTTCGTGTGCTGTCCTTCCAATTTAGATTAAGTTTGGTCAGGATAGAAAATGTAAATAATGATAAGATTCCCAGTAGAACTTTTATTTAAATAAATTTGGTGAAAGATGTTATGACTACGGGTTTAAGAGGTTTGGGTACAGATGGCGGAAAACGTCGAATATAGAATAAAATGCACAAAAATGCATTATATTACTTTTTTTTAGGTTTATTATGCTTCTGTTGCCTTTTCATGTCAAAATTGGAAAAAAGAAACTAACTCTGAGATTGTTATAACATCAATGTAATCGGCAATCTCTGCAATCCGGAAACTGAAAAAAAAAACAACGGTTTTATTTCGTTCTTCTCTGAACATTACAAACGGATTTCTGGCGCGAACATGTAAACGTACATTACAAACGTATTTCTGGTGCGAAATACACACGATGTATAAATAAACAAATTTATTTCCTTCCAAACGGTTAAATATTTTATCGGAACACACTATGAATAGATTGTCCCATCTTTTCATATGGTGGAGGTTTTTGTTTTTGTTTGCTTTGGTTCCTGTTTTATCCTGATTTTGTATGCCTTCGGTTTCTGATCTTCTGAATTATCGATTTTGTACTGTAGACAGGGATATGGTCATTATCCATATTTGTCATAAAAAGAAAAAGAGCTAGATGGCAATTATAACCTACTTTAAATATCGCTTTAGAGATAAATTTTAAAACAGTTATCCATCCCCCATTTTTCGTTTTTTGCCTATGGGACATTGTTTTCCCCCTCGCTTCAGAACCCCAATTGGCCAGAAAATGTGTTTTATTAATATACACCTTTGGTGAAAATGACATTGTAAAGCGAGGGGGGACGCTGTTGTGTAAAGGCGTTTCAGTTTCCATTGTTTTCTGTGTAAAAATGATTATTTTGACCCAAATATCGGTCTTTTCTTGCAACCAACACACCAACAACCCCATGATAGAGCTCGGAGAAATGTTGAATCCTTTTGTGTTTATGTGTCCTTTAGGGTATTTGCTATTTTGTCCTTGAAGTCCGTTTGGGTTCCTTTTGGGTCCTTTTGGGATAATGATAACCCGAGTCTCAAAAATGTTTAATCTTGGTCATCAGAATGTTTATCACAACGAAATCACCACATAACGAACTGAGCACTGCATATAATGTACTCACCACCCCATATAATGTTCTTAGCACCGCATATAATGTACTAAGCATTGCATATAATGTACTTAGCACCGCCTATAATGTACTAACCACCCCATGTAATGAACATACCACCCCATATAATGACATAGCACCGCATTTAATGTACATAGCACCCCATATAATGTTCATACCACCCCATATAATGTTCTTAACACCGCATATTATGTACTTAGCACTCCATATAATGTACTTAGCACCGCACATAATGCATTTACCACTCCATATAATGTATTTACCACTCCATATAATGTACTTAACACCGCATATAATGTTATTAGCACCGCATATAATGTACTGGGCACACCCTATAATGTATTAAGCACTTCATATATTATACTTACCACCGCATATAATATACTTACCACCGCATATATTGATTAAATCATCCCATATATTGAAATATCTCATTATAAGACAGCGATGGCGTTCCATATTTTGGCCTTATATCAATGACAAATATGGATAATGACCATATCCCTGTATACAGCACAAAATCGATAATTCAAAAATCAGAAACCGAAGGCATACAAAATCAGGACAAAACAGGAACCAAAGCAAACAAACGAAAACCTCCACCATATGAAAAGAAGCGAACTCCCGATAGGGGAGTGAGACCAGGTGCCCAGGAAGAGTAAGCATCTCCTGCTTGCATGCAACACCCGTCGCTTCAATTCGGTGGAACTGTCACATCCGGTTACTTCCATTTTGGAAGATATAGAGTACAATCTTTGGTTGGATGGTTCAAATGGTCTATGACAGAATATCATCCACCATTCTTGAGAGTGGAACATCATAGTGTATGACGAGTTCCCCATATCGACCGTAGAACTTCCTCAGTGACGATGTTAGTCGGTCACAAACATATCCCTGACTGAGAAGCTTATCTGAAAGACGCCTAGCTCTCAGAACAAAATCCGTATATTTGGTACTTGCTCTGGCATAGCGTATCAACTGAGATATGAACACGCCATAAGCAGGCGATGAAGGGATGTTGCTACTCAGAAAAGGAAAGTTTGTAATGCTGAAATTGAAGTCGTCACGTTTGTCATAGAGTGAGGTGTTCATGTGACCATCAGTGTCGTAGGACAACATTATGTCCAAATAGGATGCTGAATTATTTGTCTCTGTGGTTTCTTTGACTTCAAGCTCCGAAGGATAGATACTGCTCAGGTAATCCGCGAATTTTGGATTATTGATGGACAACACATCGTCTATGTATCTGTAAGTGAAGTTAAAGTCAGAAGCTAAGTATCTTTTCCCTTCAGAGACCAGAGATTGAATGAATTCAGCTTCGTACGAGTAAAGGAAAATGTCGGCAAGGAGTGGGGCACAATTAGTCCCCATTGGAATTCCGACAATTTGCTGGAAGACCTTTCCTCCAAACACCACAAAAATGTTGTCGATCAGAAAGTTTAACATCTGAATAATGTCTGTTTCAGTGTACTTATTTTCAGAATCGGACTTTTCTTTTACAAAGTAGGTTTTGTCATAGTTAACAACAATAAATTTGTATTTGCGATTACCGTTCTTACTTGTAAACGCATTACTTATAATTTTTGCGAGTCTTTCTTTCAATTTAGAATGTGGAATTGTAGTGTAAAGTGTCGAAAAATCAAAGGCTTTGATCGAATGGACTCTACTAAAATGAGAGGATTTCAGATGTTCTAAAAGTTCCTTCGAATTCTTTAAAATCCACATCTGGTTGATACCACTGCGAGAATACACTGTCGAACAATATTTTTGAAGCCCAGATTTGATTTCAGATAAAACTTTGGTGAGTAAGATCGATACAGTTTTGGTAGAACATTTTGAGGAACCAGCGATGAAACGTTGTTTGTACGGATTCTTATGCATTTTAGGTACATGTATGCAGTACAAGTATGGTAAATCTAAATGTTTGATTCAGGATCACTGACGAGGGTTTATTACCCGAAACGTGCATGTCTGGTCCATGCTGTTAATTAATCTGCTTTTAAAGGATGCTAACGAATTTGGAGACGTTTATTATGAAACATTTACATGCAGTATATACTAAATTACATGTAACAAGTTCTAGCAAGCGTGCAAGACCATTAGCTTTGGCATTGGTGTTATTGGCTTAGGAATGCAGGATACGTTAAACGTTCTGAATAGAGTATCCAGACCCTTATTCATATGGGGCAACCAGCGACTGCCCGTTACTCTGTGTGACAAAGTTCATTTAATCTCAAATACCTGAATTTAAGAAAAGGGTCGGATGGTGAAAGTTCTGGCATGTGACTCTTCCCATACCTACCAGGAAGTTTTACTGAGATAGCATGAAGGAGAGTTAGGTCTTGTAATAAATTACTAAAGCCTTATTAGCCATTATGCAATCATTTGGCTCAAATATTATCCATAAACCCAGAATGAAGAATGATTAGCAAACTAGCTCTTCCTCCCTAGCAATCTTAAACAAAATTGATAATCCCAGGGGGATTTATACTCAACAGAAACTTTGCAGTATGATGATGTTTATAATCACCCCAGCACTGATTTAGGTGTTGCTGAAATTGAGGTTTCTCTATAAATACCTCTGAGAAATCAATTATACATGGCACTTCTGAAAGAAGGGGCGAGATTCTTTCTTACACCATATTTCTGTGCATTGAAAACAAGACTCTTCAGATTCACTTTCAGCAACTTTATCATGCGGTAAATATCTTAGAAAAATTGGAAACAGATATCTGAAACCTATCTGCAAGGTCTTCATCTAATAAGGCAAGGCTCAGCTTCATGAAAGTTAGAAGTATCTCTTCTCTTGGACAGGGAGTTTAAACTTCCCCTTTGTTTCTAACATTTCTTATGACGCAGTGTCTTACAATGGTAAGATGGACCTTTCCTGTATCTTATCTTCTTAAAGAATGTTCAATTACTCTTCATACTGCATTCAATGGACTCCTACTAGGAAATCCTGTCTAGAGTCGGACTATCCATTTTATCTATATGAATATCGAGCGTTCGATTTCTGTGATAATGGTATTTACACTTTGGGAATGACTGCTTAAATTAATTTGTATCTGTGAAAATATTTCGCGGGGGCTCAATTTTCGTTGATAGCTATCCACGAATTTACATCCCCAACGAAAACTTGTACATATAGCAAGAAATTTAAACTCTAAATGACAAAACAAGCATGCATATTTTAGAGGCGATGACATATTAACACAATCCAATAACCTGGACACATACGTTAATTGTATTGTTTGTCAATACTGTTTTTACAACTGTTTGATACAAGCCAATCTTTTGAAACTTAATCCTCGTCAGTGATCCCCAATCTAAACACTGCAATATAACCTAAAAGTGTGAAAGCATGTACCGAAAGACGTAGAAGAATGGATGGGATATGATGCAACCGGACCCATGTTTTAGAAATTTCAAGAAATATTGATTACAGAAATTTTCAAATGCGTGGGAGAGACGATCAACCGAAGTTGATCGAACTTGGCTACATGTGCTCTCGGGGACTCCTGGTCCACCAGCGGTGACACTCACCATGTGGTTCAAATATTAAACGTCTTCCAATTCAATGGCATCATTTAAGAAAAGAGAAATTTGCAGCATGGACAAGCCATGCATGCCTCGTGTACTTAACCCTCGTAAGTGATCCCCAATCTAAACACTTTAATATAGCCCAAAAGTGTGAAAGTAATTATGTTAAAAAAATGTACCGAAAGACGTAGCAAAATGGATGGGATATAATGCTACAGGACCCATCTTTTCGAAATTAAAGAAATTTTGATCACAGAAATTGCCGAATGCGTTGAAGAGACGACCAATCAAAGTTGATCGAACTGGGCTACATGTGCCTTCGGGAACTCCTGGTCCACCAGCAGTGACACTCACCAAGTGGTTCAAATGTTAAACGTCATCAAATTCATTAGCATCATTTATGCAGCATTGACCAGACATGCACGTTTCGCGTACTTAACCCTCGTCAGTGATACCCAATCTAAACACGATTATGATTCTGATCAGCCAGCTAGTGACAGATATTTGCCGGTGAATCAGGTGGATTTTATCAAATTTCAAATTGATAAAAGACACGTTTCAAATATAATTAAAGTCAATGAATTTTAAAATGTTGACATTCCTGTATCTACGGTATATAATATATCACTCATGAAGATATCATTTCATGACGCATTTTCAATTAAGGGACCCATCCTTCAGTTGCTGAGAGGATTATATAAACACACTTTGAACATAAGGAAATGATACGATATCGCAATTAAGCATACCACTGGTTATAAAACATGATTATACGCATAACCTTAAAACTTTTAACACGAGTAAGCAAGCCCTAGGGCACGAACATTTGCCTGGCATCAAATCAGACAAATTGAAACCAATAAGTATGAAGTTGGATTAAGAGGTAAGGCAGAATTAATTGCTATTTTAATTGCAATCAGGACGTTCAAACTACATGACAGCACATTAGATGATTGCTTTCTGCTCGATTGTTTACAACTAAAGTGTTTGTTTTGAACTAAAGCATATTTCTGTTATATGGGAAAAATATTCCTTGATAACTCTCTTTTCGGTTTGCGGCTATTGAGACGGAGAGGCCTTTGATATAGTTTTGTTTTCCACACCATCGGATATATTTCAAAAGGTTTGTTTAATTCTTAAAACTATTTTTAGCTTTTAATATACAAATATAGTTCAAGTTCTTTACATAAAACGCAATCAAAACTGCTTTGAAGATTACGACATCCTATGCTGTGAAATATGAATTGATTTCTTTCTTTTTTCATTCTTGTTAATACATGAAATGCACTGTAGTAGAAATATGACACAAAAGGTATAACCATGAACATGTTTAGACATTCTGGTAACATTTCAATGGCTTTCGACTAACTAATTGATATTGATATTTGATATTGTGTGTTATAGATAAAGATGTAACAATCTTCTATCCCTTGAACAACTATGGAATGCTGTTATTGTTTCCTTTATTTTGTTTTATTTATATGACGGTTTCGTTTGCTTCTTTGGATTTGAATGTTTTGGATATTTGGATCCTGATTTTAAATTTTGTTTACCTATTCCTATTATTATCATTGAATAAACTGAACTGGAAATAATAATGTCGCAAAAAGAAAGACATGTTTCTGTCGAATAAACTGACGATTAATTGCTATTTATTTTAAGGTAGCTCGCACATGTGTTCGTGAGAGCTTTCATTCTCCCTATGATAACTTTTTCTTTAAAAGATTTGTGTTAATCATCTTTTAACGTTTTGTAAAAACTTTTAAAACGCTAGATGGTAGGAATATCTAATTCGAATGACCCCAACTTTAACATTACACCCCATGGAAATTCTTAACATGTACGTATTTTACATTGTAGAACCATTTTTAAAACGAAAATAAAAATTAAAACCTGTATTCGCTTTACCCATGTGCAATAATATAAAAAGAAAATATGGGGTATCCATCCATAATTGTCTCCATTTGTGGACTAGAGGTACAATCAACCTAAATATAATTATTTCCCATGATTTGATAAGGGATGAAAGTAGACAGTAGAGAATACAGCATACAGCAGAATCTATTCTTCGGAGCTTGAAGTCAAAGAAACCACAGAGACAAATAATTCAGCATCATACATGGACATTATGTTGTCCTACGACACTAATGGTCACATGAACACCTTACTCTATGACAAATGTGACGACTTCAATTTCAAAATCACAAATTTTCCTTTTCTGAGTAGTAACATCCCTTCATCGCAGTTGATAGGCTATGCAAGAGCAAGTATCAAATACACAGTATTCATTCT
This sequence comes from Pinctada imbricata, assembly GCA_033119305.1. Taxonomy (NCBI): domain Eukaryota; kingdom Metazoa; phylum Mollusca; class Bivalvia; order Pterioida; family Pteriidae; genus Pinctada; species Pinctada imbricata. Next base: position 46,927,960 of record VSWD01000005.1, on the reverse strand, counting down.
TCTTCCTTCAATTCATATAAATAAATAACAAAACGCAAAATACAATTTGCGAACAGCCCGACGTTGCTACCGGACGCCGCTTATATTCAAACATTTTACAAAACTCATGAACAAAAATATAGTATCAAATATTTTGACTGTTTAGAATGTTTGTAAATATTCATTGTATAACAATTAAAATGAGAGGTCCCTTTTGTTTCCAACGAAGCAGATTTACATCAGACCCAGGGGAAAACAGAGAAAAAAAAACCCTTTTTGGGATGAAAAACCTCTGAAACTGGGCAAGATATAAATCACGTTAATATATCTATTTCATCAAATATTTTGTAATTTATCTTTACAATAATATATATATAAGTTGAAGAATACTTTTCCATCTCATTTTTAGTTTAACGCCAATTATCAAAATTATACAAATTTCCAAAATATAGAAATTTTGCTGTGAAGCGGTGAACGTACGGCTAGAGAATGACTACCCTTGACCACTCTACAGTGACCAGTACAATACTCTAATCTGATTGGTTATTACCAATTATACCACAATACACAACCATAAAGCCGTTCGGAACACTAATACAAATTTTTCCCGCTATACTACGAAACGCGGGAAAATAATAGTATTCATTCTCCTTCCTTCAATTCATATAAATAAATAACAAAACGCAAAATACAATTTGCGAAAAGCCTGACGTTGCTTCTAGAAATTGAAAAATATAGGGGGACCCGAATGAGAATTGAGTGATTTTACAATAAAACTAGATACTAAGCCTCTTTGTCACTTCTAGCCTCTTCTCAACTGTCATTATCCATATTTGTCATTGGCTATATATCGATCTTTACTGCTGGTCGTCTTCCACCGACCATGGCGCTTCAGACATCTGTCATTTACTGACCCTGAGGCATTAGCAACTTGCGTAGCCCCTCCCGATCTCATAGAGTGAAGTCCAAAATCAAAAGAACCACCAACAAGCTTTAGTTTTAGGATTATGCTAGCCTTAGCTGCAGTGTAACTTAACTTTTTATGCCCCCGGAATCAAAGATTCGGGGGCATATAGTTTTTGGCCTATCCGTCTGTTTGTCTGTTTATCTGTTTGTCTGTCTGTTTGTCCGAAAAACTTTAACATAGGACATAACTTTTGAATGGGAAGTGATAAGGCTTTCATATTTCACATGTGTATTCCTTGTGACAAGACCTTTCCATTGATACCAAAATTTTTGACCTCGTGACCTTGACCTTGACCTTTGACCTACTTTTCAAAAACTTTAACATTGGGCATAACTTTTGAATGGGAAGTGATAAGGCTTTCATATTTCATATGTGTATTCCTTGTGACAAGACCTTTCTATTGATACCAAAATTTTTAATCTCGTGACCTTGCCCTTGACCTTTCACATACTTTTCAAAAACTTTAACATTGGGCATAAACTTTTGAATGGGAAGTGATAGGGCTTTCATATTTCACATGTGTAATCCTTGTGACAATACCTTTCCATTGATACCAAAATTTTTGACCTCGTGACCTTGACCTTGACCTTTGACCTACTTTTCAAAAACGTTATTATTTGGCATAACTTTTGAATGGGAAGTGATAAGGCTTTCATATTTCACATGTGTATTCCTTGTGACAAGACCTTTCCATTGATACCAAAAGTTTTGACCTTGTGACCTTGACCTTGACCATTGACCTACTTTTCAAAAATTTTAACATTGGGCTTAACTTTGAATGGGAAGTGATAGGGCTTTCATATTTCACATGCGTATTCCTTGTGACAAGACCTTTCCATTGAAACCAAAATTTTTGACCTCGTGACCTTGACCTTTGACCTACTTTTCAAAAACTTTATTATTGGGCATAAATTTTGAATGGGAAGTGATAGGGCTTTCATATTTCACATGTGTATTCCTTGTGACAAGACCTTTCCATTGATACGAAAATTTTTTACCTCATGACCTTGACCTTTGACCTACTTTTCAAAAACTTTAATATTTGACATAACTTTTGAATTGTAAGTGATAGGGCTTTCATATTTCATATGTGTATTCCTTGTGACAAGACCTTTCCATTGATACCAAAATTTTTGACCTCGTGCCCTTGACCTTTGACCTTTTAACCCAGTGACCTCACATACATGTACTTAACAGAAAATAGTGTTCATACTAACAAAGATGCCACCGGGGGCATTCGTGTTTCACAAACACAGGCTTTATTGTTTTTGTGAATAAACGCACAAGTCTTGTTTGATCTGTATACTTGTTTAAACAAAAATTGGTCTGATTTCACGTTTATCTTGGCCCAACTAATGTAACGCTTCAGCATTTTCAATGGACAAGCTATAGTGTCACCTTTTGAAATTAAGATTTCGTCACCGTGCCGATATTAGATATTAATCGGTCAAATATGCAAATATCTTTACAGCGAATAGAACTGACCTCATCATATCTCTAAAAACCTGCAAATGACATTAAAATCATGCAAAGATCTCTAATAATCAAAACATCGTTACTATGCTCATATAGTTTACACAGTTTGATCAGCATGTCAGAAGTAACAGGATCTTTTCTGTGAGTCGCTGGCTTTGCGTGTCTTTTAGCGGATTCTTGAAGATTCTTCACGAAACCTAGCCGCAGAAACGGCCAACGACACTTGGATATTTGGTTGGTAGGGGTGTGTTGGCCGCAGGAAAGTACATTGAACAAACCCGGGACCCAAATTTAGGATATGACCGGCACGAATCGGCAAATTTTCTGGGGGATTATTGACTGTGTCTCACTCAAATAAAATAAAACTAAACGATCGGCAATCATATTTTACCTTGTTAAGCTTTAATATCAATGATACGGCCGGGATTCTACTTGCCTCCGCTTCGTCTCTTCGAATTCAAGCGCCATGTTGTAAGTTTACACTCATGCGTCAGGTCAAACACGTGACACCACGAGGTTGTTTCCATAACAACGTCCATTCATATGGATCGAGGTGTCACGTGTTTGCTATCAGCAGCAACGTTTAGTCCTGAAAAAAATATTCAAGATCAATTAGCATTGAATCTAATGCAACAAAGCTAAATCTTTGAATTTTCTTTCCAAAAATTCCATTCTTCCCGTAACCTCTATGAGTAAAATTATTGCCTTCAAAGTACATGACGTCACTAATGTTTGAAATGAAAATGTTTTCATGGCATACTATTAAAGGCAAAAATTAAAGGGGGCCGATTTCCAAACCGGAATCACTAACGTTGCTTTGACGTTTTCTTTCAATAATTTCTTTACTACGTCAGAAATTAAAACAGGAGGAGGAACCAACCAATTATTCTTTCCTTCCCATTTCTGTCTTATAGCATCAATGTCAGAGCACCCTTCACACCAAAATTTAGCGCTAAACTTGTCGCATTTTCTATAATAAAAGGATGCGAACCTATCATAGGTATGTGGACCACATATGAAATCTAACTTATTGAATGCCCACCACTGTACTCCCCAATCATCACAATCACCAAGCCTACTCAAACGATCAGCTTCGACATTTTCGTGTCTTGCTATCCACATCGAAGATAAAGTAATATCATTACTATCACATTTGTTTACTATATCCAGACAAATGTCGTTCAGTTTTGCTTCCTACCTCCAAGATATGCTTAACATTTTGTTGTCCGAAATAACCTGTAATGATTGACCTTGAACCATATTCAAATTTGAAAACAGCACTTTCCTCACAGCTTCAAGTTCCCGCCATGTTGAACTCTTTTCGACTTCATATATCTCCCAGTTACCATAAACTGTAGAGCCTGGGACATAGCCCCCTTCCGGTGTCATTAAATAACCACCGTAACCTGTACTAGAAGCATAACAAAATAATTTCAAATCTGTAACTGTTCACAGTCAAATGACTGAAATTAGATCCACGTACATTAAACTCAAATGAGTTTTTTAACCAATATCTCAGTTCGTTCTCACATTGATTAGTGATATACACACGACCTTTCCAGGATAATCTATCCTGTATACATTCATATGATCTTCTAGTGTGTAACCTGGCTAAGTGTCCAAACACAGGCTGGGCAGAGATCAACTGACCTACCACACCTGCTAAAGTTCTTACAGCAACTGTTCTATCACCATTACTCAAATGAGATAAAATCAGCTTTACTGAGCTCAATAATTTTGACATCCTCTCCTCAGTCAAGTGTAAACTGCCATCATGCATGTTCCAACATAATCCCAACCAAGTTATTTCTTGTGTTGGTAACCAATGAGATTTTTCCTCAGCTATTATGAAACCAAACTTTTTCAGGTCATTCGGAATGATCTGACTCAAATCTAAAGTCTCATCATGGGAACGTGCACCTGCAATCCCATCATCTAAGTACATTATAATTTTGTGACCTTTAGAATGCCAATATTTCACTAACTCTCTCGTAACCTTAGAGAAAAAAAAACCCTACAGTAGCAAGACCAAATGGCAAAACAGTAAAAGTCATAAACTTTCCTTTCCACTGAAAACCTAAATAAGTTTGAAATTTTTTGTCTATTGTAATATGATGGTACGCTGACTTTAAATCAAAAGAAATAAAAAAATCTCCTCTATCAAATAAAACTTTGGCTACTTCAAAATTCTCGTACTTGAATTTGAATTGAAACAAATAAATATTAATGTGTCTACAATCCAAGACCAAACGTAATTTTCCAGCTTTATTTTTGGCAACTGTAAGTGGATTAACGACATGAGGTTCATCATAAACTTCAACGACGCAACCTTTCTTGATTAACTTATCAATCTCTTCAGAAACAAAAAGTTCATTGTCTAAAGCTGACTTGTTATTTTTCAGAATTACCTTTTGGGGTTCATTTTTGAAAGGTAACATAAAACCCTCTTTAATAACTCGTAAAATAAATTCACTAGTACCTATTTTTACCCATTCATCGATAGATTCACGTAGACTACCGACTGGTGATTCAAACCCCTGTGAATTTACCTGTTCAGGTGACTGTTCTCGAGCTTGATCGCTCACACACCTCACGGTTGATTGATTCATATCCAAAACATTGTTTTGACTAAATGATTTTTCAAAATGCAAATGCGATAAATTGAAAATATCACTTATCTTATTATTTTTCTGTTCCTTGGGACATTCATTTTTCCAATGGCCTTTTTCGCCACACCCAAAGCATCGCCCTGGTTTCGTCGATGAAGATCCGGCTGCTGCAGGCTTTTCAGCAAAGGGACGTTTGTATGCCGTGTACGGAGTAAAACGCCTGGATTCCTTCCTCTTTTAGTTTTTTATTTGCGCGTGTCTGAGCCTTAAAAATTCGTTTCTCGTCGTCTGAATTTTCGGCCAAAGGATTAGACTCATATTCGTGAACAACTAGCCATCCCGCCTCGGAAGAATCGGCCAATTTTATAAGATTTTGTCTCTGTTGCAAAATACTCATACCTTGCGATAAAACTTCTCTGCAGTTAGAATGTTTTGCTCAGACAATTCGCCCATATCGACAGCCAGATGATCGTCGGCCTCCTTTAGCTTGGAAAAAACTTTGTTGTTATGTTTGAATTGTTCTTCATTGCCGCGTTTTTTGAATTTAAAAGAGTCAGTGAGCGATTCTTCAATTTTCGAAATTTGTTTATCGGCCAGCATTCTGTTATGTTTCTGGAGCTTCCCCATCTCAGATGAAATCAGATTTCTCATTTCTGTCATCATCGTATTCTGATTATCTGTAATTGTATTTTGTATTTCGATACTTATAAATTGTTTCGTCTCGGCGTCCATTTTGCTGTGAAGCGGTGAACGTACGGCTAGAGAATGACTACCCTTGACCACTCTCAGTGACCAGTACAATACTCTAATCTGATTGGTTATTACCAATGATACCACAATACACAACTATAAAGCCGTTCGGAACATTAATACAAATTTTTCCCGCTATACTACGAAACGCGGGAAAATAATATATTTTGTTCTAAGAGCTAGACGTCTTACAGATAAGCTTCTCAGTCAGGGATATGTTTGTCGCCGACTTACATAGTCACTGACGAAGTTCTGCGGTCGATATTGGGAAGACTTCATACATTTTGTCCCACACTCCAGAATGGTGGACGATATTCTGACTATTTGAACCATCCAACCATCGAATATACTTGTATCTTCCGAAATGGAAGTAACAGGATGTGACAATTCTACCGAATTGAAGAGACGGCTGTTGCATGGTAAACGTCTTTAAATTCAATAGCATCATTTTAAACCTGATAAATTTACAGCATGGACCAGACATGCACGTTTCGGGTACTAAACCCTCGTCAGTGATCCTAAGTCTAAACAATGTAATATGGTCAAAAAGCATGAAAATTATTATGTTCCAAAATGTACCAAAAGACGTAGCAGGATGAGTGGGATATGATGCATGCAAGCAGGAGATGCTTACTCTTCCTGGGCACCTGGTCTCACTCCCATATTGGGAGTTCGCTTCTTTTCATGTGGAGGGGGTTTTTCCTTGTTTGCTTCGGTTCTTGTTTAATCCTGGTTTTGTGTGCCTTCGGTTTATGATTTTGTACTATGTATTAAGATATGGTCATTATCTATATTTGTCATAAGCCAAATTTGGGGGGGGGGGGGGGCACTTTCACTGTATATCCGTGTCTGTTCCATATGCCACCCTTTTATACAATTTAGTTTTATGTGTTACAAAAAAGTGTGAATTTCTGAATGTCAGTCGAGAGATTTAAAAGATTGACCTTAAAAAACAATCGTACATTTGATCAATGTTATTCTCATAATAAAATAAATTTCTGTCTTTCAGGAATAACGCTTAGTATGAATGCCACATGCTCCTTTTCCCTTGTGAATTTCGACAGCAGTCCTGCCCAAGTCCAAGAAAGACGTGAACAATTACCATTTATTTCCATCAGCCTTGGCATTGCGTGTTTTGGAGTTATAGCGAATTTGCATGTGATGATAATATTATGGAAATACTTCAATAACGAAACATTTATGATTTATCTAAAATTGTTGTCAATCTGTGATTTTTTCTCCTGCCTGGGAATGATTTGGAAGAATTATGGGGAATATTTAACCTGTCCTCTCATTTACTACGGAATAAGCATAGGATGTGGAGTTTCCAACTTTATGATTTTCACTGTAGCAGAATGGTCAATGTTTCTGATTTGTTTGATCAGCTATGACCGCTTCGTAAACATCTGTCGACCTCTGCAATCGAAGCCATCAAACAAAAAAGCTTGGATACTGAGCTTTTGTTGTTTCTTGATATGCTTTCTCAATTGTTTTCCATTTATTTTTCTGTATGGAAATCGATCTATAATAATACAAAATGCTAATCACTCCGAAACTGAACTGATGGAATGTGGGATATCGGATGAAATGAAAGACAGTCTCTTTCCTGAAATTTATTTTGTTGGCATTGACAGCTTAGGTCTATTTCTGCCAACCATTGTAATGATATGCTACATCAAAATCTGGAGGGCAGTTGCTAAAAGTATACGATATCACAAAGAGCTTATCCCCCAAACCAAATTTATGGAAAACAATGAAAATGATGCGGAGAACAAAGTTAAATCAGGGATTCAAGGCATTGCTGATAATCGTTTAAGAGTTCGTGAAAGAAGTGAAAGTCGCCGCCAAAGTGTCTCGAAAATTAAAAGGAAAGAAACTACAACAAAACTGGTTCTCATAGCCACGTTGATAACAATTTTGTTTTTCATCTCTAAATCTTGCATACTTGTTATTGAAACATCAAAGGCGTTTGAGGAAGGCATTGCTCAAATCAGCAGATTCAGATTCACGATGTATAGGTTCTGTATGAATGCTGCCTATCTGAATAGTATTTTTAATCCTTTTGTGTATTTTCTAAATGATGCAAAGTTTCGCAAGGGAATTAAAAACCTTTATCATATAAATCGGTGAGTGAATTGACGATTCTCATATTTAATGAACACTTTTAATGTGAAAACAATGTTACTGTGTATTCAGGAATTAAAGGTTTACTCATAATACATTTCCTTTAAAATTTAGAAATATTTTCAAGCTGCAAAAAATCATTTTTCCAATAAATACTAAGTTACCTCAGTTCGTTTGTCTCATCAAAAATGATTGTTTGGTATTCATACTACAAATTAATGCAATGAATAAAATAATATTTTCCTTTAGACACAATCCATTCGACATGAACGTCATTGAACGATCACTCTACGTCTGTGTGATGACGTCATTTGAAGCCATGAAATGAATTTTTATTCAAGGAAAATTGTAAATCAACATTTAAAACATATTGCAATGGCTGATAGATCAATATAAATAAGTTTAAAAGCTTTAAATAATAATTTCTAGAAAGTAAACAGAATTTTGTGACGGCGCTGTGTCTGATCATGTAGAAGGATTTGTTTGACAGAATAAGTAATTTGTAAACGTACGATTACTGATGATAAGGAATAGAATGCCTATACGTAACATTATACATTTTGTACATCCGTTGTACAAAAGAGTAATTTTACATAACGTTTTAATCATCCCAATTGTGAAGTATGGTAGATTTTATGCCTGGTAAAGTACTATAAAATAAATATTTTCTGAAGGGTAATGATGCCCCGAGTACAGATACAAGACGCCAAAAAAAGTGTAGGGGAAAACTCTTGCACAACTTTGTTATTTTGCAAATATTATATAAAGAAAATCGACAATTTAAGTGCATCATCAGTTTTTCTGCCCCAAAAATCATTATTTTAAAAACAGCGCACTGGGCATAACAACATTTCAGAAACCTTAACAGGCATGTAAAAATGTGCTATTGTACACCATATACCTTAAGGACATATAATGTTTATTCAGTCTTAGGATATATCTCCTTTATATTTCAATCAGTTTCATCTTAGGCACGGTCCATTTGATATTCTGGGGGGGGGGGGGCTTGGGTTTTTTTTCGAAAAAAATAATTTTGCTCTCAATTTTGATGAAAAAAATTAATTTGCTTATGGTGTGACAGAAAAAAATAATCTTGCTCTTTCAAATAATCTAAATTTGAAGAATTACCATAAAATTTCCCTAAATTCTTGAAAATTTTCCGGCTCGCTTCGCCCGCCGCAGTTTTGTATCAAAAAAATTTTGGCTCCCTTCGCTCGTTATAGTTTTCTATTAATAGCAAAGTTCATATATTTGAAGATATCAAAAGTTATACATGCATGTGAAGTAAAAAGGGCTTCCTTAATAAAAGCTTAAATATATTATCAATAATTATGTATTTCTATTTTAAAATACATGCTGCATGTATCCCGTATTTTATGTTCTTGTAAGCTTGGAAGGAAAACTTCAGTTATTCACCAATTTACAATTCTTAGTAACATTTAAACATTTGTCAAGGAGACCTTCCCCTCAGACCCTCTAATACATTTGTACATGTTATATACATGTATCTCATATAAAATATTGAGAACTGTATTGTAAAAATCTTTTATCTCTCTGTTTTTAAAACTGAATTGAATACTTGCATAAAATAAACTAATATTAATATTTAGAGTTTTGAGTAAAAATAAAAATGACTTCTATTAATAAAACACAAACATTCTTAATATATATGCATCACTTTGTTTAAAAAAAATCCTTGCTCCAACTGTGCAAGAAAAAAATAATTTTGCCCCGGTCCGGGGCGAAAAAAAATAATCTTGCTCCGACAAAAAACCCAAGCCCCCCCCCCTCCCTGAATATCAAATGGACCATGCCTTATTGTATGTACAAGCGATGTGTAGTGACATTTGATGAGTTAAACTTACTAATAGGAAATATTGAAGTTCTGAGTACTTCCCAAATAGACTCATGCAGACATTTTCCATTGCCAACAATGGCAAATTTAAACTTATACTCATTGACTTTTTTTATTGTATGATTCTTCTTCATATTTGGAATACGATATATTTGATATTCTACTAATTGATTGAAAGGAAGACTTTGAAACCTTTCTGTACGTACGTTTTGGTAAAATAACATAAAAACATTTTATTCTAAAATATTTTTCAAAGAACTTCATAATGGAAATCGGAGTTATCTTTCTTTGTACGTCAGAAATACAGAATACCCTTGGATGTGAAAATTCAAAATTTCGAGTCCCGGATATGTCCTTAATTTTGCTATTTATTTTTAACAATTATTTGTCACTTCAACAACAAATAAACGGGAAAAAATACGTCTGGTCCTGAAGAATCGTGCATTGCATCCGTCACAAAGGTCTGACCTACAAAAATAAGAAAAAGACATTATATATATATATATAGCGTAGTAAAGCGTGGAATGTGGACCAGGAGCTCCGAGGGCACATGTAACCAAGTTCGATCAATTATTTTGGTTGGTCGTTTCTTCAAACGCATTTCAAAATTTATGCCTACAATATTCTCTCAAATTTCTAAAACCTGGGTCCTGTAGCATCATATCCCAGCCATCTTGCTACGTCTTTCGGTATGTTTAGGGCATAGCTTTCACAGATTTTAGTCATATTACATTGTTTAGATTGAGGATCACTGGCGAGGGTTAAATACCTCCCATTAACGTGCATGTCTGGTCCATGCTGTAAATTTGTCTGCTCTAAAATGATGCTAATGAATTAGAAGACGCTAAACATGTTACACATTTAATATATATCTTTTTTGAAACAGAATGTAATGTTAAGGGTACTAAGTATTTTACACAATTGTATATCTATACCCTGTGTAACACGGTCGAGTATTACGTGATACACAAATAATATGTTCCTTGGGAATATCCATTGCTAAACAACATAAATACTCTAAATCTACTATTTTCTAGGCCTATCATATGACCATCATTATCAGTGATATGATGATAATCTATTCTGATCATGATAAAGAAAAGACGTATATTCATAGAACACTTACACAGAAAATTTTGTATCTGCACCATATCAATGTTAAACGTTTTCAAATTCAATAGAATTATTTAAGAACAGATACATTTTCAGCATGGACAAGACATGCACGTTTCGGGTATTTAACCGTCGTCAGTGATCCTCAATCTAACAAAATGTAATATGGCCAAAGTTTGCCAAAAATGTACCGTAAGACGTAGCATGATGGGTGAGTTTTATTGTTCTCTGAATATAACGCATCAGAATAGTTTACAATCATATAATTGCTAGTGATGGTTATACATGTTTATAAATTCAATTATTAGTAGTAGTCATTATTTACCCACTTAAATTGATGGGAATTCCCATGGAACATGTCTTTTGCGTATCTTGTGGTACTCGACATTGATGAAGAGTCTCAAATAAGTTTCGTCTTCATGCAGAAGGAGCTGTTAAGATAAGGGCCGTATTTAGCCCTGAATCTCGTGACTTATTTCTTGCGCATGGCGAATCGTATACAGAAAAACATGAATCATTATTGAAATATAATGTATTTGCAGAACTTTTACATGTTTTACATTATGTTAAGGAACTCTTAAGGTTGTAAAATTAAGGTCGAAAGAGGTAGGGGTGCTTGGATAGAAAATCCAATAATATCGACAAAAAACGTATACATTTTTGAATATTTTGTCTAAAATGTATAAATATAAGCTAAAAGACATCAAATATGTCTACATTGTGTATCAGAAATAGATTTCGAACGTTCTACCTCCTTTAATCGGTAAATAATGAAATCCGGAACTTAAAATACGGTCTTATTCTTCATTCAATGGCTACAATGTCAGCCTTTTAGCGCGAAATACACATTGACGGAGAAATGAACATCACTCTTGCTTATTCCGTTCCTAATTCTTGTATCTTTCATTCAATCATATTGAGTACACAATGTTTGATGGATTAAAGAGGAAAAATAGTCAAATGTGCAATATTTAATGGTCAAAAAGATCGATTCTTAAAAAATGCACCCCCCTTTCCATTTTTAGTTTTTCCTCTCTGGGGTAGTGTTCCCCCCGGAGATACAGAACCCTACTTTGCCAAAAAATTTGTATCATGGATACACATCTCCAGTAAAAGTGGCTTTCTGTATATCCGGAGGGAACAATGTTCAATAAAACTTTTCCGTTTTCTATTGATTTCTATGAGAGAAAGATAAGTTTTGACCCCAAAATTAGCAATATTATGCAAAACAGATAAAAAATAACTTCATATTCTGATGGGATGCCGTATAGGTATACATTTTACCAACAAAGGTTCTTGAAATTTCAATTTTCAAAATTCCACTTTTCAGGGCTGATTTTACGCCTTATCTTAACAGCTCCTTTATTAAACACGCTGTTTAATTCTTATCCCGAGTCTTCGTGAGGAGACTAAAATCACACAATAAGTTTGTTTCATCGGTAACACAAGTATTGAACTGAACAAACTATCGTTCTTTCATTCAATTACTTACTCGCAACGGGCATTTGGGATTCCCGGACACGATTCCACCAAACATGGATCTACAAAACAGTTTACTAACTGGCCGTCTGGACATACTGCAAAGAGATTGATTTTTCTAAGGATAATTATCATTACTAAAAGTTAATTTAAAGGTTATGTCAATATTTGTTATTACAAGACGAACTTCAAGATGCATCAACATATATTACTTCAGGTGCACCAAGACCTTTTTTCAAACTTTACTTTGCAATTTGATTAGCTATCCTTTCTCAAATGTTTTAAAATATTTACATTACTAGTAGAGTCTCCATGTTAACCGCCCGTTAGGCAACTAGAATTATATTCCAATAACTTCGGTTGCTATTGTGACGTCACGTTCAAGTTTTGTATGAAGGGGGAATTTACCAACGTTAAATTGCATTTGCCATTACCACGGGCAAAATGTGCAACGTGCATGCAAATAAAAATGACAGATAATAAGGATAAATGTAAATATAAGTAATGACTGTCTCGGAAAATTTGCACGTGGTCCGTCAATGCTTAATTTTGTGCTCTATTGTGAGTGCTGTTGAGATTATCGTCAGGAGCTTCTTTAACTCATTTGTGTCACACTTATGCCCTTTGCCGTGTGGAGCTCGTAAAAAAGTTCCCCGCGAGGGGTTTGACAGTAAGTGTTTTGAATGTATTTCCCTGACATTGTCGCCATAGCACTTTCTATATAGACATAACGTCAGACAGTGCATGAAGTTTATATATCGTTTTCATTTTCGTGCTTAAACATCGACGGCGGGTGCGGCTAGCCAACAGGGGATGCTTTCTCCTCCCGGGCACCTCTAGCTTGCTAGGGGTCCGTCGATGCTTAATTTTGTGCTCTGTTGTGAGTGCTGTTGAGATTATCGTCAGGAACTTCTTTAACTCATTTGCACGTGACCAACCAGAATTATACACCCATGAACACCAAAAGTAAGACAGTAATTTCTTAAGGTATCCGTTGTACAATAGAGTCATTTTACATATGGAGGGGGATTAGGGTCACAATGCTATTTGACTTGCTTACATGCTTCATGCTATGTTGCTTCATTCAATGTTTGTTTATTCCATGTTCATTTTACATTTGTCATTCGTCAACGCATAATTGACATCTTTCATTGTGCCATCATTCTTTCGTCCTAATACCATTATTGCTTCGTCAATGCTTACCTCAAATTTGATACCAGGTGCATGGCGCTCCGTTTGAGTCCGTTCCTTGAAATTAACTTTGAGACGTCCCCTGTTGCAGTACTTGGAAAAATGAGTTATAAATAGCGGGAAAAGCAAAAGCCGATTGAAATATTTGAACAAAAAAGAAACATTCAATGATAAAATATTTGGACCTTTTCTGCTTTTTTTAAAATTTATACAGTAATATAGCCATTTGGGGATTTGAAAGCTCTAGAAAGTTTTGCATTTGACTGAAAATAACTTCGTGGCTTAGCGGTTAGCGTGCTGGACAAATAACACCGCATTTTTTTCCCGCATGGGTTCGAATCCCATCGGCTACATAATTTTCTTTTTCTAAATTGTGAGTTGGAAACTATATAGAAGTCAGTTTTATTTTTACTGAGATATCGTGGGAAAGGCGGTATTTCATATTGAAAAATTCTAGATAAATTGAAACTGCCGCGCGTCCTACACTGATGGAACCCAGAGATCAACATCCCTCGGCCCCATTGATTCAGTCAATAATGCAGTTTCTAGTCTCCTTTCATAATTTTGGCCTTGAAACGTTACCTTTTGACATCTCTGTATGCCAAAATTACTCCAAGCTGTTGTCCAGGACAAGCGGAGCGTAGGAGAAGGGGGGAGGGGGGGGGCAGCGCTACCGCTCGCCAGTTCTTTATAGACTATCTGAATAATTTAGCTATTCTGATCCATCATACATAATTTATCAATGTACATGAAGACATTTAACTCATTCTATATCTATATTATTACATGTAATGATAGAGGTTATAGAAAGTATTTTCTGACAAGTCAATATTATGCTAAAAATAAGTCATTTATTCATAGATGACTTGCAAGCGACGATAGTGAGCCAACGAAGCTTTTGCAAAGTTTTGTAATAAAAATTGTTTTTATTTCAACTGAATAATGATAATGTACAGTTGGCCGCCATATTTTTTCCAAAACAATGACCCCTCTTCCAAGAAAAGCTGAAAAAATTGCATAAAAAGATTTTATTTTTATAAGTACCCCCAATTTTTTTTCTACATCCTCTACTGGGCAGATGGACAACATGGACAAGTTACATTATTATACTTAAAATTGACAAAATGAAAAAAAATGTATCCTCGTCCGGGATTCGAACCCACTCGGAAAGGTGTAAAATATATTTCGGTGGCGAACGAGATAACCACTTCGCCACAGAAATTCTTCATATCCTACCATATGTTATAGTTAAAGTTAAAACTTACAAAAATCTTATGCATACAAAATCAAATATTTTCTACATGTAATTACTTCAAACTATTTTTCAAATATTTATACAGCCAATCTACTGCTGTCCTCTCGTGCGATAATATAATTACTTTTCGAACGATACTGTAGTAGAATTTAAAAGAATTTACTAACGACAGGGGATGTTTCAAAGTTCATTTCACGGAACGGGCACATGCGGTCGCGCGAAGCGCCATCTGGTATCAAAATTTTAAGACGAAAGGATAATGGCAGAAAGAAGGATGTCATAACGCATGGTATAATGACAGTTATGCATTGACGAACTTAAAGGACAAATGTAAAATGCACGGAAGCAAAATTACACAAAGAAGAAAGATAAAGTCAATTTGAAATGAAAGCAAGACAAATGAACATGGAATAATCAAACATTGAATGAAGCAACATAGCATGAAGCATGTAAGCAAGTCAAATAGCATTGTGACCCTAATCCCCCTCCATATTTACATAGCGTTTTTATCATCTCCATTGTAAAATATGGTAAATTTTATGCCTGGTAAGGTACTATAAACTATATATTTTCTGAAATGTAATGATGCCCTGATTACAGATATAAGACTTCTGGGTCTTAAAAATCAACGGGGGAAAACTCTTGTACAACTTTGTCATTTTGCATTGGTTATGTAGAGAAAATAGACAATTTAAATGCTTCACCAGTTATTCTCCTTTATTTTTCTGACCCCAAAATTATTATTTTTGAGCAGTGGGTATTATAACCTTTCAGAAAATATATAGTTTATAGTACCTTACCAGGCATGGAAAAATGCCCTATTGTACATCAGATACCTTAATTATTGATTTTTCCTGCATATTATGTTTTATTCAAATCAAACACAAATGTAACAAGTAAAAAAGTATGAAACATCTACATTATATTAGAATCAATGAATAAAAGCCAAAATTAAAAACACAAAACAAAGTCCAAAGTTCACAATCAAAAGTCTTTTAAAAATCCTTTTAAAAAATGTAAAACAGAAATTCCTCACCAGAAAGTTAATATCGGACAAACATACGGAGGTTAACGCAGCACCATAGAAACACGAAGTACAAATTTATCAAATGAACAATCTCAGGAGTCAATTGCAACTACTGGTTGTTTTAAAAATATATATATGCACAACCAATGTACTTCCCTGAGATGAAACTATTGAAAGGAATATGCTTGTACATGTATTTCGCATGAAAACATTCGTGACGTCACAATGCACAAGATCTAAAGAAACTTGCCGCGACGGCTGTACCAACCTGCAAACTGTACCAGTTGTGACATGAATATAAACGTTACCTTGTTACCTAGAAAAACGCGATTTCGGAAAACAAGAATGAAACAGACACCTGTGGTGCATATATATAGAAATAATGTCATAATTTGTGTTTTGTTACGGGTATGCAACACACAGCAAGTGCATTTATCGCATGATATGCGCTAACGCGCATTACATGTACGATAAATGCACTTGCTATGTGTTGCATACCCGTGACAAAACACAACTTAAGACAATTATTCTCTATATACATGTGACAAATATGGATTATGACCATATCCCTATCCACAACACAAAATCGATAACTCAGAAAATCAGAAACCGAAGGCATACAAAATCAGGATAAAAAAAGGAACCAAAGCAAACAAACAAAAACCTCTACCATATGAAAAGAAGCGAACTCCCGACACGGGAGTGAGACCAGGTGTCCAGCAAGAGTAAGCATCTCCTGCTTGCATGCAACACCCGTCGCTTCAATTCGGTAGAACTGTCACATCCGGTTACTTCCATTTTGGAAGACATAGAGTACAATCTTTGGTTGGATGGTTCAAATGGTCTATGACAGAATATCATCCACCATTCTGGAGAGTGGGACATCATAGTGTAATACATGACGAAACATCACCACTATCCTAACGGTATTGTGATTCTATGCTTTAAAGAAAGCCATCTATGCTGTAATTAAGTGAAGAGTTATTTTTTTGAAACTGTCAGACTGAAGGAAAAATCTGACAAAAAAATTATTCGGTCTGAAAAAAAAATCTGCTGTATATTTATTTGTTGATTCAGTACGACATTTTTTTGAAAATGTCTGACAACTTTGAGTTAGAATTCAAAATGTCTGTAAGTGAACAGCCTTCTCAACGAAAAATGTAAAGCAACACACTAGACATGCATGTTACTTGTATTAAAGTTCTGTTGCATATATATTATTTTTCTTGCCAAATTTACCATTTGGTGGACGTGCGCAGCATACTCCAACTCTGTTTGTCAGGGGACGGCATACAGATCCAGGTAGGCACTCGTTGTTTTGAGGTACCGCGAAGGGATTGCAGAAAATCCGCCCCGATAGTATACATCTTTGGGACAGCGTCGGTTGGGCGCAAATAAAAATCACGATGCACCCACATAAAACTAATCCTGTTTCAAGATTAAGATAATTTGAAAAAAAAATCCGGAAAAGAATCGTCATGATTAAGCACATATAATTTTGCACTATCAGTCCACTTTTCAGAAACAACCTTCAACATCTAAACGTTATTATAGCAACATCTTTTTTGTAAAGATAACATACCTTTCATGAATTAGTAAGAGTAGTAAGAGAAGACACTTTTTTGAACAATTAAATACATGTTGTTATTTTCATTCAACACTAAACATCTCTATTCAGTTATCTATTTTACAAGATACAAAGGAAACCATGACAACAACAACCGAAATCTATTCTAAGATCATTTTGAAATAATTTCAAATAATAACTTTATCTAATAACGTTGAACATTCTACTATTTAACTACATTTATGAAACAAAATAAAAAAAAACTTTCTTCACAAAAGACAATTCCTATGTTTTTCTACATCATACCTGCAAACTGTCGAATTGACATGATGAAGCAAAACGGTGCAAAATGATCTTTAATTAAAGTAATTCGTATTTATAGTATTCGCGGTTTCCGCTCACGTGTATATTTTCCAAGAAAACTTATAAATTATATCTTGGTTTAAATGCAAAATCAATACATAATGCATGTACATTTTCTCTGTTAATGATTTCCCTTTTGACGGAATGACCCGAGTTTAAACAGTTTGAATGAAATAAACTACAAGGAGTTGGCCTGTGTCGTTCGCCTGTTCCACGCCTTTTGACACAGCAAGTTTTGATTTCATAAAGAGGACAAGCTGTGTCGAAAATGTTGATGCAATTAGAATTAATTATTAGAACCAAGTCTAAATGAAAATTTCATTCGGACAGATTTATAAGAAAATGAGACAAGTTTTGTATAGGGAGTTGTCACTCCATTTTCTAATTTTTCAACAACTAGAGGGTTTAGTACCCGAAACGTGCATGTCTGGTCCACGTTGCCAATTTATCTGTTTCTAAATGATGCTATTCAATTTGAAGACGTTTACATTTGATATATTCATAAGGAATAACAGATATGTTTTTCCACCTTTATACCCCCAGTGAATTCATGCTTTGGACTTATATTTTGCTATTTGAATTTAAGTTACTACAGTACAATGGCGCCTTAAACCATCTCCGAGAGGATTAACACAAAACTTAATATTTAAACGAAATAAAGATAAATAATACAATAAAAAGAAAATCTGCCTCTTGATATGTATTCCGCCCCCTACCTGGTGGTTAGAATGAACATTGATGTTTTCTTAAGAAGAGGTAGGGGATTAATTTTTAAATAATCAATTACAAGGAGGCGATAATGCCTTAAGTCTTCGTATGCATGAGACATCAGCGTGTACATGTATGTGCAAGGGTATGGTCAATTCGTACCATAACTTACTCGTACCTGCCACTTCGTACCATACCTAACTACCAACTCGTACCAAAACCATTTCGTACCATGACCAACTTGTACCATAAATTCTACCAACTCGTACCATACATAAACTCGTACCATTACCAACTCGTACCATTCATAAATTCGTGTCATCCATAAACTCTTGCCATGGTACCAATACTCGTACCAAAAACTCGTACCATGCATAAATTCCCACCCCTACCAACTCGTACCATGGTACTCAGTAAAGGAGCCGATAAGATAAGGGCCGTTTTTAGCCCTAAATCTCGTGCCGTATTTCTTCCACATGACGGTACATATGCAGACAAAAGATAATCATTATTGAAATAAAATGTATTTGAAGACTTTTTGTATGTTCTACTTTTCGATGAAACACTCATAAGATTCTAAAATGAAGGTCCAAAGAGGTAGGGGGTACTCGAGTAATAAAACGGATAATATTGACCATAAACGTAGAAATTTTGGAATATTTTGCCTGAAATGGATAAATGTTAACTAAAAGATATCAAATACATCTACATTGTATATCAGAAATACATTTCGAAAGTTCTATCTCGTCGTATCGGTAAATAATGAAATCCGAAACTCAAAATACGGTCTTATTTTGTATGTAAGGGCTATAATAGAAGCTTTTTAGCGCGAAATACACATCAGTGGAGAAATCCACATCGCTCCTGCTTATTTCGTTCCTAACTGTTGTACATTTCATTTGATCGTATTAAGAACACATTTTTTTGATGGATTAAGGAGGAAAAATAGTCAAATTTTCCATATTAAATGATCTTAAAGATCGATTCTTTAACAAATGCACCCCCCCTTCCTTTTTTGGTTTTTCGTCTCTGGGGTAGTGTTCCCCCCGGAGATACAGAACCCCACTTTTCCAGAAAATTTGTATTATGGATATACACCTCCAGTATAAGTGGCGTTCTGTATCTCCGGGGGGAACAATGTTCAAAAAAACTTTTCCGTTTTCTATTGATTTCTATGGGAAAAAGACAAATTTTGACCCAAATATTAGCAATATTATGCATAATTGATCTAAAATAACTTCAGAGTTGGATGGGATACTGTATTTGTATCAAATTAATAAACGATTTTTCTTAAAATTTCCATTTTCAAAATTCCACTTTTAGGGCAGATTTTACGTCTTATCTTATCAGCTCCTCGTATTCTGTAAACTCGTACATGAAATAACTTTTTTCGGACCTTGACAAATTTATGCATTAATTCTTATTGATTAAGCGTCACCAGACATGCATGTTTCGAATATCTAATCCGCATTGGTGGAAACTTTTACATTGTAAAGAGTTCAACTAATAATTCATAGGTTATTCAAAAGATGTTGTATATATACGCCACATCGATTGGTGATTCGAGTTGGCTATGATTCGCTTAAATGTTTATGGGTACGAGATTCTGAGTGATTCGAGTTGGTTTTGATAAGAGTTCATGTCAATGGGTACGATATTATGTGTGGTACAAGTTGGTTATGATTCGAGTTAATGTAAATTGGTACGAGATTCTAGGTGATTCGAGTTGGTTATCATATTAATGTCAATGGGTACGAGATTATGTGTGGTACTAGTTGGTTATGGTAGTAATACATGCATGTAATGGAACGAGTTTAAATAAAATTGGGTACGAGTTGGTTATGGTAAGAGTTAATGTCAATTGGTACGATATTCTGTGTGGTACGAGTATGTTATGGAATAAAATTGGGTACGAGTTGTACCTATGAATTCGCAATGGGTACGAAATGACTTTTATTTTGGTACGAGTTGGTCATAGTACGAGATGGTTATTGTACGAGTTGGTAAAGTTTGGGTACGAAGAGATCCAAGGTAAGAGTTGGTTATGGTACGAAGTGACCATAAACCTATGTGCACAATTAACCAATGCAATTTCCTGAGATGAAACTATTGAAAGGATTCCGTAAATGTTCAATACGTCACAATGCGTAATCTTTACGGAAACATGCTGCAACGACAGTTCTTTCCCGCAAACTGAACTCGAGGTGACCTCAATTTTAAAGCAGTTTCAGGTAACGAATATGACAATTGTGGTGCATATGTATAGAATATATAAAATAAATGTCATAATTTGTGTTTTGTTACAGCTAGATAACAGACAACAAGACTTAGTGCAGTTATCGCATTTCTTGCTGTGTGTGGCATACCCGTAACAATGTTACACGTCTTTAAATTCAATAGCATCATTTAAGACCTGATAAATTTACAGCATGGACCAGACATGCACGTTTCGGGTACTAAACCCTCGTAAGTGATCCTCAGTCTAAACAATGTAATATGTCCAAAAAGTATGAAAATTGTTATGTCCAAAAATTTTCAAAAAGACGTAGCAGAAGAGCTACAAACTAGCAGATTCCCAACAAAACACAAACACGTCAAATGTTGATTTAATAACAAGTGGGAAAGAAAATTCAATACTTGAAAAGTACCTAGAAAAATTAGACAAAACAATGAATGACAATTTAGGGAAAATCAAGGATGACATTGCGAAAGCAAATAAACCCAGTCAGAGTTTTCAAGGAAATAGGTACCCAAAGGCACAAAATTGGGATAGAAATAATTCCCAATAATGGGGAAGAAATCAATCAAAAAACTATGGTAGACAAAATTCCAACTTTGGAAGAAACAAACAAAATCAGGGAAATTTCCAAATAACCAATGGTCTAACAACCAAAGTGTAAATTATGCTTCCCAAAGTCGATGGTCTAACCAAAACCCACCCACAAATAACTTCCCTAGCCAATGGTCAAATAACCAAGGGAATGTACAAAACCGAATGTACTGGACCAACAGTCAAGGTCAAGATCAGAATGTGTTAGGAAATAACACAAGTCATGGGCAAATTTCAGTTGGTCAACCTGGGAATACTTACCCATCACAAAATCAGGGGAATACTGATTTGGGAAACTCCCAGAAGTCGAATTCGGGGGTCGGAGTCCGGCAAGTGTAAATAGACCCAAGGAAGTGAATAATGATGAAAATATGGGCAAAAACGTATCAAATGAAAATTTTAAAGTAGAATCAAGTGATAAAAATCAAGAAATCATTATTCATCATACTTATACCCAAGAGACAGGAATCTTTGTAAAGGTTGAAATATTTGGGAAAATGTTTTCATTTCTCATTGACTCAGGCGCAGATGTAACAATTATGCGTCCTGACATACTTCATGACATTAAAGATAGGGGAATTCCTAAGATTAAACCAAAAGATTTAAATCTTGTGTCAGCATCAGGGGATAAGATACCATTTGAAGGGGAATGTGAACTTACTATGAAAATAGGTAGTCACTGCATTGTACACAATGTACTTGTAGGACAAATCAAATGTGATGGCTTATTGGGGCTAGACTTTATGACAAAGCACTCATGTGATATTTTAGTGGGTAAAATGTGTCTTAGAATAAAAGGAGAAAATGTCTAAGATATCAAGAATTATTGAGGAACAATGTTTCCCGTGTTGTTATTTCAGAGGATGTAGTAATTCCCTCTGTGAATATTTTATTTGTGGTAGGATCATAGATCCTGTTGAAAAAGGGATGTACGCCCTCATAGAGCCCACTGATGATGTTTTAGAAAAACATGAAATTATGGTTGCAAGATCATTAATCCACCCCAAGTCATATGAAGTTCCTATTAGGGTACTAAACCTTACAGATATGGAAATTAAACTACATCAAGATACTGTAGTTGCAAAAATGGAAAAGGTGTCTATTATAAAATCTGGTGACAAATCTGTGAATTTCATAGAAACAAACCAGCTCCCCTTAGATTTCCCCGAGCATTTAAGAAATATGTATGAAGAATCATGTGGTATACCTGAAGAGAAAGAAAAACATAAACTTAGAGACTTACTACTTAAATATCAAAGTAGCTTTTCAAAATCATCCCAAGATATAGGTCAAACTAGTTTAGCAGAACATAGGATAGATACGGGAAATTCCCATCCTATAAAACAACCCCCTAGGAGAATCCCGCTTACAAAAATGCATGAAGTGGATAAAGAAATCAAAGATATGCTAGAAAAAGGTGTTATAGAAGACTCCGATAGTTCATAGAGTTCTACCGTAGTTTTAGTTAAAAAGAAGGATAATACCCTTAGGTTTTGCATTGACTTTAGGAACCTAAATGAAATCACGATAAAAGATAGCCACCCATACCTAGAATTGACACTACACTAGATTCCTTGTCTGGTTCAAAATTTTACTCCACAGTTGACCTTAAAAGTGGTTACTGGCAGGTTAAAGTAGCACCTGAAGACAAACCAAAAACCGCATTTTCCATCCCGGGTGGGGGACACTGGCAATTTACCACTATGCCATTTGGCTTATGTAATGCGCCAGTCACCTTTGAAAGGTTAATGGAGAAAATCTTAGCAAAATTATCTTGGAACATATGTAAGGTCTATCTCGATGATATTATCATCATGGGCAAAGATTATGAACAGCACATAGAAAATCTTGAACAAGTTTTCGATAGGTTATGAGAAGCAAATCTGAAAATGAATCCCAAAAAGTGTAAACTGTTACAAACTAAAGTTTCGTATTTGGGACACACTATTAGTAAAAAGGGGATAAGTACAGATCCTTTCAAAATAGAATATGTTCAAAACTGGCCTACACCCAAAAATGTAAAAGATGTTCCTAGTTTCTTAGGGATATGTTCATACTACAGGAGATTTGTTTATAAGTTTGCAGACATTGCAAAGCCTTTACAAAAACTCACAGAGAAACATCAAACTTTCAATTGGACAGAAGATTGCCAAGAGCCTTTGACAAACTGGAAAGGGCATTAACTAGTTCACCCATACTTTCCTATCTACAACAAAATGGTTTGTTTATTTTAGATACAGATGCATCTAATACAGGCATAGGAGCTGTTCTCTCCCAAGTACAAAAGGGTCCAGAAAAAGTAATTTCTTACTTTAGTAAAACCTTCAGCTCCACAGAACGTAGATACTGTGTGACCTGGCGAGAATTACTATCCATAATAGAATCCATAAAACATTTCCACCACTACCTATATGGTCAAAACTTTAAAGTTAGAACAGACCATGGGGCATTAAGATGGCTTCTTAGGCTCAAAAACCCCGAGGGTCAAATCGCAAGATGGTTAGAATACCTATCATCATACCAGTTTGAAATTGAACACAGTGCTGGTAGGTTACATGGGAATGCCGATGCTCTTTCTAGACGTCCCTGTGCTACTATAAACTGTAAACATTGCTGCAATGCTGAATCCAGGTATTCCGTAGACAATGGTACAGTATCTGTGACTTGCTCAGCAGTCTGTACTAGGTCTCAATCTGCAGGGAAGGGTATGAATTCACTGCCCACTGAAAATGATAACGAAAATATTTCTATCACAAAAAGTCAAGGCGAAGATAATCCCACCCATCCTGCTACGTCTTTCGGTACCCTTTTTCGACATAGTAACTTTCATACTTTTTGGCATATTACATTGTTTTGATTTAGGATTTAGGATCACTGATGAGGGTTAAGTACCCGAAACGTGCATGTCTGGTCCACGTTGCCAATTTATTTGTTCTTAAATGATGCTATTCAATTTGAAGACGTTTACATTTATACCACTTGGTGAGTGTCACTGCTGGTGGACCAGGAGTCCCCGAGGGCACATGTAGCCAAGTTCGATCAATTTCGGTTGATCGTTTCTTCAACGCAATCTAGATTTCTGTTTTTAAAATTTCTTGGAATTTCTAAAAAGTGGGTCCTGTAGCATCATATCCCACCCATCCTGCTACGTCTTTCGGTACCCTTTTTCGACATAGTAACTTTCATACTTTTTGGCATATTACATTGTTTTGATTTAGGATTTAGGATCACTGATGAGGGTTAAGTACCCGAAACGTGCATGTCTGGTCCACGTTGCCAATTTATTTGTTCTTAAATGATGCTATTCAATTTGAAGACGTTTACATTTATACCACTTGGTGAGTGTCACTGCTGGTGGACCAGGAGTCCCCGAGGGCACATGTAGCCAAGTTCGATCAATTTCGGTTGATCGTTTCTTCAACGCAATCTAAATTTCTGTTTTTAAAATTTCTTGGAATTTCTAAAAAGTGGGTCCTGTAGCATCATATCCCACCCATCCTGCTACGTCTTTCGGTACCCTTTTTCGACATAGTAACTTTCATACTTTTTGGCATATTACATTGTTTTGATTTAGGATTTAGGATCACTGATGAGGGTTAAGTACCCGAAACGTGCATGTCTGGTCCACGTTGCCAATTTATTTGTTCTTAAATGATGCTATTCAATTTGAAGACGTTTACACTTAAACATTTTATTTCATGGGTAAAAGCAGGAATCAAACCTGAATGGTCAGATATCTCCCACTTAAGTGAAACATGCAAACACTATTGGGCTAGGTTCGAATCATTAAAATACGAGAACGAAACTCTCTATCACATTTTGGAAGACACAATCCCAAAATATCAGGTAGTCGTTCCAAATTTATACAGAATCTACATAATAGTCAAACAGGAGGTCATCTAGGGGTTAAGAAAACTCTTTCCAAAATACGAGATAGATATTTTTGGAAAAACATGTCACATGACGGGGAACATTGGTGCAAAATTTGGGACAATTGTGCTGGTAGGAAAATACCTAGTAGATCAGTTAAGGCCCCATTACAAAAATACACTGTAGGCGCTCCTACGGAAAGACTAGCATTAGATGTACTAGGGCCATTGCCACTAACGTCTAAGAAAAACTCTTATCTATTAGTTATAGGGAAATTATTTTACAAAATGGATAGAGGCCATTCCAATTAAAAATC
Organism: Pinctada imbricata; assembly: GCA_033119305.1. Classification (NCBI taxonomy): domain Eukaryota; kingdom Metazoa; phylum Mollusca; class Bivalvia; order Pterioida; family Pteriidae; genus Pinctada; species Pinctada imbricata. The sequence continues at coordinate 46,902,481 of VSWD01000005.1, read as the reverse complement.
AAAGAGCAACCACAATGGCCGAGAAATTAGTTGATAGGATTGTCAACATAGTTGGTGTTCCTATGGAATTACATTCAGATCAAGGTCGGGCTTTCGAATCTGACGTTTTTAAAGAAACGTGCAAAATTCTAGGGATTTATAAGACCCGCACTACACCCTACAGACCTCAATCAGATGGTATGATAGAACGTGCAAACAGAACAATAGCAAACATGTTATCTGCTTTTGTAAATGAGAATAAAAGGGACTGGGACGAACACATACCCTTACTCATGTTAGCATATAGGACAGCCATCCATGAATCCACAGGAGTTAGTCCTTGTGAAATGGTATTTGGCAGACTACTGGGTAGAGTTGAACCTGAAAAACAGTATGAATATGAAAGTGACTTTGCATATTCTCTTTCAAACAAAATTGCTAAAATCAATGATTTTGCTAGAAAGAAATTCAGAATAACTGCAAGTAAAACGACAAGACAATACTTAATTAGACAAAAAGTGGGTTGGACCATATCTTGTATGTAGGAAAATTAGTGACGTAGTCTACAAAATCAAAACAGGTCCCAAATCTAAACCTAAAGCAGTTCACCACAACTCACTCAGACCTTATGAGGGTGAAAATAAACCAAAATGGTCAATAAACTAGATAAACCTATTCTATATCCCAAAGCATGGCAAAATGTAATATTGGGAAAAAATTCACAGAAAGGGAAATAACTCCTTCATCATAATAATTTTTATGAATACATATAAAATGGGAAAATTTTTCGATATTAATCCAATCTTTTAAAAAGATTGAAATAACAGTTTACAGAAATTAAATAAAGTAATTCCTATTGCTTTCATTTCTTTTTATAAAGAAATGCTATTTTTTGCTTAGGTGCAGAGATACAGATGCATGATTTGCGAGAAGGGCGGATTCACACAAGTGGTGCATTGCGAGAGGCACATGACATCGTCACACTCTGGCTTTGGATACCAGTGCTCTGCTTGTTTAAACGTATTAGGAAGGAATGACCAGGCTCACAAATGCAAGAAGAAGGGGATATGCTTTACCTTGAAATTAGTTAAAAGAAGTACAATGACCCTTACCCCAGATGAATCCGCAGAATTCGAGAGCTTCCAAAGGAAAAGGAATACACATGTGCATACATACATGGAAAAACTGTCAGTACCAACTAGTGAGCAGCCATTTGGAACCAAAGAAAGACCAGGAAACAAAAGGAAAATCCAGTACTTAGAGGAGATACCAGTACCATCAAATCTAAAGAAAACAACATAAAATCTTACGGAAATCAGTGAAAAGAAAGAGGAAAGGAAGAAAGGAGAGGAAACCGAAGTAGAACCAGAGAATAGAGCCAATGCATGTAGGAGACTATTTAGGGACCAGGAAACATTATCGGATACATCAGAAAGCGAGAGCGAGGAGGAGGAAGAAGAAGAAGAACCGAAACTAAAGTCACCGGAAGTATACATAGAAGAGCCAAAAAGGACCGTAGTTACCGAAACAACAGAGGAATATGATATTGTAGAGAAAGAAGAAGAAACGGAGAAGGAAAATGAGGATGGACCGCTTGCAATACATATAAAGATACATACCAACCGAGTAACACTTAACGTAGGGGGAAAATTGTTTGAGACCAGCAAAGTAACAGTTGCCAAATATCCAAATTCATTATTACATAAACTGATCAGAAATCCAGCCTTTTAGAAAATCATCAGAGAACGTCCCTATTTATTTCATTGACCGCAGCCCTCAGCATTTTGGAATTATTTTGGAATTTCTCCGAGTCGGAAACAAGGAAATTGAATCATACTTACCTAATAACCCCATTCATCTGAAACAGCTCTTTTATGGACTTGATGACCTGGCAAGCATCACAGCAGAAAGATCGTGCAAATCATTGTTTGGAGTAGCTTTAAGTGCATTTTAATGCTATTTATTTGTTGTTTATTGTATTTGTATATATATTAACTTTTTGAATTTACATGCATTTTTATATCTCTATTTACTTATACATGTTGAACATTGACATTTGAATATATTTCATAATTATGAAATATGTGATGTGGGACATATCAACATGGTACAAGTATAGGAAAAACAATTTGAACTACAGCATGAACTATACATGCTATATGAACAATTAATTTGCATGACTATGAATCTATGATAGAGAATTCGGAGTGATACAAACATTGAAAAATGGAATCACTCACCTTAAATGTTTGTTGTTGTCATTCGGGACGAATGAATCTTCACAGAGGGGGGTAATGTTACGATCAGTCAGGCATCCCTCAGGTTATATGATTCCATTATAAACTATGTTTCAGCTGCTGTGGATTATTTTCGATGTACAGAATGTTCGAGTTCAGTTTGTTTACATCATGTTCGAATCGTTGTATTATGTTTATAACACTTGTCAATCCCAAACTCCCATGGCGACAAATACCCAGCATCTTCATAATCTATTCTTGTTCATGACAAACTGACTTTACATATCTAATGTCGATAAATGGGCTATTTTACTTGATTTCTCTAAAACTTATGACATTTGTTTCGTCCGCCACTCTCCGCACTCGTTTTATAACGACGTCTCTGATTGGCTGGGCGGCGAAACGTAACAGATGATTTTTGCGGGACGACTCGCGTGTGGCCTAAGTCGTTCATATAAAAGGCGACCGTCTGCAACGGTCGGTGCATTCGGCCAGAGTCTGTAGAGAAGAACTTGAGTCACAAGAGCTCTCACCCAAGACTTTCCAGCAACATGACTCTCCCATTATCTAGAATGGTAAGTTGGGATAATTTCACACTCTTTTGAGTAGCTTGACACAGCATCTGTGTTCTGACTGGTTGGTGGATAATAAACTATCCCTCCACCTGGGGAAGACAGAATGTTTACTTTTTGGGCCACGTAGAAAATTAAGAAATGTTGAAGAATTTGTAATCAAATGTCATGATCATTTAATCAAATCATCTTCTTCAGTGAAGTATCTTGGTGTGTATATAGATAGATTTTTAAGTTCCGAATCAATTGTTCAACATATCATTCACAAAGTCAATGCTAGACTTAAATTTTTATATAGAAATGCTGGATGGCTAAATACAAGGTCAAGGTTAACTCTAGCAACTGCTTTAATCCAGTGTTATTTTGATTATTCTTGTTCATCCTGGTACAGTGGGCTTTCAAAAACACTACAAAAGAAACTCCAAATTATGCAAAATAAAGTAGTCAGATTTATCCTTGACCTTGGCCCACGGTCTAGAATTTCATGTGATCAGTTAGAGTCAGTGAATATGCTATGTGTTTCTGACAGAACAAGCCAGTTGAGGCTGAATCATGTTTTTAACATTATGCATGGCCATGCACCAACCTATTTAGGTGAACATTTTGTCTTAAATAACAATGTCACAAGAGGGGGCCAAAATATGAGTTTTCAGCTGCCAAGTGTAAATACCTATACAAAATCTAGTTTTTATTTTAATGCTATAAAGGATTGGAATTCTATGCCCTTGGAAATTAAAGAAATCAGAAATAGAACTTCTTTCAAAGCTGCAGTCAAGGCACATTTAACCGAAAATGCTAGAAACAGAGAGCTAAATGAATTTATTTATGATTTTTAAATGAAATGTGTATAGAAATATAATTTCTAATGTATGATTTAGTTTTAAAATCAATTTAATTATTAATCAGGCATTGTGAAATGTTACATGTTTTTATTATAGTCCGTCCGGGTTGTCGTTGCCAAAGTCCCTATATTTATTTAATTTAAGTTTAAACTAACCCTATTTATTTACTTATACTTATATTTATTAATATGTCAGGACCCCATTGGAAATAAACACACTATGAATTGCTTTAATGGGTTATCCTAGGCAATATCTATGCAATGCACCTATAATGTGATAGTTACTTCTGTGATATCTTTGATTTAAAATTTAAAATCAGTTATTCTACTAAAGATACATGTACTAGATCAACTGTGATATTTTTACTAGATCAACTGTGATACTTTAGCCAAATTTAAGTGTGATAAGCAAAATTCTGTGATATATTAAATATGACTTTGTTGACATTGATTATGCATTATAACCTGTGCTATTGTATGATATACATTGCCTGAATAAAATTGAATTGAATTGAATTGAATCCCACAGGCATCCCTAGCAACCAGGCTGTTGGGAGCACTTGGGAAAGTTGGGAGCCATTGGGAAAGTTGGGAAACCATTAGGTAAAATTGGGAAACCGTTAGGGGAACATTACCTTTGGCAAATTATCATTTATTAACATTGTAGTTAAAACTAGAAAGGTTTCTTGTTGCGGTTGCAACAAGAGTGTCTTCCTCCTATACAATTTTTGGTTTGGAAATATGAAGGACGTCACATTACATGTATTTATATTATATATTTAAGTTTTCAAATAGCAGTAACATTAAATTTTCAAACCGATAATTGTTGGTGAGCAACCATTTGATTTTTTTTTGGGGGGGGGGGGGGGGGGGCAGGAATTCTATTGCCAGCGGGTAAAATTTTCTCAGCAATTTTCTGAGCAGGCCATTTTTTTCAGCCATTACCAGAGTCGGAGAAAAAATTTCGCCGGTTCTTCGGGCCGGATTTAAACAAATTGTCAAATGTTGTGAATGTCTGTGTAAGTTAAACTCCCCGCTGTTACAGAGTATGAGTTAATAACCGTTCCTTCAGATGTCTCTTTGCAATTAGCGAATTTCAGACAGATTGTATGATGTTTAAATAGAACCTTTTCTAGATTTTTGTGCCTATGCGTATTAGGTCTCTGGTAGATACAGCTATGTGAACAGTTTGTATTTATATTAATTAATTTTTTTACTTTAAATTGTCTGGCACAAAGGGCCAGCAAAAATTTCCATATCATGCAATGTATCCTTACTTTTGCATGGTCCGGGAAAAAAAATTGCCGGCCCTTTGGGCCGGAATATTTTTTTCAGCATTTTTCAGAGCCGGGATTTTTTTTTTTTTTTTTGCAAATTCTTCCTGCCCCCTTCCCCCATAAAAAAGGCGAGCTCGTAGCTGTAGAACCAATTTTCTTGAGAAGAGAAATGGTAATAACAAGTTACGTTCAATATATATATATAAATACCATGAGGTTCTCACTGTGCAGGTTCAAATTTGGACCCCCCCCCCCTTCCCTTTTTTCAAAGTTTATTTTGAATTTCCATCATGGCGACATCGTTCAATATAAACAGAACTGTTTTCGAAAAACGAGGGGAGGGAAGAATGTTGGAGAAATTGTTCATCAATTTGTAAATAAACCAACCGAAAATTATGTTCGAACGTTTGCTAGAATTAGAAATTAAACTTGATGTTCAAAATATAGTTATTGAAGTTTAGAAACAGGTTTGTAGGTTAGAAATCTTTTCATTTTCGTGCATGAACATCGACGGCGGGTGCGGCATGCCAACAGGGGATGCTTACTCCTCCCGGGCACCTGATCCCACCTCTGGCTTGCTGGGGGTCCGTCGATGTTCAATTTGGTGCTCTATTGTGAGTGCTGTTGAGATTATCGTCAGGATCTTCTTTAACTCATTTGTGTCACACTTATGCCCTTTGCCGTGTGGAGCTCGTAAAAAAGTTCCCCGCGAGGGGTTTGACAGTAAGTGTTTTGAATATTATTCCCTGACATTGTCGCCATAGCACTTTCTATATAGACGTGGCCTCGGACAGTGCATGTATTTTATATATTCTTTTCATTTTCGTGCATGAACATCGACGGCGGGTGCGGCATGCCAACAGGGGATGCTTACTCCTCCCGGGCACCTGATCCCACCTCTGGCTTGCTGGGGGTCCGTCGATGTTCAATTTGGTGCTCTATTGTGAGTGCTGTTGAGATTATCGTCAGGATCTTCTTTAACTCATTTGTGTCACACTTATGCCCTTTGCCGTGTGGAGCTCGTAAAAAAGTTCCCCGCGAGGGGTTTGACAGTAAGTGTTTTGAATATTATTCCCTGACATTGTCGCCATAGCACTTTCTATATAGACGTGGCCTCGGACAGTGCATGTATTTTATATATTCTTTTCATTTTCGTGCATGAACATCGACGGCGGGTGCGGCATGCCAACAGGGGATGCTTACTCCTCCCGGGCACCTGATCCCACCTCTGGCTTGCTGGGGGTCCGTCGATGTTCAATTTGGTGCTCTATTGTGAGTGCTGTTGAGATTATCGTCAGGATCTTCTTTAACTCATTTGTGTCACACTTATGCCCTTTGCCGTGTGGAGCTCGTAAAAAAGTTCCCCGCGAGGGGTTTGACAGTAAGTGTTTTGAATATTATTCCCTGACATTGTCGCCATAGCACTTTCTATATAGACGTGGCCTCGGACAGTGCATGTATTTTATATATTCTTTTCATTTTCGTGCATGAACATCGACGGCGGGTGCGGCATGCCAACAGGGGATGCTTACTCCTCCCGGGCACCTGATCCCACCTCTGGCTTGCTGGGGGTCCGTCGATGTTCAATTTGGTGCTCTATTGTGAGTGCTGTTGAGATTATCGTCAGGATCTTCTTTAACTCATCGGAATCAAACTACCACTTTTTGTGTGTAAATTCTGGTTTGTAGCTGATCTCTTCTAAATTAATCAACTGTTTTAAAATCAAATTGTGTATATCGAAATGTATTTATGAAATGCATATTCATCATTGCCGTGAAATCGGAATTTGAAAATCTCAACACTGCTTTTCTCGAGTCGGACTCGGACTACCAATTTTAGTGTGCGCCCGATCTGTTGGCGTGAAGGTGTATCGAAATACCCAACTCAAAATTTCGATGCTCATATCTTTTCAACAGTAAGAGATAGGAAAAATCAGAAAGACTAAATAAGACAGATATATGGATAAAAAATAATAATATTGAAATTTTTAGGAAACTTCATAAGCTTAATTTTTGTTTACTATTATAAGCAAAAAAGTGTCTTCCTCCTATGAACTTCTGAATTTGGAAATATGAAGGACGGTGAAGGACGTCATCGTAATAAATCGTTACAGTGTGCATCTAGCATTTCATATCTTGCATGGCTGTCGACTTTCAAAAAGAATGGAAATTGTAGATAGCAAAATACGAGATATTTAAGCTTACAAATAGCAAAACATGAAATTTTCGGTCCTTTTGAGTAATTCGACGCTCCCGTCAAATATTTGAATCTACTAAAAAAAAAATGATAAAAAAAATAACAGAGACCAAAAATAAAAAAAGACCAATCTAGCTTTTACTCCAAACGTAACGTTGGAGAACTTTCATTGTCCTAGCTTACAGGGTTCTTGAGAAATCGCTGATCCAATTTTCCACGGTTACGAAAACAATAGGTCTTCCGATATCATCCGGATGCTTGAGTTTTGTATTGACAACATTTTTGTTGTGTTTGGAGGAATCGTATTCCAACAGATAGTCGACATCCCTATGGGTACCAATTGCGCCCCACTGCTTGCGGATTTATTTTCATACGAAACTCATGTCATCCATACCTTGATCCCGAAAGCATCTCGCATCTCAGTTCAATTTTACCTTCAGATACATAGATGACGTGTTGTCCATCAAAAATTCGAACTTTGCGGACCATCTACTTGAAATCTATGCTCATGAACTAGAGATCAATGTAACAACAGTGAGTGACAGATCCGCTTCGTACTTTGATATACTCTTATCTTTCGACGCAAACGGCCATTTGAACACCTCACTGTATGACAAGCGTGACGATTTCAGTTTTCACATAACTAACTTCCCTTTCATGAGTAGCAACATTGCGTCTTCTGCTTATGGTGTTTTTGTTTCTCAACTGATACGGTGCGCCAGGTCATGTTCCAAATATGAAGATTTCATCATGAAAGCCAGACGGCTTGCAAGTAAGCTTCTTGTTCAAGTTCTTCGGTCGCTACGGGGATGTAATAAAAACATATGAGATCCCTTTCCAGAATGATCAGTGACATTCTACATTGTGATTGAATGGCTGTCATCATCTCCAAAGAAGACATATTTACCTGATATGTACATCAAAATGTACATCGAGACAATCACCGAATGTGACAGGTTTCCATGGAACTGGTGCGACGGGTGCTGCATGCAATCAGGAGACGCTGACTCTCCCCGGTCAATTGGTCTCACTTCGGAATTTTATTCTTTTCGAGGTTCTAATGATTTTGCCTTGCCTTCTCGACTATGAGACTGAATAACTGATGGGTACTTCTGTAATGTTATCATGAACGTATAAACATAAAAAAATTACCTATCAATTAATATTCAGTCTCAAGGTCGAAAAGGAAACGCAAAATCATTAGAATCTCGATTGGTATGTGTAGTGCAATTTACTATATTTGTAATGATGATACGAGAACTGCTGGGTTTTTTTTACCTCTGAAAACTATGTACTTGGTATGATGTGCAGACATTGCATTACAATGATGTTAGAGCATACCGTAAAAGTAAACGTATATTCATTCATTTGAAAATAATTATCAATACTGAGAAAGTAAATTGGAGTACGTTGCCCTGCAAATGCACTTTTTAAAATTATTTTTTTCTGTTTGTGATGTCACCTTACATCGAGAGGTTCCATATGCATAGTAAACATCTCTATTCATATTTTTAAAATAAAGATCACGTCTTTTGCCGGAAGTGATTTTGATAAAGGAACCAAGGCGTTGAGTTCCTAATATATACAGGTCCTCTATATATAGCTAACAGGATGGCAATATACAAAAGTTTTATCAATAGGTTTTCTCCTTAATTATTTATCCGTCATTTTTCCATCAGCATAACTTGTAGATACAGTAGAAAATTTTCATCTATTGGATATCGTCCTTCATAATATATGAAAGTTCAGTGGGTCCCGGTGTTATATAGTAGTATTTCCCCCTAGCCATTTCCCCCCGGAAATGCTATATAGTGACTTTTCCCTCGTGAAAATCTACTATATAGTAGTTTTTCCCCAGGGGGAAATTCTGCTATATAGTAGACTTTCCCCCGTGGAAAAACTGCTATAAAGCCATTTTACCCCCTCGAATGAATTCCGGAATTTTATTTAATCCATGTTGTAAAAAGGCACGAAAATAATCCTCCAGTTCCAAACACAGCATAACTAGGGAGAAGATTTTAAATAAGTCATTGGCTTTGATATTGACCTTGAGATTAGACATTGTCCTTGAAAAATGTATAATTTTGAGTTATGAAATACATGTATCATATTTGCTTCGATAAAGAAAATAATAAGCTAATTCAATTCAAATATTTACCTTGACATAGATATTTGACCTTGAAGATAAAGCTTTGAATTTGACTAGTATATAGTAATAATGTACATATTATATATCAAATATTCCGTTTAAGGTAGCTCGTAACTCTGGTCTAGAGAGCTTATCCTCTCCCTATGATATTTTTTTTTGGGGGGGGGGGGGATTTCCGAGCTTATCATCTTTGAACCTTTTATAAAAACCCTATATTGTATGGATATCTTTATCATCTATAAATTCAAATGACCCCAACTTTAACATCATGGAAATATTCAAAAATTCAACTTTTTTACATTGCAGAAACATTTTGTAACCAAAAATATATTTGAAACCTGTAATAGCTTAAAACCCAATGTGCAATAATATGAAAAGATGTGGATATCCATGCAAAATGTTCACCGATTTTGGACCAGAGGTATATTAAACCTTAAACTTGGCGATGTATCTAAGCAGGTTGACCTGATTTCAGATAGTACCCTTGACATTGAGATTTGACATTGACCTATTGTATTACTCTTAATTGTACATTTTTGTACCATAACTTTATGAATTATTACATTGACATCAAAATTTTACAAAAAATTGATGAATTCAAGTATTGACCTTGACCTAAAGGATTGGCCTTAACTTAAATGTTTAAACTGTACTCGCACATTTGTCCTTGACTTTTTAGAGCTGGTTAGATTAAGAATTATTTTTAGACAGACAGTCTGACTGACAAACGCAAAGAGACATATACAAGTCAGACGGATATACGCAGACAGACTCACAGCTAGACACTCTAAGACGCATAGACAGTCACTAATAGACACAAAGACAGATACATAAATACAAGTACACTAAGGCAGACACACGAATAAAAGGACACAAGGACGGACAAACACAAATAGGCAAGCACATATAAATAAAGAGTGTGATAGACACACATCAACAGACATACAGAAAACACAAAGGCAGACGGACAAATACAAAGACAAACAGATACATAGACAGTCACAAAGATAGACACAGATATACAGAGACATGGACACATTGACATAAAAAAGACAAATGCACATGACTTTGCACATGATTTTCAGTATAACCTCCATTTTCCACAGCATTTCAGAAAAATGTCCATTGACAGAAGAAAGACAGACTCGGAGATAGACAGACACATAGACAGAAAAATTGACAGAAGAAGCACAGACTCAGAGATAGACAGACACACAGATAGAAAAATTACGTACTGACTCAAACATACAGCCTTCCCCATATACAGACATGCAAAAAGATAAATAAATGAAGTAAGGCAGAAAACCTACAGATGCATGCACAGACAGAGACCCACGGAACGATATATAGACAGAAGGGCGAACAGACACAAAGAAAGATATACAGAGACACTCATCCAAAGACAGATAGGCAATCACTAATAGAGATTTTTACCTAAAGTCTAGGCTGACAATTGACACTGGTCACCGACGAATTTTTTCAAGTTTTAGTGAAAATGTCTGTCTGCCTAACTGATAATTCAAATTATATTTGAGCAGTTTGCTGGGTGTTTTATATTCTTTGTACAAGTAAATTTATTCCTTTTCACTAGTTCATCTTTCAAACAAAATTTTAATTTGTAAAGAGAAACACATAATAAGTTTTTTCACATTGTGAATAGGTCTTCAGGCTTAGGAAGTCCATAACGTAATTGTCTTCTGACTGTACCCTTCCCCCACTCCCCCCCCCCCCGAGAATAATTAGCACAACTTTTTAGTGGCCGAAAATTAACATTCTTTGTTATATCTTATTTACTGATTTTTTTTTTCGGAAAAGAAAAGCCGACAATTCCCTTCCAAACCTACGCACTATCTCATGAATTTGTGTTAAAAAGTTGCTCACAGTTAATGCCTTTATATTAAAAAAACAAAACAAATAGATGTAAAGAGGAAATTCAATGATATAAATTTGTAAAATTTGAAAATAGTTTAAAAACACCATTACCATGAGTTTCTGGAAAATAATTGATTCGACTAGTCTTGGACTCTGGAAGTAAAATTCATATTAGTGTCTGATACCCCTCCCCCTTATAGTCGTCACCCAATCTAAAAAAGTGCCTTTTAGAACAAAAACTTGATATATATCTAGATGAAAATGTAGCCAAAATATATAGTTCTATAGGCATATTCCAGATTTACTTTTTTCGAGTAGTATTGATTTTATTCCACCTACTTTTAGAATAATTTGGCAAAGGTATAAGTCTTAGATAATTTTTATAAATAATGAGCAATTGTAGATGTCGCCACAGTCCGTTCGCATATTTATTTCTAATCTCGAGCGATTCAAAGGGGGTTCAGGATAGAACCCGCTCTCAATAGTATATATAAACATCCCAACAAAAAAAAAAATCATTTTTCTGCATTGGTTATTTTGAATGGAAAATGAGCACCAGTACAGCAGTTACAATGACCTATCTATTTGAGAACAGCGATAGCCAGGGTTATTATTTGATTATGTAACTCGTACTTTGCAATATTTAAAGAGGATATGCGTCACTACGTCACTACGCCCCTACCCCCACCCTCTAAATTTGGCAGTGTCTTCTTTGTTAACTTAATCATAATACACAAATATATTTGTATAGATGTCCATATATCTTGCCCTATGTGCGATAAAGCATAAGGACTAAGTAAGAAACATGCAACTGGAGAAAAAGAGGAGAAAGGCAGGTCATCGTTTCGAGCAGGTCATCGTTTCGAGCAGGTCATCGTTTCGAAATAAAAAAAAGGTGGATGGTGCTCAATTCGCTCCTCATCTCATAATTTTGAGTAACCGCTTATCTAACACAAATATGTTCTCGAAATTCGATTCTAATTACAATGATTTTTATTTATATGACAGCGCCCCCCCCCCCCCCCCCCCCCCAAAAAGACACATACAAATGATACATGTATTATACAGTATTATGCAACTCAGCAAATGCCGCTCCTCTTTCTGACTAAATCCTGGGTTTCTTTCAAAGTGTCTTGCCCCTCAATGCGGAGGGCAGTGGCGGATTCAAAGGGGTAGCCCCCCAAGCAAGCCATAGGTAAAACGATTATCTTTAATCTAAAAAGAATAAATATGAATAAATATAATCAATTTCATTCACAAAAATGAGTCCGAACGAAAAGGATGAAAGGCTGGTCCCCCTACCAGGACTCCGCCTTGGACCCACTGAGGACATAGGCGGTCCCGAGATCCCTCGTCAATTCCCCCCCCCCTCCCCCTCCCCCATTTAAAAAGCTGGATCAGCCACTGGAGGGGATGTGAAGTGTTTAAGCCTGAAACATATTCTACGCATCACAGCATGTTTAATTTGCAAATTCCATGAGGTGGTAGTTACTGACTTGCCTGTCCCCTCCCCTCTTACCTCCCTCCCCCTTGATTATCGTCCAAATGCATTGTCTTCGTCTCTTGATATGAAGTTTTGTTCATTTTCGATTTCTTGTTTTGAAATCATCCCTGCAGGTAAAGTCATTGTCAGATCTCAATCGTCAGCGTAGACTGTAGGTAAAAATCTCTAATAGACACACCCAGATAGAAGGATACTCCCAGACAGACAGACGCACAGACAGATTGACAAACATACTTACATGCATACAGACATACAGTCTCAGATAGGCAGGCGGTCGGACTGACAGAGAGATATAGGGATACAGACAGGTAAATAAACACACGCTCAGACAGGCAAGAAAAGTTTTTCTTATTGATAGAGAGGAAGAAAGGAAATGGCAGACATAAAGACAGACACAGACAGATAAACAAGCAGACATAAAAACAGACATGCAGATAATATAAGACAAACTAAGTGAGCATTTCGAGTTAGGTCCATATCATTAGCAATCTAAAATCTGTATTGAATGCAAAATAATAAAAAAGATAAAATCCTAACCAGTAACGGTAGGGGAGAAATTCTGCTATGGGGGGAAATACTAACATATAGCAGTTTTTCCACCATGGGGAAAATCTACTACATTGTACTGTATATAGCAGTTTTTCCGTGGGAAAAAGCTACTATGGGGAAAAAAACTACTATATAACACCGGCTTTTGACAGTTACCCGAAAGTTCTTAGTAGATAAAGTTAATTGGGTCTCGCTTTTTGGGCGTTACCCGATTGTTCGTAGTAGATGAAGTTTAGTGGGTCTCGGTTTTTGACCGTAACTCGAAGAAAAATGACAGTTCAAAACAGGATACACAGGCCTGACATTTTTCGTCGGCCCGTCCTTTGATGGCACAGAAGAAGCAATGATTGAGATCTTTCAGTTCTTTGATGTCGACATCATGTCCATTTTTGGCAGAAATGCCATAAGCATCTCGACTACAATCTTACCCCTATCAAATTTAACTTCAATCTACTGATCATAAACAGTTATCACAGTTTTCAAACAAATACCCATTCATATTATAGCTTTTGCCTAATTTTTAAAATCCTCGTACAAAGATTATACATGAAAATCTTGAAGAGAAACTATTAAATTTGAAAAAGGAACACTTTTAGGTGACTGCTAACTTTAGAATTGTTCAACTGAGAAAGCGAAGAGAGAGATACCAAATTTTTTCATTACGTTTATTTAAGCGTATTAAGGAGAAGAGGGGCGATATGACTTCTTATATAAGAGATCATATGTATGTTATATCTAACTTTATCACATGATACACCCGTTATGCAGTTTCATAAAGCCATTTCATAAATATATGATATGATAACACGTTACATATCGCTCTGCTTGAATGCGATCGCAAAGGCTCTGGGATATAAAACCCACAACTCGTTTCATAATACATCGTATGAAATGAAAATTCATTTGAGATCCTATATTACTTGTCCTAAAATTCAAAGAAGCAATTGATTTAATGGTTATACATGATTTGAGTAACAAGCACTATAATACATAGTAGAATTCAGAATGAAGCATAAGAACTACACAGATATGCTAAATGTACGAGGGCTGTTCGATAAATTCGTAGACATGTTTAATAAAACTTTTTTCGTTATCGTCAAACATTTTGTTCATACATGTATACTTATTTATTCCTTACGATTTTATATTCTTATTGTGCAAAATTTAAAGCAATCGGTCCATTATGAAATAAATACGTTGTTTTCTTTAGGAGTGACTTCGGAAAGCGACGCAGTAAATGACATCCAATATTACGGTTGTATACGACCTTTTCGAACAACCCTTGTATGTTATGAGAAAGAAAATCCGTGGAGTTCAAATTTGTTGTTATATTAAAATACTGAAATAGTTATTCAAAAATGAAGTTTAAGCAAAATCCATACAATCTATTTGAAAATATGATTACCTGATCAATCTAATTTCGATCTACATTTTTGGCAATATAACATTGTTTAGACTTAAGATTGCTGACGAGGGTTTAGTACCCGAAACGTACATGTCTGGTCCATGCTGTAAATTTATCAGGTCTTAAATGATGCTATTGAATTTGAAGACGTTTAACATTTACATGAAATATAAAAGTTCATCCAATAAAAATTACACAACGGAAAAGTACAGATTATAAAATCTACAAGGTGAATACCATGACCAGAGTATATCAGGCGAGAGGTCTGAGTTCGGCTCCTATAAATGATATTGAATGTTTGATACACTTAATGATTAATCTGCAGCAATCCTTGTCTGCATAGTATTTTTTATTATTTGAAAAATTAAGATTTCTTTGAAACACGATTTCGTTATGGAAACATCTAATGAATTCTACATAGCAAAAAAAAAAAAAAAAAAAAAAAGAAACATCATCAAACACATCAATATAATTATTATGGAAAACATGCTACAGTAACTTTAATCAAAATGCTAAGTTGCAAAAACACACGTCTTTTAAATTATTCAAATGATATGAAAATGATTAAAAATCTGAGAATATGGAAGAAGAATGTAAACGTCTTCAAATTGAATAGCATCATTTAAGAACAGAAAAATTGGCAACGTGGACCAGACATGCACGTTTCGGGTACTTAACCCTCATCAGTGATCCTAAATCTAAACAATGTAATATGCCAAAAAAGTATGAAAGTGTACGGAAAGACGTAGCAGGATGGGTGGGATATGATGCTACAGGACCCACTTTTTAGAAATTTCAAGAAATTTTGATAACAGAAATTTAGAATGCGTTGAAGAAACGATCAACCGAAATTGATCGAACTTGGCTACATGTGCCCTCGGGGACTCCTGGTCCACCAGCAGTGACACTCACCAAGTAGTATAAATGTAAACGTCTTCAGATTGAATAGCATCATTTAAGAACAGAAAAATTGGCAACGTGGACCAGACATGCACGTTTCGGGTACTTAACCCTCATCAGTGATCCTAAATCTAAACAATGTAATATGCCAAAAAAGTATGAAAGTTACTATGTCGAAAAAGTGTTTTAAAGGAAGAACACTTGGTCAATGACGGAAATGAACCGGCAACTGTTCAGGACTTTGGCCAATGTGTACAGTAAACAGACCTATTTGCAATCTTTAAAAAAATCCTTAAAATTGGCACAGGCAAGGCAGAGGGTGAAAAAGATTAAAAGAAATCTTAATTTCTTAACTAAAATAATTAAGTCGAAAAGACATTTTAAAGGAATGAGTCAAACAGATCTTGTAACAACTTCAAAACATGTGTCTGTAAAGAAAATGATTAAAAATCTGAGAATATGGAAGAAGAATGTAAACGTCTTCAAATTGAATAGCATCATTTAAGAACAGAAAAATTGGCAACGTGGACCAGACATGCACGTTTCGGGTACTTAACCCTCATCAGTGATCCTAAATCTAAACAATGTAATATGCCAAAAAAGTATGATTAAAAGAAATCTTAATTGCTTAACTAAAATAATTAAGTCGAAAAGACATTTTAAAAGAATGAGTCAAACAGATCTTGTAACAACTTCAAAACATGTGTCTGGTTACTGAAAGATATCCATGTCAATACAACAAATTGAAAAGAGGGCAAACTAAAAATTACTGCAGATGAGTTCATATCAATTTTTTTTAAAGGACACAAGCCATACTTTGAGATGATTGAAAAAGGTAAGAGAATCAGAATCGAAAGTACGCACAAAATATGTCAATCAATGTGCCTCAAAAGGCAAATCGCTTGAATACAAACAAGTATAATGAGATTAACTTTGAAAAAGAGAAAACCTATATTGCCATAGAAATGACAAACATGGATAATGACCATATCCCTATATACAGCACACAATCGATAATTCAGAAAATCATAAACCGAAGGCATACAAAATCAGGATAAAACAGGACCCAAAGAAAAAAAAAACCTCCACCACATGAAAAAAACTCCCGAAATGGGAGTTAGACCAGGTTAATGTTATTCAGTTGACGCTTATGTTAATGTTAATCAAAGTTAATGTTATTCAGATGACGCTCCTATTACCCTAACGGAAATTACATTAACGGAAATCGTACTTTCTGAAATATTTGTCCATTATTCTAAATAACTGTCATTAAATGTGCGTATACATTGAAATGCGCATTGCTATACTGAAATAGTAATTATTTAAAAATAAATGATTCAATATTGATGTTTTAAAACCTAAATTCAGCAAATAATTGTAACATTTGTCATGGTGTACATTATATTGACATTTATCATTAATTGTGAATCACCGCGTGGGATCGAAACGTATGGTGTTGTGATTCCTTTCCATTTTTTTTAATATGTTTTCATTTTCTTAATTAAACTTTACAAAACTGATGAGCCGTTGCAGTATGGTAATGCGTAATAAAACAATCCATATCTTCCAGGTATATGAAAAGTTCATAGTTTTTGCAAACACTTCAAAAGTTCGTGGACGACAGAAAATCTTTCCTTTTGACGAACTCTTTAAGTGTTTGCAAAGTGTACAGACTTTTTCATATATATGAAAGATATGGACTTACTTATTGGGCATTGTCCTACTTCAGCGTCTCATCAATTTTGTGCAGTATAATCACTTAAATAATCAAAAATCTTCAAGAATAATTTCCGTAAGGAATCACATCATCATACGTTTCGATCCCACGCGGTGATGCATGATACAAACTTCAAGCTTTCATTAGATCTCATGTATAAAAATCCAAAATTGGGATAATAACAGAAAGTGTTAGCATCAAAGTTATTGTCTTTAGAGAATTAACTGAACCTGCATTTTCATTACATTTTGTCTTTCTGCCTTCGCAAATGTTTTCAGACAACTTAACAAACGGATCCTGATACATATATAATGAAGTGGACTCCAACCATAGTTTATCATAGACCTCTATATCAAGATCATCTATAAAATCACGAAAACAATTTTTTGGAATTTCGAATTCTATTTCTATAACCAATTCATCTATTGTATAGCGATTGGTACGATATAGAACCAGAAACATTTTCCCTTTTCCATTGAAGGTATGCAAGTTGAAAGGCAGTGGTCTAGTCAACGATTTAAAATTCTCCTGAAGGCACTCCTTTCTACATTCTACGATTTCGATGACAGTGAAATGAAACCAGGGAAATTGATTGGAAAGAGCCAAATAAGCTTTAACCAGTGTTTCTGCATCCTGTAGTGTCAATTCCATACTATTCAGGACAACATCACATTTTTCTTCGGAACATCTCTTGAATAAGTTGTCCTTATATGCATCGGATTCTTGGAAAGCCGTTATACAATATGTATAATACTGGTAGGATGAATTGTTATATTTGAGAGCTTCTGCTACCACAACTGAGAAGCATCCTTGAAATAAAAGTTGCTTCAAATAGGCTAGGAGTCCATTTATTTCAGTTCCATTGCAGTGTCCATGCTCCCGAATTGATATGTCAAATAAACTCTCGGTGCTTTTTCCTAATGTCTCGCCACTTAAAATCCTTGCAATCTCTTTCACATTTTTCATACTGGAATAGCAATCTTTCATATTATCAATCGATTGTTGAGCACTTCGAGACTTCACAAATATTTTAACGGTATCAAAACAATGTTTTATCTCTCTTTCATTTTCGACGATTGACATTGTATATGGGAGTTTTAGTAATCTATTCAAAATAGTTGTAAGCTGAGCATTATTCAAACTGACTTCGTCCTTAATCTCATTTAGTATGTCCTCTATAGAATCAAGTTTTGCTGTCATTTCACTTCTGTACTCATTGCCTTTTATTAATGAGAATATGTCAAGTGATGTAGAGATAACAAATCTCCCAACATTCAGTGCACTGCCTAAGGAGGGCATGACGACCTTTCTTTTTTCCCTTGTATTTCTTTCAGTGAATACATTTGTGCAACACAGATGGCACAGGACAACGAGCAACAAAACTTTCTTGCTATCCATCTTTCAATCCAATTTAGCTTTGTACACTTGATTTATTCGTTCTTTATTTAAAAGTCCTGAAAAGATATAAATTGAATTTATATTTTAAAACAAAATAACTGCTTTATTAAAGCATCAGTATTTTATTAACATTTGCATTGTCATAATACGCAAAGACAAAGATCTAACACTACAAAAATCAACGCACGCGCTTATCCCGAATCAACTCACTCTGAGGTACACTCTATCAAACAGCGTCTCCACCAATTAGAAATATGCAAAATCGGCAAAAATTCCTGATCATTTAATAAGTAAGGGTTATTCTAGTGTCTCCGAGGGCGTAGCCCGAGGAGCAGTTGAATAACCCACTTGTTGCACGGCAATTGTTATGCCATCAAACAATTATCACCGTTGATGGAGTAATTATAAGTCGTCATTCCGAGTAGGATAAAACTACTCATGGTCGGTAAACAGTTAAGAATTTCACGCATTTTTAACTGTAGATTTCAAAGAAAACAACGGTACAAAAAATCTGGTCCAGTATTTGTTGTTAAATTAGGGGAATTAAGATTAATAAAATAAAGGGAAACTGATATTTGAATTTTTCAAACTACAGTGTGATTAGAGTACATACATGTAGGAAGTGGATTTTACGAGATGCGATTTAGGATTGTGTGCAAGTGTCCTTTTCTAACTTTCAATTCTGAATCATTAAAAGTGAGCACACACAAGTTTTCCAACAAATATTCAAAACTACGGGAATACACCGCTTTTATGATACTATTATATCTTCTTTTCAAAAGTATTCAAGGGTACCAGTCAGTACATTATTCAATCGAAATCTTGCGAGTTTTCTCTGGTAGTTAATCCTATGCATATTGAAACATTTGACAAAGAGCGGATCTAGAGCGGGCTGGAGTCAGGACCCCCCCCCCCCTTGGAATAAGTAAAAAAAACAACAACGTGATTTCCCGTTTCTATGTATTTTCTTTCCAAATCATAGGCTGGACCCCTTTCCCTAACGCTGAATCAAACCTTATAGGGAAAAATCTAGGTCCGCCCGTAATTCAATCATTGTTTCACAATGAAAAATATTGCATTGTCTGGAAAGGTGTTAATTACCGTCTACAACGTAGACCGTGCAACAATCCTTAATATTATTTGCCCTTTTGATTAATATATTTTATACCTTTTCATACCACTTGTGTTTTAAATCAAGGACGATTATCTCTCGTGGAAAAGCGCACGTCATGGCGAATAATAATAGTAAAATTTTCACAAAATATTAACTTAAATCCGCCTACATGTATTTGTATATTTTCTTTTTATTGTAGTTTTGCTGTGGGTGTTGCTACCGAGTGCTGTTGGAGATCCCCCCTTTCTTTTACTATCGAATACATGTATTGGTACAGTTGAATTCACTTCTGGAATCATTTTTTTATCATAATTACACTTCATTCTAAAGTATATAGCTTTCTAATTCAAAACGGACTGGAGAAGAAAATGCTCATCCGGGCAGAGGAGCAAAATCCTTCAATGCCCAAGATACTCGTCAGGTGTTGAGGCTATATGGCTTAGTATGAAGGACGTACTATTACTATCCATGCATACTGCAAGAGATGTAAAGGGAACAAAGCAAAACGGGTTTATTGGCGTATAAATGAGAACACTGTGAACACTTACTGGAAATTCTTTTGTGAGGAATATAAGGGAAGTAATTGGTGGTGACCAGGGAAATTAGGTTTGAGGAAAATGGGCGCAGATTGGGACCCTCTTTCATAGATCCGTCATCTGTCTATAAGTTACGTTTGTAGGTGTTTAGTTACATTACGTACAATGCTGTTGGAAGACTTTGTATTGAAAATGGTGATATAAATGTAAATGAAACATAGGTACACACACTGGGAATGACTCGTGGTCAGTTGTAACAAGACATTTTCCTGACTCTGCATCGTGTTGTCGTTGAATGTATGGAAAGAGAGGGCAAAAACTCCATGGAATGACCAGCTCAGAGTCCTGATATGGAGTACATTGAAAGGAGAAGGTGCGATTGATTCGAAAATTGACCCGACTTTTCAATTGATTCAGATTTCGATTATATTCAATGTTAAACGTCTTCAAATTGAATAGCATCATTTAAGAACAGATAAATTGGCAGCATGGACCATACATGCACGTTTCGGGTACTTAACCCTCGTCAGTGATCCTCAAATCTAAACGATGTAATATGCCAAAAAAGTCTGAAATTTACTATGTCGAAAAAAGGGTACCGAAAGACGTAGAAGGATGGATGGGATATGATGCTGCAGGACCCACATTTTAGAAATTTCAAGAAATTTTGATAACAGAAATTTTAGAATGCGTTGAAGAAACGATCAACCGAAATTGATCGAACTTGGCTACATGTGCCCTCGGGGACTCCTGGTCCACCAGCAGTGACACTCACCAAGTAGTATAAAAGTTAAACGTCTTCAAATTGAATAGCATCATTTAAGAACAGATAAATTGGCAGCATGGACCATACATGCACGTTTCGGGTACTTAACCCTCGTCAGTGATCCTCAAATCTAAACGATGTAATATGCCAAAAAAGTATGAAATTTACTATGTCGAAAAAGGGTACCGAAAGACGTAGAAGGATGGGTGGGATATGATGCTGCAGGACCCACATTTTAGAAATTTCAAGAAATTTTGATAACAGAAATTTTAGAATGCGTTGAAGAAATGATCAACCGAAATTGATCGAACTTGGCTACATGTGCCCTCGGGGACTCCTGTTCCACCAGCAGTGACACTCACCAAGTAGTATAAATGTTAAACGTCTTCAAATTGAATAGCATCATTTAAAAACAGATAAATTGGCAGCATATCAGAGAAGTCAAATTGTTCTTGAGCTCACTAAAGCCGGCAGAGTACAGACTGTTTTTCGTATGCCTTCTGCTTGTTTTTAATATCCATTTACATATCTGTGTGCTTCTCGGACCCCTGCGTCATGCTGTCTGTTTGCATATTCATTGTTCAGTGATTAGTTTGGTTATTTTATCCCACAATTGTACTTTCTCTGAGACCTACATGTATGGGTAATCGGAAAAGTTGGAGGGTTGTGCGCAGGTAATCTGGATAACTACACCGTCTGCTACTTGGGTGGCATATTGCCGTCCTAAGTCGGCACCAGTTTATTATTGATCTCGTTTGTTAATATGTGGTCATTTGTGTTTCGTGTTTCTAATATGCGAGTTGGTTTTCCTTGTCCCTGTTGAGTCACTTTGTCTCTTTCTGTGGGTGTCTGCTCTGTTTTTGCATTGGGGTATTGGAGTTTTGCAGTGGGTACTGGAACCGAGTGTTGTTTGTGATCCCCTCCTTTTCTTCGAAATATATAAAAACAAAATTCGATTTCAAAGCATTGCACTGAAAAATACGGGTACACCCCTCTCCACCAAATCGTAAAAGGATGAGACATGTGAAGACATAAAAGAGTTAAAAATACAATGCTCCTGGAAATAAATTTTATTGGAAACGTAAAATTTATTCAAAAGGGTCTAGATTGAAGAAAAAAGGAGCGATAAAAAGTTGTATATGAAAATATGCAATAATACGGAAGCCGATTAGTGCCAACCTGAGTGAAAATTTTAAATCGTAATAACGACTTAGTACGTCGTAATTACGACTTAGCTATCTCGTAATTACGACAAAGCTATCTCGTAATTACGACTTAACTATGTCGTAATTTCGACATAGTACATGTATTATTCCATCTTAAGTGAGTTTTTGAAGCATTTGTACGTCTTTTTGAAGTTTTTCAAAAATTTTCAATATTGTAATATTTCTTTTATCTATTGAACTCTTCACACATAATAGCTGTATATTGATACAATGCTGTTTATGAGATTTATTTTTTGAGTTTTCATGTTTTTGATTGATTAAAGGAAGGGGATGAATTGATCGTACCCGTGAATTTTATCTACTTCATTCATCTTCTTAATCAAGGTGGATAAGGTTGTCGATTGAGCTGTATAAGCATACTTGGGCCTCCTGTTCTTCCATGCATCCCTGGGATCTTTCTAGCTGCAGCCATGGTTCATGTTGGCCTTGGTCATAGTGGAAATTATAACAAAGTATGTCGTAATAACGACATAGTTAAGTCGTAATTACGATATAGCTAAGTCGTAATAACGAGATAGTTAAGTCGTAATACGACATATAAAGTCGTTATTATGATATACCAAGTCGTAAAATTTTACGAGATAGTTAAGTCGTAATTACGACATACCAAGTCGTAATAACGAGATAGTTAAGTCGTAATTACGACATACTAAGTCGTAATTACGAGATAACTAAGTTGTAACTACGAGATAGTTAAGTCGTAATTCCGACTTAGTATGTCGTAATTATAACTTTAAAATTTCACTTAGGTTGGCCCTAGTCGGCTTCCGTACAACAAGGACCATAATATTGTCGAATTTATAAAATTAAATCTCCATAAAACTCTAGTTCAAAAACACAATACATAGATACTTAGCTTCTGACTTCAACTTCACTTACAGATACATAGACGATGTGTTGTCCATCAATAATCCAAAATTCGCGGATTACCTGAGCAGTATCTATCCTTCGGAGCTTGAAGTCAAAGAAACTACAGAGACAAATAATTCAGCATCCTATTTGGACATAATGTTGTCCTACGACACTGATGGTCACTTGAACACCTCATTCTATGACAAACGTGACGACTTCAATTTTGGCATTACAAACTTTCCTTTTCTGAGTAGCAACATCCCTTCATCGCCTACTTATGGCGTGTTGATACACTATGCCAGAGCAAGTACCAAATATACGGATTTTGTTCTGAGAGCTAGGCGTCTTTCAGATAAGCTTCTCAGTCAGGGATATGTTTGTGACCGACTAACATCGTCACTAAGGAAGTTCTATGGTCGATATGGGGAACTCGTCTTACGCTATGATGTCCCTCTCTCCAGAATGGTGGATGATATTCTGTCATAGAACATTTGAACCATCCAACCAAAGATTGTACTCTATGTCTTCCGAAATGGAAGTAACCGGATGTGACAGTTCTACCGAATTGAAGCGGCGGGTGTTGCATGCAAGCAGGAGATGCTTACTCTTCCTGGGCACATGGTCTCACTCCATATCGGGGGTTCGCTTCTTTTCATGTGGTGGAGGTTCTTGTTTGTTTGCTTTGGTTCCTGTTTTATCCTGATTTTGTATGCCTTCGGTTTCTGATTTTCTGAATTATCGATTTTGTGCTGTATACAGGGATATGGTCATTATCCATATTTGTCATTGTAGGTGGCACCAGTGAAATTAATAAGAGCTGCGCGCCCCAAATTTAAAATGACGTTTTCAAACGGCTATAGCTACGAATGAATGCGTTAGATTCGCCTGAAAGTTTGAATTTATACAAATGAGAATGTAAACTTCAATATGGAAAGAACGATTTTGTTTTATTAAATTTTGTTAAATAATTTAATTTTCAGGGACACCGTACCTTTAAAGAAGATCCTGATGATAATCTGAACAACTCTCACATTAGAGCACAAAATATGTCAAATTTCTTACAAATCAATGAAAATAAGTAGGGCGCGAAACCTAAATCTACACTAAAGATAGCTATACAATTTATCTTTCTATCTAAATGAAATTTATTCTGGTTAAGTGTTCGCTCACCTTGTAATTTAAAAGATTATTGTCTAGCATAAAGCAACATATTATACTGATGCATTTAGTCTAGCATAAGGCAATAAATAGTCTTGCTGTAATTTAGCATAAGGCAGTAAAAGGTTTTCCAACAAAAAGTCGGCATTCCTATGGGAACTAAACGTGTCCTAATTCATGCTGACATTTTTCTTTACTCGTATGAAGCTAAAATAAATCTCTGAACTCTGATTGGAAACACTTAGCTCTGAACTTTAACTTCACACACAGGTACATAGATGAAGTAGTAGTGTTGTTCATCAATAATCCAAAACTCGTAGATTACCACTGTGACAGTAATTTCAATGGAAACTGAGGAGCTTCTTTACTTTTTGTCTTAGCCCTAAGACAGTAAAAAAGCTCCTCAGTTCCCATTGAAATTACTGTGACAGTAGAATCTATACTACGGAGCAGACGTCAAAGAAAACACAGAGAGATAATTCAGCATCCCATTTTGAAATTATGCTCTCCTACGACACTGATGGTCAGTATAGTATTCTCCATTCGAAGGCTAAATCTCTGGCATAATTGTCACCTACCTATCCACCCCATAATGTTCATTTTCTTTATCAGTGATATACATGTTATACAACCATATTGAGAGTTCGCTTCTTTTCATCTGGCGGATGTCTTTATTTATTTGTTTTGATTTCTGTTTTATCCTGACTTTGTATGCCTTTGCTTTATGATTTTCTGAAATAACGATTTTTTTTACTATGTATTGATCCCACCTCTACCTTGCTAGGGGTCCATCTATGCTCAATTTTGTGATCTATTGTGAGTGCTGTTGAGATTGTCGTCAGGATCTTCTTCATCTGATTTGGGACATGGTCATTGTCCATATTTGTCATATATGTGTTACTGATGTATCTATTTTTTAATATTAAATTCCCGCCATTTAAGAGTTTCATACCCCCATATTTTCGTTTGCTATTATTGTAAATGATTTATATTCGTTTGAGCGAAGCTAATTAGTATATAAAAACAGGATATACTTACTTCGAAATCCAAAGTTCTTTTATCCGTAAACATATAATGTTTTTTCTATTATTAGTCATAAATCCATATTGTTATTCATAATTAAGCAAGTAGAATATATGTCGTAAGCGATATACATTTGTACTGGTAAGAGAAAATAGACAATTCCTGATAGAATGAATTGTCTTGCTGTTTGGTACAGTATTGTTTTTAATATAACATATGGTGAGTTTCCAACATTTTGAGTCTGAATATTCGTGCACTAAACCACTTAGACGTATAAAATGTATAAGACATCAGGTTAAGGTTATAATAAACTTCATTCTATTTGACAATGATCGACTAGAAGATAATGCTTCTCAATTTTCCTTTGTTATGAATTTGTGCAGATACAAGGTATTTAAAAATGGCTGTGGTCTCATCATAATGTTTCACAGACATTTAGAATAGACCAATAAGATCAATTTTTAAAACTGCGGAACTGTTCCAACTCGTTACGTTCTTGAAGAAAATTTCAATGCACCAGACAAGTGTTTCGGAAATAAAATCCTACCAGTGATGCTTCCTGCCAAAAGGATTTTCAGACAGCCAAAATTCATTTCACTAGCGCTCTCTTGTTTCATGTTGTGAATTTAAATTAAAATTTATGCAATTACTTTGGTTTAACATCAAAAGTTGCCATAGCAACCATCTTTAATGACAAATTTAAGAAAAATAGTTTATTTCCCCATCCAGTTTCTTCCAAATTGTATTAATTAGATTATAATTAGTACATTTCAACAAACAAAAGATATTATTAAACCTGCCCTCTGAGATATTTTTTATTAAAAATGCGCAAAATGCACTAAAAAGGGCGAAAATTTTGCATTGTTTTGTGCCTCTTTTTGATTTGCTGTTGTAGGTGTAATAGAAGAAAAAATCCTTAAAATAAGTAGATGTTCGTAGAATAAAAGTTTCAAAGAGTCACATAATAGCTATTCTCTGTAAGAATTTGCAATTTTATGAAGGACGCATGGCACGGTATGTCTCAGATTTTGATAAAATATATACATAAGTGAGTTAAAGAAGATCCTGACGATAATCTCAACAGCACTCACAATAGAGCACCAAATTGAGCATCGACGGACCCCTAGCAAGCTAGAGGTGGGACCAGGTGCCCGGGAGGAGTAAGCATCCCCTGTTGGCTAGCCGTACCCGCCGTCGATGTTCACGCACGAAAATGAAAAGAATATATAAAATGCATACACTGTCTGAGGCCACGTCCATATAGAAAGTGCTATGGCGACAATGTCAGGGAAAAATATTCAAAACACTTACTTGTCAAATAAGGTTGGGTCTGAACCAAGAGTAAAAAATTGTATATTTATTTTTAATATTACATCCAGTTGCCATGGAAACAGACTTTGAATATTGAAAAAATGCATTTTGTGGCTTTTTCGAGGTCACATACATCATTTATGCAGCATAGTCTAAAAAAACCTGACGAATCATCAGTACCCAATCACTGTTCTTTCAACTTAAGTAATAATAATGTTGGATTTATGGTCTTATCTATATGTTTCCATAGCAACATCACAGGTACTCTATCTAAATAGTGTTTTTAGCATTTTTTCAATATTCAATGATAAATTTTTATTTCTTATAGTTTTATGTTTTTTATGCAAATATAACATAAGCATTGACATTGGAACAGATTTTGTGTTAGTTGCTATGGCAACATAAACTCAAATCGCAAAAATGAAAGCAATTTTAGACAATATTTAGAGTTTTGTTTTTACTAGATCATTGAATTTTAAGTTAAAGTGATGATAATTGATGGATGCATTCAAGTTGATCTTTCATTACATGAAAGAAATTTAAAAAAGTATATATATTCAGGAAATAGCGCGTTTTTATGGGATCGATCGTGTAAAATTGCACATTGGCCCACTTTGAGTCCTTCAGATACGGGCATCCAAAAATAAGTAATCTGAAAATTTTCAAATATTAAATAATGTTTATACTTTTCTTTATCATATATGTAAAAAAGCCTGTTTCGTTTTTTAGGAAAAGGCTTCGAAAAACAGAAACCAAAAAAATGCTTAGATTTAGATTGTATGGCCTAATTACATTTTGCTACTATAGCTATAGCAACCATTAATTATTTGAAAGTTTTTTCTTGTATTTTGATAGAGGCATACTTCAAAGAGTCACATATGTTGGGTTGTTAAGCTATTAAAGTAGTTTCAATAACAACACATTGTCCAAATATATATAGCTTACTCCACAGTCTTGTGAGGGCTAAAAATAGACCTCTTTTCTATGGCAACCGTCAGTTACATTTTCCGGAAAAAAAGATCATTTTCATTGTCAATGTACCAAAAGTACCATTTGTAGAGAAAAATCAGTAAAATACATCACATGCCGTGGCCATCCAGTTTTGTTCCTTACATAGAACTATGTCCCCCCAAGGGGAGGAGACATTGGTTTTGCCTTCGTCGTCCGTCTGTCACACATCGTGTCCGGGCTATATCTCCTGAACCGTGTGCCTGATAACATTCATATTTTAGAATGTTGTTGCTTATGACCCGAAGGTTTCACATTACCTTGATCCAAGGTAATGTGACCAAGGTCAAGGTCACTAAGTGCATTTATAATGAAATTAAGTATATTCCTGTCCGGGCTATATCTCTTGATCCGTTTGCCGGATCATTTTCATATTTAAGTATGATGTTGCTTATGATCTGAAGGTTTCACATCACTTTGACCAAAGGTCATGTGACCAAGTTCAAGGTCTCTTAGTTTATTTGTAATAAAATTGTACATATATTCCTGTCCGGGCCATATATCTTGAACCTTTTGCCCGATCCCATTCATATTTTAGTATGTTGTTGCTTATGACCTGAAGGTTTCACATCACCTTCACCCAAAGTCATGTGACCAAGGTCAATGTAACTTTGTACATCTTTAATAAAATTGTACATAGATTCTGTCCTGGTTATGTCTCTTGAACCTTTTACCCGATCCCTTTTATAGTTAGGATGTTCTTGCTGATGACTCGAAGGTTTCACATCACCTTGACCCAAGGTCATGTTACAAAGGTCAAGGTCACTTAGTACATTTTTAATGAAATTTTACATGCTTTACTGTCCGGGCTATATCTCTTGAACCTTTAATCCGATCCCTTTTATCTTTTACTATATTGCTGCTTATGACTCGAAAGCTTCACATCACCTTGACCCAAGGTCATGTGACAAAGGTCAAGGTACTTTCGAAGATTTTTAATGAAATTGAACATCCCTTGGGCCGCTAACTGGATTGCTTTCAGGTTTAAGTATGTATTTTCTCATGAATCAAATTTTTCACATCACCTTGACCCAAGGTCATTTGATCAAGGTCACGTAGTATATTTTAATGAAATTGTACATATTATTCTGTTAGGGGTTATATCTCTAACTTTTTATTAGATCACTCTCATGCTTTAAATTGTATTTGCTCATGACCAAAAGGTTTCACATTACGATGACCCTTTGTCATGTGACCAAGGTCAAGGTCAATAAATATATTTGAAATAAAATTGTACATGTTGCTTGTATTATGTCCATTCTGTATCTTTTGAACCCTGATTTTATCACTTTCATATTTAAGTATGATGATGCTAATGACCCAAAGGTTTCACACCACAGTGATCAAAGATCATATGACAAAGGTCAAGTATTATATTTTTTAATGAAATAGTAAATGCTATCGAGTTTGGGCTTTACCTCTGGAATCGTATACTGGATCACTCTGATACTATAGTATGCGATTGCTCAGGATTGGAGGGTTTCTTATCATCTGACCCAAGGTCATGTGCCCAAGGTCAAGATCATTTAGTTACTTTTCAGTGAAATTGTACGTACTAATCTTGTCTGGGCCATATCACCTGAACTCTTCTTACAATTGTTTTTATATTTTAGTATGTTGTTTCTCAGGACTAAATGTTTCTTATCACATTGTCACAAGATTAAGGCCACTTCTTATTTCTTACTTCACCACTTGAAATTGTATATGCTAAATTTAAATCATGTCCAGGCTGAAATTGTCAATGCTTATTATGTCAGGCTACATGTTTTTAACCATGTATCTAATGAGTTAAAGAAGATCCTGACGAAAATCTCAACAGCACTCACAACAGAGAACAAAATTGAGCATCGACGGACCCCCCTGACGCACAACACAGAACCATCAAATACAAAGGACTACACATAAACCAACGAGACCAATGGGAATCCGGTGCAAACTTAGGACGGCAATCTGCCATCAAGTCCCGTCGTATATACTCAATATCTCCGACCTCTTGTAAAATTTTGGGGAAAACGAGACTAAGACCGTTCTTTATCTTGACGATGACTTTATTATTTCAGATTCAGAGATCATTTGTAGTTGTCGATATTGAAATATATGTTCTATAGTACCAATTTTATTGTACTAGACACTTGTTTCGGTTATTCAATCCTCGTCAGTTGTACTTCACGTCAAATAGTTCAAATAAAGCCAAGGTGAATTCTCCTCGCGCCATCTACAATACAGACTTTTCTTTTTTCAGCTGGGTTTCTCATCTGTTTTCAGTCCAGTTCATGAGTAAGAATGGTTAGGTAGTATTTGGCGATCATCAGACTACAGTATCTACATCCCAACAATACGCATATTGGACGCCATATATATTTATCTGGAACTCTCTCGCTTTTACCTAACATTACTGCCAGACAATTAGCTTGTTTTACAGGCAAGATCATTTCTATGTCGGACTCACCAGTGACGGGAAATGTCACATGGTTGATGACAAGACAAAGTTACAAAGCTATAGAATCTAGTAATGGTTGGTATTGAAAAAAAAAACATGTTTATGGCGATTATTCCGGAACTAATGTTCTGGTCCAATAACTTGGAGAGATATAACAACAAAAGATTGAAATCTCATTTTCAGAAACTAAAATGCAGTGGTGTACTCTGACGCTAGTTTTGTCGCTGGTGCTGCTTATTTTGTAGAATTGAATGATTTTTTTTTCACATGTATTTGAATGACGAAGAAAGGCATTTAAGTTCCACTTTGCGAGAATTAAGGGCTATTGAGCAAGCTTTGTTTTCTTTGTCAGGCAGACTAAAAGGAAAGTCCTTAGAATGGTTCAGTGAAGCCTAAATTGTGTAAGAATAGTAGAATGTGGTAGTTCGAATTTTAACGTCTTCATATTGAATAGCATCATCTAAGTACAGATAAATTGGCAATATGGACCAGACATGCACGTTTCGGGTACCTAACCCTCGTCAGTGATCCTCAAATCTAAACAATGTACATGTAATATGCCCAAAAAGTGTGAATGTTACTATGTTCAAAAACGTACCGAAAGACGTAGCATGATGGGTGGGATATGATGCTATAGGACCCACGTTTTAGAAATTTCAAGAAATTTTAATAACAGAAATTTTAGAATGCGTTGAAGAAACGATCAACCGAAATTGAACGAACTTGGCTACATGTGCCCTCGGGGACTCCTGGTCCACCAGCAGTGATACTCATCAAGTGGTATACATGTAAATGTTAACGTCTTCATATTGAATAGCATCATTAAGTACAGATAAATTGGCAACATTGACCAGACATGCACGTTTCGGATCCTCAAATCTAAACAATGTAATATGCCCAAAAAGTGTGAATGTTACTATGTCCAAAACACGTACCGAAAGACGTAGCAGGATTTGTGGGATATGATGCTACAGGACCCATGTTTTAGAAGTCAGATTTGCAAAAACTTGCCTTCAATATATTTTTCTGCTTGTCATTCATAAGGAAGAAATCAAGATATAGAATGGATTAAAAATCTACCAATGCAAAGGCAAATTACATTAGTTAGAGAAAGGAGGACAACACCTAGTTGCAGAACCAGCAGCTATAACAAAAACACCCACAGTGACTGCAAAATCACTGCAAAAGCAGACACACACAGAATGAAACGAAAATGGCACAATGAACGCCAAATCACATAAAACATTTAAGATAAATGACTACACCTTAACCAACGAGACCAATGGTCAATGGGTGCCGACTTAGAACGGCCATCTGTCACATCAGTAGCAGACTGTATGGTTATCCTGGATTACGTGCGCACAGCCCTCCCATTTTTATGATAACCCAGAGGTCTTCAAGAGCATACAGTTGCGGTGTAATACAACATGCTCACTATTAGATGACTTCACACAAACAATACCACAAAACGCAGGGGCCGAAGCAACACAGAGAAAAATGTTAATGGATTTAAAATTAGGGCTTATGTAATACAGTCCGTGTACTGCTTTTGAAATAGCAAAAACATGTATATGATGTCAATTTGATGAAGTGCCAAATTAAATCTTCTTTCCGGCGACAAAACGGGGGATCTTTTCATGGGACTCGATTTCAACCCCCCCCCCCCAAAAAAAAAAGGAGCTTAAAAATCCAAATGGCAAAACGTAAAGCAGACAAGTACATTAAGCGAAATTTAAGACAAAATTTAGACCAAACAGTAAACACGAAATCAAAACATGGAGCAAAATGACAACACATAATCCAACGAGAACAATTGGCAGCAAGTGCCACCTAAGAAGGTCAATCTGACACGTGAATAGGAAATGGTGTGGTCATCCAGACTTCGTGCACATTACCTTTCTTTTTGCCAGTAGACGAGTGGAATATGACGTAGTCTACACTAATGTCAGCGTGATACTTAAGTCAATGAAAACCCTTAATACCTTTTACTTTGCTTAACGTGAATTTAATTCGATGTATCTGTTATAAAAGGTTTATACTTTATATTCAATTTGCTATTTATTATTCAACAATTATTTGTCACTTCGATGTTCCTGTTCCTGAAGAATCGTGCATTGCATCCTCCACAAAAGTCCGACCTACAAAAAAAAAAAACTTAGATATATCTGTCAATAGCGTAGTAAAGTGTGAAATGTAACAAAATTGATGTATATCTTAATTGAAACCGAATATTAAGTTACGGGTATTTTACATGTCAATCGTGTTTCTATGCCCTATATAACAAGGTAGAGTATCGCGTGATGCGCAAATAAAATGTTTCACGGGAATCCCCATCGATCAAATCGACGAAAATACTTCCAAATCTACTATATACGAGTTTATTCGAGGCCTATCATATGTCAAGTAATATCAGTTATATGATGGTAATCCATTCTGGTCAAGATTCGACGTATATTCAGAGAACACTTGAACGATAATTTGTTTGTGCACAATATTATAATATGTGGTGAGCATATAAATTTTCCTGTTTAAGTGTTATCTGAATATAACTCTTTTCTTATCAGAATAGATAACATTTGTACAATCATATACACTGCTCAAAAAAATTAAAGGAGCGATTTTCCCGTTGTAATATAATGGCACATCGCTTGTAAAATCTTTTGGGATAAGCAAGGCTACATCATCAAGATTTATCATGTGTATATGATTAATCTGTTCAGTACAGACATTGGTAATAAAGAAATGACCATGACATATGTCATAATACATTTATGTTCATCATATAGAATAAGCAGCTGCAAACGTGTGTGATATGAAAGTAGAATTCTTGCTCCCTTAATTTTTTTGAGCAGTGTATTTGAAATTGATGGTTATATGATATACCTAACATAAATTTACATAGTAGAATTAGACAGTATTTACCTGCTTTAATCCATGGGGATTCCCGTGGAACATATCATTTTCGAATCACGTGATACTCTACCGTGTAATATAGGACATAGAAAAACGATTGACGTGTTCTCGACTTAGATAAAGGGTCTCGAATAATTTTCGTCTTCATGCAGTACTTCTGCACCGACTTGCTTGATTTAAATATCTAGTCTTCGTGAGGAGATTAAAATCACACAATGAGTTTCATAAATCCCGCTTGAGGAGGTAATGAACACTTTAATGCTATATACAATTTTTTTCGAAATTTCTGATTATGAACTTCCGGTATGTTCTTGTTTATACAAACTTATATTTAATTCTATCCACTGGAAATTTTTCTATGAAGCTTTGAAATATGCATTTGTCAAGGTATGCATTGATTACATATTGATGTCATATAAATATCGCCCTTGTTCTCGTAAAACTATAAGAAAGTAATCCTAATTTGCCAGTCGGGACACTGTTATAAAAGATGATACAAAACCTACTTTGTAAAAGAAAAGTCAGATTCTGAAAATAAGTACACTGAAACAGATATTATTCAGATGTTAAACTTCCTGATCGACAACATTTTTGTGGTGTTTGGAGGAAAGGTCTTCCAGCAAATTGTCGGAATTCCAATGGGGACGAATTGTGCCCCACTCCTTGCCGACATTTTCCTTTACTCGTACGAAGCTGAATTCATTCAATCTTTGGTCACTGAAGAAAAAAGATACTTAGCTTCTGACTTCTACTTCACTAACAGATACATAGACGATGTGTTGTCCATCAATAATCCAAAATTCGCGGATTACCTCAGCAGTATCTATCCTTCGGAGCTTGAAGTCAAAGAAACTACAGAGACAAATAATTCAGCATCCTATTTGGACATAATGTTGTCCTACGACACTGATGGTCACATGAACACCTCACTCTATGACAAACGTGACGACTTCAATTTCAGCATTACAAACTTTCCTTTTCTGAGTAGCAACATCCCTTCATCGCCTGCTTATGGCGTGTTCATATCTCAGTTGATACGCTATGCCAGAGCAAGTTCCAAATATACGGATTTTGTTCTGAGAGCTAGGCGTCTTTCAGATAAGCTTCTCAGTCAGGGATATGTTTGTGACCGACTTACATCGTCACTGAGGAAGTTCTACGGTCGATATGGGGAACTCGTCATACACTATGATGTCCCTCTCTCCAGAATGGTGGATGATATTCTGTCATAGACCATTTGAACCATGCTACCAAAGATTGTACTCTATGTCTTCCGAAATGGAAGTAACCGGATGTGACAGATCTACCGAATTGAAGCGGCGGGTGTTGCATGCAAGCAGGAGATGCTTACTCTTCCTGGGCACCTGGTCTCACTCCCATATCGGGAGTTCGCTTTTTTTCATATGGTGGAGGTTTTTGTTTGTTTGCTTTGGTTCCTGTTTTATCCTGATTTTGTATGCCTTCGGTTTCTGATTTTCTGAATTATCGATTTTTTGCTGCATACCGGGATATGGTCATTATCCATATTTGTCACTATCGGTCAATAAATGCCAATTTTGAGCCAATTGACTATAATTTATGGTTAATTATTAGGAATCTTGTAGATAAATACTTTTCAATAACTAACAAAAGTATCAACAATGCCAAGAGATAATATATGATGAAATGAGGAAATTGAATTTAGGATGGAAATATTACTGTAATGGATCAGAATAAGTCAAAAACGCCAGCAAAAATCAGACAAAGACTTAATATGAATTTAGTCGTTGAATCATGTGTAAAAAATATATAGATCGAAAATTATACCAACTTGTGTTACAATACAATGTCCGTTACGGTCCACAAAGTCTATCGAATATATAGTTTCCGGTAATCACAAAACTGTTCCCGAAAGTTTAGCTTGGTGTCCAAATGTTTTAAATGGATTAAAGTCTCAACAAATAAAGTATCCCAGTATATCGAATGGATGAATAAATCGTGTCTACGAATGTGTCCGAATGCCCCCTCAACACAGTTCCTCAGAGGTATTTATACTTAATATCAATGAATTTACCACATGCTTCTGGAACAATGACTCATAACCAAGTGACAAATGATTTTACAATAAAGTAAATTCTAGAAATCACAGTCATATGATGATAATGATGTAAGAAAGAACATACTGGAATATTCTCTAATGAAACAAACATGACACAGTAAAATCTAGAGACAATTATTATGAAATCATTAAAATAACATGACTAAGTAAATATACATGTGTACTTACACATAAAGTAAAACTAAAATAATACATAACCCACAACAATTACAAGGCTTTACATTTTAAATTTATTTCTTCTAAAATCTTCCATTTTAAACAAAGTGATATCACATGTGATAAAGATTGAATTTTCAATTTTATTTGTGCAAAATTCATGACTATAACTTTGGTATTAATTATTTTACAATATTTTGAATGAAAGTATTTGTGACGCAATTTTCCGCCGATAAATCTCAGATTTTCATTTTTCTAAATTTGATTTGTTGCTCGTTTGATAGAAGTTAAGTAAATTGCAGATGTTGCTATGGTAACAATTTTCAAAATAAAATATGTTCTTTTGAATAAAAATAACATCTCCAAAGATTGAATTATCTGAAAAACGTCTCAATACAGGTGTGAGTGCCTGCACCATTTTGTAGATACTTAATTAAAAATGCTTATTAACGAGTTTGTGAAATTTGGCAAAAATAGGCATTTTTGTCTTGAAAATTTACATATTTGGAAATAATTTTCTATACATTATTCTTCTTCGCAATCAAGTTTCTGGCTTACTCTGTCAAATGTTTGCATTAAATCTAATGCTAATAAGTTAATTTAAAAACGGCAGGGTTAGAAACCTAACTCATTTTGTCTCATTTTTACCACCCGAGATTGGGCCAAACAATTCAGTGCGTTACCACGGCAACCGTTACACGTATGTATGAAAATGATCTCAATTTTGGGTATAGGTCTTTGTTGACTATAACCGCACATAAGTACTAAAATCTGAGGTGGTCATTTGAACACCCCTAAAAATTTCTTTGGTTTTTACAGAGAATGGCTCTTAAAAAACTCCAGAAATTTTGGAAGCAGGAATTTTCGAATGTGTTTGAAGAAACGACCAACCAAAATTGATCGAATTTGGCTAAATGTGCCCTTGGGGACTCCTGGTCCACCAGACGTGATACTCACCAAGTGGTACACAATTATGTTAAACGTCTCCAAATTCATTAGCATAATTGAAAAGCAGATAAATTAACAGCATGGACCAGACATGTGCGTTTCGGATATTTAACCCTTATAAAGTTTATTCTGTACGAATGCAACGATGATATCAAGTCTGAATCAATCAGTATTCCTCTGCTGCCTGCGGATTGAACTGCTGAAACTGACGAGAGCATGAAGCAGGTCGGTTTTGCCGCCGTTGCGTGCTGTTGCATGTGTTGGTAGTTCACGGAGGGTATAATGTATTCTAGCTCTATTTCTAAATTTTTTGTTCCGTCTTTTTCAGTGTTACCTAAATTTTCGTTTAGCGTGAGGGCGGATTGATAACACTTTATATCTGTGCAGGCCGAGGAAATGTTTCTCTGTTCATAAAGTTGATCGTCGACACCCAGGGGGGTACGCAGTTTGTTGTTTTGTGATCCAGGCAAGTTCAGATTGTAGTCGGTGTTTTTTTAATGTTAGTTTTACTTGGATTTTTTAGTTTTGGAAAAGACTGGACTGGAGTCATACTTATATCCGAAAATGAATTCACTGATGAGAATTTAATATTCGAAACACGTGTCTGGTGCATGGAAATTGGTTTGGAATCTTCTTCAAGAAGGTATAGAGTTGGAAGTTATTGTACAGGAAATGTCTGTGTTTCTAAGTTCTAGATCTGAAAGATATTTCAAATCCAAATTACGCAATTTACATGAAAATGTATCCTCGCTCCTGCAGATAAAGCAGCCAACAACACCATAATCATTTGAAAACGTTACTATATACATGTATCAACTATAGTTTCGGAACTTTCGTCTACAAATACGTATATCAAAAGCAATGAAAGTGTCCCCAACATTTTGAGCAAACATAAGAGTGAAATGTCTTCATTCAATATTCCTATTTCTAAATTGGATCTTCCTACAATATATTGCATACCAAAACTGCAAAAATCTCCTTACAAATTTAGATACATTGCTAATTCTAGCAACTGCTCAACTACAAGTTTGTCTAGAGATCTGACGTCAGCTCTCACGGCTGTAAAAGAACACGTTGCAAAATATTGTGAAACTGTTTTGAACAGGAATGAAGAAAATATATTTTGGTCTATTAGAAATTCAGGGGATGTAATTGACAAAATGAAATCTAGAAATTTACAGGTAAAACGTTTTCTTCTTACGACTTTTCAAATATGTACAACACGCTTCCTCACGACAAGATTAATGATCAATTGTCCAAACTCATTAAGGTGGCTCCCTACTCGAACCGTTATAGGTTTTTCCTTATATGCAGTGGTCTGCATATATATAACGTTTTACAATTGCTGGTGAGGGATGAGCCAGCGCATTGAAAAACACAGACAGAAGATCTTAAATGCCAAAAGAAGCAAAAGATGGAGCAATCTATCAATGTCCACACCAATCATATAGTATAATTTCTTAGTTGAAAATGTGATGAAATTATAAGGGGGTACCCTTATGTTTGCAGCCATACCTTGATCATTTATAAAATTGTATACCTGTATGCGATTTTTTCACCATCTATATACATTATCGTATCAAATGATCCAATTTGAAGAAATTCCATCTGTTGTTTTTTGCACAAAAATGTGATCATTTGTCGAAAATATGATAACATTATAAGGGGGTACCCCTATGTTTGGAGCCATACCTTGATCATTTCAAAAACTGTGAACCTGTATGTGATTTTTTCTTCATTTACATACATAATTTCATGAAATATTACCAAATGAAAAAAAAATCATATGTTTTATTATGCAAAAAGTTGGATTTAGTACATATTGTTGGTCAAAAATGTTATGGAATTGAACTGATGTTTGGAGATATATCATACTTAGATTTATGTTACAATATTATTTTATGTGTTGTATTTCTATTTGACTTGTTATCATAAAATAAAACAAAACAAATAAACATATTCGTATCATCACTGAATTTGGAGGGTTCAAAAGCATATGATGTATATTTGATATTTCTTAATTTTTAAGTGTTAGGGTACCTTTCTTTAATGTACTGTATCTCTAATGAAAACAAAATTACCTATCTATGTCTGTGTTCATTATGTCATTTTGACTATTATGTATAGAAAATAACCTTAAAATACAAAATTCATCTGTTAAATTCACGAGTAGGGACCAACCTTAAATGGTGATAAACTTATATTTGTACATCTGAATCAAAGGGTTTCTTTTCCGCTACAGAATATAAATCATACAAATCATGGACATGTAGCGACCTATGTAGTGCCTTGTCCTTCCTCTTGGACAACATTTATGTAAGATTTGGTGAGGATCTCTACAAGCAGGTTGTAGGGATTCCTATGGGTACAAATTGTGCGCCTCTTGTAGCAGATTTATTTGTATACCCATATGAAAAAGAATTTATTCAAAATCTTCAGAAGCAAAGAAAACATGATTATGTGAAATGTTTATTGGTACTTCTATGTACCTGGATGATATTCTTACTATCGATTATCCTGTTTTTGAAAAGTATGAAGATGTCATATAATTATTTATCCACAAGAATTGACTCTAAACAAGGCAAATGTTACAGACACAGAAACACAATTTTTGGATCTAAATATCAAAATTATTAATGGAGAAATTCATACAAGTATGTATGACAAACGAGATGATTTTGGATTCAGTATAGTAAATTTCCCCTGGCTTGACGGTGATGTCCCTAGATTACCGTCATACGGTATCTATATCTCACAGCTCATCCTGTATGCTAGAGCATGTACTGATGTTTTGGATTTTCATAGTAGAAATTTACAAATTACAAAGAAAGTTTTAGGTCAAGGTTTTCGCTTTCACAAACTAGTTAAGACTTTCTGGAGATTTTATAATAATTATGATCAACTTCTTTTAAAATTCTGACCCATACAAGCAACAGAGTGTATTACTATAGGTATTTCACAACCTGCATTTTATGGTGACATAATTAACAAAATAAGAAGGATCAAAGTTAGACAGCATAACTATCGAACATGCGTCAGAGTCATCAAACGCCTTTTATACCGTGGATATGATTCTAATGTCACCAAACGGACACTAAGCTTGGTACTTGACCAAACTACATTCTTAAGACTTGCACTCTGACTGACTGTGACGACGGGACTCCATAACAGGCCCTGTCCAAACCTCTTTAGAGAAGACAGGGCTTCGACCACCTGTCCTCTCTGAATGTCAGTCGGACTCTTCGGGTGATAACATATATGAGCTCGTTACAGCCGGCAGAGCACGGACTATTGCGCACGTCCTCTTTTTTATATCCATTTACAAATTCATCGGTGTTGCTTGGACCCCTGCGTTTTACGGTCTTGTTTGCGTGTGTTTATCTAACAGTGAGAAGGTTGTTTTACACCATAATTGTGCGTTCTTCGAGACCTCCGGGATATCGGAATAGTGGGAGGGTTGTGCGCACGTAATCCATGATAACCACACCGTCTGCTTCTTACGTAGCAGATAGCCGTCCTAATTCGGCACCGTTGCCCATTGGTCTCGATTGGTTTATGTGGTCTTTTATGTTTAATGTTTCTATGGTGTGAGTTGTATTCCTTGTCCCTTTTGCGTCTTTTTCTGTGGGTTTTTGTTCTGTGTTTTTCGCATTGGGTGTTTTGGAGTTTTGCTGTTGGTGCTGCAACCTAGTGATGTTGGAGATCCCATCCTTTCTTTTAAGACGCGAGTTTCTTAAGTGATATGAATGATTTCGAAAACGAGATTTTAAGGATTGACCTGTTTCCCCTACATATTGGGCGCCACATCCCCTAGCGTTTCATGAAATAAAATGAATGGTATCTTTATACGATCTATCGACGTCATTATCAATCTCGATCTTAAATGTCTGCCCATTAACATGTAATCGTGGAATTGCAATTGATGAGAGAACACATAGGTAATATTTTTCCATTGCACTAGCGAATACTTAAGAACCCTCAGTACTTGTTGTTAAGGAGGGTTTGAACACCAATATGGCGGCGGCATCATTTTTTTCTCGCTTTCCGGGAAAAATACAGTCTTAACTCCCTTTAAACATTTGATACTCTGATTGATATACGCACTTGAGTATCCTGATAAAGTTTGAATAATTTCCGGCGTTATTTGAAAAAATTATGGCAATTTTTCGAAATTCAAGACTTTGGGAGTTTTATCCATGAAGAAATCACGACGTCATTTCGACGTTATCGGGGAAAATGGCGTCACAAACCTTCGCATACAAACTGCAATAAAAAAACATTATTACTAAACGTATTGCATTGAAACTTAGCATATATAAAGTAAAAAATAAATCTTCATCAGAGTGTATTCGTTGAGAAATGTAGGTTAAAGGAAAGCAGATGTCACTTCATTGAAAATGGAAAAAATTGGAAAATATAAAGCCTTGTAATATTTTAATCCTAAATTCAATTTTTCCCATTTAATCCTGAAATCATTTCTGGACATTCTTGATAATAATTTTGATAGTTTTTGACAAAGATTCATCCACAGGATTTCTGATAATTGACTAGTGACTACAGTAAATTGGCTCAAAATTGCAATTTTTTAGCGACAGTGTCATCTTTTATTCAAATATCCTGCCTGTGTTTAAAACACAATTCATTTTATCTTTTCCATATGTAAATGCAATATATTTATGGATATTTTGGAAGTTAATTCAAAATAAATTTCCAATAGCTTTACGAGAACTGGAATGACACTTTCAATATTATGACGTCATCAAGAAATTTACGAAAACGTCGATTATTGCATATTTCAAAGTCTGGTAGAAAATGTTCCTGTGGATGGAATCAAATGTAAGTTTGTATAGTGAAGGACAGACAAGAAATGTATAATTTCAGAAATTTTAAGGAAAATTGAATTTTGCGTCCAAGTGTTCAATACCTCCTTAACTGTAGGACTGGCTTCGATCGCCTGTTCTGATTGTCTTAAATTTTCCTTTAAGACAATCAGAATGGACGAGCAAAGGCAGTCCAAATTTTAAAAATTGAGTGTAACAAAAGCAAATTGGTAACTTGAATATGACAAATATCGAATAAATGGTGTACTTGTTGAGTTATTCAAGGTAGCTCGTGCCTATGCCAGTATGTATGTCTGGCCCATGCTGCAAATTTATCCCTTCTTAAATGATGCTATTCAATTTGAAGACGTTTAACGTTTGTATCACTTGGTGAGTGTCTTTGCTAGTGGCAAGGAGTCTCCGAGGGCACATGTAGCCCAGTTCGATCAAATTCGTATGATCGTTTCTTCAACGCATGCATTTTTGGACATAATTACTTTCACACTTTTTGGCCATATTACATTCTTTAAATTGAGGATCACTGACAAGGGTTAAGTACCCGATACGTGCATGTCCGACCATGCTACAAATGAATCTGCTCTTAAATTATGTTAAACGTCTTCAAATTCAATTGCATCATTTACAAACAGACACTATTTCAGCATGCTATTCAATTTGGAGACGTTTAACATTCTCCCTATGATAACTGTTTTTAGAATGTTTGTGCGCATCGTTTATGTATAAACTTGAAGGACCCAAACTTTAACATTACATCCAATGGAAACATAGGGTGCAAAGTAATTAGCCCGTTCATTAATAAAAGAGGGAAACAAGATCGTCGATCAGTCAACTTTTAGTGCAGTTCATATTTTCATATTCTCCTTTTCAGAAATGTGATTTCTACAACTCCTGAAAATTTCAAAGCTCCAAGTCAAAAAGAAGCTAAGGTTGCTCGAGTTTTGGATCTACAATGGACGTCGAATTGTTAACACATCAGTTAGCCGGTCTGAGAGGTTTGACGTGTCGCAGTCGAATTCTGCACACTGGGAAATCAAACATAACAAATATCCATCAAGAATTTCAAAGGAAAGTGTACTTACCCGACAGCAGCTTGTATGTCACCTCCTGACATTATTTACAAAATATCGTACAGAATATTTTAGCGCATGACGCAATATATAATGCGGTTAATATAAATCGCGACAGGAGTTGATAGCAAACTGTTGTCGGGAAAGTACCACTTTCTTTTGAAATTCTTAGTGAATGTTTATTGGGTTTGATTCCATTTATTGAATTTGAAGACGTTTAACATTCCCCAGTGTGCAGAATCTGACCACGATATTAGTATTTCAACAGTTCCGCCGATCCCCGCAGACCAGCAAAATGTCGAGTTAACAACAATTTGACGTCCATTATTGACGTACAAAAAAACGCTGTTTCTCGGCTTCTCTTTAACGTAGAGCTTTGGTATTTTTAAGAGTTGTAGAAATAACATTCTGAATAGGAGAAAGCCAGAGTTTGTTTAAAAAATGTACTTCATAATAATATGAAAATATATACTGC
The DNA here is from genome assembly GCA_033119305.1 of Pinctada imbricata. Classification (NCBI taxonomy): domain Eukaryota; kingdom Metazoa; phylum Mollusca; class Bivalvia; order Pterioida; family Pteriidae; genus Pinctada; species Pinctada imbricata. Next base: position 46,859,953 of record VSWD01000005.1, on the reverse strand, counting down.
ACTCAAAATTGAGTGATCGTCGAACTCCGGATTGAACTTTCTTTCTTTCTAACAAACATTATTATTCAATGGGCTAATTAATTAATGAGAAACATTTTAAGCTACAAATATATTTGATACCTGTGTTAGCTTTACCCAGTATGCATCAATATGAAAAGGAAATACTTGGTAACGATACATAATTTTCCGATTTTGGACCAGGGAAATAATATTACTATCAACCTTAAAGTAATTCATAGTTAAAAAACGAGCATGGTTGACAAAGTACGAAAAGACGTAAAACGCATCATAAAAAACGAGCATGGTTGACATAGTCCGAAAAGACGTAAAACGCATCACATATTTGACTTCAGAGTGGAACCAAGAATAATAACACTTCTTACGTAATCTCTTAAGTTCGGTTTGTCGATGTGTGTTTCGGTTTTGAAGAAGTTGGTCAACGAATGGTACCCATGTGACATAGTTTTGCCTGTGGTAGCGCCATTTATTGACAGATCCTGACGAAAAACAACAACACTTGTAGATGTCCATCAGTAATCCATTCCTACCAAGTTTAATTAAAATTCCCTCGGTGGTTCTGGAGAAGCTGTCCAAGATGTATTAAAATATCCCCGTAACGGCCGGGTTAGCGCAGTGGTAGCGCGCTCGCTTCTCACCTCTAAGGTCCCGGGTTCGAATCCCAGATTCGGCGATGGGTCTTATGTGGGAGGGTAGGTGGTCCCCCACCCAGGCCTCAGTGGGAGGTTTTTCTCCGGGTACTCCGGTTTCCTCCTTCTCCTTGGACCCCCTCATGCCAACATCTGAGCCAACGTGAGACATTAATGTAAGTTGTGTAACATGTTTGTTTAACGTTGTAAAATAAATAAAGTATAAATTTAAAATATCCCCTTCCTTTTTATACGCCCGTCATTTGACGGGATGTATTATGGTATGGCGAGGTCCGTCCGTCTGTCTTTAGAAGGGATATTCTTTGACATATGTAATGGGTTTTTAATTTTTTTTTGTTGCATAACGAGAAATTATGTGTAATGGGAGGGGGTATATGCACATACATGTTAAGCCTAGGGCATAATATAGGCGCATGGAACGCAATAACTTAAACATGCGTCAACGGATTTACATGATATTTCTGTATCGTGATAAGATTGTAAAGAGGAAGCCATCTTTTGAATTTCAGGTTCCTCCAATTTGTCTTTATGGAATTATGGGACTTAGATATTTTGGTGTTGTGAAAAATCCCAACCGGCGTATCTTGCTGCATGAGCGTAGGTTTTAATACATAGAAAATTAACAAAAAATGAGAAAATCTAAACAAAAGTTAGTATAAACCATTTAATGACTTTAAGAGGTACTTGACACTTCGACGCCAAATTCAATTGTCCTCAAATTTCTGAAATTATATATTCCTTGTCTGATCCTGGATTGATTCTATCCACATGAAAATTTTCTACGAGACTTTGAAATGTGCATTAGTCGACGTTTTCGTGAATTTCTTAATGACTTCATACTGTAATATTGAAAGTGTCAGTCCAGCTCTCGCAAAGCTACTGAAATTAAATTTGATTGAAATTTAAAAAAATCTTCATAAAGGTATTACACTTACATATGGAAAAAAAATGATAAGAATTTTGTTTTATACAAAGGCTGGTATAAAAGATGACACTGTCTCAAGAAATTTTGCAATTTCAAGCCAATTGACTATAGTTGATAGTTAATTATTAGGAGTCTCTGTGGACTAATCTTTGTCAAAAAGTAACAATAGTTATCATCAAGGTCCAGAGATGATATCATGATTTAATGAGAAAAATTGAATTTTGGATTAAAATATTTTAAAGCTTTATATTTTCCAAATTTTCTCTCGAAAATAGTCCATTTTCAATGAAGAAACATCCGCTACTCTGTAATGTTAAGGAGCTGTTAAGATAAGGCGTGAAATCTGCCCTGAAAAGTCGAAATTTCAAAATGTAAAATTTGAGAATTTTTTACGATATAATGTCAAGTAACTTGGTCAACATATGAATCTGCTGTTAGATGGGATAATTTATTCAAAATAAGACCGATATTTGGGTCAAAATAAGCATTTTTACACAGAAATCAATGGAAAACAACAATGTTTATACAACATCGTTCCCCCTCGCTTTACAATGCCACTTTCATCATATGTGTATATCAATAAAACACATTTTCTGGTTAAGTGGGGTTGTGAAGCGAGGGAGGAATAATTCTCCAAAGGCGAAAAACGAAAAATATATTCTTTTATATCACGGAACAATCTATTCAGAATATGTTCCGATAAAATATTTAACCGTTTGGAAGGAAATAAACGAGAAAGTTATCTATTTCTACACCGTGCGTATTTCGCGCCAGAAAGCTACATTAGTGGCTGAGAGGAACGAAGTAAAAGCCGTTTTTCAGCTTCCGAATTGCAGAGTTTGCCAATTATATTGATAAAGTTACCTCAAAATTATTTCTCTTATCCAATTTTGCCATGAAAAGGTAACAGAAGCATGATAAACATAAAAACGTGGTAAAAAAGTACATTTTTGTGCATTTTCGATCGATATTCGATGTTTTCCGTCATCTGCACCCCTACCTTTCCAACCCGTAATCATAACATGTTAAACGTCTTCAAATTCAATAGCATCATTTAAGACCTGATAAATTTACAGCATGGACCAGACATGCACCATCTTTCACCAATTTCATACAGGATACTCAAATATGTATTTCAATCAGTGTTTCAATTCTTTTAAGGAAATTAAGACTGTACTTTTCATAAGAAGTGAGAAAACAAATAAGGCCGCCGCCATCTTGGTGTTCAAACCCTCCTTAGATATGACAATTCACCTATCAGAATGAATGCTGTAACTCCTCCCACGCACGATAGATAACTCTACTGTTGCTACATAGGTCAAAGGCGGCGGTCAAGCTAATTCAAGGGCGAATAGGTGCAATATACATAACGTTTTATATCAAAACTATAGGGAAGAAACGGTTGTTTCATGAAAAAGTTGAAAATGTTATGTCTTATTTGTTAATGAAGAAATTCACCATGTCTTGAAAGACATAATGAAGCCCTGGCAGGCTTGGAAATACCAGTGCTTACCGTACATGTTTTGCATATTTGAATGACATGAATACAATATTGTATAAACAAGGAGGTAATAGGAAGGTGATGGTTACCATTATCAGTCTATAATTTAGTAGACATTTCACATTTATCTTGATGAAAACTTAATAAGCTTAAGGGGACCGATGATATATCCTTATTTACTTCAATAATCTATACGCGAATATTTTAAAACATTTTTAAAAATGCATAATTAAATTCATGCTTCAGTGCTATTCAATGACACATTTTCTACAGTGTTTCGACTTTCAAACATCTAATAAATATTACTTTTATTTTTACATATTCTAACTTAAAAGTGATAAAAACGTATAAATACCAAAATTGTTTTATATTAAAATTATTAATAACATATTCTTAGAATCGCTGGATGTATGTCTACTGTATTCAAAGTCATCTCATATATGATTTTTTTATTCCTCATTAAAGATTAGATGATAAATTAAATTTTCACAGGGTGGAATGGGATTGAATTAGAGACTTATCACAGGGTGGGTCAAACCCAAGGATTTCGAGAAAAAATAAACATGTATACTGTTAAAAGATAGAACATGTGCTGTTATCTCTACAAAGAAAAAAAAAAGAGAAAGAGATAGATAGATTTTGAGCGCAACCTTCCTTCTAGCCATTCATGAGTATAACATGTATAATATTCACTAAAGAACATATGAAATGTAATTTTAGCAAAAAGGAAAATAAAGATCAAATGAATAATCAAATAAATAAATTATTCAAGAAAGAAAAACAAAGTTCTTTGATTGAATGAATAGATGTAAAATAGAAACGTGTAACTCTAGTATCCCTCCGCATGTCTGTAACGCTGGTATTTTATCTTATTTTGCACATTTATATTGTTTAGGCTAGTTCTATTTGCTTCACATGTGCGTTTGTCGTTGTTTTGAAAAGATATATTTTCTTTCACGTCTTGCCGAGGTATTTATAGAATTATATGTACGTATTGTGTACAAGGAAATCGACAATTTTTAATGAAATGTACCTTCTATTGTGTTTAGATTTTTTTTTCATCTTGCTAGAACATGTATTTAATAGATGGCAAAGAATCGTTATAAATTAATCATGAAATAAAAAAGAATATCTAATTGATTGAGCAGGAAAGAAAAAAAGATGAATCTAAGATTAGAGTTGAATATTTACATCTCAAAAAAGTTTAGGCAATTCATATTTGTTTCAACTAATTTTTTTAATCTATAGAATAATAATCGGTATTGCAATTTAATAAGGTCGATTCCATTAATCTCAATGTTATTGTTCCCAAAGTACATACTTGTATGTTGCATTATCTATATTTTACTGCTTTATTTATTGAAAAAAAACTAGTTCAAATCGAGTTTTAAACTATCTCATATAACTATTTCCGCGCGTGTGTATCGTCGGACAAATGGAAAGTTCTACGGTCGATATGGGGAACTTGTCATACACTTTGATGTCCAACTCTCCATAATGGTGGATGATATTCTGTCATAGACCATTTGAACCATCCAACCAAAGATTGTACTCTATGTCTTCCGAAATGGAAGTAACCGGATGTGACAGTTCTACCGAATTAAAGCGGCGGGTGTTGCATGCAAGCAGAAGATTCTTACTCTTCCTGGGCACCTGCTCTCACTCTCATATCGGGAGTTCGCTTCTTTTCATGTGGTGGAGGTTTTTGTTTGTTTGCTTTGGTTCCTGTTTTATCCTGATTTTGTATGTCTTCGGTTTCTGATTTTCTTAATTATCGACTTTGTGCTGTATACAGGGATATGGTCATTATCAATATTTGTCATTCTATGGAAAGTTTGGCCGAGGAAATGGCTGCCGCACCATATCTAAGATTAACATCCCAGATGTCCGATAAAAGCGATTACTTCATTGGTCAATACATGTAACACATGATACTCAATTCTCGCGGAGAGGTAAATTATGAAGTAATTGAGAGCACAAAACCCCACATTTATACAGTTATTCAAAGAAAAAAATGAACGCGTCAATTATTTGATTTCGGGCAGGAACAAATAAAAACGTCAACACTTGTTGAGACATACTACATCCTGATGCCTTCGGTTTGTTGATGTGTCTTGGTTCTGAAAACGTTTTTTTTTTCAAAGGAGGATACACACCGTGACCTACTTTTAAACAGTTGTGGCGCCACCTGTAGTCGGATCCTGACGAAAAACAAGAGCACTTATAGCCTTATAGGTGGCAATTACAACAAAATTTCATCAAAATCCTTTCAGTGTTTCTGAGGAAGATTTATTATAGAAGTAAAAAATGCAAATGCGGACGGACGCTAAGCTATGATCATAGTTCACAGTTTATATCAGATGAGCTAAAAACAGAAGAATATAGTACCAATTCTGCTAAAAGAGAACATCCTCTTTGACCAACAATCATTATAACGGTTACTTTAGACACATGATTCGAATAACAGTAACACAAGTATTGAACTGAACAAACTGCTTTTAAATTACTTTCATTCATTGACTTACACGCATTGGGCATTTGGGATCATTGGACATGATGTCACCAAACATGGATCTGCAAAACAGTTAACTATTTGGTTTGGTGGACATTCTGCAATGAAAATGATTTTAAGAAATATTATTACGAAAAATGTAACTTAAACCTTATTTCAATTTTAAGTTTAGGTATTACAAAAGGTACAAAAAGGTTCCACTGCATCAGTCCAGGAGTAAATAATACTTTACTTCCGGTTCTATTGCTTACAAAAATATATAGTACTGTGAAGTTTGTCGAGACTGCTCGGCTTCTAAAACTTTATAATATTCGGAACAATTCTAAATTCACTTTACTTTTAATGTGAGTTGAATGAATCAAGAAGCATTTACAAATGTAATCGGTGAATGAAAGGCAATCACAAAAACCGATATCAGAATCCGAACTTTTTACCAAAAGGCTTACTAAATGATGCTATTCAATTAAAAAATCGTTTACATTTGCACCACTTGGTGAGTGTCACTGCTGGTGGACCAGGAGTCCCCGATGGCACATGTAGCCATGTTCGATCAATTTCGGTTGATCGTTTCTTCAACGCATTCTAAATTTCTGTTATCAAAATTTCTTGAAATTTCTAAAAAGTGGGTCCTGTAGCATCATATCCCATCCATCCTGCTACGTCTTTCGGTACACTTTTTCGACATAGTAACTTTGAGACTTTTTTGGCATATTACATTCTTTAGATTTAGGATCACTGATGAGGGTTAAGTATCCGAAACGTGCATGTCTGGTCCACGTTGCCAATTTATCTGTTCTTAAATGATGCTATTCAATTTAAAGACATTTACATATTATTGAAAAAAATACATAAAACAGAATTTTCTCATGTGAAAGGTAACATCGCACAAACAGACGGAGATAATAACATACTCCATAGAAACAAGAAGTACAAATGTATCTAATGAACAATTTCGGGAGTCTACTGTTACTACAGGATGTTTTGTAAACTATACAAAATATGACGAAGCATCTATTAGGTAATAACTTTATGGATATTTTGATTCTATTCCGTATTAATTAAGGAAAGTCAACCTTGCTGATCGAGAGCCTTCTAGACGCAAAATGTAAATGTAAAATACCAGACAAACATGTTATTACAGTTATGTATGCATATTAATATTTTTACGAAACTTACCATTTGGTTCACGGCGGCAGCATCTTCCAAACATATTTCCCATGCGACGGCAAATAAATCCAGGCGGGCATTGGTTTTGAGGTGCCATAAAGGGATTGCAGGACATCGGCTGCATGCTCGACATGCCCTGCAATCTTATACATCTTTGGGACAGCATCGGTTGAGAACACAGAAAGAGCACGATGCACCAACATAAAAGCACTTCTGTTTGACGATAAATAGAAAAAGAAGCGTTTTGAAGTTGCAGTCTTCTGTTCAGTAACAATCTTCATCATCTTAACGCATATGTTGTGAGGAGAACATAATTTTCATAACAAAAATCGACTTAAAAAATGGAAAGAGAAGAAATGTTTGTATGATGGTATTTTTTTTATTTTAAATCTTTTTATTCAATTATTTATACTACAAAATGTTAACGAGACAGTGAAAAATCAAAACAAAACAAAACAAACTCAACCATAACCGAAAACCAAACGATATCTTTTTATGTTGATTTTTCAATAATTTCAAATTGGTTTTTTTTTTTTTTTTTTTTTTTTTTTTTTTTTTTTTTTTTTCTTTTCAAATTTTTTCAAATTGTTATTCATTCTTAAAATTGAACATTCTGCTATTCTGTTACACTTTTGAAACATATCCATAATGATAACGCACTATCGTACAAAATACAATTCCTGTGTACTGCTTTATCATACCTGTGAAATGTCGAACTGCCATACTGAAGCGAAACCGTGCAAAATAATATTTAAGTCAAGTATTTATAGTATTTGCTATTTCCGCTTACATGCATGTGTTTTCCAAGAAACTGATTAACATTTGCGTTAAATGCAATTTTAATACATCATGCGTGTATATAATATTATTTTCTTTGAATACCTTTTCTGACCTAGGTTTAAAAAGTATGAATGTCAAAAAAACAAAAAGAACCGAGTCGTAGTTGGCCTGTGTCGTTCGTCTAAGCCACGCCTTTCGACACAGCAAGTGCAAAAGAAGCGTTCAACCAAGCAACAGATAAAACTTGATGAAATTCAAAAAGAGGATGAGATGTCCAAAGTATTGATCTTATTAGGATTTAATGGATCCATCGTTTCATTTCTGCCTTTCTTTCTATTCTCACTGTATTTTTCAGAAGATCTGATCTAAATAAAATATTCACTCGAACTGATTGATAGGATGAAAGTAAAATTAGACAAGTTTGATTTTTGTCATTGAGTCTTTCTCGAAGATAAGACGCCTAATTAGTGTTTCCATTCAAATAGCAAAATCAACGAAAAATGACATAATGTCAGTAAAATTGGTTGAAACAATTTTAGTAAAAAATAATATCAACTAGACAATTGGAACTGATAGATCTTTGTTCAAAATATTCCCAATCGATTCATAGCTTTTTGAATGACAAACATAGTATCATTAAGAAGGGAGGGCATCTCCAAAAAGAAACTGTTGCAGCACCAACAGCAAAACACCAAAAACCAGATGCGAAAACACAAAGACGAGCACACTAAGAGACATACGACATATGAACATCAAACACAAAAGACAACACATAAACCAACGAGACAAATGGGTAACCGGTACCGACTGTGGACGGCCATTTGCCACACAGGTAGCAAATTGTGTGGTTATCCTGGATTAAGTGCGCACAACCAAACCACTTTTCCGATTAGCCAGAGGTCTCGAACAACGTACAATTGTGGTGTAAAACAACCTCCTCACCGTCCGATGACCACACACAAACAAGACCGCAAAATGCAGGGGCCCAAGCAACACAGATGAATAATTCAGCATACATGTACTGGTTGAACACAATTCTGTCTTACGACACTAATGGTCACATAAACGCCTCACTCTATGACAAACGTGACGACTAATATCCACACTGAGGAATTTCTACGGTGAACTCCTAAATATCAAAATTGTAAACGGAAAGATTCATACAAGTGTATATGAAAAAAGCGATGATTTTGGATTTAACATAGTAAAATTCCCCTGGCTTGACGGTGATGTTTTTAGATTACCGTCATACGGCATTTACATATCACAGCTCATCCGGTACGCCAGAGCATGTACTGATATTTTGGATTTTCACAGTAGAAATTCACAAATTACCAAAAAACTTTTATGTCACGGTTTCCGTTGTCATAAACTAGTTAAGAATTTCTGGAAGTTTTACAAAAATTATAGTCAATCAGAAAGATATTTCAAATCCAAACTAAGTAACTTACATGAGGAATATGTCTTTGTGCCAGCTGATAGGGCACCCAGCAGCACCATCATCTTTTGAAAACGTTACTACATTTCAGCTTTGGTTTCGGAACTTTCGTCTACTAATACATATATCAAAAACAATGAAAGTGCATCCAACATTTTAAGCAAGCATAACAGTGAAGTGTCTTCATTCAATATCTCTATTTTTATATCTATTTACATATTCATCTGTTTTGTTTGGGCCCCTGCGTTTTGCGGTCTTGTTTGTATGTGGTCATCTGACAGTGAGGAGGTTGTTTTACACCACAATTGTATGTTCTTCGAGATCTCTGGGTAATCGGAAAGGTGGGAGTGTTGTGCGCACGTAATCCAGGATAACCACACCTTCTGCTATTTCCGTTGCAGGTGGCCGTCCTAAGTCGGCACCGATTGCCCATTGGCCTCGTTGGTTTATGTGTAGTCCTTTGTGTTTGATGTTTCTGTGTTATGCGTTGACGTTCCTTGTCCCTTATACGTCTCTTTCCGTGCTTGTCTGCTTTGTGTTTTTGCATTGGGTGTTTTGGGGTTTTGCTGTGGGTGCTGCAACCGGTTGTTGTTGGAGATCCCCTCCTTTGTTTTCTAATTTGGATCTCCCAACACTATATTGCATACCGAAACTGCACAAGTCTCCTTACAAATTTCGATTTATTGCTAAATCTAGTAACTTCTCCACTACAATTTTGTCTAAAAATCTGACTTTACTACTTGGTGAGTGTCACTGCTGGTGGACCAAGAGTCCCCGAGGGCACATGTAGCCAAGTTCGATCAACTTCGGTTGATCGTCTGTCTCTTCAACGCATTTGAAATTTTCTGTTAAAAAATTCTTGAAATTTCTAAAACGTGGGTCCTGTAGCATCATATCCCACCCATTCTGCAACATCTTTTGGTACATTTTTGGACAATCATAATAATTTACATACTTTTTGGCTATATTACATTGTTTAGACTGAGGATCACTGACGAGGGTTTAGTACCCGAAACGTGCATGTCTGGTCCATGCTGTAAATTTATCAGGTTTTAAATGATGCTATTGAATTTAAAGACGTTTAACATTTGAACTACTTGGTGAGTGTCACTGCTGGTGGACCAAGAGTTCCCGAGGGCACATGTAGCCAAGTTCGATCAACTTCGGTTGATCGTCTGTCTCTTCAACGCATTTGAAATTTTCTGTTAAAAAATTCTTGAAATTTCTAAAACGTGGGTCCTGTAGCATCATATCCCACCCATTCTGCTACATCTTTTGGTACATTTTTGGACAATCATAATAATTTACATACTTTTTGGCTATATTACATTGTTTAGACTGAGGATCACTGACGAGGGTTTAGTACCCGAAACGTGCATGTCTGGTCCATGCTGTTAATTTATCAGGTTTTAAATGATGCTATTGAATTTAAAGACGTTTAACATTTGAACTACTTGGTGAGTGTCACTGCTGGTGGACCAAGAGTCCCCGAGGGCACATGTAGCCAAGTTCGATCAACTTCGGTTGATCGTCTGTCTCTTCAACGCATTTGAAATTTTCTTTTAAAAAATTCTTGAAATTTCTAAAACGTGGGTCCTGTAGCATCATATCCCACCCATTCTGCTACATCTTTTGGTACATTTTTGGACAATCATAATAATTTACATACTTTTTGGCTATATTACATTGTTTAGACTGAGGATCACTGACGAGGGTTTAGTACCCGAAACGTGCATGTCTGGTCCATGCTGTAAATTTATGAGGTTTGAAATGATGCTATTGAATTTAAAGACGTTTAACATTCTGACTTACTGCTAATAAAGAACACGTAACTAGATATTGTGAAACGGTTCTAAACAGGAACAATTTAAATCATTTTGGTCTATGACGAATTCAGGGGATGTAATTGACAAAATGAAATCTGAAAATTTCCGCTTTCATTTCCAAGCCAATACGATTTTTTCATACGACTTCTCTAATATGAACACCACACTTCCTCATAACAAAATTAATGATCAAATATCTAATCTCATTAAATGGTGTTTTGATCGAGAGCGGAAAACTTACATTTGTACATCTGAATCGAAGGGTTTCTTTTCCTCGACAGACTACAAATCATACAAATCATGGACATGTAGTGACCTGTGTAATGCCTTGTCCTTCCTCTTGGACAATATTTATGTTAGATTTGGTGAGGATCTATACAAGCAGGTTATAGGAATTCCTATGGGTACTTACTGTGCGCCACCTGTTGTAGATTTATTTTTATACACTTATGAAAAAAGAATTTATCCAAAATCTTAAAAAGCAAAGAAAATTTGATGATCTGAAATGTGTCAATAATACTTCTAGGTATCTGGATGATATTCTAACTATTGACAATACTGCTTTTGAATTATTTATCCACAAGAATTAACAATTAACAAGGCAAACGTAACAAATACAGAAACACCAATTTTGGACCTAAATATCAAAATTGTAAACGGAAAGATTCATACAAGTGTAAATGACAAAAGGGATGATTTTTGATTCAACGTGGTAAATTTACCCTGGCTTAACGGTGATGTTGCAAGATTACCGTCATACGGCATTTACATATCACAGCTCATCCGATACGCTAGAGCATGTACTGATATTTTGGTTACAGTAGAAATGTACAAATTACCAAAAAACTTTTAGGTCAAGGTTTCCGCTTTCATAAACTAGTTAAGAATTTCTGGAAGTTTTACAAAAATTACAGACAGTTTCTTTTGAAATTCGGATCTATACACACAACAGAGTACATTACTTTGGGTATTACACAACTAATCTTTTATGGTGGTATTATAAACAAAATTAGAAGGATAAAAGGTAGGCAGCATAACAATGGAAAATGTCATCAAACGCCATTTATACCCCGGATATGATCCTAATGTCACCAGACGGGCAATAGACTGGGTAATTGACCAATCTATAGTCTTGTACTGGCGCATCCTTGAGACTTGTACTCTGACTGACTGTGACGACGGGACTCACTGACGGGCCCTGTACAAACCTCTTTCAAGAAGACAGGGCCCCGACCACCTGTCCTCTCTGAATGTCAGTCGGACTCCTCGGGTGATTAAATACATGAGCTCGCTACAGCCGGCAGAACACGGAATTTATTACGCACGCCCTCTTTTTATGCCTCCGTAATCGAAGATTCGGGGGCATATAGTTTTTGGTCTGTCCGTCTGTCCGTCTGTCTGTCTGTTCATTCCTTGTGACAAAACCTTTCCATGGATACCAAAATTTCTGACCTTGTGACCTTGACCTTGGAGTTTGAGCTACTTTTGAAAAACTTTAACCTTGGCCATAACTTTTGAAGGGAAAATGATAGGGCTTTCATATTTCACATTTGTATTCCTTGTGATAAGACCTTACCATGGATACCAAAATATCTGACATTGTTACCTTGACCTTGGGATTTGACCTATTGTTCAAAAACTTTAACCTTGGCCATAACTTTTGAATGGAAAATGATAGGGCTTTCATATTTCACATGTGTATTCCTTGTGACCAGACCTTTCAATGGATACCAAAATATCTTACCTTATGACCTTGACCTTGTTATTTTACCTACTTTTGAAAATCTAAACTTGAGCCATGGCATTTGAATGGTAAGTGATAGGGCTTTCATATTTCACATATGACTTTCTTGTGGCAAGAGTTTTCTATTGATACCAAATTTGACCGTTTGACCTTGACGTCAAAATGTGAACTTCTTTTCAGGTGTTTTACCGAAAAAGATGTCAAAGGGGGCATTCGTGTTTCACAAACACTTGTTTTTTTATATCCATTTACATATTCATCTGTGTTGTTGTGGCCTCTTCGTTTTGGGGTCTTGTTTGTGTGATGTCATCTTACAGTGTAGAGGTTGTTTTACACCAGAATTGTACGTTCTTCGAGACATCTAGGTAATTGGAGAAGTGAGAGGGTTGGCGCACGTAATCCAGGATAACCACACCTTTTGCTACTTGCGTGGCACATGGCCGTCCAAAGTCGGCACCGGTTGCCCATTGGTCTGGTCGGTTTATGTGTAGTCTTTTGTTTTTGATGATTACATGTCATATGTCTATTTTTTTGTCTCATACTATGCTCGTCTTTTGCATTTTTGCATCGGGTCTTTTGCTGTTGGTGCTGCAACAGTCTTGTTGGAGACCCCCGTTCTTCTCCTATAACACTATAATGTCCCGTTGTCTAGAATGGTGGATGATATTCTGTCTTAGACCATTTGAACCATCCAACCACAGAAAATACTTATATATTCCGAAATGGAAGTAACCGGGTGTGATGTTTTTGCTGAACTGAATCGACGGGTGTTGCATACAAGCAGGAGATGCAGACTCTTCCTGTGCACCTGATCTCACTCCTTAACAGGGAGTTCTTTGCCTTAGTTCTGGATTTATCCTGGTTTCGTATGCCCTTGGTTAAACGATTTTTGGATGAATGATTTTGTTCCTCTTTATAGGGATATGGTTTTACCATATTTGTCATTCTTGTTGGGGATATGTTTTTTTTACATATTTGTCATGCAAATGGATATAAAAAGATGGCGTACATAATACAATCCGTGTTCTGTCGGTTGTGCGACCTCATGTATGTTATCACCCGAGGAGTCCGACTGACATTCAGAGAAGACAGGTGGTCGGGGTAGGGCCCTTTATGGAGTCCCGTCGTCACAGTCAGTCAGAGTGCAAGTTTTAAGAATACGCTGGTATTTCACATAGGTGATGATTCTGACGCATTTTCGATAGTTATGTTGTCTATCTTTTGATCATTCTTATTTTGTTAATTAAATGCAGGTTGTGAAATACCCAAAGTAATATACTCTGTTCCTGTATTGGTTCGAATTTCAAAAGAAGTTGACAGTAATTCTTGTAATAATTCCAGAAAGTATTTACTAGTTAATGAAAGTGAAAACCTTGTCCCAAAAGTTTCTTGGTACAAATGTAATTTGTAAATTTCTTCTATGGAAATCCAAAACATCAGTACATTGTCTACCATACCGGATGAGCTGCGAAATGTAGATACAACGGGACGGTTATGTAGGAACGTCACCGTAAAGCCAAGGAAAATTTACTATGTTAAACGTCTTTAAATTCAATAGCATCATTTCAAACCTCATAAATCTACAGCATGGACCAGACATGCACGTTTCGGGTACTAAACCCTCGTCAGTGATCCTCAGTCTAAACAATGTACACGTAATATGGCCAAAAAGTATGAGAATTATTATGTCCAAAAATGTACCTAAAGACGTATGTTGAATCCAGAATCATCTCTTTTGTCATACACACTTCTATGAATCTATCCATTAACAGTTTTGATATTTAGGTGCAAAAAGGGTGTTTCTTTTTTTTGAAACGTTTGCCTTGTTTAGAACCAATTCTTGTGGAGAAATAACATTTTTATACTTTTCAAAACAGTATTGTCAATTGTAAGAATATCATCCAGGTACCTGGAATTACCAATGAAACATTTCACATCATAATTTTTTCTTTGCTTTTGAAGATTTGGGATAGATTCTTTTTCATACGTTAGTACTAAGTACATGAAAAATGGAATAGCAGGTAATAAGATGTCATATCTGGGCAGGAAATATAGAATTTCCCGCAAATAAAATAGGAAGATAAGTCTTGATTGTTTGCAATAGGCTTATAATTTGTGCAATATCTCTTTGAGATGAAAGAAATAATAACAACGAATCAAATAATAAGGGAAGAAATGTGAAAATATGACTGTCTTATTTGATAAACTTCCATTTCTTTGATGATCATTAGTTGTGTTTTCCATCAAAGATAATTGAAAATGTTTTGTCGAGAAAGCTATTTGGCATGGTTGCAATGAATCAAATTGCTAGCCTGCTGGAATTCAAAACTGAATATGTATTAAAAATGCTGAGATAATGTGAATTCTCTCTTAAGAATTCGGAGTAAATTTCTTTGAAAAATGTTGTGTAAAAAACGAGTTCATGAAACCGGAAACGAAGTTAAGCGCATACGTACCGGTAGAACTAAATTTTATTATCAGACAAACATTAAGACCGTGAATAGGATATTTTGGGGTTGTATTTTTATAACTATCGTTTTTATCGAAGAAATAAATTTTGACAACGACATTATATCTTTATTGATGTTTTTCTGTATTTTCTTTAAGATAACTCCTTTGTGACCACTATTTTCTTGAATTTTTATTCACAATTAGTTCGACCAATGACAAATATGGATAATGACCATATCCCTGTATACAGCACAGAATCGATAATTCAGAAACCGAAGGCATACAGAATCAGGTTAAAACAGGAACCAAAGTAAACAAACAAAAACCTCCACCATATGAAAAGAAGCGAACTCCCGTATGGGAGTGGGACCAAGTGCCCAGGAAGAGTAAGCATCTCCTTCTTGCATGCAACACCCGCCGCTTCATTTTGGCAGAACTGTCACATCCGGTTACTTCAATTTCGGAAGACATAGGGTACAATCTTTGGTTAGATGGTTCAAATGGTATATGACAGAATATCAACCAACATTCTGGAGAGTGGGACATCATAGTGTATGACGAGTTCCCCATATCGACCGAAAACTTCCTCAGTGACGATGTTAGTCGGTCATATCATTGACTGAGAAGCTTATCTGAAAGACGCCTAGCTCTCAGAACAAAATCCGTTTATTTCGTACTTGCTCTGGCATAGCGTATCAATTGAGACATGAACACGCCATAAGCAGGCGATGAAGGGATGTAACTACTCAGAAAAGGAAAGTTGTAATGCTGAAATTGAATCGTCACGTTTGTCATAGAGTGAGGTGTTCATGTGACCATCAGTGTCGTAGGACAACATAATGTCCAAATAGGATGCTGAATTATTCGTCTCTGTATTTTTTTTTACTTCAAGCTCCGAAGGATAGATACTGCTGAGGTAATCCGCGAATTTTGGATTATTGATTGACAACACATCTATGTATCTGTAATTGAAGTTGAAGGCAGAAGCTAAGTATCTTTTCCCTTCAGAGATCAAAGATTTAACTGAATTCAGTTTCGCACGAGTAAAGGAAAATGTCAAATGACAAGGAGTGGGGCACAATTGGTCCCCATTGGAATTCCGACTTGCTGGAAGACCTTTCCTCCAAACACAACAAAAATGTTGTCGATATCAATCTTAATGTAGGACAACCACCTGCCAAAATGTCACTTCCGGTTAAGAGATGAATCCGTCAAATCGTAACGTTTCTCTTTTAAGGTCAAAATTAATAACCGGATGTGCATTCCGCTCTACCTAATTGCGGAATAATTTGACTGAAAGCCATCATTAACATCGGTGAACAAAGAATACAGAGCAATTATAAGCAACAAATGTCTTTTGCTAGGGGTCCGTCGATGCTCAATTTGGTGCTCTATTGTGAGTGCTGTTGAGATTATCGTCAGTATCTTCTTTAACTCATTTATGTCACACTTATGCCTTTTGCCGTGTGGAGTTCGTAAAAAGTTCCCCGCGAGGGGTTTGACAGTAAGTGTTTTGAATATTTTTCTCTGAAATGATCGCCATAGCACTTTCTATATAGACATAACCTCAGACAGTACAGTGCATGTTCTTATATGTTCCTTTTATTTTCGTGCATGAACATCGACGGCGGATGCGGCTAACCAACAGGGGATGCTTACTCCTCCCGGGCACCTGGTCCCACCTCTAGCTTGCTAGGGGTCCATCGATGTTCAATTCGGTGCTCTATTGTGAGTGCTGTTGGGATTATCGTCAGGATCTTCTTTAACTCATTTAACGGGAATGAATATAATAGTACTAATTTTCTGAAAGAAAATCGTATAAGATTTGTAAATTTCTGGTTTATTCTTTTTTCAAGTATATGTTACCTTAATTTTTCAATACTTCTCTTCAAACTTTATTCTACATTATTTTCCTTCAAAACTATCTCCTTTTAATTCGAGGATCTATCAAAGCCAAATGTTTCAATTTCGATATGATTTTAGTGTTATGCTTTGTGTTTTTGCATTGGGTGTTTTGGGGTTTTGCTGTGGGTGCTACAACCTGGTGTTGTTGGAGAACTCCTCCTTTATGTTAACAAAAAGTGTAAAGTAATTTACAAAAGAATTGGTATTTGATATATTTTACGAAAACTTCTCGGTGCTATCGTTTATATAATGCGAAAGGGTTCCAACTCTTTACCTTCTTGAAGAAACTTTCTAACCAACTTATTATGCACCAGATACCTGTTTCGAATTTTAAATTGAATTCTCATCAGCGATGCTTCCAGCCAAAATGCTTCTTCTAAGTCGCAAAAATTCATTTCACTAGCGCCCTCTGCTTTTATTTTTAGAAATTGAATTTGTTAATTTATTTTACAGAGAGTGCGCGATTCCAAATTTCCTGTAGGGTCGATTCATTAGCATATCCAAATAAAATATATGTTCAAAATAGCATTAAAGAGATGGCGCTAAGATGTTAACCTCGTTTAATTTCGATGATATTTCTGGATGAAATGACAAGATTGCGAAATAGCCAAATAATATGCATGAAGTCAATTTGATTAAGTGACAACACAAAGCTTTTTTCAGGCATCAAATCTTTAAAGAAGTAATTAATACACTTCAAATCATCCAATGTCACTGGGAACGAGTTTAACTGCTCACCACTGCAACAGGAAGTAAGTGTTTATATTAATAATGCGGAAGGGTTCCAACTCTCTACCTTCTTGAAGAAAATATCAAACCAAAGTAACAGGACTTCGAAATATTTGGGTGTTGCTTAACTTTTGTCTGGGTGTATATATGTGTAAACTTAAATAATAATACAAAATTACATTTACAAGAAAGGAGGGGATTTCCAACAACAAAAAGTTGCAACACCAACAGCAAAATCCCAAATTACCCAATGAAAAAACACAAAGCAGACACGCACAGAAAGAGAAGCAAATGGCACAAGGAACGCGAAATCACAGAGAAACATCAAACACAAATGACTACACATTAACCAACGAAACCAATGGACAATCGGTGCCGACTTAGGACGGCCATCTGCCACGTCAGTTGCAGACGGTGTGGCTATCCTGGATTACGTGAAAGGTAGTAAATTTTGTTCTTTTGGTGTGTAGGACATTGCTATTCGTAATCGAACTACATGTTCGTGAAAGAAACAATATGATTTATACTAGTCAAACTTTCACCACTAAACAAAAATTTAGATCTCCTGTCACTTCATATATTTCTTCTCCAGGTAGTACTTTCAATAACTAATACAGAGGGTTTTCACAAATTTACAAGTGCAATTTGAAAAGGTGTTCTATGTGTCATATACTTCAAACCAAATCCTACATTACTTCCAGTGTGAACGGGCAAAAGTTCAATGTCCATTAAAAATGACATCGATGGATTTAGTCAGGATGTAGTGTATGTGCTTACCTGAAATGCCAGGGGATGAGGGGCGCAAAACATTGGTGAGACGGGACAAACCCTACAATCTCGCTTTCGAAATCATTCCTATAACATCTCATCCTACGAATTCTCTAACATGTACGTCACCCTCCCTCATAAGAAGATAAAAGATCGCTTATCAAAACTTGGTGTTTTGATCAAGACGATAAAACATTTATATGTACTTCTGAGACAAAAGAGTTCTTTTCTTCAGTAGAATACAAATCAAGGACTCGATCTGAGTTGTAAAAGGCCTTGTCCTTTCTTTTAGACAACATTTCTATAAGATTTGGTGACTCTATATAGGCAAGTTATTGGAATTCATATGGTAAGTGTGTGCCTCTGGTTGCAGATGTCTCTATACACATGCGAGAAAAATCATGCAAGGTCTGCAAATACGCAAGAAATTTGACGACTTGAAATGTTATAACGGCAGGTCTAGGTATCTTGATAATATGTTGAATATTGATAACCAACATTTTGATCATTACAAAAATCATATTTATCCATCCGAGTTAACAGGGGATAAAGCAAACACAGATGAGAAATTGTCAGTATTGAAATAATTTAAATTGGGTTTTATTCGTCAGGTACCAATTTTCGTCATTTTCGTCAGTGCCTCCCTTGACGAAATTATGTATCGACGAATATAAATACTTCTGACAAAATATAGGGTAGAAAGGAAAAATTGAATCTTAAGAGTTAATAAGACAGGCAAATGATAAATCAATGAAAAACTGAATACGCACACAAAGTCGCGCATATAATATACTTGTAATTACCAAATGATATGTTTCACAACAAGCTAGGTAGTATACATGTCTCTAATTGTTTGTTTACCAAGAATTGTTTTATACAAACAATGAAAACAAACACATACGGCCTATACCTGAATGTTAAGTTGGCATTTGAACAGACGAATTTACATTTTAGGGACCCTTGGATGACGAATTTACGTACCGACGAAATGGTCATTTTGAACAAATTGACGAAAATTGGTACTGACGAAAATAAAGCAATTTACAGTATATGATCTATAGTACCAATTTTATTGTACTAGACACGTGTTTCGTATACCGAATCCTCGTCAGTAGTACTTCATGTCAACCGTTTAGATAACGCCAAAGTGATTTTTGTCCGGCGCCATCTACAATGTACAATATACACTTTTAAAGCTACACCATTTATGGATGTTCATATAAAAATCAATAACGGAGATATTCAGACAAAGATATACGACAAAAGAGAAGACTTTGACTTTATCATAGTTAATTTTCCTTGGCTTGATGGCGATGTTCCAAGATTGCCATTCTACACCTCTCAGCTCATCAGAATCGCTAGAGCTTGCTTCCATGTTTGGGACTCCCATGATAAAAACAAATTACAAAGAAACTTATCAGTCAAGCATTTAGATAAACATAAAAGAAGTACCGATCAATTATCCAGTCTCAATGTCGAGAAGGCAAGGCAAAGTCACTAGATTTTCCGTAGGAACGGTTCCGAACCTCGCGTCGGAATGAATAAAATTCCGATGTGAGACCAGGTGCCCGGGGAGATATCATGAATAATGTCGAAGGGTTCCAACTCTATACCTTCTTGAAGAAAAATATAAAACCACTTTCCATGCACCAGACACGTGTTTCGAATATTAAATTGTCATCAGTGATTCTTTCAGCGGAGCCACCAAAAATTATTTCAGTAGCGCCCTCTTTAATTTTTTGAAGTTCGATTTTTACATTTACACTTTGTAGCATCACGTGACTTTAGTTGGTGAAACCACGAACATAAAATGGAGGCATACCGCTCGTTTTGGGAGAAAGAAAACAGGTACGGCGATGATTGTTTTGATTCAATTTTATCTTTTTATAGCCAATGTCCTTGTAAAAAATCATATTTTGATAATTCTTTGTTTGTCAATCATGAAACCATCGTAGTTTTTGTAAACATTCTCACAAAAGGAACGTCGCAGTATTAAACACGATGTTGTGGTGGTTTCCTTGCAAATATCTACAGCTTTTGTCACAATGTTTGTAAAGACAACGGCGTTTTACTTACTGACAAGTCCATGATTGAAAAAGTATTAGTTTAGACAAGGTTAAAGAATATGAAAATATAAAATTAAATCAAAGCAATTATTGCAGTTCATGTATTCTTTCCTCCAACTGAGCTTTTCATTCATTCAGTCGATTCAGTAGCGTATCCAAATAAAATCTATGTTCAAAATAGCATTGGAGCATTTTGCTAAGATGTTAAACTCCTTTAATTTCGATAATATTTACGGTTAAATGGCTAGTTTCCGAAGTAGCAAAAACATATATATTGTCACATTGATAAAAGGCCAAAACAATAAACTTGTAAACTCTTTTTGGAAATTTTACAATAATTATTCTGAGCTTCTTTCAAAATTTGGGACAACTCCAGGATCAGAGTATGTATTATTACTCTGAATTTGATTTTCTTCATTTAACGGTGACCCTGTAAACAAAATCAGAAGGATCAAAGCCAGATCAAACTTCAACCACAAATGTTAGAAAATAGTCGGTCGCCTGCTTTACCGAGGATATGATCCCAAGGTAATGAAAAGAACACTGGGCATGACACTGGACCAATTTACAGTTTTTGTACCAGTGTCTTTCCCAACGTTGGCGTGACGACGGGACTCATTGACGGGCCTTGTTAAAATCTCGTCAGAGAAGACTAGGTTCTGATTCTCTGTCCTGTCTTAAAGTTGGTCAGACTTTTCGGGTGATTGATATTGAGCTTTCCTCAGCCGGCAACGCACAGACTGTTATACGCATGCCATAGAATTTTATTGATCCATTAACATAGAACTTGTGTAACAAGAGGCCGCTGCGTTTAGCTGTCTTGTATATGATGTCACCTTACAGTGATATGTTTTATGTTTATACAACTACTGTGTGTCTATGGAGACGTCTGTGTATCAGGATAAGTGGGAGGGTTGTCCGCTCGTAATCTGGATAACCACACCATTTGCTAATATCAGATGGCCGCCCAAAGTCAGCGCCGGATGCACATTGGCCTTCTGCCTTTTATGTGTTGACATTAATGTTTGATGTTTCTGTACACCAGTTTCGATTGTCTTGTATGATGTTCTAGTGAATATTGTCGTGTATTTTGTTGTAGTTTGTAGTTTTGTCTGATGCCATTTACGTATCACTTTCTTGTGGGTGGTCTCGCTGGGTGAGTGCATGGTGGTCATGCTGGAGATCTTCCATTTTCTGTCGAACTTACCATTTTACTAGTTACTTGAATATTGCTTACCGGTAGAAATAACTAAATTCATTTGTACAAGTACAAAAACAAAGAAGGTTCTCAAAGTTTAAGTCACAAACTTTAAGGAAACATCATGTTTTGTGTTTCTTCAAATTGCACCGCATTCAAGCAAAACTTCCGGTTTTGAATAAAACTTGGTCTCTTAACTGTAAAGTCTACTTTAGGATCTTTCTACATCGTAACAGTTATCGTTGGATTCGTTTTTCGATTTTTTTTAAATAATGGTCGTAATATGCTTTCAAGGCTTCTGATTAGTTACGAATTGTATACTTTAGGTATAGTCAATATAGCGGGTTAACGTTTTCAAGCAAATGCGCTATGTGGATATTTTTTTTTCTTTTTCCTGCGCGTTTCCACTTTTCATGTTTACTAGACCTTCTAAAAGGTATTCGCTCAAAGGAAGCTAATTTAATGTACAGTACCACTCGAAAGATTTATGCACACGCAGCTGTTTTACGGCAAAATCATTCATTTGTATTTGCTTCCTATCGCCTGTATATATCAACGGCAGACGGTGCATGACTTTTATATATTGTTTTCATTTGCGTGCTTGAACATCGACGGCAGGTGCGGCTAGCCAAAAGGGGATGCTTACATTTCCTGGTCACCTGGTCCTACCTCTACCTTACTAGTGGTATGTCGATGTTCAATTTTGTGTTCTATTGTGAATGCTGTTGATATTATCGTCAGGATCTTCTTAAACTAACTAATCAATCCATTTAATCTCTGTTTTTCGGATGGAACATGATATAAACAGTTGTTTAAGTGGTTTTTGGCTGAAATGACAAATATGGATAATGACCATATCCCTGTACACAGCACACAATCGATTATTCAGAAAATCATCAACCGAAGGCATACAAAATCAGGATAAAACAGGAACCAAAGCAAACAAACAAAAATCTCCATCACATGGAAAGAAGCGAACTCCCGATATGGGAGTGAGACCAGGGGCCCAGGAAGAGTAAGCATATCCTGCTTGCATGCAACACCCCCGCTTCAATCCGATAGAACTGTCACATCCGGTTACTTACATTTCGTATGACATAGAGTACAATTTTTAGTTGGATGGTTCAAATTGTCTTTGACAGAATACCATCCACCATTCTGGAGAGTGAGACATCATAGTGTATGACGAGTTCGCCATATCGACCGTTGAACTTCCTCAGTGACGATGTTAGTCGGTCACGAACATATCCCTGACTGAGGAGATTATCTGAAAGACGCCTAGCTCTCAGAATAAAATCTGTATATTTGGTACTTGCTCTGGCATAGCTTATAAACTGAGATATGAACACGCCATAAGCAGGCGATGAAGGGATGTTGCTACTCAGAAAAGGAAAGTTTGTAATGCTGAAATTGAAGTCGTCACGTTTGTCATAAGAGTAAGGTGTTCATGTGACCATCAGTGTCGCAGGACAACATGATGTCCAAATAGGATGCTGAATTATTTGTCACTGTAGTTTCTTTGACTTCAAGCTCGGAAGGATATATGCTGCTAAGATAATCCGCGAATTTCGGATTATTGATGGACAACACATCGTCTATGTATCTGTAAGTGAAGTTGAAGTCAGAAGCAAAGTGTCTTTCCCCTTCAGAGACCAAAGATTGAAAGTTATCGATAAAATACGCGACATTTCTGAAAGATGTGAATGACAAATATGGATAATGACCATATCCCTGTATACAGCACAAAATTGATAATTCAGAAACCTAAGGCATACAAAATCAGGACAAAACAGGAACAAAAGCAAACAAACACAAGAGCCCCAGGGGGCACAACGCTCACCTGATACCCATGCACGCTCTAATTGACATACTGACTTTGAATACTGATAGTGCCAGTACCAGGATTTTAGCCCACAACCTTTCTAAAAAGATTTTTGCCGGATGCAGCGAAGTTTTTTTTTCAGACAACCTTTAAAAGTTCGAAAAAGAAAAAAATAGTCACATTTCAAAATAATAACTTTTTACTGATTTGAAAAGACGGATAAAGTGGTCCAACGTCATATGCCCAGCTAGTATAGTTCAATTATGCAACATCAAAAATAAAATCATATTGTAAAATTCCACATTAATGTGCAGCAGAAAAAGAACAAAACTATGAAATGATTTCATAAATTAAGTTTATTTAAAATTGAACACAAAACCTTTCATTATTGATAGGTAGCATGCCAGAAATTATAAAGCCTGTGTTTGTGAAACAAAATGCCCCCGGCGGCATCTTTGTTAGTATAAACACCATTTTCTGTTAAGTATGTGAGAGATCAGGGTCAGCGTAATATTGGTATCAATGGAAAGATCACAAGGAATACACATGTACAATATGAAAGCCCTATCACTAACCATTCAAAAGTTATGCCCAATGTTAAAGTTTTTGAGAAGTACGTCAAAGGTCAAGGTTATGGTCATGAGGTCAAAAATTTTGGTATCAATGGAAAGGTATTGTCACAAGGAATACACATGTGAAATATGAAACCTCTATCACCAGCTTTCATTCAAAAGTTATGCCCAATGCTTAAGTTTTTTGGAAAACAGACAGACAAACAGACAGACAGACAGGTCAAAAACTATATGCTCCCGAATCTCTCATTCCAGGGGCATAAAAAACTAAGATTTTTCGGTTTTGCCTTTATTCACTGAAATCTATGAATGCTTTTGAATAGTATTGATTTCATCTCAAATACATGAAACGTACAGTTAAAATCGTTATTTACTGTTAACTAATTGTTTTACCTCATCATAGGTCTGTTACACGGACAAGTTGTTAGCGGAGAGAATTCATGAAATGTATCGGTTGCATCGGATTTGCCGACAAAAAGTTATTTGGTCCGATAAAAACTCATCATGTATCTATTATTTGATCAGATAAAAATTCCCAAATGTCTTACCACAGGAACATGAACCTGTCGTTTTATGAGAGAAAATGTTTTACTATTCACAACCTCAGGCCTCTGTGTTCCTCCTAGAAATATTATACAAACAAGATGTCGAACACAGTGGCTTAAGGTTGTGACTAATAATTTATTTTCTCTATTAAAACAACAGCTTTTCTGTGGTCCAACAATTCATTGGAATGATTTCAGGAACTCTGAACTGAATTATTTATTTTCAAGAATTTCAGATATTAAATGTCCTATGCATTCTCAAAATCCAGAGGAAGAGATTACTCATTAGACGTGTCTTCAAGAAATCAGTCCGTAAATTACTTCATCTAAGAGAGTCTAAGACAGAGGAAATTCGAGTAAACTTTACACATGATAACAAGTATATGCAAGTGTTCCAAGTACATGAATGATTACCATTATGAAAGTGTTCCAAGTATAAAAATCTATTCCTTTTGCACTGTATCTCCTGAAATGTATCGCAGTACTTAAGGTATCACATTACTACATGGGGAATCCCCTTCGAGTACACGGCTAAAACATGACCGCTTTTGAAATCTTGTTCCCGACTTTAAAAATAAAATAAGATTCTAAATAAGTATAAAGAATTTAAATAATTGAATCATATCACATAAAAGGTCAATCAATAAGACATTGGAACATGTGTCACTTGTTGAATTATCAGCTGTAACTATAGATGAAAGGTCGATCTAAAAATGATTAATCATACAAAGAAGGTTTTTCCTGTAGTTGCACCTGTATGCACCTGCTGCAACCTAGTGTTGTTGGAGATCCCCTCCTTTCTTCTGTAACATTGGGCATGGAAAACATACATAATACCTATGTACAATCTTAAAAAATATTCCTTAAAAATCCAAAAGTGGATATCTTGAAAAAATTCTTTCACTTGTAGGGTATCATGCATGAGTACCTCATACCTACAAATTGGCATGACAATCTGAAGAGTGGTTATAGAAAAGAAGCAGAAAATGTATGAAAATCCCCCCTTCCTTTTTACATAAGAAAAAAATTCATAAAAAATCAAAAGAATAAACTTTAAGCATAAAATACATATCAAAGAATTAAGTAAGTTAAATATGATAAATATGTAGAAAATGAGTGTGTAAAATCATACACTTATTGAGTTATTTAAAGAAATAGTGCAAAAATGTGCATTTCTGACTTAGTCCGAAAAGACGTCAAAAACGCGTCAAAAATTTGACTTCGAAGTGGAACCAAAAATAACAACACTTCTTAAGACATCTCTCTAGATCATCCTGATGCTTTCGGTTTGTCGATACATGCTTCGGTTCTGAAGAAGAAGTTTGTCAAAGGAGGGTACCCCCGTGACCTACTTTTGGCTGTGGTGGCGCCACCTGTTGACAGATCCGGACGAAAAACAACAACACTTGAAGGGGACCATAAGTACTTCATACCTGCTTAGTTTCATCAAAATCTCTTCAGCCGTTCTTGAGAAGTCGAAAACGTGAAAAGTTTACGACGGACGGACGCCGGACGGACGCCGGACGCCACACTATGACAATAGCTCACTTGAGCTTTGCTCAGGTGAGCTAAAAAACCTTCACCATATGAAAAGAAGCGAACTCCCGATATGGAAGTGAGACCAGGTGCCCAGGAAGAGTAAGCATCGCCTGCTTGCATACAACACCCGCCGCTTCAATTCGATAGAACTGTCACATCCGGTAACTTCGATTTCGGAAGACATAGAGTACAATCTTGGGTTGGATGGTTCAAATGGTCTATGACAGAATATCACCCACCATTCTGGAGAGTGGGACATCATAGTGTATGACGAGTTCCCCGTATCGACCGTAGAACTTCCTCAGTAACGATGTTAGACGGTCACAAACATATCCCTGACTGAGAAGCTTATCTGAAAGACGCCTAGCTCTCAGAACAAAATCCGTATATTTCGTACTTGCTCTAGCATAGCGCATCAACTGAGATATGAACACGCCATAAGCAGGCGATGAAGGGATGTTGCTACTCAGAAAAGGTAAGTTTGTAATTCTGCAATTGAAGTCGTCACGTTTGTCATAGAGTAAGGTGTTCATGTGACCATCAGTGTCGTAGGACAACATTATGTCCAAATAGGATGCTGAATTATTTGTCTCAGTAGTTTCTTTGACTTCAAGCTCCGAAGGATAGATACTGCTCAGGTAATCCGCGAATTTTGGATTATTGATGGACAACACATCGTCTATGTATTTGTAAGAGAAGTTGAAGTCAGAAGCTAAGTATCTTTACCCTTCAGAGACCAAAGATTGAATGAATTCAGCTTCGTACGAGGAAAGAAAAATGTCTGCAAGGAGTGGGGCACAATTGGTCCCCATTGGAATTCCGACAATTTGCTGGAAGACCTTTCCTCCAAACACCACAAAAATGTTGTCGATCGGAAAGTTTAACATCTGAATGATACCTGTTTCAGTGTAATTAATTTCAGAATCGGACTTTTCTTGTACAAAGTAGGTTTTGTCATAGTTAACAACAATAAATTTGTATTTGCGATTATCGTTCTTACTTGTTAACGCATTACTTATAATTTTTGCGAGTCTTTCTTTCAATTTAGAATGTGGAATTGTAGTGTAAAGTGTCGAAAAATCAAAGAGAAAAATCTTAAGACATCTCTCTAGATCATCCTGATGCTTTCGGTTTGTCGATACATGCTTCGGTTCTGAAGAAGAAGTTTGTCAAAGGAGGGTACCCCCGTGACCTACTTTTGGCTGTGGTGGCGCCACCTGTTGACAGATCCGGACGAAAAACAACAACACTTGAAGGGGACCATAAGTACTTCATACCTGCTTAGTTTCATCAAAATCTCTTCAGCCGTTCTTGAGAAGTCGAAAACGTGAAAAGTTTACGACGGACGGACGACGGACGGACGCCGGACGCCACACTATGACAATAGCTCACTTGAGCTTTGCTCAGGTGAGCTAAAAAAACCTTCACCATATGAAAAGAAGCGAACTCCCGATATGGAAGTGAGACCAGGTGCCCAGGAAAAGTAAGCATCGCCTGCTTGCATACAACACCCGCCGCTTCAATTCGATAGAACTGTCACATCCGGTAACTTCGATTTCGGAAGACATAGAGTACAATCTTGGGTTGGATGGTTCAAATGGTCTATGACAGAATATCACCCACCATTCTGGAGAGTGGGACATCATAGTGTATGACGAGTTCCCCGTATCGACCGTAGAACTTCCTCAGTGACGATGTTAGACGGTCACAAACATATCCCTGACTGAGAAGCTTATCTGAAAGACGCCTAGCTCTCAGAACAAAATCCGTATATTTCGTACTTGCTCTGGCATAGCGCATCAACTGAGATATGAACACGCCATAAGCAGGCGATGAAGGGATGTTGCTACTCAGAAAAGGTAAGTTTGTAATTCTGAAATTGAAGTCGTCACGTTTGTCATAGAGTAAGGTGTTCATGTGACCATCAGTGTCGTAGGACAACATTATGTCCAAATAGGATGCTGAATTATTTGTCTCAGTAGTTTCTTTGACTTCAAGCTCCGAAGGATAGATACTGCTCAGGTAATCCGCGAATTTTGGATTATTGATGGACATCACATCGTCTATGTATTTGTAAGAGAAGTTGAAGTCAGAAGCTAAGTATCTTTACCCTTCAGAGACCAAAGATTGAATGAATTCAGCTTCGTACGAGGAAAGAAAAATGTCTGCAAGGAGTGGGGCACAATTGGTCCCCATTGGAATTCCGACAATTTGCTGGAAGACCTTTCCTCCAAACACCACAAAAATGTTGTCGATCGGAAAGTTTAACATCTGAATGATACCTGTTTCAGTGTAATTATTTTCAGAATCGGACTTTTCTTGTACAAAGTAGGTTTTGTCATAGTTAACAACAATAAATTTGTATTTGCGATTATCGTTCTTACTTGTTAACGCATTACTTATAATTTTTGCGAGTCTTTCTTTCAATTTAGAATGTGGAATTGTAGTGTAAAGTGTCGAAAAATCAAAGGCTTTGATCGAATGGACTCTACTAAAATGAGTGGATTTCAGATGTTCTAAAAGTTCCTTCGAATTCTTTAAAATCCACATCTGGTTGATACCACTGCAAGAATATACTGTCGACCAATATTTGTGAAGACCAGATTTGATTTCAGATAAAACTTTGGTGAGTAAGATCGATACAGATTTGGTAGAACATTTTGAGGAAGAAGCGATGAAACGTTGTTTGTACGGATTCTTATGCATTTTAGGTATGTAGTATAAGTATGGCAAATCTAAATCTAAATTGTTAATGTCGAAGCCAAATCTATTATTTCAGAGGCAGAAATGATTGTTGGGGTGTAAGTGGGATTTCAAGTGTCGAATTTAAACCCAACTCTTTAACTAGACTGTCGAAATAGTACTTTTTGCAAGTAAATGTGTAATTATTTGAGGCTTTGTCCGCTGGTGTGATGACATAATGTTCTTGGAGCTAGGTAAGCTCTGTGATAACATTAGGGTCTTTAAATATAGACTCGAATCTGGTGTTCACAGTTGATTTCAATCGGTTAATTCTAGATAAAAGTAACCCTCTGATGGATTTTATCCATTCGGAAAGGGTGTCGAGCTGTACATCCTCTTTCTTTGCCCAACGTATTGCATATTCCTCACAAGAGTCCATGATAATTTTGACATTTTGGTTCCATGTAAAGAACATACTTTCTCTGTATTTGGGACCTTTTTTTTAACAATTCTCTCAACGTGTCGTTCTTGACTATACTAAGGTAACAAGTAATAACGTGTCCACAAGGAGAGTAGATGAAATCCGATGAAGAGCATTCGCAGGGAAGTGGCTGTAGTGAGGGATTACTTAAATCAATACACCGCAGGAATCGTTTGTAATTGTAAATTTTAGATGCAACTGTTGGTGTGTAGCTATAGGAAATGCAAGGAGTTTCTTTTCTTTTGAAATATGGTGGGATTTTTTCTGTGACAGTTTTGTGATTCAAAATTTGACCAAGATTCAATTAATCAATACCTTTGTTTGCAAATCTTACATTAATTAAAGGGCGGTTTGTTTTCTCCTCTGATTTATCTGATCTAACTACTTGAAATAAACGAAAAGTAGAGATGTCCAAGATGACTCCTTGTAGTCGGTATTCTGGGGAACGTGTATCGGTATATGTGAGGTCCTTCGTATATTCGTAGATTTCGTGTAACTTCCGTAAAGGAACAGAGTATAATTTGGTACGAGTATAATGCAGGCCTAGAGGCTCATTCAAAAATGGAACCAAGTCATCAAAGGGGAAACTATGTATCTCATACCTATTATATTTTCGAATGCCCTGAAGTAGAGTTATTCTCTTGATATCTTAATATGGGTATTTTCGAAACGCTTCGTTGTAGTGTGTGCGAGAAAGGGGGCTAAGATCCCCTTGAATTTGCCACATTTTCTGATTTTACCCCTTTTTACGTATGTATTTTTTAAAAACCATATGACCACTTTCTTCTTTCGGCTTTGATTCCTCCTCCCGTGAAAATTGTCGCAAATGCTGCTTATCTTAAAGCAGAGTCGTCATGTTTGGGATCTCCCCTTCATCCTTTGATTGTAGATTTCACATTTCTATGTGTACCATAAAACTTCTGTTACTCGGCTCATTCATTTAAAAGCACATGATCCTATACGAAAGTTGTTCATTTGCCACATTGAGCGTGTTGCAAGTGGTTTGTCCAAGATAACCGGATAGTGTGTTATCTTAACAAACGTATATTTGTTATAAATGATTGTCTCCACAGAGTAATATAAGAAAACTATTGATGTAAAGCATTAATTTGCGAGTTGAATAAAGTTACAACAAATACCTGTAATTCCTTAGAGTGTAAATGTGGAAAATTAAAAATAAAATTTTGGTCATATTACATTGTTTAGATTGATGATCACTGACGAGGGTTTATTACCCGAAACGTGCATGTCTGGTCCATGCTGTAAATTTATCTGCTCTAAAATGATGCTAATGAATTTAAAGACGTTAAAACACATGTGACTCCCCCCTTCGTTTAAAAAGAAAATATGCGTCTTAATGTTTTCCATCCTTTTCTTAATTAATGGCTGCTCGCTAAAACATTCAAACTCAGATCAATTTTGAGCTGAAAAACTTTATTGATGACAACATTCAAATCAAGACTAAGGCACGGTACATTTGATATCCTTGGGAAGGGGGTGGGGGCTTGGGTTTTTTGTCGGAGCAAGATATTTTTTTCTAACAAGTGATGTGAAATGTATTAATATTTTGAATAGAATATTTTGTTTTATCGATTGAAATTCTTTATTTTTATTCAAAACTCTAAAATATTACTTTATTTTTTATGAAAAATTAATTAAATTAACTTTCAAACATGCTAATCAGAGAGATAGAAGCATTTTACAAAATAATCCTCAGTAAACAGAATCTTTATATAAGGTACAAGTAAGAGGGTCTTGACATTTTCAAATGAAAGGGGTAGGGCAACGAAGCCCGATATTGGCCCTTTTTTTTTAACATTGTACTTCATAGAATTTTTAAGTGTTATTTGGCATTTTGAAACGTTCTCTATTGAATCACGAATCTATCGTTTGTAAACATTGCCTTTATCAATTCCTTTAAGCCGTTTGAAAACACCAAAATAGGCCATATTCCGCGAAATTGATGCAAAAACTGCATATCTCTGTTAAATTAGCAATGGCCGCATGCATTAACTAAGATGGAAAATTTATATGTGAAAGATTATCATTATATCCTTTTGTCATAAACGTTTTGTCTCAGTCAACGCATGCGGCCACATTGAATCTTTCAATAAAAGACAAAATTCCCGGCAATTTTCGCCATATTTTGTCAATAACGTCAAAATGACGTCACTTCATGCCGTCATTACAGTTTAATGGCACTTTGTTTGGTGTTATTTTTCTTTTGATGAAAAGCGGTAAACATTCGTGTATTTTCATGAGACATATCAAGTATTTATCAGCAAATTTATTTCTAGAGAAAAATCGAGCGCCGATTTAGGGGTCTTGTGGCCCTACCCCTTTACCATTTAGAATAATGTTTTGATAGAAAACTATGGCGAGCCAAAATTTTTTATATGAATTTAAAATTGCGGCGAGCGAAGCGAATCGGAAAAAAATCAGGAATTGTTAGCGAAATTTATGGTAATTCTTCAAATTGAGATAACTTGTGAGAGCAAGATGAATATTTTTTTTCTGACACACCATAAGCAAATTAATTTTCATCAAAATTCAGAACAAAATTAATTTTTTCGAAAAAAAAAACAAGCACTCCCCCCCAAGAATATCAAATGGACCGTGCCTAAGCATTGGTTCTCAATATAATTATCATAGTTTTGAAGAAAACAGAGTTATACTATATATAAAAAAAGTTATGTTACATGAGGCGCAAACTCGAGCCCCCCTGTCCTACTAGTTAAGTTGATCTGAAGGCAGTTAGAATGAAAGTTGACGGTTCAAATGGTGAATAACAAGTGGCGATGATAAAATTAGGTCAAACTTCTCATTTCAGAAAGCAAAGATATTCCGAGACCACGGGAGGAAGTATAAAACCGACAATAACAATTGCCGGGCTTCTGTCAGTGATAATAAGGACACATGCAAGATGATACTAGCACGGGAAAAGAGAAACATATTAAACATATTCCCCTTTTCCATCCTTTCTTAATTAGCTCACTTATTAGAGATAAGCCGGTTGAAGGTTTTAATAAAGAACTAAAAATCTTAAAAGAGACATATCGACAATTAGATTGTATTGGATGGTGGAAACTTATCCTTACACAGTGCAAAATTATGTATTAATAAAGGATCTTTTTCCCTTCATCTTATTAGTAATTTATATATTTCATGAGGTAAGTTAAAAAGAGTTTCTGCATTGTCATATCAGTAATGACTTCATCAAACATTTTAATGCATTACTCGATACATAGTGCACTGGGATTATTGATGTTCATGCGACCTTTTTATCATACTTTCATTGTGCAATGAGATCATATTCCAAATCCAATTATATCTTCTGATTGATGGTTGATTTTATTTTGAGACATCTACTGAAACACCTAGATTATATACAACAAATGTCAATTAACATTCCTATTTGCATAAAAGATTCATCTTCCATTTTTTGTCAATCATGAAGGTCGTACACGTATGAATAGAAATTTAGGGTTACTTTGTATCATGTAGTGCAATGCAATATGTTTATTATGATGATCCGGTAATTTCTGCCTTTTTACCTCTGAAAAAGGTGTGCTTGGTATTAGATGCAGACATCGCATTGTGATGCATGATATAGCAGATTTTAGAAGTAAAAACGGATATTAATTCATTTGAAAATTATGAATAAATATTGAGAAAGTATTTTCAAGTACGTTGACCTGCACGTGCACATCCGTTTGTGGTGTCACCTTACGTCGATAGGCAATAATTTTATATGCAAAATTAATGATAAAAATCTTTGCGTTTTAGGAGACATGTGTTTTGGGATAGGTTGGATAATTTAACAACCGTAATTTCGATTCAGCTACATGTGACCATCGGTCATATCTTAAAAAAAATCTTTATTCATCTTGAAAAAGAGCACTCAAAGTCGGCTTACAAATGTATATAATGTTGACATTCATGCCTCGTGTTGTTATTGCTTTCTTTATCTTGATTACTATCTCCGGATGTTTGTTAGTGAAATATTTCTACGTTTGTGGCCGTTATTTGTTGCTATTTTGTAGGTGTGTCTTTCGTTTTTGTTCGAATAGCACATAGCGATTGCCTGATTTCTTCACTCATGAGAGCCCCGTCTACTGAGTATGTATAAACGATGTTACTCTGTTTACATGTAACGTGGGACTGCGTCAGCGTCATGATCAGTATAAAGTCTGATCACTGTCTGAATCAATGAATTATATCTATATGAATCGAGCTGTCGTGTTATGTATATGCATGACCTAATGAAAAATTGCATCTGTATGTACTGAATTGAACACAGGCTGTGTGTTGGAAACCCCTTTCCATTACCAGGTGATTATCTGTTTTAGTGGACAATATATAAATGAAACGGTGCTATCCATAAAGATAAGTTGAATCATTGAAACGTAAAACTAACTTCAAGTAGGCTTATTTTGCCTGCTTCACAAAATAAAATCTGTATACGACGGAAAAATTAGGAACTTCCATCATGAAATATGATATTAACAATTATGAAAAATAAAAGATCAAAACATTCCTGTTTAGGATGTATCATGTTTTTATAATACTAAAAAAGAAGTGAATTTTCCTTCAAATTCTTAGCACACACCTAACATTGAACATGAAAGGTTAAAGAGAGAGTGGGGATCAAATTAGAAAATAAGATTCGTCTTCTTTCCTTGTATATGGAATCATCAATCGATAGTCATATTGGATTGTTGGTTTTTTTAAGGGGGAGAGGGGAGGAGATTTAATGTGATGTTATTTAATTTTCATGTTCACTGTCAGACATCATCTTTCAATTCATTACGACAACATTATGCATTTGCATTTTAGTTCCGTTTTATTACGTCCATAAACTGGCATCCGAAGATTTTCAGGAACAAAATATAACTTTGAAAACACAATATTTTGTCATACATTATAAGTGATATTATTCTGGCTATTCGCACTCAGTACCTTTAGTGCTTTGATTTAACCTACCTGGGGGAGACTGTCTGTGATTGGCTATATAGTAGTAGAGTTAGACGTTCACCTCGTATATTAATTTCATAATTACATCATCAGAAATTACATGAGTTTTCTATCGAGGGGTACTTATCAAAGGGGATGGGGCCACGAAGCCCGATAATGGCCCTAATTTTGAACATTGTTAATCATAGAATTTTTAACTGTTATTTGACACTACTTGCACTCTGACTGACTGTGACGACGGGACTCCATGACGGGCCCTGTCCAAACCTCTTTAGAGAAGACAGGGCCCCGACCACCTGTCCTCTCTGAATGTCAGTCGGACTCCTCGGGTGATTGCATACATGAGCTCGCTACAGCCGGCAGAGCACGGACTGTATAACGCATGCCCTCTTTTTATATCCATTTACATATTCATCTGTGTCTCTGGGGCCTCTGCGTTTTGCGGTCTTGTTTGTGTGATGTCATCTTACAGTGAGGAGGTTGTTTTACACCACAATTGTACGTTCTTCGAGACCTCTGGGTAATTGGAGAAGTGAGAGGGTTGTGCGCACGTAATCCAGGATAACCACACCATTTGCTACTTGCGTGACAGATGGCCGTCCAAAGTCGGCACCGGTTACCCATTGGTCTCGTCGGTTTATGTGTAGTCTTTTGTGTTTGATGTTTACATGTCGTGTGTCTCTTTTCCGTCTCGTGCTGTACTCGTCTTTTGTGTTTTTGCATCGGGTGTTTTGGTGTTTTACTGTTGATGCTGCAACGGGGTCTTGTTGGAGATCTCCTCCCTTCTTTTTATATCTACACTTATTTCGTGTTGCAGTGTGGAGTTGGTAAAGCAATTCCCCGCGACCCGATGTTTGAAGTGTTTTAATTTCATTGTGTTCTCTAACTTAGCTTTGTTGTAGTGTCTTCTACGTAAGACTCTAAGTCAACTTCTTTTAAAATTCGGATCTATACATGCAACAGAGTACATTACTATGGGTATTACACAACCTGTCTTTTATGATGATATGATAAACAAAATAAAGAGGATCAAAGGTAGGCAGCATAACCATCGAAAATGCGTCAGAATCATCAAACGCCTTTTATACCGTGGATATGATCCTAATGTCACCAGACGGACACTAGGCTTGGTACTTGACCAATCTACAGTCTTGTACAAGCGCATCCTTGAGACTTGCACTCTGACTGACTGTGACGACGGGACTCCATGACGGGCCCTGTCCAAACCTCTTTAGAGAAGACAGGGCCCCGACCACCTGTCCTCTCTGAATGTCAGTCGGACTCCTCGGGTGATTGCATACATGAGCTCGCTACAGCCGGCAGAGCACGGACTGTATAACGCATGCCCTCTTTTTATATCCATTTACATATTCATCTGTGTCTCTGGGGCCTCTGCGTTTTGCGGTCTTGTTTGTGTGATGTCATCTTACAGTGAGGAGGTTGTTTTACACCACAATTGTACGTTCTTCGAGACCTCTGGGTAATTGGAGAAGTGAGAGGGTTGTGCGCACGTAATCCAGGATAACCACACCATTTGCTACTTGCGTGACAGATGGCCGTCCAAAGTCGGCACCGGTTACCCATTGGTCTCGTCGGTTTATGTGTAGTCTTTTGTGTTTGATGTTTACATGCCGTGTGTCTCTTTTCCGTCTCGTGCTGTACTCGTCTTTTGTGTTTTTGCATCGGGTGTTTTGGTGTTTTACTGTTGATGCTGCAACGGGGTCTTGTTGGAGATCTCCTCCCTTCTTTTTATATCTACACTTATTTCGTGTTGCAGTGTGGAGTTGGTAAAGCAATTCCCCGCGACCCGATGTTTGAAGTGTTTTAATTTCATTGTGTTCTCTAACTTAGCTTTGTTGTAGTGTCTTCTACGTAAGACTCTAAGTCAACTTCTTTTAAAATTCGGATCTATACATGCAACAGAGTACATTACTATGGGTATTACACAACCTTTTTTTTATGATGATATGATAAACAAAATAAAGAGGATCAAAGGTAGGCAGCATAACCATCGAAAATGCGTCAGAATCATCAAACGCCTTTTATACCGTGGATATGATCCTAATGTCACCAGACGGACACTAGGCTTGGTACTTGACCAATCTACAGTCTTGTACAAGCGCATCCTTGAGACTTGCACTCTGACTGACTGTGACGACGGGACTCCATGACGGGCCCTGTCCAAACCTCTTTAGAGAAGACAGGGCCCCGACCACCTGTCCTCTCTGAATGTCAGTCGGACTCCTCGGGTGATTGCATGCATGAGCTCGCTACAGCCGGCAGAGCACGGACTGTATAACGCATGCCCTCTTTTTATATCCATTTACATATTCATCTGTGTCTCTGGGGCCTCTGCGTTTTGCGGTCTTGTTTGTGTGATGTCATCTTACAGTGAGGAGAATGTTTTACACCACAATTGTACGTTCTTCGAGACCTCTGGGTAATTGGAGAAGTGAGAGGGTTGTGCGCACGTAATCCAGGATAACCACACCATTTGCTACTTGCGTGACAGATGGCCGTCCAAAGTCGGCACCGGTTACCCATTGGTCTCGTCGGTTTATGTGTAGTCTTTTGTGTTTGATGTTTACATGTCGTGTGTCTCTTTTCCGTCTCGTGCTGTACTCGTCTTTTGTGTTTTTGCATCGGGTGTTTTGGTGTTTTACTGTTGATGCTGCAACGGGGTCTTGTTGGAGATCTCCTCCCTTCTTTTTATATCTACACTTATTTCGTGTTGCAGTGTGGAGTTGGTAAAGCAATTCCCCGCGACCCGATGTTTGAAGTGTTTTAATTTCATTGTGTTCTCTAACTTAGCTTTGTTGTAGTGTCTTCTACGTAAGACTCTAATTCACTTTTCTTCCATTATCGCATTATGGCATTTTTAAGGTCGCCTCGTATCAAACTAACCCCCTTGAGATTACCCTCTGTCACTACAGTCACTTTACCATCATCGACATTCAACAGTAAAAAACTTTTTTCCTCACCAAGAGTACTCTTATCACCTCTCAAATTTAGACCCCACAGTCGTATTTTACGCACTACTCCATCTGCAGGCTCTACATTCAACAACAGACACAGAGGGTTCTCAATTATTTCTAAGTGCAAAAGTAAAAGATGCTCGTTGTGTCACCTCATCAACTGCGACTCCATAATAACATCTAGTGTAAATGGGCAGAAATTCAAAATCGAGGTAGACCAAGACATCGATTGATCGTCTCAAGATCTTATTTACGTGATGACTTGAAATGCCAGGGGATGTGGCGCACAATATGTAGGTGAGACAGGCCAACCTTTAAAATCTCGTTTTAGGAACCATTCTTATAAGATCAGAACCTCACGTCAACAAAAACACAGAAACTTTCTTTATAATCACTTTGTTAAATATAATCATTCTATTTCGGATATCACCATTACCCCAGTTCAGACTTTTCCAAAACGTAAAAATGAAAGTAAGACCGAAATTAAAAAACGCCGACTACAAGCTGAACTTGCCTGGATCACCAAACTTCAGACTGCGTACCCTCTTGGTTTAAACGATCAAATTTATGGACAAGGAAACATTTCCTCAGCTTCTACCAATATCAACATCTTTTCAATTCGCCAAAACACTAAAAGGAAATACAGGTCACACGGGAATAGACGAAACAGACAAAAAAGAAAACGATCCAGAATATACCGCTCTCTCAACGATTTACTTACTATAGCACGCAATGGCGGAAGACATGAGCTGTTACATGCTCTGTCGTCAATACCAGTTATGCACTTGAAATCTATCTTGGATGAAGCAGAGGTTGCATTCTTAAGAAACACTGACTGATTCAGACTTAATATCATTGTCTCATTCGCACAGTATAAACTTTATCCTATTGTGAAAAACACCTCACCGAAAAGACGATTCATAAAAATCCCGTTTATTAACAAAGGTTTTGATCTTCTAAACATCTCTAATATTTTTCGGGATCATCGCGTACAAAGTACCATTCCTCAATATTTTGAAAATTTAGAGCCACCTCTTATTTGTTATAAGTACAAGAAACCTATTCGAAACTTTGTTTTTAACTATAATAAAGTTACAACGGATCCTGACATACTTGAATCGTGTCCTGCTTCTTGAGAATGTGCAACTTCTAAATATCTCTACAAACCAGCTGGCCATGTTGTTACAGGTGACTTTTCAATTATCCAAGACAGACAGCTCCGTGGTCTTCTTAAAAAAGGACCTAAGTATAGAATCCCATCCAAGATAGATTTTGTCAAATGCCGTGAAGTGCTTACGGAAGCCTTAGATAATTATACGAAAAGATGGTGTAAATCAGAAGGAGTCGAACCGCATGCTCTGAATGACTGGAAAAACCTCATTTTAGATATAACGGATATTCGAATAGATAACTTCCATAAAAACCCTCATCTTTTTCAAAATCCACGTTCCAAATCAGAAAGATATTTCAAATCCAAACTAAGTAAATTACATGAAAAATATGTCTTTGCACCAGCTGATAAAGCAGCCAACAACACCATTATCATTTGAAAACGTTACTACATATCAACTTTGATTTCGGAACTTTCGTCTACTAATACATATATCAAAAGCAATGAAAGTGCATCTAACATTTTAGGCAAGCATAACAGTGAACTGTCTTCATTCAATATCTCTATTTCTAAATTGGATCTCCCAACACTATATTGCATACCGAAACTGCACAAGTCTCCTTACAAATTTCGATTTATTGCTAATTCTAGTAACTGCTCCACTACAATTTTGTCTAGAAATCTGACGTCAGCACTTACTGCTATTAAAGAACACATAACTAGATATTGTGAAACGGTTCTAAACAGGAACGATGTAAATTTATTTTGGTCTATTAAGAATTCAGGGGATGTGATTGAAAAAATGAAATCTGGAAATTTCCAAGCCAATACGATTTCTTCATACGACTTCTCTAATATGTACACCACACTTCCTCATGACAAAATTAATGATCGATTATCTAATCTCATTAAATGGTGTTTTGATCGAGAGCGAAAAACTTACATTTGTACATCTGAATCGAAGGGTTTCTTTTCCTCGACAGACTACAAATCATACAAATCATGGACATGTAGTGACCTGTGTAATGCCTTGTCCTTCCTCTTGGACAATATTTATGTTAGATTTGGTGAGGATCTATACAAGCAGGTTGTAGGAATTCCTATGGGTACTAACTGTGCGCCTCTTGTTGCAGATTTATTTTTATACACTTATGAAAAAGAATTTATCCAAAATCTTCAAAAGCAAAGAAAATTTGATGAGCTGAAATGTTTCAATAATACTTCTAGGTATCTGGATGATATTCTAACCATTGACAATCCTGCTTTTGAATTATATAAGAATGAAATTTATCCACAAGAATTAACCCTTAACAAGGCAAACCTTTCAAATACAGAAACACCCTTTTTGGACCTAAATATCAAAATTGTAAACGGAAAGATTCATACAAGTGTATATGACAAAAGGGATGATTTTGGATTCAACATAGTAAATTTCCCTTGGCTTGACGGTGATGTTCCAAGATTACCGTCATACGGCATTTACATATCACAGCTCATCCGGTACGCTAGAGCATGTACTGATATTTTGGATTTTCACAGTAGAAATTTACAAATTACCAAAAAACTTTTAGGTCAAGGTTTCCGCTTTCATAAACTAGTTAAGACTTTCTGGAAATTTTACAAAAATTACAGTCAACTTCTTTTAAAATTCGGATCTATACATGCAACAGAGTACATTACTATGGGTATTACACAACCTGTCTTTTATGGTGATATGATAAACAAAATAAAAGGATCAAAGGTAGGCAGCATAACCATCGAAAATGCGTCAGAATCATCAAACGCCTTTTATACCGTGGATATGATCCTAATGTCACCAGACGGACACTAGGCTTGGTACTTGACCAATCTACAGTCTTGTACAAGCGCATCCTTGAGACTTGCACTCTGACTGACTGTGACGACGGGACTCCATGACGGGCCCTGTCCAAACCTCTTTAGAGAAGACAGGGCCCCGACCACCTGTCCTCTCTGAATGTCAGTCGGACTCCTCGGGTGATTACATACATGAGCTCGCTACAGCCGGCAGAGCACGGACTGTATTACGCATGCCCTCTTTTTATATCCATTTACATATTCATCTGTGTCTCTGGGGCCTCTGCGTTTTGCGGTCTTGTTTGTGTGATGTCATCTTACAGTGAGGAGGTTGTTTTACACCACAATTGTACGTTCTTCGAGACCTCTGGGTAATTGGAGAAGTGAGAGGGTTGTGCGCACGTAATCCAGGATAACCACACCATTTGCTACTTGCGTGACAGATGGCCGTCCAAAGTCGGCACCGGTTACCCATTGGTCTCGTCGGTTTATGTGTAGTCTTTTGTGTTTGATGTTTACATGTCGTGTGTCTCTTTTCCGTCTCGTGCTGTACTCGTCTTTTGTGTTTTTGCATCGGGTGTTTTGGTGTTTTACTGTTGATGCTGCAACGGGGTCTTGTTGGAGATCTCCTCCCTTCTTTTTATATCTACACTTATTTCGTGTTGCAGTGTGGAGTTGGTAAAGCAATTCCCCGCGACCCGATGTTTGAAGTGTTTTAATTTCATTGTGTTCTCTAACTTAGCTTTGTTGTAGTGTCTTCTACGTAAGACTCTAATTCACTTTTCTTCCATTATCGCATTATGGCATTTTTAAGGTCGCCTCGTATCAAACTAACCCCCTTGAGATTACCCTCTGTCACTACAGTCACTTTACCATCATCGACATTCAACAGTAAAAAACTTTTTTCCTCACCAAGAGTACTCTTATCACCTCTCAAATTTAGACCCCACAGTCGTATTTTACGCACTACTCCATCTGCAGGCTCTACATTCAACAACAGACACAGAGGGTTCTCAATTATTTCTAAGTGCAAAAGTAAAAGATGCTCGTTGTGTCACCTCATCAACTGCGACTCCATAATAACATCTAGTGTAAATGGGCAGAAATTCAAAATCGAGGTAGACCAAGACATCGATTGATCGTCTCAAGATCTTATTTACGTATGACTTGAAATGCCAGGGGATGTGGCGCACAATATGTAGGTGAGACAGGCCAACCTTTAAAATCTCGTTTTAGGAACCATTCTTATAAGATCAGAACCTCACGTCAACAAAAACACAGAAACTTTCTTTATAATCACTTTGTTAAATATAATCATTCTATTTCGGATATCACCATTACCCCAGTTCAGACTTTTCCAAAACGTAAAAATGAAAGTAAGACCGAAATTAAAAAACGCCGACTACAAGCTGAACTTGCCTGGATCACCAAACTTCAGACTGCGTACCCTCTTGGTTTAAACGATCAAATTTATGGACAAGGAAACATTTCCTCAGCTTCTACCAATATCAACATCTTTTCAATTCGCCCAAACACTAAAAGGAAATACAGGTCACACGGGAAAAGACGAAACAGACAAAAAAGAAAACGATCCAGAATATACCGCTCTCTCAACGATTTACTTACTATAGCACGCAATGGCGGAAGACATGAGCTGTTACATGCTCTGTCGTCAATACCAGTTATGCACTTGAAATCTATCTTGGATGAAGCAGAGGTTGCATTCTTAAGAAACACTGACTGATTCAGACTTAATATCATTGTCTCATTCGCACAGTATAAACTTTATCCTATTGTGAAAAACACCTCACCGAAAAGACGATTCATAAAAATCCCGTTTATTAACAAAGGTTTTGATCTTCTAAACATCTCTAATATTTTTCGGGATCATCGCGTACAAAGTACCATTCCTCAATATTTTGAAAA
This sequence comes from Pinctada imbricata, assembly GCA_033119305.1. Taxonomy (NCBI): domain Eukaryota; kingdom Metazoa; phylum Mollusca; class Bivalvia; order Pterioida; family Pteriidae; genus Pinctada; species Pinctada imbricata. Next base: position 46,817,833 of record VSWD01000005.1, on the reverse strand, counting down.
TTTAGAGCCACCTCTTATTTGTTATAAGTACAAGAAACCTATTCGAAACTTTGTTTTTAACTATAATAAAGTTACAACGGATCCTGACATACTTGAATCGTGTCCTGCTTCTTGAGAATGTGCAACTTCTAAATATCTCTACAAACCAGCTGGCCATGTTGTTACAGGTGACTTTTCAATTATCCAAGACAGACAGCTCCGTGGTCTTCTTAAAAAAGGACCTAAGTATAGAATCCCATCCAAGATAGATTTTGTCAAATGCCGTGAAGTGCTTACGGAAGCCTTAGATAATTATACGAAAAGATGGTGTAAATCAGAAGGAGTCGAACCGCATGCTCTGAATGACTGGAAAAACCTCATTTTAGATATAACGGATATTCGAATAGATAACTTCCATAAAAACCCTCATCTTTTTCAAAATCCACGTTCCAAATCAGAAAGATATTTCAAATCCAAACTAAGTAAATTACATGAAAAATATGTCTTTGCACCAGCTGATAAAGCAGCCAACAACACCATTATCATTTGAAAACGTTACTACATATCAACTTTGATTTCGGAACTTTCGTCTACTAATACATATATCAAAAGCAATGAAAGTGCATCTAACATTTTAGGCAAGCATAACAGTGAACTGTCTTCATTCAATATCTCTATTTCTAAATTGGATCTCCCAACACTATATTGCATACCGAAACTGCACAAGTCTCCTTACAAATTTCGATTTATTGCTAATTCTAGTAACTGCTCCACTACAATTTTGTCTAGAAATCTGACGTCAGCACTTACTGCTATTAAAGAACACATAACTAGATATTGTGAAACGGTTCTAAACAGGAACGATGTAAATTTATTTTGGTCTATTAAGAATTCAGGGGATGTGATTGAAAAAATGAAATCTGGAAATTTCCAAGCCAATACGATTTCTTCATACGACTTCTCTAATATGTACACCACACTTCCTCATGACAAAATTAATGATCGATTATCTAATCTCATTAAATGGTGTTTTGATCGAGAGCGAAAAACTTACATTTGTACATCTGAATCGAAGGGTTTCTTTTCCTCGACAGACTACAAATCATACAAATCATGGACATGTAGTGACCTGTGTAATGCCTTGTCCTTCCTCTTGGACAATATTTATGTTAGATTTGGTGAGGATCTATACAAGCAGGTTGTAGGAATTCCTATGGGTACTAACTGTGCGCCTCTTGTTGCAGATTTATTTTTATACACTTATGAAAAAGAATTTATCCAAAATCTTCAAAAGCAAAGAAAATTTGATGAGCTGAAATGTTTCAATAATACTTCTAGGTATCTGGATGATATTCTAACCATTGACAATCCTGCTTTTGAATTATATAAGAATGAAATTTATCCACAAGAATTAACCCTTAACAAGGCAAACCTTTCAAATACAGAAACACCCTTTTGGACCTAAATATCAAAATTGTAAACGGAAAGATTCATACAAGTGTATATGACAAAAGGGATGATTTTGGATTCAACATAGTAAATTTCCCTTGGCTTGACGGTGATGTTCCAAGATTACCGTCATACGGCATTTACATATCACAGCTCATCCGGTACGCTAGAGCATGTACTGATATTTTGGATTTTCACAGTAGAAATTTACAAATTACCAAAAAACTTTTAGGTCAAGGTTTCCGCTTTCATAAACTAGTTAAGACTTTCTGGAAATTTTACAAAAATTACAGTCAACTTCTTTTAAAATTCGGATCTATACATGCAACAGAGTACATTACTATGGGTATTACACAACCTGTCTTTTATGGTGATATGATAAACAAAATAAAAAGGATCAAAGGTAGGCAGCATAACCATCGAAAATGCGTCAGAATCATCAAACGCCTTTTATACCGTGGATATGATCCTAATGTCACCAGACGGACACTAGGCTTGGTACTTGACCAATCTACAGTCTTGTACAAGCGCATCCTTGAGACTTGCACTCTGACTGACTGTGACGACGGGACTCCATGACGGGCCCTGTCCAAACCTCTTTAGAGAAGACAGGGCCCCGACCACCTGTCCTCTCTGAATGTCAGTCGGACTCCTCGGGTGATTACATACATGAGCTCGCTACAGCCAGCAGAGCACGGACTGTATTAACGCATGCCCTCTTTTTATATCCATTTACATATTCATCTGTGTCTCTGGGGCCTCTGCGTTTTGCGGTCTTGTTTGTGTGATGTCATCTTACAGTGAGGAGGTTGTTTTACACCACAATTGTACGTTCTTCGAGACCTCTGGGTAATTGGAGAAGTGAGAGGGTTGTGCGCACGTAATCCAGGATAACCACACCATTTGCTACTTGCGTGACAGATGGCCGTCCAAAGTCGGCACCGGTTACCCATTGGTCTCGTCGGTTTATGTGTAGTCTTTTGTGTTTGATGTTTACATGTCGTGTGTCTCTTTTCCGTCTCGTGCTGTACTCGTCTTTTGTGTTTTTGCATCGGGTGTTTTGGTGTTTTACTGTTGATGCTGCAACGGGGTCTTGTTGGAGATCTCCTCCCTTCTTTTTATATCTACACTTATTTCGTGTTGCAGTGTGGAGTTGGTAAAGCAATTCCCCGCGACCCGATGTTTGAAGTGTTTTAATTTCATTGTGTTCTCTAACTTAGCTTTGTTGTAGTGTCTTCTACGTAAGACTCTAATTCACTTTTCTTCCATTATCGCATTATGGCATTTTTAAGGTCGCCTCGTATCAAACTAACCCCCTTGAGATTACCCTCTGTCACTACAGTCACTTTACCATCACCGACATTCAACAGTAAAAAACTTTTTTCCTCACCAAGAGTACTCTTATCACCTCTCAAATTTAGACCCCACAGTCGTATTTTACGCACTACTCCATCTGCAGGCTCTACATTCAACAACAGACACAGAGGGTTCTCAATTATTTCTAAGTGCAAAAGTAAAAGATGCTCGTTGTGTCACCTCATCAACTGCGACTCAATAATAACATCTAGTGTAAATGGGCAGAAATTCAAAATCGAGGTAGACCAAGACATCGATTGATCGTCTCAAGATCTTATTTACGTAATGACTTGAAATGCCAGGGGATGTGGCGCACAATATGTAGGTGAGACAGGCCAACCTTTAAAATCTCGTTTTAGGAACCATTCTTATAAGATCAGAACCTCACGTCAACAAAAACACAGAAACTTTCTTTATAATCACTTTGTTAAATATAATCATTCTATTTCGGATATCACCATTACCCCAGTTCAGACTTTTCCAAAACGTAAAAATGAAAGTAAGACCGAAATTAAAAAACGCCGACTACAAGCTGAACTTGCCTGGATCACCAAACTTCAGACTGCGTACCCTCTTGGTTTAAACGATCAAATTTATGGACAAGGAAACATTTCCTCAGCTTCTACCAATATCAACATCTTTTCAATTCGCCCAAACACTAAAAGGAAATACAGGTCACACGGGAAAAGACGAAACAGACAAAAAAGAAAACGATCCAGAATATACCGCTCTCTCAACGATTTACTTACTATAGCACGCAATGGCGGAAGACATGAGCTGTTACATGCTCTGTCGTCAATACCAGTTATGCACTTGAAATCTATCTTGGATGAAGCAGAGGTTGCATTCTTAAGAAACACTGACTGATTCAGACTTAATATCATTGTCTCATTCGCACAGTATAAACTTTATCCTATTGTGAAAAACACCTCACCTAAAAGACGATTCATAAAAATCCCGTTTATTAACAAAGGTTTTGATCTTCTAAACATCTCTAATATTTTTCGGGATCATCGCGTACAAAGTACCATTCCTCAATATTTTGAAAATTTAGAGCCACCTCTTCTTTGTTATAAGTACAAGAAACCTATTCGAAACTTTGTTTTTAACTATAATAAAGTTACAACGGATCCTGACATACTTGAATCGTGTCCTGCTTCTTGAGAATGTGCAACTTCTAAATATCTCTACAAACCAGCTGGCCATGTTGTTACAGGTGACTTTTCAATTATCCAAGACAGACAGCTCCGTGGTCTTCTTATAAAAGGACCTAAGTATAGAATCCCATCCAAGATAGATTTTGTCAAATGCCGTGAAGTGCTTACGGAAGCCTTAGATAATTATACGAAAAGATGGTGTAAATCAGAAGGAGTCGAACCGCATGCTCTGAATGACTGGAAAAACCTCATTTAGATATAACGGATATTCGAATAGATAACTTCCATAAAAACCCTCTCATCTTTTTCAAAATCCACGTTCCAAATCAGAAAGATATTTCAAATCCAAACTAAGTAAATTACATGAAAAATATGTCTTTGCACCAGCTGATAAAGCAGCCAACAACACCATTATCATTTGAAAACGTTACTACATATCAACTTTGATTTCGGAACTTTCGTCTACTAATACATATATCAAAAGCAATGAAAGTGCATCTAACATTTTAGGCAAGCATAACAGTGAACTGTCTTCATTCAATATCTCTATTTCTAAATTGGATCTCCCAACACTATATTGCATACCGAAACTGCACAAGTCTCCTTACAAATTTCGATTTATTTGCTAATTCTAGTAACTGCTCCACTACAATTTTGTCTAGAAATCTGACGTCAGCACTTACTGCTATTAAAGAACACATAACTAGATATTGTGAAACGGTTCTAAACAGGAACGATGTAAATTTATTTTGGTCTATTAAGAATTCAGGGGATGTGATTGAAAAAATGAAATCTGGAAATTTCCAAGCCAATACGATTTCTTCATACGACTTCTCTAATATGTACACCACACTTCCTCATGACAAAATTAATGATCGATTATCTAATCTCATTAAATGGTGTTTTGATCGAGAGCGAAAAACTTACATTTGTACATCTGAATCGAAGGGTTTCTTTTCCTCGACAGACTACAAATCATACAAATCATGGACATGTAGTGACCTGTGTAATGCCTTGTCCTTCCTCTTGGACAATATTTATGTTAGATTTGGTGAGGATCTATACAAGCAGGTTGTAGGAATTCCTATGGGTACTAACTGTGCGCCTCTTGTTGCAGATTTATTTTTATACACTTATGAAAAAGAATTTATCCAAAATCTTCAAAAGCAAAGAAAATTTGATGAGCTGAAATGTTTCAATAATACTTCTAGGTATCTGGATGATATTCTAACCATTGACAATCCTGCTTTTGAATTATATAAGAATGAAATTTATCCACAAGAATTAACCCTTAACAAGGCAAACCTTTCAAATACAGAAACACCCTTTTTGGACCTAAATATCAAAATTGTAAACGGAAAGATTCATACAAGTGTATATGACAAAAGGGATGATTTTGGATTCAACATAGTAAATTTCCCTTGGCTTGACGGTGATGTTCCAAGATTACCGTCATACGGCATTTACATATCACAGCTCATCCGGTACGCTAGAGCATGTACTGATATTTTGGATTTTCACAGTAGAAATTTACAAATTACCAAAAAACTTTTAGGTCAAGGTTTCCGCTTTCATAAACTAGTTAAGACTTTCTGGAAATTTTACAAAAATTACAGTCAACTTCTTTTAAAATTCGGATCTATACATGCAACAGAGTACATTACTATGGGTATTACACAACCTGTCTTTTATGGTGATATGATAAACAAAATAAAGAGGATCAAAGGTAGGCAGCATAACCATCGAAAATGCGTCAGAATCATCAAACGCCTTTTATACCGTGGATATGATCCTAATGTCACCAGACGGACACTAGGCTTGGTACTTGACCAATCTACAGTCTTGTACAAGCGCATCCTTGAGACTTGCACTCTGACTGACTGTGACGACGGGACTCCATGACGGGCCCTGTCCAAACCTCTTTAGAGAAGACAGGGCCCCGACCACCTGTCCTCTCTGAATGTCAGTCGGACTCCTCGGGTGATTGCATACATGAGCTCGCTACAGCCGGCAGAGCACGGACTGTATAACGCATGCCCTCTTTTTATATCCATTTACATATTCATCTGTGTCTCTGGGGCCTCTGCGTTTTGCGGTCTTGTTTGTGTGATGTCATCTTACAGTGAGGAGGTTGTTTTACACCACAATTGTACGTTCTTCGAGACCTCTGGGTAATTGGAGAAGTGAGAGGGTTGTGCGCACGTAATCCAGGATAACCACACCATTTGCTACTTGCGTGACAGATGGCCGTCCAAAGTCGGCACCGGTTACCCATTGGTCTCGTCGGTTTATGTGTAGTCTTTTGTGTTTGATGTTTACATGTCGTGTGTCTCTTTTCCGTCTCGTGCTGTACTCGTCTTTTGTGTTTTTGCATCGGGTGTTTTGGTGTTTTACTGTTGATGCTGCAACGGGGTCTTGTTGGAGATCTCCTCCCTTCTTTTTATATCTACACTTATTTCGTGTTGCAGTGTGGAGTTGGTAAAGCAATTCCCCGCGACCCGATGTTTGAAGTGTTTTAATTTCATTGTGTTCTCTAACTTAGCTTTGTTGTAGTGTCTTCTACGTAAGACTCTAATTCACTTTTCTTCCATTATCGCATTATGGCATTTTTAAGGTCGCCTCGTATCAAACTAACCCCCTTGAGATTACCCTCTGTCACTACAGTCACTTTACCATCACCGACATTCAACAGTAAAAACTTTTTACTCACCAAGAGTACTCTTATCACCTCTCAAATTTAGACCCCACAGTCGTAAGAATATAAATCAGAAGATATTTCAAATCCAAACTAAGTAAATTACATGAAAAATATGTCTTTGCACCAGCTGATAAAGCAGCCAACAACACCATTATCATTTGAAAACGTTACTACATATCAACTTTGATTTCGGAACTTTCGTCTACTAATACATATATCAAAAGCAATGAAAGTGCATCTAACATTTTAGGCAAGCATAACAGTGAACTGTCTTCATTCAATATCTCTATTTCTAAATTGGATCTCCCAACACTATATTGCATACCGAAACTGCACAAGTCTCCTTACAAATTTCGATTTATTGCTAATTCTAGTAACTGCTCCACTACAATTTTGTCTAGAAATCTGACGTCAGCACTTACTGCTATTTAAGAACACATAACTAGATATTGTGAAACGGTTCTAAACAGGAACGATGTAAATTTATTTTGGTCTATTAAGAATTCAGGGGATGTGATTGAAAAAATGAAATCTGGAAATTTCCAAGCCAATACGATTTCTTCATACGACTTCTCTAATATGTACACCACACTTCCTCATGACAAAATTAATGATCGATTATCTAATCTCATTAAATGGTGTTTTGATCGAGAGCGAAAAACTTACATTTGTACATCTGAATCGAAGGGTTTCTTTCCTCGACAGACTACAAATCATACAAATCATGGACATGTAGTGACCTGTGTAATGCCTTGTCCTTCCTCTTGGACAATATTTATGTTAGATTTGGTGAGGATCTATACAAGCAGGTTGTAGGAATTCCTGTGGGTACTAACTGTGCGCCTCTTGTTGCAGATTTATTTTTATACACTTATGAAAAAGAATTTATCCAAAATCTTCAAAAGCAAAGAAAATTTGATGAGCTGAAATGTTTCAATAATACTTCTAGGTATCTGGATGATATTCTAACCATTGACAATCCTGCTTTTGAATTATATAAGAATGAAATTTATCCACAAGAATTAACCCTTAACAAGGCAAACCTTTCAAATACAGAAACACCCTTTTTGGACCTAAATATCAAAATTGTAAACGGAAAGATTCATACAAGTGTATATGACAAAAGGGATGATTTTGGATTCAACATAGTAAATTTCCCTTGGCTTGACGGTGATGTTCCAAGATTACCGTCATACGGCATTTACATATCACAGCTCATCCGGTACGCTAGAGCATGTACTGATATTTTGGATTTTCACAGTAGAAATTTACAAATTACCAAAAAACTTTTAGGTCAAGGTTTCCGCTTTCATAAACTAGTTAAGACTTTCTGGAAATTTTACAAAAATTACAGTCAACTTCTTTTAAAATTCGGATCTATACATGCAACAGAGTACATTACTATGGGTATTACACAACCTGTCTTTTATGGTGATATGATAAACAAAATAAAGAGGATCAAAGGTAGGCAGCATAACCATCGAAAATGCGTCAGAATCATCAAACGCCTTTTATACCGTGGATATGATCCTAATGTCACCAGACGGACACTAGGCTTGGTACTTGACCAATCTACAGTCTTGTACAAGCGCATCCTTGAGACTTGCACTCTGACTGACTGTGACGACGGGACTCCATGACGGGCCCTGTCCAAACCTCTTTAGAGAAGACAGGGCCCCGACCACCTGTCCTCTCTGAATGTCAGTCGGACTCCTCGGGTGATTACATACATGAGCTCGCTACAGCCGGCAGAGCACGGACTGTATAACGCATGCCCTCTTTTTATATCCATTTACATATTCATCTGTGTCTCTGGGGCCTCTGCGTTTTGCGGTCTTGTTTGTGTGATGTCATCTTACAGTGAGGAGGTTGTTTTACACCACAATTGTACGTTCTTCGAGACCTCTGGGTAATTGGAGAAGTGAGAGGGTTGTGCGCACGTAATCCAGGATAACCACACCATTTGCTACTTGCGTGACAGATGGCCGTCCAAAGTCGGCACCGGTTACCCATTGGTCTCGTCGGTTTATGTGTAGTCTTTTGTGTTTGATGTTTACATGTCGTGTGTCTCTTTTCCGTCTCGTGCTGTACTCGTCTTTTGTGTTTTTGCATCGGGTGTTTTGGTGTTTTACTGTTGATGCTGCAACGGGGTCTTGTTGGAGATCTCCTCCCTTCTTTTTATATCTACACTTATTTCGTGTTGCAGTGTGGAGTTGGTAAAGCAATTCCCCGCGACCCGATGTTTGAAGTGTTTTAATTTCATTGTGTTCTCTAACTTAGCTTTGTTGTAGTGTCTTCTACGTAAGACTCTAATTCACTTTTCTTCCATTATCGCATTATGGCATTTTTAAGGTCGCCTCGTATCAAACTAACCCCCTTGAGATTACCCTCTGTCACTACAGTCACTTTACCATCACCGACATTCAACAGTAAAAAACTTTTTTACTCACCAAGAGTACTCTTATCACCTCTCAAATTTAGACCCCACAGTCGTAAGAATATAAATCAGAAAGATATTTCAAATCCAAACTAAGTAAATTACATGAAAAATATGTCTTTGCACCAGCTGATAAAGCAGCCAACAACACCATTATCATTTGAAAACGTTACTACATATCAACTTTGATTTCGGAACTTTCGTCTACTAATACATATATCAAAAGCAATGAAAGTGCATCTAACATTTTAGGCAAGCATAACAGTGAACTGTCTTCATTCAATATCTCTATTTCTAAATTGGATCTCCCAACACTATATTGCATACCGAAACTGCACAAGTCTCCTTACAAATTTCGATTTATTGCTAATTCTAGTAACTGCTCCACTACAATTTTGTCTAGAAATCTGACGTCAGCACTTACTGCTATTAAGAACACATAACTAGATATTGTGAAACGGTTCTAAACAGGAACGATGTAAATTTATTTTGGTCTATTAAGAATTCAGGGGATGTGATTGAAAAAATGAAATCTGGAAATTTCCAAGCCAATACGATTTCTTCATACGACTTCTCTAATATGTACACCACACTTCCTCATGACAAAATTAATGATCGATTATCTAATCTCATTAAATGGTGTTTTGATCGAGAGCGAAAAACTTACATTTGTACATCTGAATCGAAGGGTTTCTTTTCCTCGACAGACTACAAATCATACAAATCATGGACATGTAGTGACCTGTGTAATGCCTTGTCCTTCCTCTTGGACAATATTTATGTTAGATTTGGTGAGGATCTATACAAGCAGGTTGTAGGAATTCCTGTGGGTACTAACTGTGCGCCTCTTGTTGCAGATTTATTTTTATACACTTATGAAAAAGAATTTATCCAAAATCTTCAAAAGCAAAGAAAATTTGATGAGCTGAAATGTTTCAATAATACTTCTAGGTATCTGGATGATATTCTAACCATTGACAATCCTGCTTTTGAATTATATAAGAATGAAATTTATCCACAAGAATTAACCCTTAACAAGGCAAACCTTTCAAATACAGAAACACCCTTTTTGGACCTAAATATCAAAATTGTAAACGGAAAGATTCATACAAGTGTATATGACAAAAGGGATGATTTTGGATTCAACATAGTAAATTTCCCTTGGCTTGACGGTGATGTTCCAAGATTACCGTCATACGGCATTTACATATCACAGCTCATCCGGTACGCTAGAGCATGTACTGATATTTTGGATTTTCACAGTAGAAATTTACAAATTACCAAAAAACTTTTAGGTCAAGGTTTCCGCTTTCATAAACTAGTTAAGACTTTCTGGAAATTTTACAAAAATTACAGTCAACTTCTTTTAAAATTCGGATCTATACATGCAACAGAGTACATTACTATGGGTATTACACAACCTGTCTTTTATGGTGATATGATAAACAAAATAAAGAGGATCAAAGGTAGGCAGCATAACCATCGAAAATGCGTCAGAATCATCAAACGCCTTTTATACCGTGGATATGATCCTAATGTCACCAGACGGACACTAGGCTTGGTACTTGACCAATCTACAGTCTTGTACAAGCGCATCCTTGAGACTTGCACTCTGACTGACTGTGACGACGGGACTCCATGACGGGCCCTGTCCAAACCTCTTTAGAGAAGACAGGGCCCCGACCACCTGTCCTCTCTGAATGTCAGTCGGACTCCTCGGGTGATTGCATACATGAGCTCGCTACAGCCGGCAGAGCACGGACTGTATAACGCATGCCCTCTTTTTATATCCATTTACATATTCATCTGTGTCTCTGGGGCCTCTGCGTTTTGCGGTCTTGTTTGTGTGATGTCATCTTACAATGAGGAGGTTGTTTTACACCACAATTGTACGTTCTTCGAGACCTCTGGGTAATTGGAGAAGTGAGAGGGTTGTGCGCACGTAATCCAGGATAACCACACCATTTGCTACTTGCGTGACAGATGGCCGTCCAAAGTCGGCACCGGTTACCCATTGGTCTCGTCGGTTTATGTGTAGTCTTTTGTGTTTGATGTTTACATGTCGTGTGTCTCTTTTCCGTCTCGTGCTGTACTCGTCTTTTGTGTTTTTGCATCGGGTGTTTTGGTGTTTTGCTGTTGATGCTGCAACGGGGTCTTGTTGGAGATCTCCTCCCTTCTTTTATATCTACACTTATTTCGTGTTGCAGTGTGGAGTTGGTAAAGCAATTCCCCGCGACCCGATGTTTGAAGTGTTTTAATTTCATTGTGTTCTCTAACTTAGCTTTGTTGTAGTGTCTTCTACGTAAGACTCTAATTCACTTTTCTTCCATTATCGCATTATGGCATTTTTAAGGTCGCCTCGTATCAAACTAACCCCCTTGAGATTACCCTCTGTCACTACAGTCACTTTACCATCATCGACATTCAACAGTAAAAAACTTTTTTCCTCACCAAGAGTACTCTTATCACCTCTCAAATTTAGACCCCACAGTCGTATTTTACGCACTACTCCATCTGCAGGCTCTACATTCAACAACAGACACAGAGGGTTCTCAATTATTTCTAAGTGCAAAAGTAAAAGATGCTCGTTGTGTCACCTCATCAACTGCGACTCCATAATAACATCTAGTGTAAATGGGCAGAAATTCAAAATCGAGGTAGACCAAGACATCGATTGATCGTCTCAAGATCTTATTTACGTAATGACTTGAAATGCCAGGGGATGTGGCGCACAATATGTAGGTGAGACAGGCCAACCTTTAAAATCTCGTTTTAGGAACCATTCTTATAAGATCAGAACCTCACGTCAACAAAAACACAGAAACTTTCTTTATAATCACTTTGTTAAATATAATCATTCTATTTCGGATATCACCATTACCCCAGTTCAGACTTTTCCAAAACGTAAAAATGAAAGTAAGACCGAAATTAAAAAACGCCGACTACAAGCTGAACTTGCCTGGATCACCAAACTTCAGACTGCGTACCCTCTTGGTTTAAACGATCAAATTTATGGACAAGGAAACATTTCCTCAGCTTCTACCAATATCAACATCTTTTCAATTCGCCCAAACACTAAAAGGAAATACAGGTCACACGGGAAAAGACGAAACAGACAAAAAAGAAAACGATCCAGAATATACCGCTCTCTCAACGATTTACTTACTATAGCACGCAATGGCGGAAGACATGAGCTGTTACATGCTCTGTCGTCAATACCAGTTATGCACTTGAAATCTATCTTGGATGAAGCAGAGGTTGCATTCTTAAGAAACACTGACTGATTCAGACTTAATATCATTGTCTCATTCGCACAGTATAAACTTTATCCTATTGTGAAAAACACCTCACCGAAAAGACGATTCATAAAAATCCCGTTTATTAACAAAGGTTTTGATCTTCTAAACATCTCTAATATTTTTCGGGATCATCGCGTACAAAGTACCATTCCTCAATATTTTGAAAATTTAGAGCCACCTCTTATTTGTTATAAGTACAAGAAACCTATTCGAAACTTTGTTTTTAACTATAATAAAGTTACAACGGATCCTGACATACTTGAATCGTGTCCTGCTTCTTGAGAATGTGCAACTTCTAAATATCTCTACAAACCAGCTGGCCATGTTGTTACAGGTGACTTTTCAATTATCCAAGACAGACAGCTCCGTGGTCTTCTTAAAAAGGACCTAAGTATAGAATCCCATCCAAGATAGATTTTGTCAAATGCCGTGAAGTGCTTACGGAAGCCTTAGATAATTATACGAAAAGATGGTGTAAATCAGAAGGAGTCGAACCGCATGCTCTGAATGACTGGAAAAACCTCATTTTAGATATAACGGATATTCGAATAGATAACTTCCATAAAAACCCTCATCTTTTTCAAAATCCACGTTCCAAATCAGAAAGATATTTCAAATCCAAACTAAGTAAATTACATGAAAAATATGTCTTTGCACCAGCTGATAAAGCAGCCAACAACACCATTATCATTTGAAAACGTTACTACATATCAACTTTGATTTCGGAACTTTCGTCTACTAATACATATATCAAAAGCAATGAAAGTGCATCTAACATTTTAGGCAAGCATAACAGTGAACTGTCTTCATTCAATATCTCTATTTCTAAATTGGATCTCCCAACACTATATTGCATACCGAAACTGCACAAGTCTCCTTACAAATTTCGATTTATTGCTAATTCTAGTAACTGCTCCACTACAATTTTGTCTAGAAATCTGACGTCAGCACTTACTGCTATTAAAGAACACATAACTAGATATTGTGAAACGGTTCTAAACAGGAACGATGTAAATTTATTTTGGTCTATTAAGAATTCAGGGGATGTGATTGAAAAAATGAAATCTGGAAATTTCCAAGCCAATACGATTTCTTCATACGACTTCTCTAATATGTACACCACACTTCCTCATGACAAAATTAATGATCGATTATCTAATCTCATTAAATGGTGTTTTGATCGAGAGCGAAAAACTTACATTTGTACATCTGAATCGAAGGGTTTCTTTTCCTCGACAGACTACAAATCATACAAATCATGGACATGTAGTGACCTGTGTAATGCCTTGTCCTTCCTCTTGGACAATATTTATGTTAGATTTGGTGAGGATCTATACAAGCAGGTTGTAGGAATTCCTATGGGTACTAACTGTGCGCCTCTTGTTGCAGATTTATTTTTATACACTTATGAAAAAGAATTTATCCAAAATCTTCAAAAGCAAAGAAAATTTGATGAGCTGAAATGTTTCAATAATACTTCTAGGTATCTGGATGATATTCTAACCATTGACAATCCTGCTTTTGAATTATATAAGAATGAAATTTATCCACAAGAATTAACCCTTAACAAGGCAAACCTTTCAAATACAGAAACACCCTTTTTGGACCTAAATATCAAAATTGTAAACGGAAAGATTCATACAAGTGTATATGACAAAAGGGATGATTTTGGATTCAACATAGTAAATTTCCCTTGGCTTGACGGTGATGTTCCAAGATTACCGTCATACGGCATTTACATATCACAGCTCATCCGGTACGCTAGAGCATGTACTGATATTTTGGATTTTCACAGTAGAAATTTACAAATTACCAAAAAACTTTTAGGTCAAGGTTTCCGCTTTCATAAACTAGTTAAGACTTTCTGGAAATTTTACAAAAATTACAGTCAACTTCTTTTAAAATTCGGATCTATACATGCAACAGAGTACATTACTATGGGTATTACACAACCTGTCTTTTATGGTGATATGATAAACAAAATAAAAGGATCAAAGGTAGGCAGCATAACCATCGAAAATGCGTCAGAATCATCAAACGCCTTTTATACCGTGGATATGATCCTAATGTCACCAGACGGACACTAGGCTTGGTACTTGACCAATCTACAGTCTTGTACAAGCGCATCCTTGAGACTTGCACTCTGACTGACTGTGACGACGGGACTCCATGACGGGCCCTGTCCAAACCTCTTTAGAGAAGACAGGGCCCCGACCACCTGTCCTCTCTGAATGTCAGTCGGACTCCTCGGGTGATTACATACATGAGCTCGCTACAGCCGGCAGAGCACGGACTGTATTACGCATGCCCTCTTTTTATATCCATTTACATATTCATCTGTGTCTCTGGGGCCTCTGCGTTTTGCGGTCTTGTTTGTGTGATGTCATCTTACAGTGAGGAGGTTGTTTTACACCACAATTGTACGTTCTTCGAGACCTCTGGGTAATTGGAGAAGTGAGAGGGTTGTGCGCACGTAATCCAGGATAACCACACCATTTGCTACTTGCGTGACAGATGGCCGTCCAAAGTCGGCACCGGTTACCCATTGGTCTCGTCGGTTTATGTGTAGTCTTTTGTGTTTGATGTTTACATGTCGTGTGTCTCTTTTCCGTCTCGTGCTGTACTCGTCTTTTGTGTTTTTGCATCGGGTGTTTTGGTGTTTTACTGTTGATGCTGCAACGGGGTCTTGTTGGAGATCTCCTCCCTTCTTTTTATATCTACACTTATTTCGTGTTGCAGTGTGGAGTTGGTAAAGCAATTCCCCGCGACCCGATGTTTGAAGTGTTTTAATTTCATTGTGTTCTCTAACTTAGCTTTGTTGTAGTGTCTTCTACGTAAGACTCTAATTCACTTTTCTTCCATTATCGCATTATGGCATTTTTAAGGTCGCCTCGTATCAAACTAACCCCCTTGAGATTACCCTCTGTCACTACAGTCACTTTACCATCATCCGACATTCAACAGTAAAAAACTTTTTTCCTCACCAAGAGTACTCTTATCACCTCTCAAATTTAGACCCCACAGTCGTATTTTACGCACTACTCCATCTGCAGGCTCTACATTCAACAACAGACACAGAGGGTTCTCAATTATTTCTAAGTGCAAAAGTAAAAGATGCTCGTTGTGTCACCTCATCAACTGCGACTCCATAATAACATCTAGTGTAAATGGGCAGAAATTCAAAATCGAGGTAGACCAAGACATCGATTGATCGTCTCAAGATCTTATTTACGTGATGACTTGAAATGCCAGGGGATGTGGCGCACAATATGTAGGTGAGACAGGCCAACCTTTAAAATCTCGTTTTAGGAACCATTCTTATAAGATCAGAACCTCACGTCAACAAAAACACAGAAACTTTCTTTATAATCACTTTGTTAAATATAATCATTCTATTTCGGATATCACCATTACCCCAGTTCAGACTTTTCCAAAACGTAAAAATGAAAGTAAGACCGAAATTAAAAAACGCCGACTACAAGCTGAACTTGCCTGGATCACCAAACTTCAGACTGCGTACCCTCTTGGTTTAAACGATCAAATTTATGGACAAGGAAACATTTCCTCAGCTTCTACCAATATCAACATCTTTTCAATTCGCCCAAACACTAAAAGGAAATACAGGTCACACGGGAAAAGACGAAACAGACAAAAAAGAAAACGATCCAGAATATACCGCTCTCTCAACGATTTACTTACTATAGCACGCAATGGCGGAAGACATGAGCTGTTACATGCTCTGTCGTCAATACCAGTTATGCACTTGAAATCTATCTTGGATGAAGCAGAGGTTGCATTCTTAAGAAACACTGACTGATTCAGACTTAATATCATTGTCTCATTCGCACAGTATAAACTTTATCCTATTGTGAAAAACACCTCACCTAAAAGACGATTCAAAAAAATCCCGTTTATTAACAAAGGTTTTGATCTTCTAAACATCTCTAATATTTTTCGGGATCATCGCGTACAAAGTACCATTCCTCAATATTTTGAAAATTTAGAGCCACCTCTTATTTGTTATAAGTACAAGAAACCTATTCGAAACTTTGTTTTTAACTATAATAAAGTTACAACGGATCCTGACATACTTGAATCGTGTCCTGCTTCTTGAGAATGTGCAACTTCTAAATATCTCTACAAACCAGCTGGCCATGTTGTTACAGGTGACTTTTCAATTATCCAAGACAGACAGCTCCGTGGTCTTCTTAAAAAGGACCTAAGTATAGAATCCAATCCAAGATAGATTTTGTCAAATGCCGTGAAGTGCTTACGGAAGCCTTAGATAATTATACGAAAAGATGGTGTAAATCAGAAGGAGTCGAACCGCATGCTCTGAATGACTGGAAAAACCTCATTTTAGATATAACGGATATTCGAATAGATAACTTCCATAAAAACCCTCATCTTTTTCAAAATCCACGTTCCAAATCAGAAAGATATTTCAAATCCAAACTAAGTAAATTACATGAAAAATATGTCTTTGCACCAGCTGATAAAGCAGCCAACAACACCATTATCATTTGAAAACGTTACTACATATCAACTTTGATTTCGGAACTTTCGTCTACTAATACATATATCAAAAGCAATGAAAGTGCATCTAACATTTTAGGCAAGCATAACAGTGAACTGTCTTCATTCAATATCTCTATTTCTAAATTGGATCTCCCAACACTATATTGCATACCGAAACTGCACAAGTCTCCTTACAAATTTCGATTTATTGCTAATTCTAGTAACTGCTCCACTACAATTTTGTCTAGAAATCTGACGTCAGCACTTACTGCTATTAAAGAACACATAACTAGATATTGTGAAACGGTTCTAAACAGGAACGATGTAAATTTATTTTGGTCTATTAAGAATTCAGGGGATGTGATTGAAAAAATGAAATCTGGAAATTTCCAAGCCAATACGATTTCTTCATACGACTTCTCTAATATGTACACCACACTTCCTCATGACAAAATTAATGATCGATTATCTAATCTCATTAAATGGTGTTTTGATCGAGAGCGAAAAACTTACATTTGTACATCTGAATCGAAGGGTTTCTTTTCCTCGACAGACTACAAATCATACAAATCATGGACATGTAGTGACCTGTGTAATGCCTTGTCCTTCCTCTTGGACAATATTTATGTTAGATTTGGTGAGGATCTATACAAGCAGGTTGTAGGAATTCCTATGGGTACTAACTGTGCGCCTCTTGTTGCAGATTTATTTTTATACACTTATGAAAAAGAATTTATCCAAAATCTTCAAAAGCAAAGAAAATTTGATGAGCTGAAATGTTTCAATAATACTTCTAGGTATCTGGATGATATTCTAACCATTGACAATCCTGCTTTTGAATTATATAAGAATGAAATTTATCCACAAGAATTAACCCTTAACAAGGCAAACCTTTCAAATACAGAAACACCCTTTTTGGACCTAAATATCAAAATTGTAAACGGAAAGATTCATACAAGTGTATATGACAAAAGGGATGATTTTGGATTCAACATAGTAAATTTCCCTTGGCTTGACGGTGATGTTCCAAGATTACCGTCATACGGCATTTACATATCACAGCTCATCCGGTACGCTAGAGCATGTACTGATATTTTGGATTTTCACAGTAGAAATTTACAAATTACCAAAAAACTTTTAGGTCAAGGTTTCCGCTTTCATAAACTAGTTAAGACTTTCTGGAAATTTTACAAAAATTACAGTCAACTTCTTTTAAAATTCGGATCTATACATGCAACAGAGTACATTACTATGGGTATTACACAACCTGTCTTTTATGGTGATATGATAAACAAAATAAAGAGGATCAAAGGTAGGCAGCATAACCATCGAAAATGCGTCAGAATCATCAAACGCCTTTTATACCGTGGATATGATCCTAATGTCACCAGACGGACACTAGGCTTGGTACTTGACCAATCTACAGTCTTGTACAAGCGCATCCTTGAGACTTGCACTCTGACTGACTGTGACGACGGGACTCCATGACGGGCCCTGTCCAAACCTCTTTAGAGAAGACAGGGCCCCGACCACCTGTCCTCTCTGAATGTCAGTCGGACTCCTCGGGTGATTGCATACATGAGCTCGCTACAGCCGGCAGAGCACGGACTGTATAACGCATGCCCTCTTTTTATATCCATTTACATATTCATCTGTGTCTCTGGGGCCTCTGCGTTTTGCGGTCTTGTTTGTGTGATGTCATCTTACAGTGAGGAGGTTGTTTTACACCACAATTGTACGTTCTTCGAGACCTCTGGGTAATTGGAGAAGTGAGAGGGTTGTGCGCACGTAATCCAGGATAACCACACCATTTGCTACTTGCGTGACAGATGGCCGTCCAAAGTCGGCACCGGTTACCCATTGGTCTCGTCGGTTTATGTGTAGTCTTTTGTGTTTGATGTTTACATGTCGTGTGTCTCTTTTCCGTCTCGTGCTGTACTCGTCTTTTGTGTTTTTGCATCGGGTGTTTTGGTGTTTTACTGTTGATGCTGCAACGGGGTCTTGTTGGAGATCTCCTCCCTTCTTTTTATATCTACACTTATTTCGTGTTGCAGTGTGGAGTTGGTAAAGCAATTCCCCGCGACCCGATGTTTGAAGTGTTTTAATTTCATTGTGTTCTCTAACTTAGCTTTGTTGTAGTGTCTTCTACGTAAGACTCTAATTCACTTTTCTTCCATTATCGCATTATGGCATTTTTAAGGTCGCCTCGTATCAAACTAACCCCCTTGAGATTACCCTCTGTCACTACAGTCACTTTACCATCACCGACATTCAACAGTAAAAAACTTTTTTACTCACCAAGAGTACTCTTATCACCTCTCAAATTTAGACCCCACAGTCGTAAGAATATAAATCAGAAAGATATTTCAAATCCAAACTAAGTAAATTACATGAAAAATATGTCTTTGCACCAGCTGATAAAGCAGCCAACAACACCATTATCATTTGAAAACGTTACTACATATCAACTTTGATTTCGGAACTTTCGTCTACTAATACATATATCAAAAGCAATGAAAGTGCATCTAACATTTTAGGCAAGCATAACAGTGAACTGTCTTCATTCAATATCTCTATTTCTAAATTGGATCTCCCAACACTATATTGCATACCGAAACTGCACAAGTCTCCTTACAAATTTCGATTTATTGCTAATTCTAGTAACTGCTCCACTACAATTTTGTCTAGAAATCTGACGTCAGCACTTACTGCTATTAAAGAACACATAACTAGATATTGTGAAACGGTTCTAAACAGGAACGATGTAAATTTATTTTGGTCTATTAAGAATTCAGGGGATGTGATTGAAAAAATGAAATCTGGAAATTTCCAAGCCAATACGATTTCTTCATACGACTTCTCTAATATGTACACCACACTTCCTCATGACAAAATTAATGATCGATTATCTAATCTCATTAAATGGTGTTTTGATCGAGAGCGAAAAACTTACATTTGTACATCTGAATCGAAGGGTTTCTTTTCCTCGACAGACTACAAATCATACAAATCATGGACATGTAGTGACCTGTGTAATGCCTTGTCCTTCCTCTTGGACAATATTTATGTTAGATTTGGTGAGGATCTATACAAGCAGGTTGTAGGAATTCCTATGGGTACTAACTGTGCGCCTCTTGTTGCAGATTTATTTTTATACACTTATGAAAAAGAATTTATCCAAAATCTTCAAAAGCAAAGAAAATTTGATAAGCTGAAATGTTTCAATAATACTTCTAGGTATCTGGATGATATTCTAACCATTGACAATCCTGCTTTTGAATTATATAAGAATGAAATTTATCCACAAGAATTAACCCTTAACAAGGCAAACCTTTCAAATACAGAAACACCCTTTTTGGACCTAAATATCAAAATTGTAAACGGAAAGATTCATACAAGTGTATATGACAAAAGGGATGATTTTGGATTCAACATAGTAAATTTCCCTTGGCTTGACGGTGATGTTCCAAGATTACCGTCATACGGCATTTACATATCACAGCTCATCCGGTACGCTAGAGCATGTACTGATATTTTGGATTTTCACAGTAGAAATTTACAAATTACCAAAAAACTTTTAGGTCAAGGTTTCCGCTTTCATAAACTAGTTAAGACTTTCTGGAAATTTTACAAAAATTACAGTCAACTTCTTTTAAAATTCGGATCTATACATGCAACAGAGTACATTACTATGGGTATTACACAACCTGTCTTTTATGGTGATATGATAAACAAAATAAAGAGGATCAAAGGTAGGCAGCATAACCATCGAAAATGCGTCAGAATCATCAAACGCCTTTTATACCGTGGATATGATCCTAATGTCACCAGACGGACACTAGGCTTGGTACTTGACCAATCTACAGTCTTGTACAAGCGCATCCTTGAGACTTGCACTCTGACTGACTGTGACGACGGGACTCCATGACGGGCCCTGTCCAAACCTCTTCAGAGAAGACAGGGCCCCGACCACCTGTCCTCTCTGAATGTCAGTCGGACTCCTCGGGTGATTGCATACATGAGCTCGCTACAGCCGGCAGAGCACGGACTGTATAACGCATGCCCTCTTTTTATATCCATTTACATATTCATCTGTGTCTCTGGGGCCTCTGCGTTTTGCGGTCTTGTTTGTGTGATGTCATCTTACAGTGAGGAGGTTGTTTTACACCACAATTGTACGTTCTTCGAGACCTCTGGGTAATTGGAGAAGTGAGAGGGTTGTGCGCACGTAATCCAGGATAACCACACCATTTGCTACTTGCGTGACAGATGGCCGTCCAAAGTCGGCACCGGTTACCCATTGGTCTCGTCGGTTTATGTGTAGTCTTTTGTGTTTGATGTTTACATGTCGTGTGTCTCTTTTCCGTCTCGTGCTGTACTCGTCTTTTGTGTTTTTGCATCGGGTGTTTTGGTGTTTTACTGTTGATGCTGCAACGGGGTCTTGTTGGAGATCTCCTCCCTTCTTTTTTTACTGAATCACGAATCGTTCTTTTGTAAACATCGCGTTCATCAATATCTTTTTACCTTTTGAAAACACCAAAAAAGGTCATATTCCGCGAAATTGATGCAAAATCTGCATTTTTCTATTAAATTCGTAATGACCGCATGCATTAACTAAGATGGAAAATTTAAATGTGAAATATTATCATTATGTCCTTTTTTCATAAACGTTTTTTTCTCAGTTAACGCAAGCGGCAACATTGAATTTTATAGCAAAAGACAAAATTCCCATATTTTGTCAATAACGTCAAAATGACTTCACTTCAGGACGTCACTACAGTTAAATGGCACATTGTTTGGTGATATTATTCTTTTTATGAAAAGCGATAAACTTTTATGTATTTTCATGAGAGATATGAAGTATTTCTCATGAATTTTTTTTCTGGAGAAAAATCGAGGGCCGATTTAGGGGTTTCGTGGCCCTATCCCTTTTAACTTTTCACTCTCCCCCTTTTTATTCATTCTATAAATTTAAGTAACACCAATTTTAATTACATTAAAATGTAGATAAATCATTGCTCTGTGTGCCTTTTTTTTCACAAAAGTATGGATTCCCAACTGGGATAACCCTTATATTGAAATTCCACGGAAAATGATACAGAGAGGTGTCTGAAGAAGTGACTTTGTCAACTAAGCTCATCTTGTACTCATTTTATTTTCTTTAATGTAAAACGTCTTCGAATTCAATAGTATCGTTTAAGAAGATATAATTACACCATTGACCAGACAGGCAGGTTTCGGATAATTAAAGTATGTTTTATTGCGCTCATTTATTGCATATTTGAAATATTGATTTATTTTATATAGTGTTTTAAAGTTATTACCTTAAACGCCCTAATATACATTAAAATACTTTTTTTATGATTTTTTAAAATATGAGCAGATGTGTTTACTGTGCACATGTATTCAACGTCTCGGATCTGGCACCAAAAATGTGTTCTTCCTTTTTTCTTTTTCTGTTTGTCAGCTTTTTATGCACTTTTAAATCTGAATAGCTTCATATTAAATTTTGACCAAAAGCATTTTCTTCCCTTCGACATTTTTCTTCGAAATTGGAACCCTTCGACATTTCCATTATCATTTCTTTTTCATTTGTTTCATATTTGTCATGCATGCATTTAAGTCACTTAATGCTTTGATATATATTATAATACTAGATTTCATTTATTTACTTTATTAAGGATTCCGACTATTCCGTCGGAATCCTTTCTGTTATTGTATTGTCTTTTCTTTATTCTTATTATTATTCTTATTATTATTATTATTATTATTATTCTTACCCCCAGATCGTTCCAGTCACTGTACAAAAAAGTACAACTTCTTATGATAAAACGAAAAGGATCATGTGAAAGAGCATATAAAGATCTTGAGGTAAAAAATTTTTGTCGTCGAAAAGTTCACATATGCCCCCGCTAGAGGTCATCAAAGTTCAAATCTTTAAACTCTTATAACTCCTAAACTAACCGTACGATTTGAACGAAATTTGTTTTAAAATGTTCTTTGGGAAATTTGTAAACTTTTATACGCTTACATGCTCGATAAAATATTTACGGTTTTCGCGCTATTACGAGTTGAAAATGGAACTTTAAATTGGCACAGTGCCAATTTCTACAGTTTTTGAGATTTTGAGTTGAAACTTGGATACTAGGTTACTTATAGGTAGTCATTTAATGTTGACCTACTTTCAAGGTCAAATTTTCATTCTCAAGGTCACAACAAACTTTTACCTGTAGAACAAAGACTATTTGACCTTCAGAGTTCAAACTTCATAAATACTATCGTTTAACCAAGCTCTTTCACACTGATCTTGACCCAAGGTCAAATTTTGATTCTCAAGGTCACAACAAACTTTTGCCTATAGAACAAAGACTATTAGACCTGCAGAGTTCAAACTTCATACATAATATCATTATACCAAGCTCTTTCACCTTGACTTTGGCCCAAGGTCAAATTCTGATTCTCAAGGTCACAACATACTTTTACCTATAGAACAAAGACTATTAGACATTCAAAGTTCAAACTTCATACATAATATCATTAAACCAAGCTCTTTCACCTTGACCTTGAGCCAAGGTCAAATTCAGATTCTCAAGGTCACAACAAACTTTTGCCTATAGAACAAAGACTATTTGACCTTCAGAGTTTAAACTTCATACAAATAATTGTTCAGTCATGCTCTTTCACTTTGACCTTGACCCAAGGTCAAATTCTCATTCTCAAGGTCACAGCAACTTTTCCCTACAAAACAAAGACTATTTGACCTTCAGAGTTCATACTTTATACATATCATGCTTGGGCCCAGCTCTTTCACCTTGACCTTGACCCAAGGTCAAATTCTGATATTCAAGGTCACAACAAACTTAAGTCTATAAAACAAAGACTGTTTGACCTTGAGAGTTCAAGCTTTACACAAATATTCCTTGCATCAACTTCTTTCATCATGACCTTGACCAACGGTCATTAGTTTGATTTCAAGGTCACAACTGACTTTGGTTGATTAGATATTGAGCTTTGCTCAGATTAAGATCAATCGTGATGAGAATAATCACAGTACTTAGCTTTCATTCATGACATTGGTTAAAGGCCAAATAATCATTCTCAAGGTCTTAAAAATCATTTACTCTTGTAGAATTTACACTTTTTGTCCTATACTATTTATTCTTCACACAAGTAGTCCTTCTTATTTGAACTTAACATAGTATAAGAAAGATAACTCTTTTATTCTTGTTCTCTGTTCTCTTTCTTTTTTTTTCTTAGTAGCATTACAGATCTGTCCTTTCATGTTGTTAACATTTTCTATTAATAGAAATTATCTCATTGCAAAATCATTGTGCAATTCTGTTTTGAGAAAGTAATTGTAAAGGATTTGATATCCATAGAGCATGGAGTTTAAATCTTTCGAAAACATGAAAGGTATTTATCATCTTTTTCTTCTTTTTTGTCAATAAATAGATAAGAGTCCCAAGCTAGACATAAGCTCTTTTGACTCATTTGCTGAAGAGAATAAAGTACTAAAGCACCTATTCTTTTTTCATCTTCTTTATTCGGATTTTAACACTTCAGTTCTGAGGTAGGTCTAATAAAGGAGGAATCCGTCTGTTGCTTGCAACAGTAGCCATCTAGTTTTATTTATTTATTCATTTATTATTATTTTTTTGAATTTTCTAAGAATGATTCATGTGCATATGGACC
Source organism: Pinctada imbricata (assembly GCA_033119305.1). Taxonomy (NCBI): domain Eukaryota; kingdom Metazoa; phylum Mollusca; class Bivalvia; order Pterioida; family Pteriidae; genus Pinctada; species Pinctada imbricata. Next base: position 46,793,248 of record VSWD01000005.1, on the reverse strand, counting down.
CAAAGTTTGTGAGTTCAATTTTTGACACTAGCACAGCATGATTCAATATCAGTATATTAAAAGTGTGTATGTGAATCAGGTGAGCTTAGGTTTTTGATTGCTAGTAATTTAGATGCGGTTTTTTTCAGAATTACCCTCGAAAATGTGTATATTGAACATTATACAAAACAATCGAAACAGACGTATAGAAGCATAAAACAATAATGACAACACATGAAAGGAAGGAAACAAATATGCACCCGGCGCCGACTTGGAACGGCAATCTGCTCTAAGTGGTGTGGTTATCCGGATTACGTTCGAACAACCCTCCCACTTATCCGAATACACAGATGTCTCCATAGACGCACACTTATTGTATAAACATGAAACTTCTGAATGTGGGCGGCTTATGGGAATCGCTTTGGCAGGAAGCAAAACTACTAAAATTACTTCTTTCTAGCCCTGTCGCCTGAAAGAAGCTTCGTTTTTGCCCTTTATCGATTGGACATCATATATATTATTTTGCTATTTCGGAAGCTTATCATTGCATTCAAACTTATCATCGAAATTAAGGTATATCGCGGCATTACGGCGCGAAAACCTTTGCGAGAAGACATAGCCTGAAAATTTGTCTACATGAAATTTAAGATTTGATCAATCTTTGATATAATTCTCATGTAATTACTCCACGAATTTTCGAGATTTTAAGCCTCAAAAACGGTATTGACGTTCTAATTCGAAATATGCATTTTCTGAACTGAAATAATTTTAATCTAGAAATTTGACCATGGAGGATGAAAAAGGAGATCGAAAATATTGTTGCCATGTTGATTATCAAATTTCTACTTATCATTATGTTTCTGTGGGGAAATTTGCCATTTTTATCCCCATCTAGCAACATATTATTCTAAAATGCGCACTCATTCAAAAGGCAAACACTGCTTGCTTCATTTCCATTTTCTCCATTAAGTTGTGGAGATCCTTACAGCCCTTCTTACACATAAAAGAGAATGAGTTGAATTCGAATATATAAAAACATTGATAAGTCTTCTCGGCAGATCTTTTGCAATTTAAGATTGATTTTTTGATTCTCTGTAACGGTTTTCTGTTAAAAACATCCAGAAACCCAATCTTATTCTTTTATTTAGATAATTAAACAACAGTTAAATGGGCTGTATTCGAACTATAAATGTATTCTCATAACATTTTTTTCTTGGAATATATGCAACCATCATACGTAACAGACGGACGGACATGCTCATTACTATTAAATCCTATATGTTTTGACGGGGTATACAAAAAAAAAGATTCCCTCTTGTTTATATGTATATGTTATTTATAATATCGGAAAAGGGTTGGGGAGGGGCGTGTCATGTAAAATATACATTGTGATTTTCATTTCATGCTGGTTTTCTATCATTACGTTCAGCCGCCTCGATTCTCGTTATATATTATCAAAATGAAAATTCAAAATGAAAGTTCAGGAGTTCCTCAAGAAGGCAGTACGATATCTTTTTTTCCGATAACAAAAAAATAAAAAAAAAAAACCGGACAAACAACTTGCGTGGGTCCCAAATCTTTAACAATGTGACATTGACTCCGGAGTTTGACCTACTTGTGAAAATATTTGGTTTTCCATACATTATTATCATGATTACATTTTTGATTCAGGGGCTTAACCAACAGCAGGAGAAAAATATGAGGAGCACTGAAAAGTAATTGTACATGAAGATAAACAATGACGGAAAGGACCCTGTGTGCTAATATTTTTGTCTCATCTTTGTTCTTTAAAAAAAAAAACTTACGTCTTCATTTAATTTGTTGAAAGGGTATGGGCTATACATTTCTCAACGGAATTCCTTTTGACACGATCTTTCAATGAAAAACTGGACCTTTGACCGAGTCTCATTTACCTATTTGTTTGACCTTTTCAAAATCTTTTAACTTCGATAGCTTCAATATTTCACATTTAGATTCTTTACGACAAGAGTAGGGGATAAGATATGGTGTGGTGTTACCCATAAACACAAAACAAACAAACAATATCAAAAGATTCTTATTTTATATTACAAAACAATTCCGGTTCGCTCTTCTTCTGATATATATAACAAATCTTTGTCTTACGTCATAATCGAACTTCCACCGCGTTGCATTTCATTTAAAAAGTAAAGAGAATATTAATTTTATTTAATAAGGCATCTCCCCTTCCTTTTCTGTCGGACACGCCCCCCTTCCCCATTTGTGCACAGAAACAAGCAACAAAGAGAGCGAGAGAGAGATTGATCAAAAGTAAAGCCTCCTCCGTCCGTCGTCTATAGGGTACAATAAGGAAATTAGATAAGGATGGAGGAGGGTGGATGAAAGAACATTAATTTCCATACGTAATATTTGAAGAAAAATAAAACATATAGCATTCCCTTGATCTAGAAATAGGCAACATATAACCATACATCCCTAAAAGTTTCCGGTTTTCATTGCAAGCGTGTCTAAATTTATACATTGACTGAATATAGAGACTAATAGTTGTAAACTTTTTGTTTAAAAATTTCGGCTCGCTACGCTCACTAGAAAATTCTAAAATATTATATGAGTATTTAAAACAAAATACGCCATTATGTGCGCCCTATCGATAAATGTCGCGCAACGTGACGTGACGTGACGTTACGATCAAGCAATGTTAACGACGACATTGCGTAGATGTTCACATAAAAAAATCGAGATGTTTGTGACGAAAGCTTCGCCGCGAGCTACGTTTAAGGAGGTTAACATCTTGGCACAATCCCTTCCAAAGCTGTTTTGAACATAGTTTTTATGTGGATATGCTACTGAATCGACTCTATAGATAATTTTCTGTAAAGCGAATATACAAATTTAGATTCCAAAAATAAAGAAAAGGGTACTACTAAAATGAATTATGGTTGCTCCGCTGGAAGCATTACTGATGAGAATTTAATGTTCGAAACACGTGTCATGTGCAGTAAAATTGGTTTGAAATTTTCTTCAAGAAGGTATAGAGCTAGGACACTTCCGTATTTCCATGATGCAAACATGCAAAGCAGGTGCATAGCTAGAGTACTTTTCGAGTAAAATAACTTTTTTCCGATATGGAGTTTGGGAGCCTCCATGAGGCCCAAGGTTTGTCCTGGGAGAAGACCTTAAAGGAATGTTAAACGTTTTTAAATTCAATAACATCATTCTATTAAATTTTGAATCACAAAACTGTCACAGAAAAAATCTCACCATATTTCAAAAGAAAAGAAACTCCTTGTATTTCCTATAGCTACATACCAACAGTTGCATCTGAAATTTACAATTACAAACGATTCTTGCGGTGTATTGATTTAAGTAATTCCTCACTACGTCCACTTCCTTGCAAATGTTCTTCATCGGATTTCAACTACTCTCCTTGTGGACATGTTATTACTGGTGACCTTAGTATAGTCAAGAATGTCAAGTTGAGAGAATTGTTCAAAAAGGGTCCCAAATACAGAGAAAGTATGTCCTTTTCATTGAACCAAAATTTCAAAATTATCATGGACTCTTGTGAGGAATATGCAAGACGTCATGGAGTCGTGTCGTCACAGTCAGTCAGAGTTAAAGTCTTAAGAATGCGCTCTTACAAGACTGTAGATTGGTCAAGTACCAAGTCTACTGTCCGTCTGGTGACATTAGGATTATATCCACGGTATAAAAAGTGCTTGCTGATTCTCACGCATTGAAGAAACGATCAACCAAAGTTGATCGAACTTGGCTACATTTGCCCTCGGAGACTCCTGGTGCACCAGCAGTGACACTCACCAATTAGTAAAAATGTTACACGTCTTCAAAAAAAAAATCAGGGATGATGCCCCCGGAAGCTTATGCATTTTATACGTTTTCAGAGCAGTTTTCTACATTAGAAATGACCATTCATACACTTTTTTGCTTCTTTCTACATTTCTCTACAATAACGGTGTGGAAGTACCTGCGTACTTGGATACTCCTGGTTTTGCGCCTAGCATTGACCCAAAGTCAAATTATTTTAAGTGTTTCTATCAATATCAATGTGAAAATGCATAATATGTAAGTCTATTCTGGTTTTAAACCGAACTACGAAACTATCGTATTTTCAAACGAATTGCAAAGATGATATATCCAAAATAAACAACAAATTGAGCATATGTCAAAACCTTGAGAAAAGTGCAAATCATCGGCTAAATATATCATTCTTGGTAAATTTGTGTCAAAAATCCACATAACTCTGGGTATTCCCGTTTAATTTGAAATTCGATACAATTAGTTCAGTATGGCAAACAATGAACAACTACAGCATGACTCAGAAAGGATTTAAATACAAATCTGATGCATTTTCAGTAAATTGATATGAACAATTACTTAAAGAATGTTTAAAAATTCAAAATCTATCTTGGAATTTGAAATAATATGAGCGTCAATTTGAAATCACAGGAACAAAAAAAAAACTCCATCGAACTGATCACTTGTGATTCTTGCTAATTAATTGTGTTTTCTGCTTCTTTTAGATTATAAATAATGATATCGGCACTGAAAAGTATCGTAAAATAACAATATTTGAGTGATTAGGCAGGTTATATTTTTATCTGCTCGCAACATAGTTGCAGGGGGATATCGTAATACAACCGTTCATGTCTAAATTTGAACATGTGAGGGTGAGTGCATGTGTACAGCGTAGAGGGTTAAGTTTTAATTGGATCTCTACCAAACTATATCCATTATTGATGATTGTATTGATTTCAAGGTCGTAAGTCAAATGTCAAGGTTAAAGGTTGCAATGTTTTTAAATCAGAGGGCGCAAATTTTATAGCCCTGATCTTTTCCAAACTTCATAGACATATTGCTGATAACAAGAGGGCGAACACTATTGAATTCCCAGTCGATGCTCTGCTGGCTCTTGCGAGCTTATATATGTTATCACCCGAGGAGTCCGACTGACATTTAGAGAGGAAAAGTGGTTAGGGCCCAGTCTTCTCTAAAGAGGTTTGGACAGGGCTCGTCATGGAGTCCTGTCGTCACAGTCAGTCAGAATGTAAGTCTTAAGAATGCGCTCGTACAAGACTGTAGATTGGTCAAGTACCAATGTTAAACGTCTTTAAATTCAATAGCATCATTTTAAACCTGATAAATTTACAGCATGGTCCTGACATGCACGTTTCGGGTACTAAACCCTCGTCAGTGATCCTTAGTCGAAACAATGTAATATGGTCAAAAAGTATGAAAATTATTATGTCCAAAAATGTACCAAAAGACGTAGCAGAATGAGTGGGATATGATGCGACAGGACCCACGTTTTAGAAATTTCAAGCAATTTTGTAACAGAAAATTTCAAATGCGTTGAAGAGAAAGACGATCAACCGAAGTCGAACTTGGCTACATGTGCCTACTGTCCGTCTACTGTCTACTAAGTCTACTGTCCGTCTGATGACATTAGGATTATATCCACGGTGTAAAACGACGCTTGCTGATGTATTTTCGATGGTTATGCTGTCTACCTTTAGCCTTCTTATTTTGTTAATTATGTCACTATAAAATGCAGGTTGTGAAATACCCAAGGTAATATACTCTGTTGCTTGAAAGGGTTCGAATTTCAAAAGAAATCGACAATATTTTTTGTAAAATTTCCAGAAAGTCTTTACTAATTTGTAAAAGCGAAACCCTTGACCTAAAAGTTTCTTCGTAATTTGTAAATTTCTATTAAGAAAATCCAAAACATCAGTATATGCTCTAGCATATGGAGGGTAGAAAGAGTCATAATCCTAACTTAATGAATTTGAAGACGTTAACATTAGTATTCTTATTCTGTTATAATATTCTTATTCTATTTTAATCTTTTTATTTCAATTCCTATTGTTCTGCCCTTTCATTTCTACATTTCCATTACTACATTCTTATTTCTACATTTTTGTTTTCAATTCCAATTTCAATTTTCTTATTCTTTAACTTTTTAGTTTTTATCTTTTCTTTTATTCACATTATTTCGAAATCCAATTTATATTTTCTATTATAATTTTTAAATTTTAGAATTCTATTTCTTACATTCTGATATTGTAATTCGAAAACTCTAACTTCCAATTCTGACATTTTAACTCTAGTTTCTTAATTTTATTGCATGGATAAATCAGTATATACCCAGATAGCATGCTGATGTTGGCCCAACGCAAGTCCAACGGTGACATTTACGTTGGGCCAATATCGGCAGTGAATGTTGGGCCAATGCAATGTTGCTCATCGGCCCAACGTTGGCCCCACAAGTTGGATCGTTGTTGGGCCGATGTCAGACCTCGGATATTTACACGTTGGCCCAACGTTGGCCCAGTCTAACATATATATCGGATTTATGTTGGTCCAACGTCAATCCAACATTGTAATGATATGTTGGCTGAACATTGGCTTTTTGTTTGTAACGTTGGCCGTAGCTCCTTTGGTGATCTGAAAGTAGAAAATAAATATCCTCATATTTATTGATCCACAAATCTGAACATAAATCACTCAATGTTATAACTATCCGAATTCAAACACAACTCTGGTTCTTTGGTATCTCCACTTTTCCTTTCTTTCTTATCAAGTCGAATACTATCTCCAAATCATTCGATCAACCAATCTCCATTTCAACGTGGTATATTACTGCAAAAGAGAAAAGATACAAAAATATCAGATATTTAAATAAATTAACATGATTAATGATAATAGTTAGTTTGATTTCTATAATTGCAATATGAACAAAAATAAATAAAATAATACATACGAATTGCCAACAATCGTGAATAATTATAAATATCATAATGTACTTACTTTTACTGCCTACACTTTACAAAACGTTATGCGTCCACTGACCGCTCTCGCTCTATTCCAAATTTATCTTTACTTAAAACCTTGTAGTTTGCGTCCCAGATAAGAAACGTCCGGTATCAGATTGTGCAATCTAGCTCCGTTGCCTTAGAAACTGGTCAGACATCTGGTGTTAATTATGACTTGACCGGCCAAGCACTGACCTAGATCTTATCTCTGCAGTTACTTCGGTAGTTAATTTTATGATGAGTTGAATTTTATAAAATAATACAGGAACCTTGAATTACTGACATATTATATACATGTATGTATAATTGTGAAATAACTATGCACATCATAGACATGATCTAATATTTTTTTATGAAAAATTGTTTTTTTTTTAATGTTTTCTTTACCCAATGTTTACGTTGGTCCAACGTTGACCCAACGTCTTACAGTACCATAAAAAGTATGTCCTCTTTTGACGGACACAAATTTCTTCTCTAAAGAATTGTTAAGTATTTGAAAAATTTTGAAAACTTCATAGTTCAAGACTTTTCGGAAATGAAAAATAAACGATATTTTGAAAATTAACCTTGGTATAACATACGTAGGTCCCACGTAGGCCCAACGTCAACCCATTCATACCATTATTGCAAATAATGTAAAAATGTTAAAGAGGAATAAATTTAGTTAATATTGTCCAGTTACAAAAGTCAGATTGACTTTTTATTAAATTAGATTTCATTTGTATCTTTACATTTTTTTCTTTATTTTGGACCAACGTTGGCCCAACATTGAACCAACGTCGTAAATTAGATTATTATTCTTTTGACTCTTATGGCTTCGTTTTATTATTTTGAAACAAAATTTTGGTCTTTTTCAATGATGGTGTGTATTTTAAATCTCATTTGTAAAATAATATAATTCGATCGGTGCCTTTATCCTGAACATACGATGTTGGACCTACATTGGCCCAACCCCAGTCCAACAACAGCGATAATTCATTGGTATGTCCGACAAATACAATGTTGGACCAATGTTGGTCCAACGTTGACATGCCAACGCCAACCACCGGCCAACCATACAACATATTACCAACATTGGCCCAACGTAGTCATGCTATCTGGGTAGCTCTTACTCGTATTATATACATGTGTATTACGTACGATAAATCAAAACTTGAATTGAAGTGTGTACCAAATACAAGATAATCAATGTAAGAATTTTGACCCTTTTAACCCTGTTGCATTTTTACGAAATTATGACACCAGGGGGCGTTTGCCCTCGTAAGTCTATGTAATGAAAAACTGAATGCTCCCTTGTGCCACGTGTGTGTGTTTGTTTGTTGTTGTTGTTGTTGTTGTTGTTGTTTTTTTTTTGTTGTTGTTTTTTTTTTGGTTAAACGTTTAAATGTGTATTCTTTTTGTTAAAATAGATAAAGAAGATCGGTAAAATATTGAGTATTATAAAGTATAGATATTTATAATATAATGTATGCATATGTAGCCTTCGCAGCCGTGCCTAAATTGACTCCGGAGTTTGACCTACTTGTGAAAATATTTGGTTTTCCATACATTATTATCATGATTACATTTTTGATTCAGGGGCTTAACCAACAGCAGGAGAAAAATATGAGGAGCACTGAAAAGTAATTGTACATGAAGATAAACAATGACGGAAAGGACCCTGTGTGCTAATATTTTTGTCTCATCTTTGTTCTTTTTAAAAAAAACCTTACGTCTTAATTTAATTTGTTGAAATGGTATGGGCTATACATTTCTCAACGGAATTCCTTTTGACACGATCTTTCAATGAAAAACTGGACCTTTGACCGAGTCTCATTTACCTATATGTTTGACCTTTTCAAAATCTTTTAACTTCGATAGCTTCAATATTTCACATTTAGATTCTTTACGACAAGAGTAGGGGATTAGATATGGTGTGGTGTTACCCATAAACACAAAACAAACAAACAATATCAAAAGATTCTTATTTTATATTACAAAACAATTCCGGTTCGCTCTTCTTCTGATATATATAACAAATCTTTGTCTTACGTCATAATCGAACTTCCACCGCGTTGCATTTCATTTAAAAAGTAAAGAGAATATTAATTTTATTTAATAAGGCATCTCCCCTTCCTTTTATGTCGGACACGCCCCCCTTCCCCATTTGTGCACAGAAACAAGCAACAAAGAGAGCGAGAGAAAGATTGATCAAAAGTAAAGCCTCCTCCGTCCGTCGTCTATAGGGTACAATAAGGAAATTAGATAAGGATGGAGGAAGGTGGATGAAAGAACATTAATTTCCATACGTAATATTTGAAGAAAAATAAAACATATAGCATTCCCTAGATCTAGAAATAGGCAACATATAACCATACATCCCTAAAAGTTTCCGGTTTTCATTGCAAGCGTGTCTAAATTTATACATTGACTGAATATAGAGACTAATAGTTGTAAACTTTTTGTTTAAAAATTTCGGCTCGCTACGCTCACTAGAAAATTTTAAAATATTATATGAGTATTTAAAACAAAATACGCCATTATGTGCGCCCTATCGATAAATGTCGCGCAACGTGACGTGACGTGACGTTACGATCAAGCAATGTTAACGACGACATTGCGTAGATGTTCACATAAAAAAATCGAGATGTTTGTGACGAAAGCTTCGCCGCGAGCTACGTTTAAGGAGGTTAACATCTTGGCACAATCCCTTCCAAAGCTGTTTTGAACATAGTTTTTATGTGGATATGCTACTGAATCGACTCTATAGATAACTTTCTGTAAAGCGAATATACAAATTTAGATTCCAAAAATAAAGAAAAGGGTACTACTAAAATGAATTATGGTTGCTCCGCTGGAAGCATTACTGATGAGAATTTAATGTTCGAAACACGTGTCATGTGCAGTAAAATTGGTTTGAAATTTTCTTCAAGAAGGTATAGAGCTAGGACACTTCCGTATTTCCATGATGCAAACATGCAAAGCAGGTGCATAGCTAGAGTACTTTTCGAGTAAAATAACTTTTTTCCGATATGGAGTTTGGGAGCCTCCATGAGGCCCAAGGTTTGTCCTGGGAGAAGACCTTAAAGGAATGTTAAACGTTTTTAAATTCAATAACATCATTCTATTAAATTTTGAATCACAAAACTGTCACAGAAAAAATCTCACCATATTTCAAAAGAAAAGAAACTCCTTGTATTTCCTATAGCTACATACCAACAGTTGCATCTGAAATTTACAATTACAAACGATTCTTGCGGTGTATTGATTTGAGTAATTCCTCACTACGTCCACTTCCTTGCAAATGTTCTTCATCGGATTTCAACTACTCTCCTTGTGGACATGTTATTACTGGTGACCTTAGTATAGTCAAGAATGTCAAGTTGAGAGAATTGTTCAAAAAGGGTCCCAAATACAGAGAAAGTATGTCCTTTTCATTGAACCAAAATTTCAAAATTATCATGGACTCTTGTGAGGAATATGCAAGACGTTGGGCAAAGAAAGAGGATGTACAGCTCGAAACCCTTTCCGAATGGATAAAATCCATCAGAGGGTTACTTTCATCTAGAGTTAACCGATTAAAATCAACTGTGAACACCAGATTCGAGTCTATATTTAAAGACCCTGATGTTATCACAGAGCTTACCTACCTTAGATTTACCATACTTATACTGCATACAGTGGTGATCGTAGTAGTTTACACACTGTTTTTCGGAAACTTCGGGCACACCTCGGAAACTTCGTTAGGAAAAACTGGTAATTCGGAAACTTCGGGCAAAATTCCGCCCTAAATTTACCGATGTTACCTAAAATTCCTAACTTTCCGAATTTCACCGGAATAACCTAAATAATTGTATTTACCCGAAATCCAAAACGAGGCTGCGTTAATATTTATTATTATTGTTTATTTCTTTTTATAAATATATTATTTCGAAATTGTTTTTCATTTGAAGGCATCAAATGTACAACTGATTCAATTTGATTGTCTTACGAGCATCATTTGCACCATAAAGTGACGATAAAATTCATTTTCGTTTTCTATTATTGCAAACCACGGATCTGTAATTTTTTGCCGATAAGTCGAGGTTAATTTCCTCAAATTTTAGAAAATAATATATATTCAAGGATAATTTTAATATAAAATTAGACAAGTGATCCCTCTCCTTTGCCTTTAGACGTGGTATGGGTCAACCCCCCCCCCCCCCCCTCTCCCCAATCAAACACAGACATACATGTACATTTTTTCACTCACTACCGAGAAATTACATATTGCATAATGATGATAATAAAACAGCTTTATCTCTCTCTCTCTCTTTATTTTATTCCCCCCCCTTTTTTTTATATGAATAGCTCTGCATTTTGTCGGATTCGGAATGTTCTAGGTCTACTTTCGGTTTCAAAACATTACTACGATCGAATTTTTGTAGCAGTAAAACTTGATGTTTTATATTTCTCCCTTGATGAAATGCACGAAACAGTCAGGAATTTGATGAAGAATGATCATAGCCGTGTTACATATTGAAGAACAGACTGGTAAATGTCAGTACTGACAGCAAGGTATCCAAGAATCTGCAAGATGTGCATGGTAGAATTGTTGCATCATAGCATGCATGTACATGTACTGATGAATGGTACCAGGGACGTATATAGTACGTATCAAAAACAACACCAAACATGGTCCAAACATAATGAAGGAATCGCAAACTACTGTCAGAGCCACTGCATTCTATCCAACAATCAACGATTGACGTACGGATTGACGTACCTTTCTACGTACGGCCTGGTATTCTGGAAATTCAACGGTAGGTTAGTACACGTAGGACATGTAAAATGATCTGATGATGTTTAATTTTGTTTGTGGTTCGGGCTTGGACCGTTTTATTATGCTGCTGTTGACTGATAATCCTTTCTCGGGTAGGGACTATCAGTCAACGGCAGTGTAATACAACGGTTATTATGTTACCGTTGACCGATAGTCCTTACTCGAGTAAGTCGACGGCAGTATAATATATAATTGACTGATAAATCGATCCTTACTCGGGTTAGGACTATCAGTAAATAGCAGCATATTAGAACAGTTTGTGCCTGAATAACAAAATTAAGAGATTATGATTTAAATCACTGCCCACCAGTCTTTACAAAAAAATTCAACCACTGGCCCGAAGACTAGCTAGACATTGAAAATGCCCCCTTCTTAAAAGTATTTGGCTTAATTGCAAAGCAATTCCAGTCTATAGATTGACGATGTCCGCCTGTCTGTCTATCCGTCTGTCTGTCACCCGTTGTCAACATTTTGGTTAAAGTTTCTGGTTAAAGCAAAATCTAAGAAACTTTACCTTGACCTTTGACTTTGACATAGTTAAAGATTTTGGTTGAAGTTTCTAGTTAAAGCAAAATCTAATGAACTTTATGCAGTAGAAACTTTATGTTAAATATGTAGGTTGCCTTTGACAAGACCTTTCAATTTATCTCGTAACATTTGACCTAGTGACCTTGACCTAGGGCTTTGACCTAGTTAATGATTTTGCTTGAGTGTCTCATTGAACCAAAATCTAAGGAGCTATATACATAGTAGAAACATAATATTATACTTATTGGTTGCCTCTGACAAATCCTTTCAATTTATGCCATAACACTTAACCTGACCTTGACCCAGTTAGTGACAAAAACTTACTTGCAATCCGGCCATACTGTTATAGCAGTGTTTTATTTGTTTATAAAATATAATTGCATTATTGCATTCCTCTACCATATAACCATATAATTTACGACTAAGTGAGAACTATACAATGATATCTATTTGGTAATAATAGGAATTTACCTTTATGATTTATTGTTAGATGATGTGATTTAGATGTTTGTTATCATCACATTTTTTTTGTACTTGTTTTATTTCAGGATAATGAGAGTCAACACATACAACATGGTCAAACAGAAGTGAGTGATCATGGATTGGTGCGGCATAGCTTCCTTCCTTCATAATTTGTGTATTTTGGACACCAGAATCAAGACAAGATGAAGAAAAATTAACAGATTTATATTACATGTAATACATGTATGTGGAATGGCAAAAACATGTGGTTTCTGATGTACTCAGATTGAGAAATTTAATGTCGCCATATAAAAATCACTTAGTTAGGCTGTTTGTTCATCTGTCTCTGACTGTCTGTCCGTTTGTCAGTCTGTCACATATTTGTCTGTAACTTTCTTGATATACATCATTCAAACATTTTTTGCAGAGATAGTAAAGCATGATGAGACTCAGCAGGTCAAGGTCTTTTTCAAGGTCAAAGATCATTACGAAGCATTTTTAATTAAAAATTTTAAAATTTCATTTATTTTTCATCAAAATGTTTTGAAACATCGTATAATTCAAGAAATCGGCATTGATATATTAGGGCAGGGACAATACTGCACCCAGCCGATATGATACGTATCATGATACCTGATATCGGATATAATATGTATCACAATACTTTATAAATTGATAAAACCTTCTCAAAATCCTATTTGATACTATTTATATTCATCATATATAAGTAGCTTTTTTTCATTCAACAGGTCATATGTATTCAATACTAGCTTTCTGACCAGAAATTTTTCTGATATCTATAACATGTACTTCATAAACCAGGAAACAAAATGTTTACATGTACTTACATTTTCTCTGAAAGTTATTTTTGTTTTTGGCGTGGTGGACAAAAATCCAGAAAATTCAATAAAAAATTTTTTGTAAAATTTTAACTTTGGCGTGTTTGGATATATCGATACTTGGATCGAGAAAAAAAATATTGTGATGCATTGATGAATCAGAGTATTGTACCAGCCCTATGATATATGTCACAGGTTTTTAGATCATGTGTCACATAGTTGTGAACTTAAGTGAAAAGGGAGGGGGATGTTCATTGAAGATACATGATCATATATATATATATGGCTATAGTATCTATAGCTAATTGATATGCATCATAATGAAGTATGTTTAGAGGCTATAGTCTAGCTCAAGGTCATTTTCAATGTCAAGGCAATGTTTTAGGGTCAAACATGTGACAGGTGACATACCTGTTCTTGAACAGTGTTAATCTTGTACTCAATTGTAGACAGTAATTTACCATCTACTGCCATTCACACTTGCTGTCTTTTGACAGTTACAGTTGTAAATTTCTTATTGTCAGATTGATAGTATTCTACATGTACTTCATCAGTTGCAAGAAAGGAAATAAATTGTAAAGCAACTGGGTTTTGGTATCTAATATTAATTTTTTGAGCTATACCTTCTTGACCTAGAAGGTGTTGAATATTGATCCACATTGTACTTGAGCTGAATAAGCTATAATAATTACAATTACAATGAAATTGAAAGGGTTAAAAATCTTTGCAAAAATATATATACACAAACATGTCAGCACAAAATGCAAAAAAAAATACCGAGCACATACAGAAGTTGGATCAGCCAAAGGTCTATAGATCATGTTTACACATGTAAATTTATATTTATGATGTGATTAGAATCATAAGATCACTTATTTGAATATCTGTTTATACATGATCATGCTCATCAGTTCATTATGTTACACTTCCTTTTGATTTCTACTTTACTCACTGCAAAGCAAATACACCGTGCATATATGCGGAAAACTTTATTCAATGTCTGTTATTCAGTATCTATGTCAAGGTTATCTTCAAAATCAAAGTCACATATTGAGGGTCAATCTGCAACGAGCAACTTGCCCTCTCCTTGAGCAAATCAGTTTCCGGTCCTCCTGGTTATCAATTTTATTGTGTTGTTTGCAGAATTGCTACGTATATGTAGCACTCAAGGGTTTTTTAATGACCTGAATCTAGATCAGAGGTCAAGGTAACAATAGACTTTCTTGGCAAAACTTTGTGACAAAACTATTTCCCCTCTACATGGTTTTCAAAAACATTTGACATAATTACTCTTAGGACCCAAGGGTGTATTATGCTCTTAAATAAAAGTAAGAGGTCAATGTCATAATATACTTTTTTTATGAAACTGTTTAGAAGATTCAGTATGAATACTTTGAATGAATAGTTGGGTATAATTCATTCCTTTATGACAGATCTTGCATAGGAGTTTTTACCTCAAGATTGCAGACAATCACAGGTTTTCGGGCAGAGTCCGGCAACATATTTGTATCTCGGGACTTGTAAAAAAATTATAAATAGTGTGTGACGGTACGGTTATTGTGCCCGGTTAGCTCAGTTGCTAAGAGCGTCTGCCTCCATAGCATAAGGTCTCGGGTTTGATTCCCGGACCGGCCACATTTTTCATTCTGCCTATCACAATTAATTAGTGCAAAGGCCGCTGTCATAAGATTGAGAACACCTTGGAAAGGAATTTGTTAGATATAGAGTTGCATGTACATGTAATGGATAATAGTAGTAAGACAAAAATTTTAACAGATTTGTCGAACAAATTATAAAATATTGAGAAGGACAAAGGAACCCCGTATGATTTTTATGAGGGGAGGGGCAGGAAGACTGCACCCCTCCCCAAGAAAAATGTCCAGAAAGTTTGCACCTCTACAAAAAGAATCTAGCCCGAAGGGTCTGCTGAATTATATTTGGTCATGCATCCGCTAAAGAACAGAAAAAAAAATCGGGCCCTGATCAAGGACTTATAAACAGTCCTTGCCCTGATCGAGGGTCTCCAAAATAAAAAAAGAACAACAAAACCCTCCACGCCTCTCCATTGTACAAAATGCTGTTATTTTTAAAAGCCACGGCAGGGACGTATTATATACCTCCTCGGCTAAGGACAGCTGAAATTCTAGAAAATCAAAAAAAAAAAGACGAAAACCACACACACAAACACACGATGAGGAATTACTTTAAAAAAAAACAAAAACACAGAACTTGCCTGAAATTTGCAAACAAGTTCGATCATTAGCTCGGTTTATAGTCGGTACACAGTGTAAAATCGGCTTTTTATGTAGGAATATAATATATTACTTATTGTCTTTTGAAATAACATTAGTTTTCTCAATTTGAAATTAAGAAATCTCTAAGAATTTTTGAAAATACCAAAGTGTTTCCACTGCGAAAAGTACAACTTCGTCGATCAGAGGAAATTCGAATTGTTTATATTCAACGATCTTTTCTTAGATATATAAGATCTTTTCTTTAGTTCAACGATCTTTTCTTTTAATATTTTCTAATATCGGATCTTTTCTGTTTTTTTTTTATTTATTGTACACAGGGGGCCGAAGCAAGGTTTTTTTTTTAATATTTCAATGACTGACGTGTCCCTCTTTCCATTTAATCAGCTACGTAACGTACAGCGATTTTCCGCAGATTCCATATATCTTTCATATAGAATCTGTGGGAAATCGTTGTACATAGCTGATTAAATGAATCGAGGGAAAGGGGGGGGAGGGTTGATTGCAGAATGATTTCATGGAAATAAAAATAATCTGGCTACGGCCCCCTGTGATTTATTCAATACCAAATTTGACTTGTATACATCATGATGTATGTGCGACTCTAGACAATCAGGGGAGGGGAAGAGTTATAACAGCGTGAGCCCTAGTATTGCAAATTGCCAATAAAAAAGTATATGACTATGTTTGGAAATTTTCAAGGGATATAACCCCCCCCCCCTTTTCAATAACACCCCAGAATTCCCTAACACATGTTGCATTCCTTTTGTGAACATAATGGAAATTTCGTTCTGTTGAAATCAATCTTAAAACTACCATTACCCCGAAAAACCCGAAATATTACACTTTTTCCTAAAAAACCTAACTAAAATACCTAACTTTCACGGTTTACCCTAAATTTCCTACCGAATTTTAATAATTCGGAAACTTCGGTCAAAGCGGAAATTTTCGTAAAGTTAGGATTCGGAAACTTAGGTAGGATTTTTCCGAAATTCGGAAACTTAGGTTAAGCCTCGGAAACTTCGGTAAAAGTGTGTAATCTCCCGCGATCACCACTGTACCTAAAATGCATAAGAATCCGTATAGACAACGTTTCATCGCTGGTCCCTCAAAATGTTCTACCAAATCTGTATCGATCTTACTCATCAAAGTTTTATCTGAAATCAAATCTGGACTTCAAAAATATTGTTCGACAGTATATTCTCGAAGTGGTATCAACCAGATGTGGATTTTAAATAATTCGAAGGAACTTTTAGAACATCTGAACTCCACTCATTTTAGTAGTAGTGTCGAAGGGTTCCAACTCTTTACCTTCTTGGAGAAAATTCCAAACCAATTTACATGCACCAGACATGTGTTTCGAATATTAAATTCTCATCAGTGATGCTTTCAGCGGAGCCACCAAAAATAATTTCAGTAGCGCCCATTCGATCAAAGCCTTTGATTTTTCGACACTTTACACTACAATTCCACATTCTAAATTGAAAGAAAGACTTCCAAAAATTGTAAGTCATGCGTTTACAAGTAAGAACGGTAACCGCAAATACAAATTTATTGTTGTTAATTATGACAAAACCCACTTTGTAAAAGAAAAGTCCGAATCTGAAAATAAATACACTGAAACAGATATTATTCAGATGTTAAACTTTGATCGACAACATTTTTGTTGTGTTTAGAGGAAAGGTCTTCCAGCAAATTGTCGGAATTCCAATGGGGACCAATTGTGCCCCATTTCTTGCCCACATTTACCTTTACTCGTACGAAGCTGAATTCATTCAATCTTTGGTCTCTGATGGGAAAAGACACTTAGCTTCTGACTTCAACTTCACTCACAGATACATAGACGATGTGTTGTCCATCAAGAATCCAAAATTCACTGATTACCTGAGCAGTATCTATCCTTCAGAGCTTAAAGTCAAAGAAACTACAGAGACAAATAATTCAGCATCCTATTTTGACATAATGTTGTCCTATGACACTAATGGTCACATGAACACCTCATGAACGTGACGACTTCAATTTCAGCATTACAAACTTTCCTTTTCTGAGTAGCAACATCCTTTCATCGCCAGCTTATGGCGTGTTCATATCTCAGTTGATACGCTATGCCAGAGCAAGTACCAAATATACGGATTTTGTTCTGAGAGCTAGGCGTCTTTCAGATAAGCTTCTCAGTCAGGGATATGTTTGTGACCGACTAACATTGTCACTGAGGAAGTTCTACGGTCGATATGGGGAACTCGTCATACACAATGATGTCCCACTCTCCAGAATGGTGGATGACATTCTGTCATAAACCATTTGAACCATCCAACCAAAGATTGTACTCTATGTCTTCCGAAATGGAAGTAACCGGATGTTACAGTTCTACCGAATTGAAGCGGCGGGTGTTGCATGCAAGCAAGAGATGCTTACTTCTCCTCGGCACCTGGTCTCACTCCCATATCGGGAGTTCCCTTCTTTTCAGGTTTTTGTTTGTTTGCTTTGGTTCCTGTTTCATCCTGATTTTGTATGCCTTCGGTTTCTGATTTTCTGAATTATCGATTTTGTGCTGTATACAGGGATATGGTCATTATCCATATTTGTCATTAAGAACAGATCAATTTGCAGCAACGACCAGACATGCACATTTCGGGTATCTAATCCTTGTAAGTGATCCTCAATATAAACAATGTAAAGCCCTGGTCACAACCTGCCGTGCGCGCTTTTAGGACTTGCGTGTTTGAGGAGAAGACTCAAGGAAGGAAGTGGCGGGAGTACGGAAGGAGTGCGTCATGCACGTCGCACGCACGGTTATATGGATGGTTACATGCATCATGTGTAGCGCAAAAAAGTAAGTGCGTTGCACGTACTTACGACTTTTGTGCAACTTGCTTACAACGTACTTTCTCCGTACGTCCTTGTAAGGATGACGAGTTTACAAGTACTGCTAACGCACGGAGTCCTCACTTCCATGCGTCGAAGGTGCGTCGCACGTACTTGCAACGTACTTACAACGTGCGTGTCGAACTTCTTGTTGAATTCGAAGGCAGCACGCAGACAGGACACAGCGAAAGTTCCATATGCACTAAAACTGCTACGTCCTGTCTGCGTATTCCTTTATCCGCAAGGAGGCCGTGCGGGACACGGACTGACAACGCACGTACACCGTACAGATACACAAGGTTTGCCTACGTTTTTGCACGTAGACAGCAGGTACGTACACGCACGACGGGTTGTGTCCACCGCTTAATATGGCCAAAGAGTATAAGTTATTATGTCTTAACATGTATCAACAGACGTTGCCACAGGACCGACGTTTTAGAAATTTCAAGAACAGAAATTTGTGCCGCAACCGTATGTTGTTGGAAATCCCCTCCTTTACTTTTGAATGCATTGAATGAGTTAAAGAAGATCCTGACGATAATCTCAACAGCACTTACAATAGAGTAATAATTAAGCATCGACGGACCCCCAGCAAGCTAGAGGTGCCCGGATGGAGTAATCATCCCGTGTTGGCTAGCCGCACCCGCAGTCGATGTTTAAGCACGAAAATGAAAATAATATATAAAATTCATGCACTCGCTGACGTTATGTCTATAAAGAAAGTGCTATGGCGACAATGTCAGGGAAATATATTCAAAACACTTTCTGTCATACCCCTCGCGTGGAACTTTTTTTGCGAGCTCCACACGGCAAAGGGCATAAGTATAACTAAAATGAGATAAAGAAGAAAAGATCAACAGAAGTTGATCGAAATTGGCTACAAGTGCCCCCGGGGACTCCTCGTCCACCAGCAGTGACAAACACGAAGAAGTAAAAATGTTACACGTCTTCAAAACAAAAACAAAAACAATACAAAAAAAGGAAATCAGGGATGACGCCCCTGGAAGCTAATTAGTTTTATACGATTTCAGAGCAGTTTTCTACATTAGCATGATTAGAAATGACTATTCATACACCTTTTTGCTTCTCTCTACATTTTTTTGAAATAACGGTGTGGAAGTACCTGCGTACTTGGATACGACTGGTTTCGCGCCTGTCATTGACCCTAAGTCAAATTAATTTAAGTGTTTCTATTAGTATCAATGTGAAGTTGCATGATCTGTAAGTCTATTCTGATTTTAAACCGAAGTACGAAACTATCGTATTAATTTTTCAAATGAATTGCAAAGGTGGTGATATATCCAAATTAAACAACAAATGGAGCATTTGTCAAAAACTTGAGAAAAGTGCAAATCATCGGCTAAATATATCATTCTTAGTAAATTTGGTCAAAAATCGTTTAATTTGAAATTCAATACAATTAGTTCACAATGGCAAACAATGAACCTTTACAGCATGACTCAGAAAGGATTGAAATACAAATCTGATGCATATTCAGTATTGTTATGAACAATAACGTAAAGCATGTTTGAAAATTCAAAATATATCTTGTTATTTGAAATAATATGAGCGTCAATTTGAAATCACAGGAATAAAAAAAACCCATCAAACTGATCATTTGTGATTCTTGCTAATTACAGTAATTTAGTTTTCTGAATAAATAATGATATCGGCACTGAGAAGTATCGTAAAATAACGATATGTCAGTGATTAGTCAGAATATATTTTTATCTGCCCGCAACATAGTTGCAGGGGGATATCGTTATGCAACCGTTCATGTGTAAATGAGTTTGAATTTGTGAGGATGAGTGCATGTGTACAGCGTAGAGGGTTAAGTATTAATTGGACCTTTTTCAAACTATATTTCATTATTGATCATTGTTTGATTTGAAGGTCGTAAATCAATTGTCAAGGTTAAAGGTTGCAATTTGTTTAAATCAGAGGGCGCAAATTTTATAGCCCTGATCTTTTCCAATCTTCATAGACATATTGCTGATACATTATAACAAGAGGGCGAGCACTATTGAATTCTCAGTCCGTGCTCTGCCGCATGTAGCGAGCTCATATATGTTATCACCCAAGAAGTTCGACTGACATTCAGAGAGGACAAGTGGATGGGGCCCTGTCTTCTTTAAAGAAGTTTGGACAGGACTCGTCATGGAGTCGTGTCGTCACAGTCAGTCAGAGTTAAAGTCTTAAGAATGCGCTCTTACAAGACTGTAGATTGGTCAAGTACCAAGTCTACTGTCCGTCTGGTGACATTAGGATTATATCCACGGTATAAAAAGTGCTTGCTGATTCTGACGCATTGAAGAAACGATCAACCAAAGTTGATCGAACTTGGCTACATTTGCCCTCGGAGACTCCTGGTGCACCAGCAGTGACACTCACCAATTAGTAAAAATGTTACACGTCTTCAAAAAAAAAATCAGGGATGATGCCCCCGGAAGCTTATGAATTTTATACGTTTTCAGAGCAGTTTTCTACATTAGAAATGACCATTCATACACTTTTTTGCTTCTTTCTACATTTCTCTACAATAACGGTGTGGAAGTACCTGCGTACTTGGATACTCCTGGTTTTGCGCCTAGCATTGACCCAAAGTCAAATTATTTTAAGTGTTTCTATCAGTATCAATGTGAAAATGCATAATATGTAAGTCTATTCTGATTTTAAACCGAACTACGAAACTATCGTATTTTCAAACGAATTGCAAAGATGATATATCCAAAATAAACAACAAATTGAGCATATGTCAAAACCTTGAGAAAAGTGCAAATCATCGGCTAAATATATCATTCTTGGTAAATTTGTGTCAAAAATCCACATAACTCTGGGTATTCCCGTTTAATTTGAAATTCGATACAATTAGTTCAGTATGGCAAACAATGAACAACTACAGCATGACTCAGAAAGGATTTAAATACAAATCTGATGCATATTCAGTAAATTGATATGAACAATTACTTAAAGAATGTTTAAAAATTCAAAATCTATCTTGGAATTTGAAATAATATGAGCGTCAATTTGAAATCACAGGAACAAAAAAAAAAAAAACTCCATCGAACTGATCACTTGTGATTCTTGCTAATTAATTGTGTTTTCTGCTTCTTTTAGATTATAAATAATGATATCGGCACTGAAAAGTATCGTAAAATAACAATATTTGAGTGATTAGGCAGGTTATATTTTTATCTGCTCGCAACATAGTTGCAGGGGGATATCGTAATACAACCGTTCATGTCTAAATTTGAACATGTGAGGGTGAGTGCATGTGTACAGCGTAGAGGGTTAAGTTTTAATTGGATCTCTACCAAACTATATCCATTATTGATGATTGTATTGATTTCAAGGTCGTAAGTCAAATGTCAAGGTTAAAGGTTGCAATGTTTTTAAATCAGAGGGCGCAAATTTTATAGCCCTGATCTTTTCCAAACTTCATAGACATATTGCTGATAACAAGAGGGCGAACACTATTCAATTCCCAGTCGATGCTCTGCTGGCTCTAGCGAGCTTATATATGTTATCACCCGAGGAGTCCGACTGACATTTAGAGAGGAAAAGTGGTTAGGGCCATGTCTTCTCTAAAGAGGTTTGGACAGGGCCCGTCATGGAGTCCTGTCGTCACAGTCAGTCAGAATGTAAGTCTTAAGAATGCGCTCGTACAAGACTGTAGATTGGTCAAGTACCAATGTTAAACGTCTTTAAATTCAATAGCATCATTTTAAACCTGATAAATTTACAGCATGGACCAGACATGCACGTTTCGGGTACTAAACCCTCGTCAGTGATCCTTAGTCTAAACAATGTAATACGGCCAAAAGGTATGAAAATTATTATGTCCAAAAATGTACCAAAAGGCGTAGCAGAATGAGTGGGATATGATGCGACAGGACCCACGTTTTAGAAATTTCAAGCAATTTTGTAACAGAAAATTTCAAATGCGTTGAAGAGAAAGACGATCGACCGAAGTCGAACTTGGCTACATGTGCCTACTGTCCGTCTACTGTCTACTAAGTCTACTGTCCGTCTGATGACATTAGGATTATATCCACGGTGTAAAACGACGCTTGCTGATGTATTTTCGATGGTTATGCTGTCTACCTTTAGCCTTCTTATTTTGTTAATTATGTCACTATAAAATGCAGGTTGTGAAATACCCAAGGTAATATACTCTGTTGCTTGAAAGGGTTCGAATTTCAAAAGAAATCGACAATATTTTTTGTAAAATTTCCAGAAAGTCTTTACTAATTTGTGAAAGCGAAACCCTTGACCTAAAAGTTTCTTCGTAATTTGTAAATTTCTATTAAAAAAATCCAAAACATCAGTATATGCTCTAGCATATGGAGGGTAGAAAGAGTCATAATCCTAACTTAATGAATTTGAAGACGTTAACATTAGTATTCTTATTCTGTTATAATATTCTTATTCTATTTTAATCTTTTTATTTCAATTCCTATTGTTCTGCCCTTTCATTTCTACATTTCCATTACTACATTCTTATTTCTACATTTTTGTTTTCAATTCCAATTTCAATTTTCTTATTCTTTAACTTTTTAGTTTTTATCTTTTCTTTTATTCACATTATTTCGAAATCCAATTTATATTTTCTATTATAATTTTTAAATTTTAGAATTCTATTTCTTACATTCTGATATTGTAATTCGAAAACTCTAACTTCCAATTCTGACATTTTAACTCTAGTTTCTTAATTTTATTGCATGGATAAATCAGTATATAGCTCTTACTCGTATTATATACATGTGTATTACGTACGATAAATCAAAACTTGAATTGAAGTGTGTACCAAATACAAGATAATCAATGTAAGAATTTTGACCCTTTTAACCCTGTTGCATTTTTACGAAATTATGACACCAGGGGGCGTTTGCCCTCGTAAGTCTATGTAATGAAAAACTGAATGCTCCCTTGTGCCACGTGTGTGTGTTTGTTTGTTGTTGTTGTTGTTGTTTTTTTTTTTTTTTTTTTTTTTGGTTAAACGTTTAAATGTGTATTCTTTTTGTTAAAATAGATAAAGAAGATCGGTAAAATATTTAGTATTATAAAGTATAGATATTTATAATATAATGTATGCATATGTAGCATTCGCAGCCGTGCCTAAATCTAGTACTCGGACGCGGACTCAGCATTTATGGGTAACAGGACGATCCGGCCACAAACCAATCCGGCCACTATGAAATGGGAACCGGCCCCAGACGATCCGGCCCCAGACGATCCGGCCCCTAGTCAATCTGGCCACATGTACCCAAGACGATCCGGCCCCATTAATCAACTACCTAAGACGATCCGGCCCCTGTGTATATAACCATTAAAATCTTGTACCCCAAGACGATCCGGCCCCTGTGTATCTTATATAAATAAACATTGTCCCAAGACGATCCGGCCCTCGTTTATAATAAACATCCAAGACGATCCGGCCCCTGTGTATATAACCATTAAAATCTTGTACCCCAAGACGATCCGGCCCCTGTGTATCTAAATAAACAATGTCCCCAGACGATCCGGCCCTCGTTTATAATCAAACATCCAAGACGATCCGACCTCTGTGTATATAACCATTAAAACCCTGTACCCCAAGACGATCCGGCCCCTGTTTTTTAGTAGGAAGAGGGGGGGGGGACTTAGATTTGATATCCGCTGTACATATTTTGCTGTGCATTTCATTGGAACTAATTCTGTTTAAAATTTCATTTACTTTTGTGGTTTTGGTACCAATAGGTAGTAAATTATATGTAAAGGTATGTTGTTGACATGATATTGTAAGGTAAGTGTTCATGTTCTGGTGTATGAAGTGATTGCATTCGCCTTTTTGCCTAATTTTTCAATTTTCTATTTTTTTTCATCTACTTCGAAGCATAGTAGATTAAATTAATAGGACGAGTATATGATTTATTTCAACGTTTATTGTAGATCATTGAAGCACTATGATAGCAATATTTCATGATTTATACATAATATAAACAAAATACACATACAATGATGTTAAACATATAATACATACAGTACTACAGATAGAATACAATAAGTTCGTTATAGCAAAATGGTCACTAAACACTAAATTGATTGCACTGATAGTTCATCACGTCACATCAACGGAAGATCTTCCCGACGACTGTAAGGAACGCTGACGTCTTGATGGCTCTGTCCTCATAACGGTCCCATAGATCGAAGAGTTGACCCTGTTGGCGGCGGTAGGTGTCCCGTTGGTACCGTGTGAGTTGCTGTTCGTCTACGAGTTGGGCTGCTATGCTCACCGTCTCGGCCTCCTTCTTCAGCTCCGGAACCAGGCGATAGAACTGCAGATTGGTAGCCCCTGTCCTACTGGCGAAACGTCGGTGCCAACCTGAAACGATAAAAACACTTATCAATGTTCTGAATTTGACATGCATAACTAATTTGAAATATATATTTATAAGTGTAGTACTGCATCATATAAATGTATAGATGAACGGACTATCTGACGTGCACAGTAAATATTTCATTTGAACTTTAATATATATTATTTTTTATAAATGAGTACAATTCAGTTTGATAAAAATTATTTTACAGTTCAGATTTTAAATTTTTCTTTTTATATTTTATGATAATGAATTTTAATCAAATTATAAATTACCTTCGGTGTCGTTGTTGGTCCTCACTGGTAGACGGAAGACAGACCACTGACGGACAGACCATACACTGCTGCTGAGCCACGTGTTCTCTAGGTACGTCATCAGATCTTTAAGTGGTTGCGTAGTTGCTGACATCTTGAGTGAGTTGAAGGCGGGTACTATGTGGTCTGCGGGTAGGTAGGGTAGACTGAGTAGCTGGCGAATGGAGTGGTATGTGGTCTTTCGTTGGTTGTAGGTAGTCTTGAGTCCCAAGTTGGCAACTTTCCTCATAACGGCCTGGCCCCAGTGGAAAGAGCATCCCCTGATGTCTGCCTCTGGAAAAACCTCCTGTATAGAACGCCATGTTGCTGCTTCAAAATCCAGGGTAAATGACTGCACTCGTGCGTTTGGTAGAAGACTCCTGATGTGTTGGAACACCTGAAATGAAAATTAAAAAAATTAAGAAACCTGAAAGAAATACATAATTAATATAACATACATTATACAATATCACTATGAAATAGAATTTCAGTAGGTCATTGAAAATATTAACAAAGATGCATTAACTAAACATATAACATTACATTACATTAAGGCATATGTATATCAATAAACGCAAATTTAAAACAATTTAATGAAAAATAAATGAATTTGAATAAATTTAACGAAAATTTTAATATATACATAGATAAGATAAGAATGAATTCAAAATTATGTTTTATAAACGAATTTGAAGAAATACCTTGTCGTAGTCCTTCTTCTGACGTCTGGACATCATCACGAAGAGGAGGGGAACCTGTTTCATGCAGCTCTCTTTCTGGATGAAGGCGTGGATGGTGAAGAGTTGAGTGAATGGCTTGTGTATAATCTTGAAGGTTCCGTCTAAGTACCATTGTCGGGCGGTCTCCAGGAGGTCCAACTGAGTCTTGCTGGCGTAGATGATGTGTCTGGCGGTGTCCACGCGGAGGTCTCCCCTGAAAAAGTTCTCGTCCTCCAGGTATGAGTGGTCGATGTCGAATGTTAGGTCACTGGGTTCCGTGGGTCTCATCTTCTGTCGCAGTCGGTTGGCGGCCCTGATTAGGTTGAGTGGGTTTGGTAGGTTGAAGTCGTGTGTGGTCATCTTGTCCCTCATCTCTTGGTCGACGATGTTGCCTGCTGGTCTATATGGGTCGGTAGATGCGGTGTCTAGGACTGTTGCGTAAACCATGGTTTTGGTCCGGAGGCCTGGGTCTGCTGGGTGGTCATGTGCGTTTGGTCCTGGTGTAAAGGTGGTTCCCCTCTGAGTAACGGAAGCCCGGCACCACAGAGTACTACTCCTCACGCTGCATCTCCAGTAGGTGGCATACTGAGTGGTCTTCTTTACAGTGTAGGCATAACCATCGCTGCTGACAAGCTTCTTGGCACGTTGTTTGGACCCCTTCTCCACAATCTCATATGTAACGGGTTCATCATCTAGGATTGTGTCGTTGCGACCATTTTGTTGGATGTCACTCTCGTTGATAGGATTGGTTGGGTTGATGAGTACGGAGACGTCAAATGAGTTGTCGGTAGGTGAGTGATCCATTGAGTGGGTGGGCGAGTGGTCCATTGAATGGGTTGGTTGGGTTGATGTTTGGTCCATTGGTCGGGTAGGTGAGTGGTCCATTGAGTTGGTTAGTTGGGTTGATGTTTGGTCCATTGGTCGGGTAGGTGAATGGTCCATTGGGTTGGTTGGTTGGGTTGATGTTTGGTCCATTGGTCGGGTAGGTGAGTGGTCCATTGGTCGAGTAGGTGAGTGCTCCATTGAGTGGGTTGGTTGGGTTGATGGTTGGTCCATTGGTCGGGTAAGTGAGTGGTCCATTGGTTGTGTAGATGAAATCAGTGGAGTAGGCGGAGGAGGCAGTGATACATCAACATCTGGGTATGAGTCATCTAGGTCAAGTACATCGAGTGGTGGTGGGGGTGGCGGGAAGTCATCATCATCATCATCATCATCATCATCATCATCAATGTGGGTAGATGACAGCAGTGGCGTCGATGGCAGTGGCGTTGGTGAGGGAGGTTGAAGCGGTTGATGCTTTGGCTTACTTTTTTTAATCTTAGGGATTTTGCGTCTGCGACGCTTAGCGGGTGGAGCCAACACATTTTCAATGTCATCTTGAAGAGGGCTGCGATCAGGAATAGGAAGTCTACATCTGCTGCAAGTGAACGGCAATTCTATTTCCCGTCTTTTCATGGCTCTGTACTGTTCCTGCGTAATATTTGTATTGCAGGTGCGGTGCTGCCTGCTAGAACACAGGTCGCATTCTAGTGACTGTTGTTTGGGTCGGCATTCTTGGTTACATTCAACACACAAGGAAGACATGGTGATTGTGATGCAGAATTGATGAGATACCCAGTATTTAAACATTTCATCTTGGCTTATGTTACAAACATGCTCACTTTTTTGTCAGCTTGTGTGAAGTTCAGTCATCTCTTTTAATGAATATAATTATGCGGTATTCACTTTGATTTACTGATAATTAGCACACGCGGTAAAGTAATTAAGATGTGAACTGTTCAAATAATTATATATGAATTCATAATGAATCTATTTTATCTATATTGTTTCAGCTTGTCATACAAACAAAGTCAGTGTCTTCTGGGCTTGGGTTCACAGCATCACTTTGATAAACATACATTTCTCTCTTAATTAACTTAACTAAATTAATATGTCAAATTGGTGATTTAATTGTTTTTAAAGAATAATTTATTTCTTGTTATTAAAAGCTTTACAAAAGTCAACCTTCAACTACAGTTATATGTTAAATGTGAAAAACTATTCCCG
Organism: Pinctada imbricata; assembly: GCA_033119305.1. NCBI lineage: Eukaryota > Metazoa > Mollusca > Bivalvia > Pterioida > Pteriidae > Pinctada > Pinctada imbricata. The sequence goes on along the minus strand of VSWD01000005.1, from coordinate 46,765,293 downwards.
TAATGCGTTGTTATAACCAAACATGTTATATCAGATGAAAAAAAAAGGATTAGAAAAAAAAATAAATGTGAAAAAAAAATGAAACCTCAGAATGTAAATTCAGTATTGTCCATTATATGGGGGGCGGATCATCTTGGGTTAAAAAAATTATCTATGTAAAAAGTGGCCGGATCGTCTGGGGATATACGTTATAGTAATATTAATTTATTTTCTGTACAAGTATATAGGGGCCGGATCGTCTGGGGTTCTATACCGGGCCGGGTTTTCTTGGGATACCTAATACATTTAATGCACATGTAAATAAACAGGGGCCGGATCGTCTGGGGATAGTCATTATTATCTGCAAAGTAATTATATACAGTACATGTTAACGGTGGCCGGATCGTCTGGGAATATAAGAATTAAAAGTATTTATATATACAAGTATACAGGGGCCGGATCGACTTGGGGTATTATATACAAGTATACAGGGGCCGGATCGACTTGGGGTATATACAAGTATACAGGGGCCGGATCGACTTGGGGTATATACAAGTATACAGGGGCCGGATCGACTTGGGGTATATACAAGTATACAGGGGCCGGATCGACTTGGGGTATTATATACAAGTATACAGGGGCCGGATCGACTTGGGGTATAACATATTCCACATATATACATGTATACACGGGCCGGATCGTCCGGGGTTTATACACTGACAGGGTAATTGGCCATGGTCATGGCTATGTAAAAGTATACGGGGGCCGGATCGTCTGGGGTACCTGTGGCCGGATGCTGTGGCTGGGGTCAGAGAGCCGTGGCCGGATTGGTTTGTGGCCGGAACGTCTAGAAATCGCATTTATGATGTGATATTAAATTGTTTGAGTTGAAATTCTCATTCAAAATTGAAGCGGAAAATTTAGTACTGACTATGCTGCTATCATAACCAAAAATAATATTCTTGTCCTTTACTAATTTCCAACATGTAATGGTTTTCAACCACATGTTGGAAACTAGTGAAGGACATTATAAATGTACTTGTACTTCTTAAAAGTTGAATCTGTGTATGAAATATGAAAGCCCTATCACAAATACTAACAGAGGAATCTGCTTTCAGAATAATTGTTTTTAGGTCCTAGTTCAAGGTCAAGGCTATGTGTTAATTGATATTAAAATGTAGTACTAGTGTCCTTTGTGGTAAATGTGTACATTTGTATATGAAATATAAGAAGAGAACCATTGATAGAGTATGAAAGAAATTTCATGAATTTGCTTTCAAACATCTGAATCATATTAATCTATAAAATGCTTTACATTTAGGGCTAACGTCTCAGGGTCAAAAGTCATGGTAAGAGGATGAAGTACTCCTTCAGGTGAACGTTTGTGTTAAATATGAAAGGCCTAGTATTGATAGTATGAAATCTGTTTTCCTTAACTGGACGGACAGACATATAGACGAACAGGGTAATTCCTATATACCCTCTTAACATCGATGTGGGGGTATAATCACATAATTAGTCATTTGCTTTGAAGATACATGATCCCCTATTGGGACACTGCATGGAGAGATGTGAGCCATCATTGTGGATGGGGTGGGGGCTGGTGTGTTCCATGTTCCCCCAAGTGCTATCATCATCCCTCTTCTTCTACGCCCTTTAGATGGTTTTCAAGAGCCCGACTCTCTTCGTTAACATAGAATATGGCTTTCACTGAAATTTCAGTTGATTTCCATTAAAAACAGTTCACCGAATGGTCTGACGTAGGCGTCCGAGGCAGTGAAATTTACATGTATTTTGAAGTCGGTCGCCGTTTTAATTATGACTGCGAAAGATGTGTATAAAATTAATTTTCGAAATTTCTATGAAAATGAATATTTGAAGATTAAAAAAAACATTGCAATTTGTCTCAATCAGCTGATGATGGTGAGAAGATAAAAAAAAAAAAAACTTTTATTAGAACGTTATGTACGTACTGTACTTCTTACCCAGAAGTCCGCGCCCACCAAGTACTTAATTTAGTGTGGTTGGTAAAGCCGGATTTGCAGCAGAATAAACAGTTTATTAGCAAATGTCATATATGAGAACCTTAAGAAAAAATGTGGCAATAAATCCATCGAGGTATATTACGGTAAATAACATAATCAAGCTGAGAATTATTCTAAAAAATATTAAATTGCAGACCGTCATTTTGAAGTCCGAGTCCGTATCCGAGTACCACTTACAGGAAAACACGAAACAGAAAGTAGAGGGGAGCCGTCATTGCATAAACATATACTTACCAAACGCGATCGCCCCTTGGTATCAAAATGTCGAAAAAATGCAACAGGTTAATAGGGTCAAAATTCTTACATTGATTATCTTGTATTTGGTACACATTTCAATTGAAGTTCGGGGGGGGGGGGGTTGTATCATATTTACACAAATACAGGAATAAGAGCTATACCGATTTATCCGTGCAATAAAAATAAGAAACTAGACTTAAAATGTTAGAATATGGAAGTTAGAATTTTAGAATTACAATCTCAGAATGTTAGAAATAGAATATTAAAATATTAGAATTAAAATTTAGAAAATCAGAATTGGATTTCGAAATAATGTGAATAAAAGAAGAGATAAAAGTAAAAAATATATGTATTAAAAGAATAAGAATATTTGAATTAAAATTAGAAATAAGAATGAAGCAATGGAATCGTAGAAATGAAAGGGCAGAACAATAAGAAATGAAATAAAAATATTAAAATAGAATAAGAATATTAACAATTGAAATAAAAATATTAAAATAGAATAAGAATATTAACAATTGAAATAAAAATATTAAAATTGAATAAGAATATTGACAATTGAAATTAAAATATTAAAACAGAATAAGAATAATTACAATTGAAATAAAAATATTAAAATAGAATAAGAATATTAACAGTTAAAATAAAAATGTTATAATAGAATAAGAATATTAAGTTAGGATTATGACTCTTTCTACCCTCCAAACTAGCATACCGGATGAGCTGTGAAATTTTGATACCGTATGACGGTGATCTAGGAACATCACCGTCAAGCCAGGGAAATTTACTATGTTGAATCCAAAATCATCTCGTTTGTTATACAAACTTGTAGGAATCTCTCCATTAACGATTTTGATATTTAGGTCCAAAAGTTGTTTCTGTGTTTGTAACGTTTGCCTTGTTTAGATTCTATTCTTGTAGATAAATAACATCTTTATACAACATGTACTTGATCCGTGACCCATTTGATAAAAACAACCCATGCTAAAAAAATAGTTTTAATAATATTTATTCGTGAAAGAAAAACATTAGTAAATAAAATATATGAATACAGAATTGATATAGAACTTAAAAATTATATTAGGAATCCTATCCTTAAAGCCTTAGTCACAACTGCATGTACGTGCTTCTACGGGCGGTCTGCGTGCAGAAATTGATTAAAATCGTGCGAGATACGCACAATAAATATACACGATTTCAGATAACGTAGACTGCACATAGACACGTACGATGGCTATTGGAAATACAATCGCCACGATTCACTTATCAAAGTTAAACTTCTTTAAATTCAATAGCATCATTTAAAAACTGAAAAATTTACAGCATGTACCAGACATGCACGTTTCGGGTACTAAACCCTCGTCAGTGATCCTCATTCTAAACAATGAAATATGACCCAAAAAGCATGAAAATCATTATGTCCAAAACTGTACCAAAAGACGTAGAAGAATGGATGGGATATGATGCTACAGTACCCTATTTTTAGAAATTTCAAGAAATTTGTAACAGAAAATTTCAAATCTGAAATCGTGCGGTTGACGTGCTGTTCATTACGGTAACCGCATATGTCAGGGAAAATTGCAATCTTATCGTACGTGCGACGTACGGAGATCGTACGTTTTCCTTGCTTGTGCCGTCAGTTAGCCTTAAGTCGTCCGTACTCTTAACTCACGATTAAATTTGCCCTCACGACGAACGTTAGCTTACCTGCGCATTGTGACAGCCATGTACGATTCAATGAAATGCTCAAAATGCATGTAGCGTATCAAAGGAAAATGTGAGAGAAATTCTGCAAGAAAAATAAAAACAACGCATGCAAACGGCAGACAAAGAAAATGCGAAGAAGATGAAGAAGAAAGAAGGAGCTGAAGTACATAGAAACTGAAGAAAAGGACTTTGTTGATATTTTGTCTTCTTCTGAAATGTGACCCTCCCCCAGGCGTAAATGTTTTTCGCCGGAATCTGAGGTGAAGCTTAAGGATTTTTTTTCTTGATAAACGAACAACGCTTCTCCTCAATTTTGTAATGCAATTCTTGGAGACAATATCAAATGAGCTTGGAACAGAATGTGAGAAAAAATCAACACAGCCGTCTCTGAATATAACACTTGCAATCAAAAGATTTATCATATTTTTAAAGGGAGGAGGGAGGAAATACAAATAAGTATTGTCTAAATTCATAAAGAGAGGCCCTGCATGCCTTATTTTGAAAATGATCATGTTCAGTGGTAGATTCATAGTGGGAGGGACGTCCCCTTTAAATTGATGCACCCTGAAATGTCAGGAGATCGTAAGATACCCGTATTCCATTTACTTTCTACAAATGTAAGATCTGTAGAGAGAGAGAGAGATTGACCGTTCGAATATACTCAGATTGCATTTCAAATTATTTTCACGGCAAAAGTTTCAGAATATGAAACAAAAACTGCTTCAACACCCCTATCCTATTTGAATAAATATCAAAATCTCATATAATACTCTTTTTTCGACACGGTTCATTTGATATTCGGGGGGGGGGGGGGTATTGTTTTTTTTGTCTCAGCAGAATTTTTTTAGCCCCGATCCCGGAATTTATTTTCTAACAATTAATGTTTACACACATTAACACATTAAGAATGTTTGTGTTTTTCAATAGAAATTCTTTATTTTTACTTAAATTACTCTAAATATTACTTTATTTGTATGTAAAACTTGTATCCATTTCTAAACTGAGATAGAAAAAAAGATTGTAACAATATGATATATAATGTTCTGTAAACAAAAGGTATATAAGGTCATGTAACATGTAAGAGGGCCATAAGGGGAGGGTCTTATTGACAAATATTGAAATTTAGAAATGTAAACCAGTGAAAAACTTCATCAAATTTTCCTTTCAAGCTTGTATGTAAAATAAAACTCTATGGTGATACATGTATCTATTAATAGTAATAATTAAATTATATTGATGATGTATTAAGCATTTAAGGAAGCCCTTTTTTCAGTCACTCGTATTTTTTTGATATTTTCAAATATGAACTTGTCATTTAAGAAGAAAACTAGATTTTCTATATAAAGTGAAAACTGCGGCGAGCGAAGCGAGCTGAACATTTTTTAGGGAATTTTAAGCGAATTTTATGGTTATTCTTTAAATTCAGATTACTTGTAACAGCAAGATTATTCTTTATGGTTACATTATCTCATATCACAAATTCTCCTTCTGTCAGTAGTTCATTTCAGGAACACGTCGACTAATGGTGATGACTGGAAAAAAGTATTTGTTTGTGCATTCTCCATAACATTCTGATAAATATGCAGACGGAATCGTTGTCTTTTTTGTGTCTTTTGCTGGTAAGAGTAGTAAAGCCAAACTAGGAGTATGGTTTTTTCTCGTGGAAATACTTCTTTTTATACTGAAAACGAATAGGAATAAAACTATGAAGAAATATTTCAGATAAATGAAATAAATGTTAATTTGTCAAAGGGAATTTATATGAAAGATAGACTATTGGTCGAAATTTCCATTGTGATTGAAAAAAGGATATCGAACAATATAGTTATTTTTTTTTACTTTCGAAAGAAAGAAACGAATAGTAACGTAAAGAATTAACAGAAAGAAACTTGACTGTAGTATGATAAACTGACGGTGTCTGTACGATGTCCTGGCGAGTGTCGAGCTACGTGTGCGCAGCTCTTAGTAATCGTGCCGGATTAATGCTGCGGGTTTCACGGCAACCGCAAGGAGACTGCTGTGGGTCGCAAGGTAACCGCAAAAAGAAAGTACGTTGTCTATGTGCATCGTGCGATTGAAGTGGTAAACTGATTTTCGAAACATCGTGCGTACTTATCGTGCGCCTCGTATGTTAGACGTACTTGTTTCGTACGAAGCGCTTACAACCACATCTTGTCATTTGGCGAGCTCTACGATCAGCTACGGCATCACGACTGTTAAAATCGTAGCGCACGGTCAGTTGCGACTAAGGCTTTACTGTATACATAACAAAAGAAAAGAACAAAACACGGAAAAAAGTAATTCATACTAATTTTTATAATGTCATATTATATACAATTATATCAGTCCACATTTAACTTTGTTATTTTAACTCAATATATTAACATACCAATTTCATTAAGATGCGATTCAAACTTCCGATACTACCCATGTACAGCGTGGAGAGTAGCTTAGAGGAACAGAAGTTCAAGTCGCGTTTTAATATCATACGACATCAACCTTTTATGAACAATTTGATACAATATTTGTACGATCTCAAGTAAGTATTACTAAGTTTTTATTTTTTATCGTTAAAATTAAAAACAAAATACAGTGAATAAGCAAAAGTATTCACGTGGTTTACTACATGTTTCGTAGTGATAATACAGAAGTGTTAGAACTGTTTGCATTTTTGAAGAACGTTTCAAACCAATTTTAATACACCGGACACTTTTGTCTTCATTACTTGCATAAATTATTTCTCCAGTTAGTAACACAGGGATTTATGGCGCATCCTAGTTGCTTGAATAGGTTATGTAAAGGGTTCTAAAAAAGTATTCTATCTTGAATTATATCGAAAAAATCGACAAATCACGGTTTCTGTATTCAGAAAAATATAAATACCAAAAAACCTTTTCTTTGGTACATGTATATTTCGAAAGATTAATTCGAATCTCGAGTCCCCGTGAGCACATGTAGCCAAGCTCGATCAACACCAGTTGATCGTCTGTCTCTTCAACGCATTTGAAATTTTCTGTTACAAAATGTCTTGAAATTTCTAAAACGTGGGTCTTGTAGCATCATATCCCTCCCTTTCTGCTACGTCTTTCGGTTCATTTTTGGACATATTAATTTTCACTTTTGAGGATCACTGACCAGGGTTAAGTACCCGAAATGTTCATGTCTGGTCTTAAATGATGCTATTTTTTTAATTTGAAGACGTTTAACATTCATACTTGATCTTCATACAAAATTTGAAATCGGTACGTCCGTTACAAGAGAGATACCCCTACCGCATCTCTTACGAACGTCGCTTTTCGAGGTCGGACAAAAAGTGTTTGGTGATAACAAGGTATCAGTGCTCAACTTTCCGTGTGGAGCTCGTAAAAAAGTTCCCGCGAGGGGTTTGACAGTAAGTGTTTTGAATATTTTCCCCTGACATGGTCGCCATAGCACTTTCTCAATAGGCATAACCTCAGACATGTGCATGTATTTTAGATATTGTATTCATTTTTGTGCTTGAACATCGACGTCAGGTGCGGCTCGCCAAACAGGGGACTCCTCCCGGACACCTGGTCCCACCTCTAGCTTGCTAGGGGTCTGTCGATGCTCATGATATTATCGTCAGGACCTTCTTTAACTCATTTGATTCAACATCTCAAAAACATGACATTTCACCTTATATGCTTGGAACAATTTAAAATAAAGCATGTTCTAATTATAAACTTTAAAAAAGATGAGCGTCGGATTAGTGAGATGAAGTTATACATACAAAAGTGATATGCGCTTGCAAAAGAGAGGTGTTAATATACCGGCGATGTTAAGATGGTACAAAGAAATAGAAATGTGGTGCTCGTAGAGACGCGGTAGCGCATATATCCCGGCTTGTGAGGGAGATATAAAATTTCTATGAAGGTTTACTATGAATTTATCTATCGAAATATACCAAAGAAAAGGTGTGTTGATATTGATAAGCTTATTTCTGAAGACAGAAACGATTATTTTCGATAAAATCCTAGTTACATTGTTTAGATTGAGGATCACTGACGAGGGTTAAAATATCCGAAACGTGCATGTCTGGTCCATGCAGAAATTATATCTGTTCTTAAATGATGCTATTAAATTTGAAGACGTTTATTGTTATAACCCTTTACATGAACATGCATGTAACTCATAGTTCATCAAGCAACAGGGAAGCGCGATAATCCCTGTGATTAGTAACGTCGGTGAATCAAATTCAAACATAAAAGCGTAAATCATATTCCAAAATCCACAATCCAAAGGCTTAACGAGTTTTGGAAATAAATACAAGACAGAATTTCCCCCGCGCGAAAAGAAAATAGGACAAACAGACGGAGACAACGACACACGGCCTACAACCCCGACCAGTCGAAAGTTTAATATTCGCTTTTAATTCGTAAACGAATTGAAAGCTTTTTGAAAGCTTAGCTTTCAAAATTTAGTCAGCGATTGCTTTCAAAATTTTGAATACTCAAGAGATGACGAAATATCCAAAGCGTTTTTTCGTTAACTAATTTTCGTCAGCGATTCCCTAGCAAAGATTAGTTAACGAAATTTTCGTCAGCGATTTTTCGAAAGCTTTTTAGAGCTTTCAAAAATTCGTCATCTCAGTAGCTTTCAAAAAATCGCTGACGAATAGTTAAGAAAACTTTCGAATTTAGCTTTCAAAATTTCGTCATCTCGGCGTTAAACTTTCGACTGGCCGGGGCTGTATAGTAAAGGAGCTCAAGTGCAAGTATGGAAGGGGTTGCAGAATGCATTGCAGGTGGCGCTGTAAAACCACGTCGTGCTAATTATTAGTTGCATCACATGAATCATGTTTAGTTCATTTAAAAATACGTCTATACAACAAAACTTTGAGGGAACGCTCACCTGATACCCTTGCACACTCTTAACCTATTAATATTGCATTATGCGTATACACATAAACGATTTTTTCAAAATTCAAAAATATAAAATTCAGGCATGAAATATATATCACAGCAATATGAGACTGAAATTGATAAATACAATGTATGTCAAATACTTAATGAAAGAGTGTGCAAAACGGAAAAAAAGTATATGAAAATGAAAAATAAAAATTTGGTCAAAAATTGAAGGTATTCAGATGATTTAGAAGTGCATAAGAAGGTGACAAAGTCCAAAGAGACATAAAAAACGCTTCAAACATTTGACTTGGGACTGGAACCGAAAACAACAACACTTGTTAAGACATCCTTCTAGACCATCCAGATGCTTTCGGTTTGTCGATATGTTCTTCGGTTCTGAAGAAGTTTGTCAAAGAAGGGTACCCCCATGACCTACTTTTGCTTATGGTGGCGCCATATATTGACGAATCTTGACAAAGAACAACAACACTTGTAGAGGACCATGATTACTTTATTCCTACCAAGTTCCATCAAAATATATTTCGTGGTTCCTGAAACGAAGTCGAAAAATGTTTACGACGGACGGACGCCACGCTATGACATTAGCTCACTTGAGCTTCGCTCAGGTGAGCTAAAAATATATATACATTAAAACTTCGTTAACTACAAATGAATCACTTTAACATAACATTATATACTATACTATAGTTTAATTACATGAAATAGATTCACAGCAGTCAACAAAACATACACAAAATAACTAAACAAAACAAGACAAGGCCTCTATTTAGCCATGAAATCGTTTGATTTTTATCTATGGCTTCCTCGTATAGAACAAATTTGGTTAGGATGAAATAATAAGAATTTTTAATCATCCTTATTTTATCTAAAATGGATGCTTTGTAAATTGTTTTAATCTCGGGTTGAAGGGGCAGGGGGTACTGATAATGGAAACATCAAATAAACATGCAGATTCATTTGTAGAGTATCAATATAATAAGCAAATTACGAAATCCCTCTAAACTTGAACTGACAAGGTTTAATTCTGTACTAAATGGACTCAATTTAATCTTATAGGCGCGAGAATTAGACAACATTACACATTTGATAAGAAATAACTAAAAATGAGATTGTAGATGTATATGACATCAAAAGAAGAGAAACGTGGATCCAATTTATCGATCTAACTGATTCTAACAAAAATCATGATCCAAAACTTACGGTACAATAAAAAGGCAAACGAATTCTTTGAAACATTTATATACTGTACATGTAAACGTCGCTAGAGGAAATTTTCGAAAATCGACTATTGCAACAGTAAGCCTTGGGCTACTTTTTGCAAAATCGGGAGCATTCCCTTAAGTCTTATACTGGTTGCAATTTTCACACGGAAGATTTTTTTGCAATGATTGTACAATCGCGAATTAACCCTATGCGAATATTTTCACCTTTACAATTACAGAAAAAAGACAGAGAGGCGATGTCTACATGCGAAAACAGCGTAACAAGGAGGGAATATGCTGTCATACTGGCGATCTCCATCGGGAAAAGTTTGCTTTTAGCTAAATATCGGATGGATTATGAATTTACCTTATATAAAGGTACATGTAAAAAAAACCTTGGATATATATGCATAATATTTTAAAGATAATATTTACATATTAAATAGTACATGTAGCTAATACTTATATAATAGTAATTAGATTGTATAAAGATTTCATTTGGAGGGAGGGGTGTCATACCTGTAATTCAAGTCATAGACAAGGTGACGTATATTCATTGGTACATGTAAAACAAAGGAGGGGATCTCAAACACCAGGTTGCAAGGAACGTCAACGAACAACATAGAAACATTGAATTCAAAGGACTACACTTAAACTTGCTAGACCAATGGGCAATATAAGTATATTGTACATTTGTCACTGATAATGGAGACAACTTACAAAATATTAAGGACATCTAAATTGAAACAAACTACATCACAAGTAAATACACATGGTAACCCCCCCCCCCCCCCCTTATTATTTTTCTTATACAAGCATTTGCAGTTATATATTGCTCACATAATTCTATATACTTCATTACATAAGATTTGTTGTCATGGCATATTACATAAATTGCTTACACTTAAGTACATAGACATCACATAATATTTCAAAACAGTTATGGCAAATTGGAGTAACAACCTTTTTATTTTTAGGGGGGGGGGCAAGACTTTGCTAAAAATTTATCAAATATGAAAAATAGCAAAAAACACTCAATATCCACAAATTCTCGGCCGTAACCCAGCGAAAAAACCTGAATTTACGCCGGGCGTTGTTCATCAGCAGTAATGGATGACAAATATGGTGAAAATCGTATCCCTATTGGACATTTTTCAAGTTGACGAAATTTGGACTTCGCATTCCGGGCTTTGCACTTTATTTGGGTCATATTAAAGTAAGCAGGTGCAATTAGAAAAGTAAAATCTGCAAGCAGAATAGACGAAATGACATTTGAGAGCTTTAAATCTGTATACTAACACATGTAAATAAATAGATTCTCACACAAAGTATTTTAGGTTCATTGAGATAACATCAACAATTTCCTTTTGTGACATAGTCCCTTCCAAGTTCGGTGTCGACAATGCAAAGTCCGCGAACATGAAAAATGTCTATTAACATGATAAAAAAGTGCAAAATTGTAAATCAAAGATATCTTACCATGTATGTAAAAGTAGAAATCTTCATTATCCATATCTGTCATCTTTTATATTCGTGCTTTCCCACTTGATAAAGGCCGGTTGGCCGAAAATTTGTGGATATTCGGTGTTTATTGTTATTTATTTTATTATATAAACTTCCCTACTTTACTACATTCCTTTTCATCAAATATTTTGACTAAAATGTAACTCCGGCCTGGATGGGTGGCGAAAAATACCGATTAATGCTTTTGGTGATGTTGAAAGAGAAAAACAAAATCCAGGCCGGAAGGCCAGGTTAAAATCTACCGACCTTAAAATAAGCCGAAAAAATATTCCGGCAACTCCCCTTAAAGGACAAAGGAATGCTCCTTTAGCGCACTGCATATCAAAAGATAAAATTTTACAAGTGGATTAATCATTTTTCATTTCCATATACAATTGATATTATACATGTACATCTACCTCACTTAATACTGTAAAACGTCTTTTATTCGTAGCGTCTTGGGTTCGCGAATACGAGTGAGGCGTTTTAGTTTTGCGATAACGTATTAGCAATACGCATCTTACTAAATATGTGTTAGAACATTTTCGCGGCGTTTCATATTCACGAAACGTAGGACCTCGTGAATATCGCGAAAATCAAACGATCGCGAATAATAGACGATTTACAGTAGTACATGTATGTGAAGAAATAATATAAAAAACTGTCAAAATAATGGATAGCAAACGTAAATTTTCGTTTGAGTAAAAAACAAAATCCTTTTTTCTATACTCTCCAAAATGGGATTTGAGGATTTTATTTAAATCAAAGATTATTAAGAAAAATATATACCTTCAGGCATTTTTGGAGTGCAATTATCTTATATTCGTGCAAAATTTCATTTTATCGTTCTTTTTTGTGTGATTGTTTTTTATTCTTAAATTCTTTAAGCATCATCCATAGAAATTCAATACTTTACTAATAATAAAGGGATAACAAAAACTCCTATTTTGAAGTATGATGGCTGCTCACGGTGACCAGTGTTGCTAAAATTTTTGCATGTTGTGGTTCTTCCTTTGCAAATCTTAGCTGACGAATTAAGCGATGCATGTTGATACATATAAAATGAGATTGTATCAAAGACCTCTACATTAAACACACTGATTCCAAGCTCACTTTTATGGCCCAAAAAACATTTTCGAGGAAGTTCAAATCCTTTTGCATCGCCTATTTCATATTCTACGTAGCGCTCGTCAAGATACAATAATAGAAACATTTTGTTTTTTCCGTGGAAAGTATGCAAGTTGAAAGAATAAGGTCTATTTGTCAACGGTTTTAAATTCTCCTGAAGACATTCTTGTAAGCATGGCACTATTTCAATGACATCGAAGTAAAACCAAGGGAACTGGTTTGATAATAGTAATATAGCTTTGCTTATTGAATCAGCCTCCTGTAATGTTGATTCCATATTATTGATGATTACATCACAATCTTCTTTAGAGCACGTGTTGTAGAATTGTTCAGCATAAGAATCTGTTTCATTGAAAGCCAATGTACATTCCGACTGATATTGGGAAGATGTATCTCCATACAGCAGTGCTTCTGCAGACACAGCCGAAGAACACCCTCGCATTAGAAGTGTCTTTAAGTAGCTCTGTAGGCCAGCTATTTCAGTTCCATTGCAATGGCCATGCTCCCTTATGAATATGTTGAACAAACTTTCACGGTTTATTCCTACTGTCTGTCCACTTAAGATTCTGGCAATCTGTTTCACATATGACATAAGGGAATAGCATGATTTCATATTATTGATTGATTGTTGTTCACTTGGCGACTCAACAAGGATTTTAAGAATATCAAAACAATGATATATTTCCCTTTCAGCATCAGCAATGGCTATTCCATATGTTGTTTTATGTACTTCACGTAATATAGTTGTAAGCAAAGCATTGGTTAGATGGCTAACCTCTTGAATCTGATCAAGTTTGCCAACGATGGAATCAAGTTTTGCTACAATTTCATCATGTTGTTGATCATCAGTTACTAAAGATACTATATCAAGTGATGTTGAGACGATAAAACTACCAACAGTAAATGCACTGCCTAAGGAAGCCGCCGCAGCCTTTCGCTTTTGTCTTGTGGTACTTCCAACGCGAGTGATTAAAAAACAAAGATGGAAAATAACAATTACTTTCAAAGCGGTCGCGTTCATAATTGAATCTTTTTTTTACCCTCACTCTATTCGTGTGGTCCTTTCTCTGATATATCTGTAAACAAATAAATACATGAAGCATAATATTTTCATATGCGATAAAAGTATCTTATAGCCAATTTAAGTCATATAGTCAATTCAAACTTCTTTTTGCGTTGGCTTGCTATGATTTCAAGAGCTTAACCAATATGAGACGGTTGGCCCACCATGAACTTCGTTCAAACTAAACCAAACGTAACTCGCTCATTCTGAGATCGTATAGATAATAATTTAAGTAATAATATGCATTAGTAGAACAGGACATGATAATTCATATCATGATATCATTTTGATGTTTCTTTAACATGTCATTTCATCCCCCCCCCCAAAAAAACCATCGAAATTAAAGGAGGTAAACATCTGAGCAGCATCCTTCCAATGCTGTTTTGATCATCAATTTTATTTAGCTTTGCGGCTGAATCGACCCTAGAGGAACTTTGGAGCCGCACTCTCTCTTCAAAGAAATTGCACAAATTTAAGAGAAATAAAAAATAAATCAGAGGGCACTACTGAAATGAATTTTGGCTGTGTCTGAAAATCACTTTGGCTATGATGAGAATATTACTATGGCACGGTCCATTTGATATTTAGGGGGTAGTGGGGGGGGGGGCTTGTTTTTTTTTTTTTTTTTTTTGAACAAAATAAATTTCTTCTGAATTTTGATGAAAAGAAATAAATTTGCTTATACACTGTTACATATCACGTGACATGCAAATAATCTCTTAAACCGGGAATTCCCTCCGATTAAATAGGTAATTACTGTCTAAATCTACTTTATATGAATTTATTTTAGGTCTATCATATGAGTATCATTATCATTTATATGATGGTCATCTATTCTCGTCGAGAACAGAATTATATTTATAGAACACTTCAACAGAAAAGTTTGTTTATTTACGTGCACCATATCATTAAAAAATCTGTTGAAGTGTTCTCTGAATATACCTCCATTCTTGACCAGAAAAGATTACATATACCAGCATATACAATGTACATGTAGATGATAGTGATGCTCATATGATAGGTTTAAAATAGTTTGCTATAAAGTAGATTTCGACTGTATTTATCATACTTAATCGAAGGGGATTCCCGGGCTAGAGAATATTTGCATAGCACGTGATACGCTACTGTGTCATGGTGTAACAGAAAAAAAAATCTTGCTCTTACAAGTAATCTGAATTTGAAGATTAACCACAAAATTCGCTTACAATTCTTGAAATTTCTCGGCTAGCTTTGCTCGCCACAGTTTTCACTTTATTTTAGAAAAATTAACTCGCTACGCTCGCCATACTTTTCTTCTTGAATGGCAAGTTCATATTTAAAATTACCAAGCTTCCTCAAAGCTTAAATACCTTATCAATGTCATTTATTACTATTAATAGATACATGTATCACCATAGAGTTTAAAATTTATATACAATCTTGGAAGGAAAATTTAATTAAGTTTTCACTAGTTTACATTTCTAAATTTAAAAAATTGTCCAGAAGACCCGCCTCCCCTCAAGCCCTCTTACATGATAAACGTCTTCAGATTCAATAGCATCATTTAAGACCAGATAAATTTACAGCATGGACTAGACATGCACGTTTCGGGTACATGTTACATGAGTTTATATACATTTTGTTTTCTGAACATTATATCATATTGTAAATTTTTCTATCTCTCTCAGTTTCGAAGTGAATTTAACAAGTTTTACATAAACATTTAGTAATGTTTAGCGCAATTTAAGTAAAAATAAAGAATTTCTGTTGAAAAAAACACAAACATTCTTAATCTACACATCAATTGTTAGAAAAAAATTCCCAGCTCCAACTTTGCAAGAAAAAACAATTTTGCCCCGTTCCAGGGCAATAAGAAATAATCTTGCTCCGATACCCCCCCCCCCCCCCCGAATATCAAATCCACCGTGCCGAACCGAAACAAGTGTCTGATGCATTAAAATTGGTTTAAATTTCTTCGAGAAGGCAAAGAGTTTTAACATATCCGTATTTTTTGTATAATGAATGTATGTTTTGCTCTGTACAAATGGCATTTCAACAAATTTATCGACTGGAAATACATTTAATATTAAAAATTGCACAATACAACTCAAGCATTCTAGAAGTAATGTTGAGTTGAATTTCTTAATGTAAACTGTGCCACTTACAGTGAATTCCGTATTTGGACTGGACTCTGAAGATTGATAAAAGATTAAATTTCGATTGTTATCTCTAAGAAACAAAGATTCTGATTGGCCGAGAATTTTGTTTATACCTGCATCAACCGATATAAACAGTGGGCAAAATAATTATGAACTTGCACGCTAGTTCATTTTTGCACCCACCTGCCCTTGGAGATACTATAAAACCAATACTACCATCGGGTAGGGGTACCAAACTTAGTCAGAACCCAAACTGTTTTACCTGGTACACACCTGGTACCTGAGATATTCACCTTTAATTGATAAAAATCCTGCAGGAATTTTTAATTTCCTGCAGGTATTTTTGATATTCCCACAGGAAATATATTTCCTGCAGGAATTTTTATTTTCCCGCAGGAATTATTTTTTGTAGAATATCCCAGCAGGAAAATAAAAATTCCTGCAGGAAATTATTTTTCCTGTGGGAATTTAAAAAAAATCCTGCTGGAAATTAAAAATTCCTATAGGATTTTTATTAATTAAAGGTGAATATCTCAGGTACCAGGTGTGCACCTGGTAAAACAGTTTGGATTCTGACTTTGATACTTTAGTTCATTCTTTTTGGATTCAATTTGGTACCGTCAAATTAGTATAACGTTACAAACAGAAACATTGGTCATACATTATGAAATATGTATATGAAATTACTGTAAACCTCAACTTAAAAAGAAGTCAAAAGAAACAATTAACAAACCTGTAAAACTGAGCAGCTTTCTGTCAAAATGTTTTCCCCCTAATATATATCTGTTATTTTGGTATAAACCCTTTTCCTGGTAATGATCCAACACATCTAAAAATAGCATGATGGGAAATATCTAAAAATAGAATGGATTCATCGCATGTTTACAAATAAACATGACTGTTTCGTTTTCTATTTGAACATTATAACTAAAGACCTTGACACGGTCGTCCTTTAAAGGCAGACGTTGGCAACCACCGGGTCATTAATATGCATACCTGAATGACATAGGCTTAGAAGGCGAGGTATACCGTCTCTGAAGACAACGGCGTCTGCGAGCGGCGTGTTACATAACAAAATAATACGGAAGTGTCCCAACTCTATACCTTCATGAAGAGAATTCCAAACCAATCCCTCTTGCACCAGACACGTGTTTCAAATATTAAATACTCATCAGTGATGGTTCCAGCGGAGCCAACAAAATTCATTTCAGTAGCGCCCTCTTTAATGTTTTGAATTTAGATATGTATATTTACTATACAAAGAGTGCGCGGCTCAAAATTTCCTGTAGGATCGATTCATTAGCATGTCCAAATAAAATATATGTTCAAAATAGCATAGGAGGGATCGTGCCAAGATGTTAACCTCCTTTAATTTCGGTGATATTTTTGAATCAAATGACAAGTTTTCGAAATAGCAAAATAATATCTATGATGTCAAATCGATAAAGGGACAAAACAACGCTTCTTTCAGGCGACAGAGCTGGAAAGAAGTAATTAATACACGTCTAAACATCAGGTCACGAGGGACGATTTTAACTGTTCGACACTGCAACATGAAATAAGACATACCGACAGGTAATCCTTTATTATGCTGAAGAGATACCTGAGTCTCATCTATTTTCAGCTGTCAATCAAAAATCGAAAGGGGTAAAGGGATATTAAAGAACCAATCAGATATCAATTAGAGATGTTAACCCTATATCGGTCAGTGATGAAGTGACAGAAAGTTTACCTGTCCCTTATATAGCCCCCCTTTAATATGGCCTACAATATGAATAAGTATTGACAGCTAATTTTTTTATATGCCATCCAATTTGTGGGGTATTTGAAGCTTTCGTTTTAGGTCTTTTTTTTATCAATTAATGGTTGGCATAGAAATAGAAATTGGAAACGTAGTATTCGAATTATCATACATTTTCAAATATTTGTAGGTCGTTTTAAATTTGTCCAAATTTCAAAACCTCATATTGTACGAATGAAGGTATGGTTTTCGGAAAGTGAGTAATTTTATTACTACCGTATGGTTTTACCCAAGGTTTCCCAAATATAGATGAAAAATTAGACTTCAAGTGTTTAAACGCCCACCTAAACAATTTTGAAAATGAACTTAGTTAACATGTAGAAAATATTATCCTTCATTTATTCATCCATAAAATTTATCTTTTGTTAACTTTCGTCGTTCCGTTGTTCTGAAATCCTTTTTGTCAGATTCTGGCAACTATAAATGTCAATGAGTGTTGGGAAGAAATGAATGGTCATGTTTAGCATTTTGCTCACTTCTATACATCTATTCATTATTTTAAATTCTAATATTTTTGTTTTTCAGTCTTTCGGTTCGTTTTTGGACATACTAATTTTAATCACTAATAATAATAATCACTAATAATACTAATAACTGACGAGGGTTAAATACCCGAAACGTGCATGTTTGGTCCATGCTGTACATTTATCTGCTCTAAAATGATGCTAATGAATTTAAAGAAGTAAAACATTTCACAATTTTGGGCATACTACATTGTTTAGATTTGAGGATCATTGCCAAGGGTAAAGTACCCGAAACGAGCATGTCTGATCCATGCTGCCAATTTATCTGTTCTTAAATGATGCTATTTAATTTGAAGACGTTTAACATTTCAATCATAATTGATAACATATAGCTTGAAATGCGTATATGATGCTCTTACAATTTTACAATAGAACATATAGTCCAATGTTGACAATATCAACCACTTGGTTAATTTCTCTTACGCTGGACTGTAAAATATAGTTCCCGATGATATCATCCGGTTTCACAGTTTTTAAACATTTATTTTTAATTTTCCCATCACAAGGTTTGAACTAATACGTACAAATGCATCTCTTTGAAAGCATAGCACTGTTTTTTTTTTTCATTGTATATAGCTAATGTATATAATTTAGCATTTCCATAGTAAATCTATATCAATTATGAGGATTTTCGCTATTTTCACTTCGAGGATCACTGATAATATTTAATGGTTTCTGGTTGAAATGTGAGTATGGTCCACTTAAATGAATACAAAAGATTATTATATATTCAATATTCTACGGAAGCGTATTAGTGCCAGATTAGTTCTTTTTAATTTTTGTAAACTAGTATTCATATAGTTTACACTTTATTAGTGTACAGTTTAGATTTTCTGTTATTTATCATTCTATGTGTAACTTTTATACCTTTTTCTGTACTGGAAGTACCCGAAACGTGCATGTCTGGTCCATGCGGCAAATTTATCTGTTCTTAAATGATTGTATTGAATTTGAAGACGTTTAACATTATACCCTTTTGTGATCATTTTAAATTTATTGTACACATTTTACACTTTTATGTACCAATTTTACCATTTTAAGCGTATATACGATTTTGATGTGTGAATTTTACACTTTACAGGTAAGATAAGTGAATAAAAGTAAAACAAAAAACCTAAACATGCTTCCAAAACCCACAAAGACTGAATTTTTTCAATGGCACATCTCCACAAAAACACTAAAGACAGCATATGTAATGTAATGGACAATCTTCTGTGTAAATGGTAAACGTCTTCAAATTTATTATCATCATTTAAGAGCAAATTTTACAGCATGGACAAGACACACACGTTTCGAGAAGCGCGGAAGTCATTGTAGAATCTAAATATTACTTTGCAGTTTAACATTTTCACATACATATACATGTACATACCTGTATGAGTAATTTATTCACAATTTCCTGTAAAATATACACTTAGTATTTGTAAATTACATATTTTGTATCTCTAGATTTTACATTTGATGTCAAATTGTAACAGTTCTGTATTTAAATTAAATTTAATGTAGATTGTGCACTTTTACACGCAAGTTGTACACTTTTAAATATTAATTGTACACTTTTATATAAACAGTAAATTCAACACTTGTGTATATTTTACACTTTTTTCATGTTTGGTATTCATCCTACCTGACGCTAGAGTACCTTAAAAAATATCCAATATTCCCGAAAGAAAACTGTCATGCACGGTCATTGTTTCAGATGAGATGAAATTTGATATCTTACTATTTTTGCAATCAAACAACCCTTTTGCAATGAAAATTTCAATGGGACAATTTTTATCTGAAAACATTCTACAAAGGTTGGCCAGTTTTTAATATCAAAAGGTGAAACGGCACACCCATGGGGCCAGTCATACATAAAAAAATAAAAAGATCGGAGGGATCCCGATGTTGTCTCCTGATGCGAATGAGTGTGGTCGTGTCTCGATATGAGGAAAATTTCAACACGAAATTTAGCCATATCCCTGATTTTACATCCAAAACAAAGGAGGGGATCTCCAACAACACCAGGTTGTAGCACCCACAGCAAAACCCCAAAACACCCTATGCAAAAACACAAAGCAGACAAGCACAAAGAGACGCGTGAGGGACACGGAACGTCAACGCACAACACAGAAACATCAAACAAAAAGGACTACACATAAACCAACGAGACCAATGGGCAACCGGTGCCGACTAAGGACGGCCATCTGCCACGGAAATAGCAGAAGGTATTGTTATCCTGGATTACGTGCGCACAACCCTCTCACTTTTCCGATTACCCAGAGGTACTCGAAGAGCGTACAATTTAGGTGTAAATAAACCTCCTTACTGTCAGATGACCACACACAAACAAGACCGCAAAACGCATGGGCCCAAGCAACACAGATGAATATGTAAATGGATATAAAAATAGGGCGTACGTAATACAATCCGTGCTCTGCCGCCGCGAGCTCATGTATGCTATCACCCGAGGAGTCCGACTGACACTCAGAGAGGACAGGTGGTCGTGGCCCTTTATCTCTAAAGAGGTTTGGACAGGGCCCGTCATGGAGTACCGTCGTCACAGTCAGTCAGAGTGCAAGTTTTAAGAATGAGCTTGTACAAGACTGTAGATAGGTCAAGTACCAAGCCTAGTGTCCGTCTGGTGACAATAGGATAATACCCATGGTATAAAAGGCGTTTGATGATTCTGACGCATTTTCGATAGTGATGTTGTCCATCTTTGATCCTTCTTATCTTGTTAATAATGTCACCATAAATTGCAGGTTGTGAAATACCCAAAGTAATATACTCTGTTGCCTGTATTGGTCCGAATTTCAGAAAAAGTTGACAATATTTTTTGTAAAATTTCCAGAAAGTCTTTACTAGTTTGTGAAAGCGAAGACCTTGTCCTAAAAGTTTCTTGGTAATTTGTAAATTTCTACCATGAAAATCCAGAACATCAGTACATGCTCTAGCATACCGGATGAGCTGTGAAATATAGATACCATAGGACGGTAATCTAGGAACATCACCGTCAAGCCAGGGGAAATTTACTATGTTAAATCCAAAATCATCTCTTTTGTCATACACACTTGTATGGATCTCTCCATTAACAATTTTGATATTTAGAAATATCAAAATCACAAGATCACAAGCTGCTATCATACAAAGCCTTCCGAACGTGCACTGGACTTTAAAGGTTGTTTAGTGGATTAAGTAGTCCTTCTCGATTCTATGAAGCTATGTCCACTGTTTGTCCTATTTGCTTTTGTCGTGAGATGTAAATTTGACAATAAAAGTGAAAACACATTCATGAAACAATCACAGAAAAGAAGTATTAATTCCACACATTAGATTTTTTGAACGGAGTCATTGATATTTACATCAATATGTACATCGAGACAATCACCGAATTCGAGATGTAGCTATTACGAACGGTGATGCATGCAATCAGGAGACGTTGACTTTCCCCGGGCACCTGGTTTCACTTCGGAATGATATTCATTCCGAGGTTCGCAACCGGTCCAATTCGAATTCTTATGATTTTGCCTTGATTACTCGATTTTTAGACAGAATGATTGATAGCTAAGTCTTTGATTTATTAATGTCATCAATAGTTCACTGTATAATCCTCACCTTCTGTGAACTATAGTTGTGAAACGGACAGAAATGAAGAAAACTGAATTTCTACTTACAATTGTTGTCCGATCGCTTCTTCGGCACCGAAGGCCTATGTTGACACATAACCGAAAACCCAAATCTAACAGGGTGTCATATAAACGAAAGTCTAGGGAAATATTTTGACAGAAAGATTTTGTATTTCATAGAATGAACAGATGCTACATTGGTACCAAAAATAACAAATCCTCCTATTTTAATGAAATAGCAAGAATACTCAATTCATACATACATGTATCTGCTTACGTGATGATATTAGAATCTAGGTCTCTCTCATATAGAAGTTTCGATCTCTGCATTAAATGCTGCAAGGATCTCTTTAAAGAAGGTCCAGGAGGGCCTGAATCGCTCACCTGAAAACTATGTAAACTAAGCAAATCAAACAAGAAGAAGTTTAATAACAACACTTCTTACGACATCTCTTTAGGTCATCCTGATGCTTTCAGTCTATCGATATTTGCGTCAGTTTTGAAGAAGTTTGTCAAAGAAGTGTACCCCCTGTGACACACTTTTGCCTGTGGTGGCGCCACCTGTTGACGGATCCGGGCGAAAAACAACACTTTTAGGAACCATGAGTACCTCATACCTATAACTTTTATGAAAATCTGAAATGTTGGAAATGTTGACATATCGAGTTATTGAAAGAAATAGTTTAACAAATATGCATTTCTTGCCAAATCCAAGAAAACGACAAAAACGCATCAAAAAATTTGACCTCGGAGTGAAAAAGAAAATAACAAAACTTCTTAAGACATCTCTCTAGATCACCTTAATGCTTTCGGTTTGTAGATACTTGCTTCGATTTCGAAGAAGAAGTTTGTCAAAGAAGGGTACCTCTCGTGACCTACTTTTGCCTGTGGTGTCGGCACATATTGACAGATCAAGACAAAAAAGTATTTCGGTAATTTTTGTAGATAGTAATTTTCACACTCTTTGGCAATATTACATTGTTTAGATTGAGGATCACTGACGAGGGTTAAATTCACGAAACGTGCATGTCTGATCCATGCTGAAAATTTATCTGCTCTTAAATGATGCTATTGAATTTGAAGACGTTTAACATTTGAACCACTTGTTGAGTGTCACTGTTGGTGGGCCAGGGGTCCCCGAGGACACTGGTAGCCAAGTTCGATCAACTTCGGTTGATCGTCTATCTCTTCAACGCATTCGAAAATTTCTGTTATCAAAAAAATCTTGAAATTTCTAAAACGTGTTTCCTGTAGCATCATATCCCGCCCATCCTGCTTCGTCTTTCGGTAATTTTTTGTAGATAATAATGTTCATACTCTTTGGCAGTATTACATTGTTTAGATTGAGGATCACTGACGAGGTCATCCCTCAATCCTGAATAACCGAAACGTACATGTCTGATCCATGCTGAAAATTTATCTGCTCTTAAATGACCTTATTGAATTTGAAGACGTTTAACATAACAACAACACTTTAAGGGGACCATAAGTACTTCATTTCTACAACGTTTCATCAAATCCCTTCAGCCGTTCGGAAGAACAAGTCGAATATGTGAAAAGTTTACGACGGACGCCGGACGGCACGCTATGACATAGCTCAGTGCTTCGCTCAGGTGAGCTAAAAAGGATATTTAGTTATGGTATTCTGGAATGATGTAAGTGATTTAAATAGAACTGATAAAAAAATTCACTGCTTATTGATTTTGATGAATTATTTAGGATTTTCCAACAAGCAAATACATATAAATTATGCAGGAGAAAGCTTTTCATAAACGCAGACATGATGTAGGTAGTTTAAAGAGAAATTATACAAAATTTCACTGTCGATTGATTTTATTGAATTTAATTCAGATGTTTCCAACTTCTGTTTACATTTAAATTGTTCAGTAGGACAGGCGTTTTCCGAAATCACTTTAGTGTAAAGTGAAAATTTAAAAAAAAACATGGAAAAACCCATACGTTACGCATAGACAGAATCCAATTTCTGAAAACATTTACCGATATTTTTAAATAGGAGTGACCGCCTTAAAACATTATTATGTAGAAAACTATAAGTTGTTCTCTTTCACAGAGATGAAATATTGTCTATCAGCAATCAAATGCAGAATTTTCTATTATGATATTGTAGAAGAAGTCAGTCTGCACCTTCATAATTTTCCTTTATACGTCCAAACTGCTCCTAAACCTCAAAGTTCTGTGTGAAATTGCTCTGTGATTTTTCTTCAAGTTCGTCTTTAGGGCATACTAGTCATTACTTATTTATTCACTTCCATAATCATAATTTTAATTTTGGATTCTGTCTATTTTGGTATCGATTATAACTGCTGAGTCTTTGATTCTTGAAATGTGTATACGGTTCAAGTATAACCACATAACATAATAGATGGTACTGTTATCTTAATGTACTTGTAATTGGAGAAGTGAGAGGGTTGTGCGCACGTAATCCAGGATAAACCACACTATTTGCTACTTGCGTGACAGATGGCCGTCCAAAGTCGGCACAGGATACCCATTGGTCTCGTCGGTTTATGTGTAGTCTTTTGTGTTTGATGTTTACATGTCGTGTGTCTCTTTTCCGTCTCGTGCTGTACTCGTCTTTTGTGTTTTTGCATTGGGTGTTTTGGTGTTTTACTGTTGATGCTGCAACGGGGTCTTGTTGGAGATCTCCTCCCTTCTTTTTGTATCATTAAATCAAAAAAGACATTTTATGTATCAAGCAATAATAACATTGATAACGAAAAAAAAAAGGACGAACAGACAGAGATAATTGCACGGCACAAAAATTTATTGACATACTTTTGGAGCAACGGAATTGCATTTTGCGATTAAAGTGATATTATTTCTTTATTGAATTTATTGAGGATTGCATTGTTTACAATCATTTTTGGGTTATTGTCTTGTACTGGATTTCCACACCAGGATCAATGAGCGAGCCCTCCCTCCCCCCTTAGATAATTTTTTTTATTAATGAGTAATACGAACAGAGGAATTTCACATACTAGGCTTTTAGTTTCCTTTGTGGTTCAACTTACTTAAATACTATAACCTGCATCATATGTGTAACATGATTCCTGTGATTATTGTACTAATATGCACGACATTGCGTTTAAAAAGGCACCTACAATGCATCCCTTAATTGCTCTGTATCTTATATATTGTTTTTATTTTCGTGCATGAACATCGACGGCGGATGCGGCTAGCCAATAGGGGATGCTTACTCCTCCCGTGCACCTGATGCCACCTCTAGCTTGCTAGGGGTCCGTCGATACTCAATTTGATGCTCTATTGTGAGTGCTGTTGAGATTATTGTCGGGATCTTCTTTAACTCATTGGAGATTGTTCATTACATTTAATTGTAGCTTCAATGATTTCGTCCTATTTTCTTTTCCCACAAAAGAGCTTTTTTAAAGAAATTGTGCGCGTTTGGTTGTGATTTTAGTAATATGACTTCGGTTTGCTTCGGGATGCTTACTCCTCACGGGCACCTGGTCCCACCTCTAGCTTGCTAGGGGTCCGTCGATGTTTAATTTTGCGCTCTATTGTGAGTGCTGTTGAGATTATCGTCAGGATCTTCATTAACTCATTCGGTTTATGTGTTTGACCTTTTTTTCACTGACCATAGAAATATGAAGGGCGTCACAACCTAATAACCTGCGCAAATACGGAATGTATTGTATAAAGCACCGCAAAACGCAATGTATTAAATTGTTTGAATTAAACGAAGAAGGTAACGAGTGGAAACACTTTTATCTTATTATCAACATGTTTTTTTTTTTTTATTTTACAGTGTTGAACATTTGTGACCGACTTACATTTTCCCTGTGGAAGTTCTATGGTCGATATTGGGACATGATAGCACACTATGACGTCACCTTGTCCATAGTCATAAATGATATATTGACGTAGACATTTTATGCCATCACATGCCAATCTATACTTCTTTGTGGGAGTTACCGATTGTGACTTTTCTAACGAATTGTGGGATTTACCAATTGTTACCTTTCTACCGAATTGAAGTGGCGGTTGTTGCATGCAGGCAGGAGATGCTCCCTCTTCCTGGGCACTTGATCTCACTCCTTCACAGGGAGTTCACTTCTCTTTATATGGTAGATTTGTTTTAATTCTGTCTCTCTGCTTTATTTCTGGTTTTATCCTGGTTTTGTATGCCCTTGGTTTGATGAGTTTTTGATTAACGATTTTGTACTTCTTTATAAGGATATGGTTATTTCAATATTTGTCATTCTTGATAGGGATATGGTTTTTCCCAATTTGTCATTTAAACAACATCCTCGCGATTGACTATTTTAAGAGTAATAGTTACTTCAGAATCTTTGTAGCTATCTCGTCTGAAAGAAGTTTTGTTTTGGCCCTTTTGAATTTGACATAATATATCATTTTGCTACGAGGGCAGATTGAAATGTTGTGAGCTCGGTTTTCGGGGATTCTGATGATATTCTGCTGATAGATTATCTCCAAAAAGGACAAACAATCAATGACATATACAATGCTTAGAGATTCTGCCACATTTACGGGAAAATATTAAACTTAAGCGCCGTGGAAAGCTCACTAGTTTAAGGTATGATGTTCCATCAACACAATGCTCCTGTTCACAAGTCCGATGATGAGGTCATACTTGCAGTGGATTGCTCTCTGACCAGTCAAGATAAGGACTATTTTAAAAGTGGTTTGGCTTTCTGACCAGTCATATACTTTAAAAGTGCTATTGAGGCCCTTAAACACAAAACTGTATAGGTAATGATGGGGATTATAGTAGAAAAATTATGCAAGATGTCTGATAAAGTGCGAAATCTTCTATGCGAAGCTCAAAACATATCGATCAGCCCTCGTATTTCGTAAGATGTTAATTTCTTCCAAAATTGTCATCGAATTTAATACAAGTAAACACCCAAGCACCATTTCTTTAATGGAAATTTGATAATAGAGTTTAATTATTCAACTATGTGATTAAGAGGTGCCTTTATTAAGTGGTACCTAAAAGATTGGGCCAAAGCAAAACTTCTTTCAGACGAGAGAGCTGCAAAGAAGTAACCATTACTCTTAAGGAGTTATATTTTGTGACATCATAGGATCACTTTTTTGTTGTCACAAATTCGAATTTGTGATATCACAAATTCGATTATTTGATATCAAAAAATCAATTTTATGATATCAAAAATTATATTTTTTGATGTCACAAAATCTTATCGAATTTTTGATATCACAAATTCGATTTTTTGATATCAAACAATAGATTTGTGATGTCAAAAAATAAATTTGTGATATCAAAAATGAATTTGTGATATCAAAAATAGGGAATAAATAGTAAAACGGCGCCTCATAGATTAAAGCCACTGTACAGCTGCCCTGTGTGAGCCACTTGAAAGTCATATCGCGTTAGGTCGCAGCCTTCCATCGATCTTTTCGCACCGCACTTATATCACTCCATTTAATCTAACAATAATTCCTGCACACATTATTTAGTTATATCTATTTGTAATAATCATGTAAACTCGATATCATTTATCATATCAATAATTACTGAACACTGTACATCTTCTCATACATTTTTGCTAAACGTTTATGTTTCGATATCGACGACCATTAACTATATGTTATTGAAATAAAAGTATAATGGCAAAAAAAAAGACTCAGTGTGAATACCTTATATTACTAAACAAAGGAGGGGACCTCCAACAACACCAGGTTGTAGCACCCAATGGAAAAACACAAAGCAGACAAGCACAGAAAGAGAAGCGTAAGGGGCAAGGAACGTCAACGCACAATACAGAAACATCAAACACAAAGGACTACACATAAACCAACGAGACCAATTGGCAACTAATTCACCTTTGCACTACTAAATATCTAAACATGAAAACCTAAAAAAAAAACAGACACTTGAGTCAGCCTTGTACTGAGTACATAAAAAACAACAACAAAAACTCTTAAGGAGGCTTAATAATCGTTTGACGTCATCAGGTATTTAGTGGGGAACGTTTATATGTGGCCTTTTTTAGTTTTTGGACTTAAAACTCCTCCATAATTCGCTTGTTTCTTGACGGATTTCGACAAGTGTGGTATCGATGGAACCAGCAAATTATCATCTACAATCTGCGTGTAATAAATATTTAGTTAAATTTACCGTTAAGTATTATAGACAAAAATATCCTATAATTTAGACGCCTTGGCTACCGTCGTAAATGCACGTTTCGTATGTCGTAAATGCGTCGTAAATGCATGTGACAGTTCTACCGAATTGAAGCGACGGGTGTTGCATGCAAGCAGGAGATGCTTACTCTTCCTGGGCACCTGGTCTCACTCTCATATCGGGAGTTCGCTTCTTTTCATATGGTGGAGGTTTTTGTTTTTGTTTGCTTTGGTTCCTGTTTTGTCCTGATTTTGTATGCCTTCGGTTTCTGATTTTCTGTATTATCGATTTTGTACTGTAGACAGGGATATGGTCATTATCCATATTTGTCATTTTATAACGTCATCACCGGTTATTCAACCGCTTGTTGCCTGGGAACAAAATCATTAAGGTAAATTAAAGTTAATGATCAAACAGAATATTTCTTTGAGATTTTAGCGATATCAAAGTAAAGATATTTCAAGTTTTGTTTCTCTAGTACATTTTGTAATCTTTGGTTTAAAGAATTTTTCTTTAATGTTTTCAACTTTCGTACTTTGCAGCGAGATGTTATCGAATAAAGTTTCTCTATTTGAAAAGTTTGAGCGATTGAAGTTTAGTTTAACCCTGCTTTGTCAACGATATATCCATTTCATAGATATCTGCTCTCATTTTCGACAACGCGGGAGGTGATTGACGTCCACTAATTGACATGGAACTTCAAAATATCTAAAACGCGCTTCCGTTTACTTTAGGTCTATTTCTCTTCTTCATATTTTTGTATCTCTAAATAGATACATGGAACCAGAAAATGAAGTTTTGAACAAACCTTTTTTTAAAGCTTTGACTTAAACTTTTTTGACAAAACTCATTTAACTGACATTAACAAAAGATAAAAGGTGAGTTTACAAAGGAAAAGGGCGAATAGCGCTTGACCAGGGATATTTAGAATTACAAATATTGCTCCCCTTTTCTTGTTTATTTTTTCCACGCATTATTTGTAAACTTGTTAATTTTTATTTCATTTGAATTTGAAGTTCATAAGCAACATGTAAATAATAATCACAGAAATCAAATGAGTGAAAAGAGATCCTGACGATAATCTCAACAACACTCACAATAGAGCACAAAATAAAGCATCGACGAACCCCTAGCAAGCCAGAGGATGGACCAGGTGCCCAGGAGGAATAAGCATCCCCTGTTGGCTAGCCGCACCCGCCGTCGATGTTTAAGCACGAAAATAAAAACAATATATGAAACTCTTGCACTGTCTGACGTTGTCTATATCGAAAGTGCAAAGTAACAATGTCGAAGTAAAAATATCGAAGAGTTCCAACGCTCTACCTTCCAGAAGAAAATTCCAAACCAATTTACATGCACCAGACACGTGTTACGAATATTAAATTCTCATCAGTGATGCTTTCAGCGGAGCCAACAGAAATAATTTCAGCAGCGCCCTCTTTAATTTTTTAAAGTTAGAGTTTTACATAAACATTAGAGAGAGCGCGCGGCTCCAAATTTCCTGCAGGGTCGATTCAGTAGCATATCCAAATAAAATCTATGTTCAAAGTAGCATTGGAGGGATGGTGCTAAGATGTTAAACACCTTCAATTTCGATGATATTTATCGGTAAAATGGCTAGTTTCCGAAATAGAAAAAAAATATATATAAATAAAAGTACCAAAAGATAACTGGAAAACTGGGACGTACGTTCATTTTATGGTGACATAATTAACAAGAGAAGAAGGATCAAAGATAGACAACATCACTATCGAAAATGTGTCAGAATCATCAAACGCCTTTTATACCGTGGATACGATCCTAATGTCTAGCAGACGGACACTAGGCTTGGTACGTGACAAATCTTCAGTCTTTTACAAGCGCATTCATAAAACTTGCACTCTGACTGACTGTGACGAGGGGGACTCCATGACGGGCCTAGTACAAACCCTCTTAGAGGAGACAGGGCCCTGACCACCTGTCCTCTCTGAATGTCAGTCAGACTCCTCGGGTGATGACGGCAGAGCACGGACTGTATTACGTACGCCCTCATTTGATATCTATTTACATGTACATATTCATCTGTGTTGCTTTGGCCCCTGCGTTTTGCGGTCTTGTTTGTGTGTGGTCATCTGGCAGTGAGGAGGTTGATTTACACCACAATTGTACGTTCTTCGATACCTCTTGGTAATAGGAAAAGTGGGAGAGTTGTGCGCACGTAATCCTGAAAAACCACACCTTCTGTTTCCATGGCAGGTGGCCGTTCTAAGTCGGCACCGGTTGCCCATTGGTCTCGTTGGTTTATGTGTAGTCCTTTGTGTTCGATGTTTTTGTGTTGTGAGTTGACGTTCCTTGTCCCTTATTCGTCTTTTGCTTGTCTGATTTGTGATTTTGCATTGGGTATTTTGGGGTTTTGCTGTGGGTGCTGCAACCTGGTGTTGTTGGAGATCCCCTCCTTTGTTTTAAAACAAATACTGAACAAGTACATTCATGATCTTAACACATCCTGATCACGGGAAATTCTGAAGGCAGAGTTGATTATTTCGGGACCTCTTCATAAGATCACAAAGATCAATATAATGATGACTTTCATCATTATGATGAAATTCATCATCATCATCATCATCATCATCATCATCATCATCATCATAATAGAGCTGTTCGAATAAGCGACGTAAACCCACTAACGAACTGATGAGGGTTTAGTACCCGAAACGTGCATGTCTGGTCCACGTTGCCAATTTATCTGTTTTTAAATGATGCTATTCAATTTGAAGACGTTTACATTCGTACTACGTAAAGGTACGTAAAGGAACAAAGTAAGGGATTGTTTCAAAATCACATGATAAAGCATATGCTGCAAAATAGCTTGCTTCAATTCATCAAAAGGGTAAATCTAGCAGCATAATAAGCAAATTTTCGTAAAATTTTCTGTCCTACACTACTTTCTGAACTACTGCTATTCCAAGTTTTGTTCTAATTTCGTCGTGCTTCTTGTAATGGTATTTTCATTGTCTGATTCAGTGGGATTAGAGGGTTTAGTACCTGGTATTTGTTGGCTTCAAACTTGTATGTGTAGAATGGGTTTCTTGCAAAAATAAATCGCTGCTGCTCATCTTCTTACTTTATTACACATGCTTTTTGCAATATAATCCGTATCTAAGCATGACATCCATTTATACACAAAAGCCAACATAACTCTATCCGCGGGTTGACTGTACTTTCTTTTTAGGTCGTCAAAATATTCTTATAGCAAAGGGGTAGGATTTGTTATGTGTATCCCTGACTCAAAAAAAAAGAATTAAAAATCATATATTCGCCCATGATATGTTTAAGAAATAACAACTAGCTAGCCGTGGTTTATTGTCCAGTAATTCCCCGAGTCGCATGAACCAATCAAATTATCACCGAGCGGCGATGTGATAATTTGATTGGTTCATGCGACGAGGGGAATTACTGGATAATAAACCACGGCTAGCTAGTTGTTATTTCTATTCTAATTTATTCTGATTATAACAGACGACAAGTATTGTGTATGTAGTTTTCAGAACATGAGCGCGTGAGAGTATGCGCGTGAATAATATTTGTTGGCTTTTCTGGGTTGCAAAGGGTGTTTTGAGAGGAGAAAAGTTTTGACAGAGGCTTCTTCGTCCCAGGAATAATGTAGAAATATTTTGTCGATGTTACTCTTGCTTACTAATTCTTAGTTTATTGACTAGATTAAATATGAATTTGAAAATCTGCACACCATTCGACCATTTTGTGCTCAAGTATTTCAGTTTTCAATCCTCCTTCTTGAATAAAAGCTGTGCATCGTTTACAAAGTGTACCTTGTCAACAGATCTAAGAATGAACACATCTACTAAAAAATCAAAGCATATCACAGTAGCAAAGAATAAGAAAGAAATAATGCTGTAAAACAGCGTTCTTAAGTGCTAAGAATCCACCGGTTTTCAGCAATCTCCCCATTCCCAATAATGTCGAAATCACTTTAGCTGTACCCTCGTCTTGCATTGAGGAACAATTTAATTTTATTGTAATATAGAAGCAGAGAAATACCTTCTTTTGTACCGCCCTCCAAATTATTTCGCACTTCACTACAACTGATCATAACCTGCTATCAAAGGTTTAGAATATTTAAAAAAAATGTTTATTTTGTCTTTCAGTCCGTCAATGGTTAATCAAAACTCTATAATATACAGCTCGATTTAATCTATCGATGAATTATGTAAAATAATTTTCTGTGACAAAATTTCTTGAAATTTCTAAAAAGTGGGTCCTGTAGCATCATATCCCACCCATTCTGCAACGTCTTTTTGTAGATTTTTGGACATAACAACTTTCATACTTTTTGGCCGTAAAGTTATCAGGTCTTAAAAGATGCTATTGAATTTGAAGATGTTTACATTTAACATGTTTAATAACATACTTATGAGACCACCCCTCAAATTGTTCCCTTACGTACCTATATGTAGTACGAAGTTCGTTTGTAGGTTTACGTCGCTTATTCGAACAGCTCTAATCATTGCCATCATTTTTATATTCATCATTTATGTTGTCATCATCATATTCAGCATCATATTCATGCATACATTGTATGTCATCATATATGACATCATCTTTCCATCATCTTCGTAACTTTAATAAAGTGGCATATTTTGGACGCGGCTGACCAATTCATCGCATTAAAATCAGACAAATGCAGACATAATCATTTCAAATCAGACAAATGCAGACATTTCATGTCGGTCTGACAAATGCAGACATAATCATTTCAAATCAGACAAATGCAGACATAATCATTTCAAGTCAGACAAATGCAGATATTTCATATCGGTCTGTCATAACATTACAAATCTGACGAATGCAGACATTTCAAATCGGCCAGGAATTCCATGATCAATGCAATTATTATAAGTTTAAAACTGTTTATAGGCCGAGCACTATTGACTTGGTCCTATTTAATGCCAGACGCTGAAATTGTAAATACGGGCGTAAGTCCCCTATTTATAAATGGCGCAATGCGATTGACAAGAAAAACCGCGCCAAACTCCATTGGCATTATAGTTCACGTTAGCCGCCAGTAATGTGCCTTTTAGCTCAAGTGCTGTATATCTTGGAAATCACGGACAAGGTCGGCTTGGATCAGACAGTCTAGCATTAGTAATAAATACAGGAATGTCGTAGACCAGCAGCATTTGTGAAGTGTTAATAGTAGCGACGACTAGAAGTCTAGATGGAACAAAATCAGCATGTCCGAGAATACAGGAATAATTAGTCTGAGGATTAAGGAGGATCGGATTCTTGAACTGATCGAGAACACAGGAGCATCAGGAACCGGGGTTGTGTAGATGTACGAGGTGATCGTCAGCCGCACCAGGGAAAGTCCGTTGTCATATCGTCATAGCAGTAGAGGAGGACTGCTTAAAAACAAAAGCTTGACATAACCTACAAGTAGAATTTAAAACGAACAACAGAACCAGGTCCCAACTTGAAAATTATTATATCTTAAAAAATAATTGTGACAACGGGAGGATCGGAGGGAATAATATTTTGATTAAATAAATAAAAATTTGATGAGGATTACAGACTAAAAACTAAACAATTCACGAGCAAATAAATTCGTTACCTTACCTTGCAGACGAACCTAAAAAAGTGTGGCGCGAAAGGTTTATGACGTCAAAATTGGTGACGTAGTGTGCTTGTACTTTTGTAGGAGGTCTCCTAGGTAGATAGCTCATATTTCAGTTACGTGCAAAGGTGAATAAATGAACAAGAGGCCCAAGGGGGCCACATCGCTCACCTGAGTTACAGACAAAGGATTAAAAGTCACAAAAATACTTCTACAGATCAAAGCCCTTGACAGCCATATTTGTTGACCTATCGACAAGAAAAACACAAACTTGGCAGAGGACCTTGAATACTTGCTTGCTGCAAGGTTTTGTGAAATTCTGTGCAGTGGTTGCAGAGGAGATTTCGAAAATGTGTCAGGCCAATCAGAGTCCTCGGCGGCCATCTTTGTTGAACGATTGGCCTGAAAAACACAAACTTGGTAGAGGACCTTAAGTACTTCCTTCCTGTAAAGTTTTATGAAATTTCGTGCAGCGGTTGCAGAGGAGATGTCGAAAATGTATCAGCTAATCAGAGCCCTCGGCGGCCATATTTATTGACCGATCGGCAATAAAAAGCACAAACTTGGTAGAAGACCTTGAGTACTTTACTTCCTGTAGAGTTTCATGAAATTCTGTGCAGCGGTTGCAGAGGAGATGTCGAATAATGTGTCAGCCCATCAGAGCCCTCGGCGGCCAAATTTGTTGACAGATCAGCACGGAAAATTCAAACTTGGTAGAGGACCTTGAGTACTTCCTTTCTGTAGAGTTTCATGAAATTCTGTGCAGCGGTTGCAGAGGAGATGTCAATAATGTGTCAGCCCATCAGAGCCCTCGGCGGCCAAATTTGTTGACAGATCAGCACGAAAAATTCAAACTTGGTAGAGGACCGTGAGTACTTCCTTCCTGTAAAGTTTCATGAAATTATGTGCAGTGGTTGCAGAAAAGATGTCGAACATGTGTCAGCCAATCAGTGCCATCGGCGGCCATATTTGTTGAACGATTGGCACGAAAAACACAAATTTGGTAGACAACCTTGAGTACTTCCTTCCTGTAAAGTTTCATAAAATTCTGTGGAGAGGTTGCAGAAAAAAAGTCGAAAATGTGTCAGCCAATCAGAGCCCTCGGTGGCCATATTTGTTGACAGATCGGCACCAAAAAAACAAACTTGGTAGAGGACCTTGAGTACTTTCTTCCTGTAAAGTTTCATGAAATTCTGTACAGCGGTAGCAGAAGAGATGTCGAAATGTGTCAGCCAATCAGAGCCCTCAGCGGCCATATTTGTTGACCGATCGGAGCAAAAACACAAACTTGGTAGAGAAACTTGATTGCTTCCTTCCTGTAAAGTTTCATGAAATTCTGTGCAGCGGTTGGAGAGGAGATGTCAAAAATGTGTCAGCCAATCAGAGCCCTCGTTGGCCATATTTGTTGACCGATCGGCACAAAAAACACAAACTTGGTAGGGGACCTTGAGTACTTGCTTCCTGTAAGGTTTGGTCAAATTCCATGCAGCGGTTGCAGAGGAGATGTCAAAAATGTTTTTTAAAAAGTTTACGCCAGACGGACGACGACGACGACGACGGACGGCGCGCTATGACAATAGCTCACTTGAGCTTAGCTCAGGTGAGCTAAAAAAGCCACGCATAGTTTGTCGGCTGAAAAAAACTGAATCTATCTCGAACTGCGTCGGGGATAGATATATTTATTAAGAATAAATCTTGTCTAAAAGAAATGATATTTACTTTAATGGTCTTGCATTTCACTAATTTTTCTCTCTTAACGACATCGTGCTTAAAATCTCATAATTCTTATGGGATAATATAATTTTTTTTATAAAATCTAGAAAACAAGAAGACAGTCTAAACACTGACCAATGCTTCATAGAATATTAAAAATCTTATCTAAGAAATATTTGCGCACTTATAACATTAGGTTGTTAGTGAACACATACATATATAACATATAATGATTAAAAGAAAATAATGTCTTGATGATGACCGCCTCGCCTATGTTCGACAAATCCTGAAAATGCTTAGAAAACAAATTTCATTAATTCATGTACGAATGAAAAAAGAACGATTCCAAATACACATAAATCAAAGGTTCATAGTATGGCGTGTTCTCAAAATCTGAATCGATGCGTTAAAGCTATTCTATAAATGAAAGCAACACACCTAAATTGTAGATAACATAAAATGAATTCGGATCAAGTATCAACATATGAATTGATAATTTAATCAAAAGAGCAAACCTAGATTGTAGCTAACGTCAAAAGAAGTCGGATCGACGAATAATGGGTTTCCGTTTGTATCAGATATTTTCAGGTCTCCTGTTTGTGTTGCAGTTTGTAGGGTTGATACAGCAGTGCCGAGGTCTGGTTCAGTGGACGAAGTATCAGAACTTATGAGAACAACCTCTACAACTAGGCTTTCTAAAGAAAGAAAACGCAGTCAATTACACTTTTCAAAAGTAAAATGAGTGAGGCAGAGACACCTAACGTTTTTCTAAGTCCGACTTCTTATTCTCATTATTGACCCTTGTTTATTGCATTGCTGACTTTTTAAATAGAATCAGGCAAATTAAGATCACACAAATAAGCAAAGAGTCATCGATTAGACACACAGTACTTGTAGAAGAAATGCGTACTATATCTAAACAATAAAACCACAGCAAACGACAAAACAGACAAACAGCCAGAGAAAAGGTAGAATAAAGGGAACAATCAAACAGATATCCCAACCGAAGTTGATCGTTGATTCAACGGGGGATGCTTACTCCTCCCGGGCACCTAATCCCACCTCTAGCTTGCTAGGGGTCCGTTGATGCTCAGTTTTATGCTCTATTGCGAATGTTGTTGAGAATATCGTCAGGATCTTCTTTAAGTCATTGACTACATATGTCCTCGGGGATTCCTGGTGCACAAGCAGTGACACTCACCAAGTGGTTCAAATAATAGACGTCTTCAATTCAATAAAATGACAAATATGGATAATGACCATATTCCTGTATACAGCACAAAATCGATAATTCAGAAAATCAGAAACCGAAGGCATACAAAATCAGGATAAAACAGGAACTAAAGCAAAGAACAAAAACCTCCACCATATGAAAAGAAGCGAACTCCCGATATAGGATTGAGACCAGGTGCCCAGGAAGAGTAAGCATCTCCTGCTTGCATGCAACGCCCGTCGCTTCAATTCGGTAGAACTCTCAAATCCGGTAACTTCCTTTTCGGTTGACATAGAGTACAATCTTTGGTTGGATGGTTCAAATGGTCTATGACAGAATATCATCCACCATTCTGGAGAGTGGGACATCATAGTGTATGACGAGTTCCCCATATCGACCGTAGAACTTCCTCAGTGACGATGTTTGTCGGTCACAAACATATCCCTGACTGAGAAGCTTATCTGAAAGACGCCTAGCTCTCAGAACAAAATCCGTATATCATCATTAAACAGATATATTTTCAGCATAATCCAGACATGTACGGTTCGGGTATTTGAACGTCGTCAGCGATCCTCAATCTTAACAATGTAATTTGACCAAAGATTGTGAAAATTGTTTCCAAAAATGTACCGAAAGGCGTAGCAGTAGCAGGATGGGAGGAATGTGATGCTATAGGACACTAATTTTTAGAAATGTCAAGAAATTTAAAAGTTAAAACCCGATCATTTATTTTCCGTAAAAACGTGATATTTTGTCTTCATATGTCAATTTAAACACCGATAATTTCCTATATATAGCTATTGAAAATAAGGTTATATACATCTATGCTTAAGTTATAGAGATTTTACAACCCCATTGCTTTTGCGTCACCTAATGTTGACGTTCTTGCGAAAAACGCGCCAGTGACACCGTTTCTATAATGACGTCATAATTGATCTGGAGCTTTCCGATGGGGTTCTTTCGAATACTGCCCTGGTGTCCCTTAAAGAAAAATATTACACGAGAAAAGTTCACATAAGATGTTAGCGAAAATTATAACGAAGTAATCTTATTACTTTCGGTACATTTTGGAAAGAATTTTCACACTCTCTGACCATATTACATTGTTAAAATTGAGGATCACTGACAAGGGTTAAGTTACCAAAACGTGCATATCTGGTCCATGCTGAAAATTTATCCGTTCATAAATGATGCTTGAAGACGTTTTAAATTTGTACCACTTGACCAGTGAGTGTCACTGCCGGTGGACCAGGAATCCCAGAGGGTACATGTAGCTTCTTCAATGCTTTTGAAATTTTCTGTTATCAAACTTTCTTGAAATTTCTAAAACGTGGGCCCTGCAGCATCATATCCCACCCTTTCTGCTACATCTTTCCGTACATTTTTGGAAATAATTTTCACACTCTTTGGTCTTTTTTCATTGTTCAGATTGAGGATCACCGACGAGGGTTTAGTACCCGAAACGCGAATTTGAAGACGTTTAACATTTTGCCTTAAGATAAATTATCAATATTTTAAATGTAAAGTATGACCATACCATTACTAATTATTATGTCCGAGATTCGATTTCTGTCAATTCCTAGGAAAGCCGCTATTGTATTTGCTATTCTGGCTGTTAACTCGTCCTCGTTGTCGCCATTCACTCTGTCAAAATCCGCCAGCAGTGTGAATTGTACTCTGACCTTCCCGATGCCATAGGGGATGACTTTATGAACTACAAGTTCCAAATGAACACACCAAAAGTAATTGAGGGGAGGGAATATAAATTATGAAAAAAATTAATTATTTTCGATGGGAGATGATTGCTTGCATCGATAAATTGACAAGAAAGTCCAAACCTTCCATAAGAAAATATTAAAGAACATTACAGTACCAAAATATTATTCTTGATTATCTTTGTATTTCACAAGATTCAGCTGAATTTATTAAAGAAATAACAATTAGCTAGCCGTGGTTTGTTGCCCCGATTCGCATGAATCAAATTATAACCAAGACGCTTCGGGTCTCGCTGATAATTGGATTGGTCCATGCGACTAGGGGAATTACTTGACAATAAACCACGGCTAGCTTGTTGTTATTTCTATTCTAATATTAATGTTCTGCAAACGACAAAGGACGGATCTTAGTGGACTGGACGCTGGTTGAAGATGGTACACCAGACGAGTTCTATGGTACATATGGGGAGAAAGTCTTAAGTCATGTTAGAATATGATTTATCGTTTAACAAATAAATATCAAAATTATATGCATAGGACATGAATGTTTCAACACTTGTACTTAATGCAAAGGTTTTCAAAAATGACATAGTAATTACGTTAAAGAAGATCCTGACGATAATCTCAACAGCACTCACAATAGAGCACAAAAGTAAACATCGACGGACCCCTAGCAAGCTAAAGGTGGGACCAGGTGCCCGGGAGGAGTTAGCATCCCCTGTTAGCTAGCCGCACCCGCCGTCGATGTTTATTAAAATGAAGCATGGAAGTGAAAATATATAAAATTCATGCACTGTCTGACGTTATGTCTATATAGAAAGTGTTATGGCGACATTGTCAGGGAAGTATATTCAAAACACTTACTGTCAAACCCCTCGCGGGGAACTTTTTTACGAGCTCCACACGGCAAAGGGCATAAGTGTGACACAAAAGATTTAAAGAAGATCCTGACGATAATCTCAACAGCACTCACAATAGAGCACAAAAGTAAACATCGACGGACCCCTAGCAAGCTAGAGGTGGGACCAGGTGCCCGGGAGGAGTAAGCATCCCGGGAGAAGTAAGCATTACGTGTAACACCTAGTGCTGTATATTGAAATAATTTTTTCAATACAATACGATACATTACATTTTGCCTCAATACTCAATATTTTCAATACAATACGCATTTTTTCATTTCTCTCAAATTTATCATTATAATGAATCAATGAATGAATTTTTTATGTTTAAATCAATGACAAATTTATAAAACACAACAAAAATGAACAACAAATTTATTTTTCCATTTATTCAAAAGCAAAATAAGGAATAAAAAGGTAACAATAGCAGCTATGGAAAGTGTTCCATTTTCTACCAATTTGAAAGATTTATTTTGACATGTTTTTTACATACGAGTAATTACATTTGGCTTCTTAGGCATCGATTTTGTGAAAATGCTGCCAAACAGCTGACCTCAACATTCGTTTTTCAATTCAATGTTAAACGTCTTCAAATTGAATTGAATCATTTAAGATAATTGAGCTAAAGAAGATCCTGACGATAATCTCAACAGCACTCACAATGGAGCACCAAATTGAGCATCGACGGACCCCCAGCAAGCTAGATTTCAATTATTTGCATCATGGACCAGCCAAGCACGTTTCGGGTACTTAACCCTCATCAGTTATCCTCAATCTAGCAATGGTATATGACCAAAGAGTGTTTAATGTTAAACGTCTTCAAATTCAATAGCATCATTTAAGATCTGATAACTTTACAGCATGGACCAGACATTTTTGGACAAAGTTATGTCCACAAAAGTACCAAAAGACGTAGCAGGAATGGTCAGATATGATGCTATGTACAGGACCCACTTTTTAGAAATTTCAAGAAATTTTGATGACAGACATTTTCGAAAACGTTGAAGAACCGATGAACCGAAGTTGAACGAACTTGGCTATTTGTGTCTTCGGGGACTCCTGGTCCACCAGCAGTGACATGTAAGAAAGATAGAATGACAAATATGGATAATGACCATATCCCAATACACAAAACAAAATCGATAATTTAGAAAATCATAAACCAAAGGCATACAAAATCATGGTAAAATGGGAACCAAAGCAAACAAAAAAAAAATATCAACCACATGGAAAGAAGCGAACTCCTCATTTGGGAGTGAGACCAGGTACCCAGAACTAACATGAACTAATATGCCTAAATGTACAAGTGATCGGAGAATATTCAGAAGAAATATAAAAATAAAAGCAAAAACGAATTACAAGATTATATTTAGTAAATGTATTGAAAGTATCGATACTCAGCATTTGTGTATCGATACGTTTTGAAAATATAAAAATATCGATACTCTTCAATATTTCAATATCAATATACAGCACTAGGAACACCATCTCGAATATTTTCTATATTTTTTTTTTCAAATAACATTGTTAATCATTTTTATTAACATAATTTCAATGTATAATATAAATGACAAATATGGATAATGACCATATCCCTGTATACAGCACAAAATCGATAATTCAGAAAATCAGAAACCGAAGGCATACAAAATCAGGATAAAATAGGAACCGAAGCAAACAAACAAAAGCCTCCACCATATGAAAAGAAGCGAGCTCCAGATATGGGAGTGATACCAGGTGCCCAGGAGGAGTAAGCATCTCATGCTTACATGCAACACCCGCCGCTTCAATTCGATAGAACTGTCACATTCGGTTACTTCCATTTCGGAAGACATCGAGTACAATCTTTGGTCGGATGGTTCAAATGGTCTTTGACAGAATATCATCCACCATTCTTGAGAGTGGGACATCATAGTGTATGACGAGTTCCCCATATCGACCGTAGAACTTCCTCAGTGACGATGTTAGTCGGTCACAAACATATCCCTGACTGAGAAGCATATCTTAAAGACGCCTAGCTCTCAGAACAAAATCCGTGTATTTTGTACTTGCTCTGGCATAGCGTATCAACTGAGATATGAACACGCCATAAGCAGTCGATGATGGGATGTTGCTACTCAGAAAAGGAAAGTTTGTATTGCTGAAATTGAAGTCTACACGTTTGTCAAAGAGTGAGGTGTTCATGTGACCATCAGTGTCGTAGGACAACATTATGTCCAAATCAGTAGCTGAATTATTTGTCTCTGTAGTTTCTTTGACCTCAAGCTCCGAAGGATAGATACTTCTAAGATAATCCGGGAATTTTGGATTATTGATGGACAACACATCGTCTATGTATCTGTAAGTGAAGCTGAAGTCAGAAGCTAAGTATCATTTCCCTTTAGAGGCCAAAGATTGAATGAATTCAGCTTCGTATGAGTAAAGGAAAATGTCGGCAAGGAGTGGGGCACAATTGGTCCCCATTGGAATTCCAACAATATGCTTGAAGACCTTTTCTTCAAACACAACAAAAATGTTGTCTATCAGAAAGTTCAACATCTTAATAATATCTGTTTCAGTGTACTTATTTTCAGAACCGGACTTTTCTTTTACAAAGTAGGTTTTGTCATAGTTAACAACAATAAATTTGTATTTGCGATTACCGTTCCTACTTGTAAACGCATTACTTATAATTTTTGCGAGTCTTTCTTTCAATTTAGAATGTGGGATTGTAGTGTAAAGTGGATTGCAGATGTTCTAAAATGAGTTAAAGAAGATCCTGACGATAATCTCAACAGCACTCACAATAGAGCACCAAATGGAGCATCGCCGGACCCCTAGCAAGCTAGAGGTGGGAACAGGTGCCCGGGAGGAGTAAGCATCCCCTGCTGGCTAGCCGCACCCGCCATCGATGTTCACGCACAAAAATGAGAATATATCAAATACATGCACTTTCTATGGTTCTGTCTATATATAAAGTGCCATGGCGACAACGTCAGGGAAACGTATTCAAAACACTTACTTTCAAACCCCTCGCAGGGAACTTTTTACGAGCTCCACACGGCAAAGGGCATAAGTGTGACACAAATGAGTTAAAGAAGATCCTGACGATAATCTCAACAGCACTCACAATAGAGCACAAAATGGAGCATCGACGGACCCCTAGCAAGCTAGAGGTGGGAACAGGTGCCCGGAAGGAGTAAGCATCCCCTGCTGGCTAGCCGCACCCGCCGTCGATGTTCACGCACAAAAATGCACTGTCTATGGTTCTGTCTATATAGAAAGTGCCATGGCGACAACGTCAGGGAAAAGTTCCTTCGAATTTTTTTTTTAAATCCACATCTGTTTGATACATGTACCACTGCGAGAATATACTGTCGAACAATATTTTTGAAGCCCAGATTCGATTTCAGATAAAAATTTTGTGAGTACGATCGATACAGATTTGGTAGAGCATTTTGAGGAACTAGCGATGAAACGTTGTTTGTACGGATTCTTATGCTTTTTAGGTATGCAGTATAACTATGGTAAATCTAAATTGTTAGTGTCGAAGCCAAAGGAAGCAAGAGCTGATTTGTGGTTATCTATTATTTCAGAGGCAGAAGGGTTTGTTTGGGTGTAAGTGGGATTTCCAGGTGTCGAATCTAAACCTAACTCTTTAACTAGACT
This sequence comes from Pinctada imbricata, assembly GCA_033119305.1. Taxonomy (NCBI): domain Eukaryota; kingdom Metazoa; phylum Mollusca; class Bivalvia; order Pterioida; family Pteriidae; genus Pinctada; species Pinctada imbricata. The sequence continues at coordinate 46,722,519 of VSWD01000005.1, read as the reverse complement.
GTCGAAATAGTACTTTTTGCAAGTAAATGTGTAATTATTTGAGGCTTTGTCCGCTGGTGTGATGTCACAATGTTCTTGAAGGTAGGTAAGCCATGTGATAACATCAGGGCTTTTAAATATAGACTCGAATCTGGTTTTCGCAGTTGATTTTAATCGGTAAATTCTTTTTTTGGGGGGGGGGGGATTTCTGTGACTGTTTTGTGATACATAATTTGACCTAGATTTAATTTATCAACATCTTTGTTTGCGAATCTTACTTTAATGAAATGATGGTATGTTTTCTCCTCTGATTTATCTGATCTAACTGCTTGAAATAAACGAAAAGTAGAAATGTCCAAGATGACTTCTTGTAGTCTGCATTCTGGGGAACGTGTATCGGTAAATGTGCGGTCCTTCGAATATTCATAGATTTTGTGTAACTTCCGTAAAGGAACAGAGTATAATTTGGTACGAATATAATGCAGGCCTAGAGGCTCATTCAAAAATGGAACCAAGTCATCAAATAAGAAACTATGTATCTCAGACCTATTATATTTACGAATGCCATGACTTCGAGGTCTTCTTTTTGGTCTGTTAAATAAGCTAGTCACATTTACCGATTGACAACCGGGACTTGTTAAGTTTCGTATGCTGATGATATTATCGTTGCACCCATAGGGCGCTGCAGGGTTACGATTTTTTATCAGGAACTCTTCTCTGTTGCGACGGAAAGGTGTGCTCAAATTGGGATTGTTTGTGGGGTGATATATTTTCTCCAGGATTCTGACTCTCATAGATAAAACAGAATGATCGGCCTGGTCAAAATGTCGATAAAGAAGTTGACTTCCTTTATTATTCATTTTTGACCGATGTCCTGACATTGTGGTTCGGAGCTGACCTTTGGTTTCACCCACTTAAATCAATCCACAAAGTGAGCACTCAATTCCGTACACAACATAAGATGTCTTACAGCTTAGGTTTTCAAAACTATGCATGTTAACAGCAATTCTCTGTAAGAACCAAAGAATTTCAAAACATGTTGGCACGGCATGTCATGGATTTTTGAGATTTTTGATATGGAAGTTCAATATGAAGTACTAGTATGTAAATCAACCCAAGTTTAAAAAAAAAAGGTTGTCGTTGCCATGGTAACCGTGTCTGAAGTTTCAAAAATCGGGAAAATCTATAGGACAAGGCATATTTATAGGCTTTGTTACCATGGAAACATGTATATTTTAAATCTTAAATTGCTTTGATTATTTTCTTTTAATCCTTATTATTATTATGCATATTTGTAAAGGTTTTTGCATTCATCTCGGATGCCTTATGTATACAAGATGAAAAATTGGGCCAAAATAGAGTATCAAAAGGCTTTGTTTTGGGCACTCAAAGACCCTTTTTTGCATGTTTTTACTGTTTTACAAGGTTGAAAGATCCATAGAAGCACCAATTTTTGAAGTCCAAATTCTAGTTATCCAATTAGTATCATCTTTGAACTCTACATGAATATAAAAAAAATAATTGGGCTAATTTGTTCTTTTATATGCAAAGCAGCATCAAATTTAGTTGCTATGGCAACAATCGGCTGAAAGTTTTCAATACGATGAATTTAAACACAACCTCTATCAAACTATCTACGCATGATATTGGAACAGAAGTTCATGTATACATCTATCAGAGGCGTTTCGATATAAAAATATATGATACGAAAATATTTCAAGGTCACCCACTGAATTTTCAAGGTCATTAAACTTTAAGTGACCAGATTTGACGAAAAATCCTGATTTTTCATAAAATGAAGGTGTCAATATTTTAGAAACCTTGAAATATTGAACTTAACAGTTATTTTCCATAAAACGATAAATGTATCACTTATTTCTTAGAACTATTGATTACGTTTCTTCACATTTTCGAATATCTAAATTCTTGGTGAGTATTTTGATATAAAAGGGACGAAATCTGTATTTTTCTTGTTTTTGACGGAAAAATATTTTCCTATTGAAATGCGACAATTCAATAAATTCTAAGATTTGTCTTTCTTATATTCATGTGATTTCATAATATATATGACCTATGAAAATATTTAAATTAAAAAATCACTAAAATCGGTAACAAAAAAATTAAAAAATCAATATTTTATGCAAAATTTGAGTCTCACAGTATAAATGACCTTAAACATCAAGCCAATGACCTTGAACATTTTAATTGTTCTTATGTAAAAGATATAAGTCATATCTATACATGCATACATTTTGACAATCTTATGTAGCTCTAAAGAGGAATAAAATCAATTTCAAAGATAATATGAAACACGCAAAAAGGTCTAATGTTGCCATGGCAACGGTATTTGACGACAGAATTTAGGTAAAACTCTTAAATACCCACTCCAATTTTTCGTTCATTTGTCAATAAACATACATTTCCATTGATGAAAATCACTAGTTTCCTATTGGTGCCTTTTGTGATATTTAAGATTGAAAATGGTCAAAAACACACTAAATTGGCCCTGATTTTCACCTCTATTTTTCGCTTCATTTTGACATATTTCGGCTTAATACAATAAGGTTCCTGTAATAAATATCGCATATCTTAGTGTCCTAAATAAGAATGGAAGTAAGGAAGAATAGATTATATAAAGATGAACAAGCTGTTACAGTGGTATCCATGGCAACGAAGTCTCCGGAGCTGGCTTATTTCATGGTCCCAAAAGTGCTATAAATAGAATGACCTCGTTATCATGGCAACCAGAAGTCACATTGGCTGAAAAGTGTTATTTTCATGGTCATTACTTAATATATACCCATTATACCGAAAATCATCAAAATCCATGACATGCCGTGCCGAACGATTTTGGTCCTTACAGAGAATGGCTATTAAATGTTTGTTTTGTGAGATTACTTACAAAATGAAGTTTTGCAATTCTTCGTGCCACACTTAGAAATTGAGCAATCGCTTGGTGAAGATTGGTGCTCTTTTTGTATATCGACAACCTCAATCTTACAGGGATTGATTTAATATACCCATCAGCATGTTTATACCAAAACTCATGGTTTCTACTAATTAACACTGCCTACTTGACTCATGATTATATCTCATATACTTTGAAGTTTTAGAACCTGAACGGGAATGTGAATGATTAGCATTAATATATTCTTTATTACCTATTTCACAATGGGTTCCATTGAAATCAGCTTGACAACTGCAGGTATAGGCATTTACCATATCGGTACAACTTCCGTTGTTCTGACATGGATCGCTGGCACATTCCTCGATATCTGTAAAACATACCACTTTCTCTTTGATAACAACCTGTGGAATTATTTCTTTCTAACGTGTGGACCACCAACCTTCATAACAAAATTGGAATCGCGTACCAAACCCTCGGGAAAAATACTTTTATAGAAAGATGAAACATATATGACATTATCCGATACTAAAGAGATTATTCAGGAATGTAATAATATACAGCGTGCAAGAAAAGAAAGGGTTCTGGACATTGCAAGAAGTTCTTAGTCAGCATTTATTGATTGCATATTTTCTTCTCAAGCAAAGTAGAACTCCATTGTGATGTTTAACGTCTTAGAATCATTTTAGATTGTGCAAAACCTCATAAAACACAAGACAACAATTTATTTTTACTCAACATTAGCTGGTCCTATATCCAAAAATGGAGATAAGCTTTTCTGTTTTTCATTAAAAAGAGATAACAGGTGTACATTCCGAGTACAGGTATAAGGGGGCAACATAACTTGACCTATGGTAAAAAAAACATAAAGTTTTTTTTAATAAAAATGCATTCCTTGACAATAGTATTGATTTCTAAGAGAAAATAACAATACTTTAAAAGCAGTGTGAAAAGTAAACAGAAATATAACGATGACCTTGAGTTGTGTTCTCTTGGTTTTCAATTTCCATGCATCTTTATGCTATTGATTTCGATGGTTTCTGAATGATGGTCATTTTACAACTTTGCGGAATCTTTAAATTTCTATTTAAAAAAATTTTGCATTCCAAATTAAGTTTTATTGTTTAATACTGCTTTTCATTTGTTTCATTCATTTACAATTATTATGCAATCTAAGATTTAAAAGCATTGACTGAATCATAAGTTACCTATCTCACAGCGGGTTCCATTAAAACCAGCTGCACAACTGCACTCATAGGCATTTACCATATCGGTACAGCTTCCGTTGTTCTGACATGGATCACTTGTACATTCATTAATATCTTTGAAAAAGACAAGTACTGTCATTATAGACAATTGAAGAAGGGATCAATTTTCAAAAATAAAGATACATAGATATTGATGATAAATCTTTCTAAAAATGCTAACGTTACTTTAGAAGACACTTACTATTTTCACAGTTGGTGTCGTTGTAACCTGGCACGCAATCGCACACGTAATGATTGATCAGGTCTAAGCAGGTTCCGTTGTTTTGGCAAGGTTGGCTAAAGCATTCATTGACATCTGTAATGAATGTTAGCAATTAGACATCGGATGATAACTAAGTAATTTGCACCCCAAATATGGGCTCACTCACCAAAATTTCTTTACTCATTACTATATGCTTCTATTGAAACACTTCAAAAAAATAATCTTGCATCTGACTATTCTTTTCTTGTGAAAGGTAAGCAGAGATATAGGGAGGAACTTGAGTCATGTTCTGTTGGTTTTCAATTTTCATGACTCTTTATGTAAATGATTTTGATGGTTTCCGAATGACGGACATTTTACTACTTTGCGGAATCTTTGTGGTGCGTTCTTTCAATTTTCTATTTGAAGAAACGTGCATTCCAAATTCAGTTTCAATGTTTAATACTGCTTTAGTATGTGTTTCATTCCTTTACAATAATTATGCAATCTAAGCTTTAAAAGCATTGACTGAAGGATTAGTTACCTATCTCACAGTGGGTTCCATTAAAACCAGCTTTACAACTGCACTCATAGGCATTTACCATATCGGTACAGCTTCCGTTGTTCTGACATGGATCACTTGCACATTCATTGATATCTTTGTAAAAGACAAGTTCTGTCATTATAGACAATAGAAGAGGTGGTCTATATCCAAAAGTAAAACCTACCTAGATAGTGATTATAAATCTTTCTAATAATGCTAACGTAATTTTATAAAACACTGCAATCTTACTATTTTCACAGTTGGTGTCGTTGTAACCTGGCGCACAATCGCACACGTAATGATTGATCAGATCTAAGCAGGTTCCGTTGTTTTGGCAAGGTTGGCTAAAGCATTCATTAACATCTGTAATGAATTTTAGCAATTAGACTTCGGATGATAATTAAATAATTTGCACCCCAAATATGGACTCACCAAAATTTCTTTCCTTATTACCATATGCTTCTAATGAAACACTTCAAAAAGAAAAAGTAATCTTGCATCTGCATCTGACTATTCGTTTCTTGTGAAAGTAAGCAGAGATATAGGGATGAACTTAATCATGTTCTGTTGATTTTCAGTTTTCATCCGTCTTTATGTCATTGATTTTCATGATTTCTGAATGACGGACAACTTTGCGGAATCTATGTGGTGTTTTCTTTCAATTATTTTAAGAAACGTGCATTCCAAATTCAGTTTCAATGTTTAATACTGCTTTAGTATGTTTTTCATTCCTTTACAATAATTATGCAATCTAAGCTTTAAAAGCATTGACTAAATTATGAGTTACCTATCTCACAGTGGGTTCCATTAAAACCAGCTTCACAACTGCACTCATAGGCCTTTACCATATCGGTACAGCTTCCGTTGTTCTGACATGGATCACTTGCACATTCATTGATATCTTTGTAAAAGACAAGTTCTGTCATTATAGACAATAGATGGAGTGATCTATTTCCAAATATAAAACCTACACAGATAGTAATTATAAATCTTTCCAAGAATGCTAACGTAACTTTAACGTAACGTAACTTTAACGTAGATTTTCAAAGAGGTTAACATCTTAGCACCATCCCTCCAATGCTATTTTGAACATAGATTTTATTGGGATAGCTACATAATCGACCCTACAGGAATTTTGGAGCCGCGCACTCTCTGTAAAGTAAATGCAGAAATTCAAATTCTGATAATAACGCAAGAGGGCGTTAGTGAAATTAATTTGTGCTGTTTATGAAAGCACTTTGGCTGAAAGCATCACTGATGAGAATTTAATATTCGAAACACGTGTCTGGTGCATGAAGATTGGTTGGAAATTTTCTTCAAGAAGGTATAGAGTTGGAACCCTTCCGAATTATTTATAAAACACTGCAATCTTACTATTTTCACAGTTGGTGTCATTGTAACCTGGCGCGCAATCGCACACGTAATGATTGATCATATCTAAGCAGGTTCCGTTGTTTTGGCAAGGTTGGCTAAAGCATTCATTGACATCTGTAATGAATTTTAGCAATTAGACTTCGGATGATAATTAAATAATTTGCACCCCAAATATGGACTCACTCACCGAAATTTCTTTCCTTATTACCATATGCTTCTAATGAAACACTTCAAAAAGAAAAAAAATCTTGCATCTTCATCTGACTATTCGTTTCTTGAGAAAGTAAAAATGAAAGTAAGACCGAAATTAAAAAACGCCGACTACAAGCTGAACTTGCCGGGATCACCAAACTTCAGACTGCGTACCCTCTTGGTTTAAACGATCAAATTTATGGACAAGGAAACATTTCCTTAGCTTCTATCAATATCAACATCTTCTCCATTCGCCCAAACACTAAAAGGAAATACAGGTCGCACGGGAAAAGACGAAACAGACAAAAAAGAAAACGATCCAGAATATACCGCTCTCTCAACGATTTTCTTACTATAGCACGCAATGGCGGAAGACCTGAGCTGTTACATGCTCTGTCGTAATTCCTAGTTATGCACTTGAAATCTATCTTGGATGAGGCAGAGGTTGCATTCTTAAGAAACACTGACTGATTCAGACTTAATATCATTGTCTCATTTGCACAGTATAAACTTTAACCTATTGTGAAAAACACCTCACCTAAAAGACGATTCATAAAAATCCCGTTTATTAACAAAGGTTTTGATCTTCTAAACATCTCTAATATTTTTCGGGATCATCGCGTACAACGTACCATTCCTCAATATTTTGAAAATTTAGAGCCACCTCTTATTTGTTATAAGTACAAGAAACCTATTCGAAACTTTGTTTTTAACTATAAATAAGTTACAACGGATCCTGACATACTTGAATCGTGTCCTGCTTCTTGAGAATGTGCAACTTCTAAATATCTCTACAAACCAGCTGACCATGCTGTTACAGGTGACTTTTCAATTATCCAAAACAGACAGCTCCGTGGTCTTCTTAAAAAAGGACCTAAGTATAGAATCCCATCCAAGATAGATTTTTTCAAATGCCGTGAAGTGCTTACGGAAGCCTTAGATAATTATACGAAAAGATGGTGTTAATCAGAAGGAGTCGAACCGCATGCTCTGAATGACTGGAAAAACTTTATTTTAGATATAACGGATATTCGAATAGATAACTTCCATAAAAACCCTCATCTTTTTCAAAATCCACGTTCCAAATCAGAAAGATATTTCAAATCCAAATTAAGTAAATTACATGAAAAATATGTCTTTGCACCAGCTGATAAAGCAGCCAACAACACCATTATCATTTGAAAACGTTACTACATATCATCTTTGATTGCGGAACTTTCGTCTACTAATACATATATCAAAAGCAATGAAAGTGCATCTAACATTTTAGGCAAGCATAACAGTGAACTGTCTTCATTCAATATCTCTATTTCTAAATTGGATCTCCCAACACTATATTGCATACCGATGCTGCAAAAGTCTCCTTACAAATTTCGATTTATTGCTAATTCTAGTAACTGCTCCACTACAATTTTGTCTAGAAATCTGACGTCAGCACTTACTGCTATTAAAGAAAGGAGGGGATCTCCAACAACACTAGGTTGCAGCACCCACAGCAAAATCCCTAAACACCCATGCAAAAAAAAAAAACAGAACAGATACCCACAGAAAGAGACGCAAAAGGGACAAGGAACACCAATTCACAACATAGAAACATGAAACATAAAAGACTACACATAAACCAACGAGACCAATGGGCAACCGGTGCCGACTTAGGACGGCCATCTGCCACGTAAATAGCAGACGGTGTGGTTATCCTGGATTACGTGCGCACAACCCTCCCACTATTCCGATTTCCCAGAGGTCTCGAAGAACGCACAATTATGGTGTAAAACAACCTCCTTACTGTTTGGTGACCACTACACAAACAAGACCGTAAAACACAGGGGTCCAAGCAACACAGATGAATATGTAAAATGATATAAAAAGAGGACGTGCGTAATACAGTCCGTGCTCTGCCGGCTGTAGCGAGCTCATATATGTTATCACCCGAGGAGTCCGACTGACATTCAGAGAGGACAGGTGGTCGGGGCCCTGTCTTCTCTAAAGAGGTTTGGACAGGGCCCGTCATGGAGTCCCGTCGTCACAGTCAGTCAGAGTGCAAGTCTTAAGAATGCGCTCGTACAAGACTGTATATTGGTCAAGTACCAAGCTTAGTGTCCGTCTGGTGACATTAGGATCATATCAACGGTATAAAAGGCGTTTGATGACTCTGACGCATTTTCGATACATATGCTGTCTACCTTTGATCCTTCTTATTTTGTTAATTATGTCACCATAAAATGCAGGTTGTGAAATACCCAAAGAAATATACTCCGTTGCTTGTATTGGTCCGAATTTCAAAAGAAGTTGATCATAATTTTTGTAAAATTTCCAGAAAGTCTTTACTAGTTTGTGAAAGCGAAAACCTTCACCTAAAAGTTTCTTTGTAATTTGTAGATTTCTATTATGGAAATCCAAAACATCAGTACATGCTCTAGCGTACCGGATGAGCTGTGATATGTAAATGCCGTATGACGGTAATCTAGGGACATCACCGTCAAGCCAGGGAAAATTTACTATGTTGAATCCAAAATCATCTCGTTTGTCATATACACTTGTATGAATTTCTCCATTGACAATTTGATATTTAGGTCCAAAAATGGTGTTTCAGTGTCTGTAAAGTTTGCCTTGTTTAGAGTCAATTCTTGTGGATAAATAACATCTTTATACTTTTCAAAAACAGGATTATCGATAGTAAGAATATCATCCAGGTACCTAGAAGTACCAGTGAAGCATTTCACATCATCATTTTTTCTTTGCTTTTGAAGATTTTGAATAAATTCCTTTTCATATGTGTATAAAAATAAATCTGCAACAAGAGGCGCACAATTTGTACCCATAGGAATCCCTACAACCTGCTTGTAGAGATTCTCACCAAATCTTACATAAATGTTGTCCAAGAGGAAGGACAAGGCACTACACAGGTCGCTACATGTCCATGATTTGTATGATTTGTATTCTGTAGCGGAAAAGAAACCCTTTGATTCAGATGTACAAATATAAATTTTCCCCTCTCGATTATAGCACCATTTAATAAGTTTGGACAACACATAACTAGATATTGTGAAACGGTTCTAAACAGGAACGATGTAAATTTATTTTGGTCTATTAAGAATTCAGGGGATGTGATTGAAAAAAATGAAATCTGGAAATTTCCAAGCCAATACGATTTCTTCATACGACTTCTCTAATATGTACACCACACTTCCTCATGACAAAATTAATGATCGATTATCTAATCTCATTAAATGGTGTTTTGATCGAGAGCGAAAAACTTACATTTGTACATCTGAATCGAAGGGTTTCTTTTCCTCGACAGACTACAAATCATACAAATCATGGACATGTAGTGAACTGTGTAATGCCTTGTCCTTCCTCTTGGACAATATTTATGTTAGATTTGGTGAGGATCTATACAAGCAGGTTGTAGGAATTCCTATGGGTACATGTACTAACTGTGCGCCTCTTGTTGCAGATTTATTTTTATACACTTATGAAAAAGAATTTATCCAAAATCTTCAAAAGCAAAGAGAATTTGATGAGCTGAAATGTTTCAATAATACTTCTAGGTATCTGGATGATATTCTAACCCTTGACAATCTTGCTTTTGAATTATATAAGAATGAAATTTATCCACAAGAAATAACCCTTAACAAGGCAAACCTTTCAAATACAGAAACACCCTTTTCGGACCTAAATATCAAAATTGTAAACGGAAAGATCCATACAAGTGTATATGACAAAAGGGATGATTTTGGATTCAACATAGTAAATTTCCCCTGGCTGGTCGGTGATGTTCCAAGATTACCGTCATACGGCATTTACATATCACAGCTCATCCGGTACGCTAGAGCATGTACTGATAATTTGGATTTTCACAGAAGAAATTTACAAATTACCAAAAAACTTTTAGGTCAAGGTGTCCGCTTTCATAAACTAGTTAAGACTTTCTGATAATTTTACAAAAATTACAGTCAACTTCTTTTTAAATTCGGATCTATACATGCAACAGAGTACATTACTATGGGTATTACACAACCTGTCTTTTATGGTTATATGATAAACAAAATAAAAAGGATCAAAGGTAGGCAGCATAATCATCGAAAATGCGTCAGAATCATCAAACGCCTTTTATACCGTGGATATGATTCTAATGTCACCAGACGGACACTAGGCTTGGTACTTGACCAATCTACAGTCATGTACAAGCGCATCCTTGAGACTTGCACTCTGACTGACTGTGACAACGGGACTCCATGACGGGACCTGTCCAAACCTCTTTAGAGAAGACAGGGTCCCGACCACCTGTCCTCTCTGAATGTCAGTCGGACTCTTCGGGTGATTACATACATGAGCTCGCTACAGCCGGCAGAGCACGGACTGTATTAAGCATGCCCTCTTTTTATATCCATTTACATATTCATCTGTGTCTCTGGGGCCTCTGCGTTTCGCGGTCGTGTTTGTGTGATGTCATCTTACAATGAGGAGGTTGTTATAAAACACAATTGTACGTTCTTCGAGACCTCTGGGTAATTGGAGAAGTGAGAGGGTTGTGCGTACGTAATCCAGGATAACCACACCATTTGCTACTTGCGTGACAAATGGCCGTCCAAAGTCGGCACCGGTTACCCATTGGTCTCGTCGGTTTATGTGTAGTCATTTGTGTTTGATGTTTACATGTCGTGTGTCTCTTTTCCGTCTCGTGCTGTACTCGTCTTTTGTGTTTTTGCATCGGGTGTTTTGGTGTTTTACTGTTGATGCTGCAACGGAGTCTTGTTGGAGATCTCCTCCCTTCTTTTAAGAAAGTAAGCAGAGATATAGGGATGAACTTAGTCATGTTCTGTTGATTTTCAGTTTTCATGCGTCTTTATGTCATTGATTTTGATGATTTCTGAATGACGGACAACTTTGCGGAATCTATGTGGTGCTTTCTTTCAATTATTTTAAGAAACGTGCATTCCAAATTCAGTTTCAATGTTTAATACTGCTTTAGTATGTTTTTCATTCCTTTACAATAATTATGCAATCTAAGCTTTAAAAGCATTGACTAAATTATGAGTTACCTATCTCACAGTGGGTTCCATTAAAACCAGCTTCACAACTGCACTCATAGGCATTTACCATATCGGTACAGCTTCCGTTGTTCTGACATGGATCACTTGCACATTCATTGATATCTTTGTAAAAGACAAGTTCTGTCATTATAGACAATAGAAGGAGTGATCTATTTCCAAATATAAAACCTACACAGATAGTAATTATAAATCTTTCTAAGAATGCTAACGTAATTTTAACGTAACGTAACTTTAACGTAGATTTTCAAAGAGGTTAACATCTTAGCACCATCCCTCCAATGCTATTTTGAACATAGAATTTATTGGGATATGCTACTTAATCGACCCTACAGGAATTTTGGAGCCGCGCACTCTCTGTAAAGTAAATGCAGAAATTCAAATTCTTATAATAACGCAAGAGGGCGTTAGTGAAATTAATTTGTGCTGTTTATGAAAGCACTTTGGCTGAGAGCATCACTGATGAGAATTTAATATTCGAAACACGTGTCTGGTGCATGAAGATTGGTTGGAAATTTTCTTCGAGAAGGTATAGAGTTTGAACCCTTCCGAATTATTTATAAAACACTGCAATCTTACTATTTTCACAGTTGGTGTCGTTGTAACCTGGCGCGCAATCGCACACGTAATGATTGATCATATCTAAGCAGGTTCCGTTGTTTTGGCAAGGTTGGCTAAAGCATTCATTGACATCTGTAATGAATGTTAGCAATTAGACTTCGGATGATAATTAAATAATTTGCACCCCAAATATGGACTCACTCACCGAAATTTCTTTCCTTATTACCATATGCTTCTAATGAAACACTTCAAAAAGAAAAAATAATCTTGTATCTGCATCTGACTATTCGTTTCTTGTGAAAGTAAGCAGAGATATAGGGATGAACTTAGTCATGTTCTGTTGATTTTCAGTTTTCATGCGTCTTTATGTCATTGATTTTGATGATTTCTGAAACGTGCATTCCAAATTCAGTTTCAATGTCTAGTATGTTTTTCATTCCTTTACAATAATTATGCAATCTAAGCTTTAAAATGAGTTAAAGAAGATCCTGACGATAATCTCAACATTGACTGAATTATGAGTTACCTATCTCACAGTGGGTTCCATTAAAACCAGCTTCACAACTGCACTCATAGGCATTTACCATATCGGTACAGCTTCCGTTGTTCTGACATGGATCACTTGCACATTCATTGATATCTTTGTAAAAGACAAGTTCTGTCATTATAGACAATAGAAGGAGTGATCTATTTCCAAATATAAAACCTACACAGATAGTAATTATAAATCTTTCTAAGAATGCTAACGTAACTTTAACGTAACGTAACTTTAACGTAGATTTTCAAAGAGGTTAACATCTTAGCACCATCCCTCCAATGCTATTTTGAACATAGATTTTATTGGGATATGCTACTTAATCGACCCTACAGGAATTTTGGAGCCGCGCACTCTCTGTAAAGTAAATGCAGAAATTCAAATTCTTATAATAACGCAAGAGGGCGTTAGTGAAATTAATTTGTGCTGTTTATGAAAGCACTTTGGCTGAAAGCATCACTGATGAGAATTTAATATTCGAAACACGTGTCTGGTGCATGAAGATTGGTTGGAAATTTTCTTCGAGAAGGTATAGAGTTGGAACCCTTCCGAATTATTTATAAAACACTGCAATCTTACTATTTTCACAGTTGGTGTCGTTGTAACCTGGCGCGCAATCGCACACGTAATGATTGATCAGATCTAAGCAGGTTCCGTTGTTTTGGCAAGGTTGGCTAAAGCATTCATTGACATCTGTAATGAATGTTAGCAATTAGACTTCGGATGATAATTAAATAATTTGCACCCCAAATATGGACTCACTCACCGAAATTTCTCTCCTTATTACCATATGCTTCTAATGAAACACTTCAAAAAGAAAAAATAATCTTGCATCTGCATCTGACTATTCGTTTCTTGAGAAAGTAAGCAGAGATATAGAGATGAACTTAGTCATGTTCTGTTGATTTTCAGTTTTCATGCGTCTTTATGTCATTGATTTTGATGATTTCTGAAACGTGCATTCCAAATTCAGTTTCAATGTCTAGTATGTTTTTCATTCCTTTACAATAATTATGCAATCTAAGCTTTAAAATGAGTTAAAGAAGATCCTGACGATAATCTCAACATTGACTGAATTATGAGTTACCTATCTCACAGTGGGTTCCATTAAAACCAGCTTCACAACTGCACTCATAGGCATTTACCATATCGGTACAGCTTCCGTTGTTCTGACATGGATCACTTGCACATTCATTGATATCTTTGTAAAAGACAAGTTCTGTCATTATAGACAATAGAAGGAGTGATCTATTTCCAAATATAAAACCTACACAGATAGTAATTATAAATCTTTCTAAGAATGCTAACGTAACTTTAACGTAACGTAACTTTAACGTAGATTTTCAAAGAGGTTAACATCTTAGCACCATCCCTCCAATGCTATTTTGAACATAGATTTTATTGGGATATGCTACTTAATCCGACCCTACAGGAATTTTGGAGCCGCGCACTCTCTGTAAAGTAAATGCAGAAATTCAAATTCTTATAATAACGCAAGAGGGCGTTAGTGAAATTAATTTGTGCTGTTTATGAAAGCACTTTGGCTGAAAGCATCACTGATGAGAATTTAATATTCGAAACACGTGTCTGGTGCATGAAGATTGGTTGGAAATTTTCTTCGAGAAGGTATAGAGTTGGAACCCTTCCGAATTATTTATAAAATACTGCAATCTTACTATTTTCACAGTTGGTGTCGTTGTAGCCTGGCGCGCAATCGCACACGTAATGATTGATCAGATCTAAGCAGGTTCCGTTGTTTTGGCAAGGTTGGCTAAAGCATTCATTGACATCTGTAATGAATGTTAGCAATTAGACTTCGGATGATAATTAAATAATTTGCACCCCAAATATGGACTCACTCACCGAAATTTCTCTCTTTATTACCATATGCTTCTAATGAAACACTTCAAAAAGAAAAAATAATCTTGCATCTGCATCTGACTATTCGTTTCTTGAGAAAGTAAGCAGAGATATAGAGATGAACTTAGTCATGTTCTGTTGATTTTCAGTTTTCATGCGTCTTTATGTCATTGATTTTGATGATTTCTGAAACGTGCATTCCAAATTCAGTTTCAATGTCTAGTATGTTTTTCATTCCTTTACAATAATTATGCAATCTAAGCTTTAAAATGAGTTAAAGAAGATCCTGACGATAATCTCAACATTGACTGAATTATGAGTTACCTATCTCACAGTGGGTTCCATTAAAACCAGCTTCACAACTGCACTCATAGGCATTTACCATATCGGTACAGCTTCCGTTGTTCTGACATGGATCACTTGCACATTCATTGATATCTTTGTAAAAGACAAGTTCTGTCATTATAGACAATAGAAGGAGTGATCTATTTCCAAATATAAAACCTACACAGATAGTAATTATAAATCTTTCTAAGAATGCTAACGTAACTTTAACGTAACGTAACTTTAACGTAGATTTTCAAAGAGGTTAACATCTTAGCACCATCCCTCCAATGCTATTTTGAACATAGATTTTATTGGGATATGCTACTTAATCGACCCTACAGGAATTTTGGAGCCGCGCACTCTCTGTAAAGTAAATGCAGAAATTCAAATTCTTATAATAACGCAAGAGGGCGTTAGTGAAATTAATTTGTGCTGTTTATGAAAGCACTTTGGCTGAAAGCATCACTGATGAGAATTTAATATTCGAAACACGTGTCTGGTGCATGAAGATTGGTTGGAAATTTTCTTCGAGAAGGTATAGAGTTGGAACCCTTCCGAATTATTTATAAAACACTGCAATCTTACTATTTTCACAGTTGGTGTCGTTGTAACCTGGCGCGCAATCGCACACGTAATGATTGATCAGATCTAAGCAGGTTCCGTTGTTTTGGCAAGGTTGGCTAAAGCATTCATTGACATCTGTAATGAATTTTAGCAATTAGACTTCGGATGATAATTAAATAATTTGCACCCCAAATATGGACTCACTCACCGAAATTTCTCTCCTTATTACCATATGCTTCTAATGAAACACTTCAAAAAGAAAAAATAATCTTGCATCTGCATCTGACTATTCGTTTCTTGAGAAAGTAAGCAGAGATATAGAGATGAACTTAGTCATGTTCTGTTGATTTTCAGTTTTCATGCGTCTTTATGTCATTGATTTTGATGATTTCTGAAACGTGCATTCCAAATTCAGTTTCAATGTCTAGTATGTTTTTCATTCCTTTACAATAATTATGCAATCTAAGCTTTAAAATGAGTTAAAGAAGATCCTGACGATAATCTCAACATTGACTGAATTATGAGTTACCTATCTCACAGTGGGTTCCATTAAAACCAGCTTCACAACTGCACTCATAGGCATTTACCATATCGGTACAGCTTCCGTTGTTCTGACATGGATCACTTGCACATTCATTGATATCTTTGTAAAAGACAAGTTCTGTCATTATAGACAATAGAAGGAGTGATCTATTTCCAAATATAAAACCTACACAGATAGTAATTATAAATCTTTCTAAGAATGCTAACGTAACTTTAACGTAACGTAACTTTAACGTAGATTTTCAAAGAGGTTAACATCTTAGCACCATCCCTCCAATGCTATTTTGAACATAGATTTTATTGGGATATGCTACTTAATCGACCCTACAGGAATTTTGGAGCCGCGCACTCTCTGTAAAGTAAATGCAGAAATTCAAATTCTTATAATAACGCAAGAGGGCGTTAGTGAAATTAATTTGTGCTGTTTATGAAAGCACTTTGGCTGAAAGCATCACTGATGAGAATTTAATATTCGAAACACGTGTCTGGTGCATGAAGATTGGTTGGAAATTTTCTTCGAGAAGGTATAGAGTTGGAACCCTTCCGAATTATTTATAAAACACTGCAATCTTACTATTTTCACAGTTGGTGTCGTTGTAACCTGGCGCGCAATCGCACACGTAATGATTGATCAGATCTAAGCAGGTTCCGTTGTTTTGGCAAGGTTGGCTAAAGCATTCATTGACATCTGTAATGAATGTTAGCAATTAGACTTCGGATGATAATTAAATAATTTGCACCCCAAATATGGACTCACTCACCGAAATTTCTCTCCTTATTACCATATGCTTCTAATGAAACACTTCAAAAAGAAAAAATAATCTTGCATCTGCATCTGACTATTCGTTTCTTGAGAAAGTAAGCAGAGATATAGAGATGAACTTAGTCATGTTCTGTTGATTTTCAGTTTTCATGCGTCTTTATGTCATTGATTTTGATGATTTCTGAAACGTGCATTCCAAATTCAGTTTCAATGTCTAGTATGTTTTTCATTCCTTTACAATAATTATGCAATCTAAGCTTTAAAATGAGTTAAAGAAGATCCTGACGATAATCTCAACATTGACTGAATTATGAGTTACCTATCTCACAGTGGGTTCCATTAAAACCAGCTTCACAACTGCACTCATAGGCATTTACCATATCGGTACAGCTTCCGTTGTTCTGACATGGATCACTTGCACATTCATTGATATCTTTGTAAAAGACAAGTTCTGTCATTATAGACAATAGAAGGAGTGATCTATTTCCAAATATAAAACCTACACAGATAGTAATTATAAATCTTTCTAAGAATGCTAACGTAACTTTAACGTAACGTAACTTTAACGTAGATTTTCAAAGAGGTTAACATCTTAGCACCATCCCTCCAATGCTATTTTGAACATAGATTTTATTGGGATATGCTACTTAATCGACCCTACAGGAATTTTGGAGCCGCGCACTCTCTGTAAAGTAAATGCAGAAATTCAAATTCTTATAATAACGCAAGAGGGCGTTAGTGAAATTAATTTGTGCTGTTTATGAAAGCACTTTGGCTGAAAGCATCACTGATGAGAATTTAATATTCGAAACACGTGTCTGGTGCATGAAGATTGGTTGGAAATTTTCTTCGAGAAGGTATAGAGTTGGAACCCTTCCGAATTATTTATAAAATACTGCAATCTTACTATTTTCACAGTTGGTGTCGTTGTAGCCTGGCGCGCAATCGCACACGTAATGATTGATCAGATCTAAGCAGGTTCCGTTGTTTTGGCAAGGTTGGCTAAAGCATTCATTGACATCTGTAATGAATGTTAGCAATTAGACTTCGGATGATAATTAAATAATTTGCACCCCAAATATGGACTCACTCACCGAAATTTCTCTCCTTATTACCATATGCTTCTAATGAAACACTTCAAAAAGAAAAAATAATCTTGCATCTGCATCTGACTATTCGTTTCTTGAGAAAGTAAGCAGAGATATAGAGATGAACTTAGTCATGTTCTGTTGATTTTCAGTTTTCATGCGTCTTTATGTCATTGATTTTGATGATTTCTGAAACGTGCATTCCAAATTCAGTTTCAATGTCTAGTATGTTTTTCATTCCTTTACAATAATTATGCAATCTAAGCTTTAAAATGAGTTAAAGAAGATCCTGACGATAATCTCAACATTGACTGAATTATGAGTTACCTATCTCACAGTGGGTTCCATTAAAACCAGCTTCACAACTGCACTCATAGGCATTTACCATATCGGTACAGCTTCCGTTGTTCTGACATGGATCACTTGCACATTCATTGATATCTTTGTAAAAGACAAGTTCTGTCATTATAGACAATAGAAGGAGTGATCTATTTCCAAATATAAAACCTACACAGATAGTAATTATAAATCTTTCTAAGAATGCTAACGTAACTTTAACGTAACGTAACTTTAACGTAGATTTTCAAAGAGGTTAACATCTTAGCACCATCCCTCCAATGCTATTTTGAACATAGATTTTATTGGGATATGCTACTTAATCGACCCTACAGGAATTTTGGAGCCGCGCACTCTCTGTAAAGTAAATGCAGAAATTCAAATTCTTATAATAACGCAAGAGGGCGTTAGTGAAATTAATTTGTGCTGTTTATGAAAGCACTTTGGCTGAAAGCATCACTGATGAGAATTTAATATTCGAAACACGTGTCTGGTGCATGAAGATTGGTTGGAAATTTTCTTCGAGAAGGTATAGAGTTGGAACCCTTCCGAATTATTTATAAAACATTGCAATCTTACTATTTTCACAGTTGGTGTCGTTGTAACCTGGCGCGCAATCGCACACGTAATGATTGATCAGATCTAAGCAGGTTCCGTTGTTTTGGCAAGGTTGGCTAAAGCATTCATTGACATCTGTAATGAATGTTAGCAATTAGACTTCGGATGATAATTAAATAATTTGCACCCCAAATATGGACTCACTCACCGAAATTTCTCTCCTTATTACCATATGCTTCTAATGAAACACTTCAAAAAGAAAAAATAATCTTGCATCTGCATCTGACTATTCGTTTCTTGAGAAAGTAAGCAGAGATATAGAGATGAACTTAGTCATGTTCTGTTGATTTTCAGTTTTCATGCGTCTTTATGTCATTGATTTTGATGATTTCTGAAACGTGCATTCCAAATTCAGTTTCAATGTCTAGTATGTTTTTCATTCCTTTACAATAATTATGCAATCTAAGCTTTAAAATGAGTTAAAGAAGATCCTGACGATAATCTCAACATTGACTGAATTATGAGTTACCTATCTCACAGTGGGTTCCATTAAAACCAGCTTCACAACTGCACTCATAGGCATTTACCATATCGGTACAGCTTCCGTTGTTCTGACATGGATCACTTGCACATTCATTGATATCTTTGTAAAAGACAAGTTCTGTCATTATAGACAATAGAAGGAGTGATCTATTTCCAAATATAAAACCTACACAGATAGTAATTATAAATCTTTCTAAGAATGCTAACGTAACTTTAACGTAACGTAACTTTAACGTAGATTTTCAAAGAGGTTAACATCTTAGCACCATCCCTCCAATGCTATTTTGAACATAGATTTTATTGGGATATGCTACTTAATCGACCCTACAGGAATTTTGGAGCCGCGCACTCTCTGTAAAGTAAATGCAGAAATTCAAATTCTTATAATAACGCAAGAGGGCGTTAGTGAAATTAATTTGTGCTGTTTATGAAAGCACTTTGGCTGAAAGCATCACTGATGAGAATTTAATATTCGAAACACGTGTCTGGTGCATGAAGATTGGTTGGAAATTTTCTTCGAGAAGGTATAGAGTTGGAACCCTTCCGAATTATTTATAAAACATTGCAATCTTACTATTTTCACAGTTGGTGTCGTTGTAACCTGGCGCGCAATCGCACACGTAATGATTGATCAGATCTAAGCAGGTTCCGTTGTTTTGGCAAGGTTGGCTAAAGCATTCATTGACATCTGTAATGAATGTTAGCAATTAGACTTCGGATGATAATTAAATAATTTGCACCCCAAATATGGACTCACTCACCGAAATTTCTCTCCTTATTACCATATGCTTCTAATGAAACACTTCAAAAAGAAAAAATAATCTTGCATCTGCATCTGACTATTCGTTTCTTGAGAAAGTAAGCAGAGATATAGAGATGAACTTAGTCATGTTCTGTTGATTTTCAGTTTTCATGCGTCTTTATGTCATTGATTTTGATGATTTCTGAAACGTGCATTCCAAATTCAGTTTCAATGTCTAGTATGTTTTTCATTCCTTTACAATAATTATGCAATCTAAGCTTTAAAATGAGTTAAAGAAGATCCTGACGATAATCTCAACATTGACTGAATTATGAGTTACCTATCTCACAGTGGGTTCCATTAAAACCAGCTTCACAACTGCACTCATAGGCATTTACCATATCGGTACAGCTTCCGTTGTTCTGACATGGATCACTTGCACATTCATTGATATCTTTGTAAAAGACAAGTTCTGTCATTATAGACAATAGAAGGAGTGATCTATTTCCAAATATAAAACCTACACAGATAGTAATTATAAATCTTTCTAAGAATGCTAACGTAACTTTAACGTAACGTAACTTTAACGTAGATTTTCAAAGAGGTTAACATCTTAGCACCATCCCTCCAATGCTATTTTGAACATAGATTTTATTGGGATATGCTACTTAACCGACCCTACAGGAATTTTGGAGCCGCGCACTCTCTGTAAAGTAAATGCAGAAATTCAAATTCTTATAATAACGCAAGAGGGCGTTAGTGAAATTAATTTGTGCTGTTTATGAAAGCACTTTGGCTGAAAGCATCACTGATGAGAATTTAATATTCGAAACACGTGTCTGGTGCATGAAGATTGGTTGGAAATTTTCTTCGAGAAGGTATAGAGTTGGAACCCTTCCGAATTATTTATAAAACATTGCAATCTTACTATTTTCACAGTTGGTGTCGTTGTAACCTGGCGCGCAATCGCACACGTAATGATTGATCAGATCTAAGCAGGTTCCGTTGTTTTGGCAAGGTTGGCTAAAGCATTCATTGACATCTGTAATGAATGTTAGCAATTAGACTTCGGATGATAATTAAATAATTTGCACCCCAAATATGGACTCACTCACCGAAATTTCTCTCCTTATTACCATATGCTTCTAATGAAACACTTCAAAAAGAAAAAATAATCTTGCATCTGCATCTGACTATTCGTTTCTTGAGAAAGTAAGCAGAGATATAGAGATGAACTTAGTCATGTTCTGTTGATTTTCAGTTTTCATGCGTCTTTATGTCATTGATTTTGATGATTTCTGAAACGTGCATTCCAAATTCAGTTTCAATGTCTAGTATGTTTTTCATTCCTTTACAATAATTATGCAATCTAAGCTTTAAAATGAGTTAAAGAAGATCCTGACGATAAT
The DNA here is from genome assembly GCA_033119305.1 of Pinctada imbricata. NCBI lineage: Eukaryota > Metazoa > Mollusca > Bivalvia > Pterioida > Pteriidae > Pinctada > Pinctada imbricata. The sequence goes on along the minus strand of VSWD01000005.1, from coordinate 46,701,193 downwards.
CTCAACATTGACTGAATTATGAGTTACCTATCTCACAGTGGGTTCCATTAAAACCAGCTTCACAACTGCACTCATAGGCATTTACCATATCGGTACAGCTTCCGTTGTTCTGACATGGATCACTTGCACATTCATTGATATCTTTGTAAAAGACAAGTTCTGTCATTATAGACAATAGAAGGAGTGATCTATTTCCAAATATAAAACCTACACAGATAGTAATTATAAATCTTTCTAAGAATGCTAACGTAACTTTAACGTAACGTAACTTTAACGTAGATTTTCAAAGAGGTTAACATCTTAGCACCATCCCTCCAATGCTATTTTGAACATAGATTTTATTGGGATATGCTACTTAATCGACCCTACAGGAATTTTGGAGCCGCGCACTCTCTGTAAAGTAAATGCAGAAATTCAAATTCTTATAATAACGCAAGAGGGCGTTAGTGAAATTAATTTGTGCTGTTTATGAAAGCACTTTGGCTGAAAGCATCACTGATGAGAATTTAATATTCGAAACACGTGTCTGGTGCATGAAGATTGGTTGGAAATTTTCTTCGAGAAGGTATAGAGTTGGAACCCTTCCGAATTATTTATAAAACATTGCAATCTTACTATTTTCACAGTTGGTGTCGTTGTAACCTGGCGCGCAATCGCACACGTAATGATTGATCAGATCTAAGCAGGTTCCGTTGTTTTGGCAAGGTTGGCTAAAGCATTCATTGACATCTGTAATGAATGTTAGCAATTAGACTTCGGATGATAATTAAATAATTTGCACCCCAAATATGGACTCACTCACCGAAATTTCTCTCCTTATTACCATATGCTTCTAATGAAACACTTCAAAAAGAAAAAATAATCTTGCATCTGCATCTGACTATTCGTTTCTTGAGAAAGTAAGCAGAGATATAGAGATGAACTTAGTCATGTTCTGTTGATTTTCAGTTTTCATGCGTCTTTATGTCATTGATTTTGATGATTTCTGAAACGTGCATTCCAAATTCAGTTTCAATGTCTAGTATGTTTTTCATTCCTTTACAATAATTATGCAATCTAAGCTTTAAAATGAGTTAAAGAAGATCCTGACGATAATCTCAACATTGACTGAATTATGAGTTACCTATCTCACAGTGGGTTCCATTAAAACCAGCTTCACAACTGCACTCATAGGCATTTACCATATCGGTACAGCTTCCGTTGTTCTGACATGGATCACTTGCACATTCATTGATATCTTTGTAAAAGACAAGTTCTGTCATTATAGACAATAGAAGGAGTGATCTATTTCCAAATATAAAACCTACACAGATAGTAATTATAAATCTTTCTAAGAATGCTAACGTAACTTTAACGTAACGTAACTTTAACGTAGATTTTCAAAGAGGTTAACATCTTAGCACCATCCCTCCAATGCTATTTTGAACATAGATTTTATTGGGATATGCTACTTAATCGACCCTACAGGAATTTTGGAGCCGCGCACTCTCTGTAAAGTAAATGCAGAAATTCAAATTCTTATAATAACGCAAGAGGGCGTTAGTGAAATTAATTTGTGCTGTTTATGAAAGCACTTTGGCTGAAAGCATCACTGATGAGAATTTAATATTCGAAACACGTGTCTGGTGCATGAAGATTGGTTGGAAATTTTCTTCGAGAAGGTATAGAGTTGGAACCCTTCCGAATTATTTATAAAACATTGCAATCTTACTATTTTCACAGTTGGTGTCGTTGTAACCTGGCGCGCAATCGCACACGTAATGATTGATCAGATCTAAGCAGGTTCCGTTGTTTTGGCAAGGTTGGCTAAAGCATTCATTGACATCTGTAATGAATGTTAGCAATTAGACTTCGGATGATAATTAAATAATTTGCACCCCAAATATGGACTCACTCACCGAAATTTCTCTCCTTATTACCATATGCTTCTAATGAAACACTTCAAAAAGAAAAAATAATCTTGCATCTGCATCTGACTATTCGTTTCTTGAGAAAGTAAGCAGAGATATAGAGATGAACTTAGTCATGTTCTGTTGATTTTCAGTTTTCATGCGTCTTTATGTCATTGATTTTGATGATTTCTGAAACGTGCATTCCAAATTCAGTTTCAATGTCTAGTATGTTTTTCATTCCTTTACAATAATTATGCAATCTAAGCTTTAAAATGAGTTAAAGAAGATCCTGACGATAATCTCAACATTGACTGAATTATGAGTTACCTATCTCACAGTGGGTTCCATTAAAACCAGCTTCACAACTGCACTCATAGGCATTTACCATATCGGTACAGCTTCCGTTGTTCTGACATGGATCACTTGCACATTCATTGATATCTTTGTAAAAGACAAGTTCTGTCATTATAGACAATAGAAGGAGTGATCTATTTCCAAATATAAAACCTACACAGATAGTAATTATAAATCTTTCTAAGAATGCTAACGTAACTTTAACGTAACGTAACTTTAACGTAGATTTTCAAAGAGGTTAACATCTTAGCACCATCCCTCCAATGCTATTTTGAACATAGATTTTATTGGGATATGCTACTTAATCGACCCTACAGGAATTTTGGAGC